>OX451738.1:512911957-514111957 GCA_948472305.1 Vicia faba | reverse complement strand
CGTTTGATGGATCAAAGAGGACTGTTCATGGGGAGGTAGATCTTCCAATAAAAGTGGGCTCCTAAATCTTCAACTCCACCTTCTATATTATAGATATTCGTCCGGCCTACTCTTATCTGTTAGGTCGCCCGTGGATCCATAAAGCTGGGGTAGTAACCTCAACCCTCCATCAGAAACTCAAATATCCAGTCAAGGGCAGAATAGTCACCGTCTGTGGAGAAGAATAGTTTATGGTGAGCCACCTTAACTCTTTCAAGTACGTAGAGATGGATGGAGAATTCATTGAAACCCCATGTCAAGCCTTTGAGGTTGTACCACCGATGATTACTGTTACTAAATGTTCTTCTGATGAGTCTAAAGCTGTTAAGGCCACGCCAAAGATGGTTTCAGTCAAGGATGCCTGTGAAGCTATTGAAGAAGGAAACTGTGATACTTGGGGAAACTCCTCGATATCCCATTTAAAGTGGACAAAGTTAGTTTAGGATTCACCGTCAAATCTCAGAAGGAAGTGAGGCGTGCTCGTGATGGAAAGCCACCTCTATGCATTGGAAGACATGAAGTCAATGCCGTGGATGATTCTGAAGAAGAAGCTGCATTTGAAGAGTGGGTGTATCCAACTACAATGGAGCTGAAGAATTGGCATGCGAAAGACTTTGTGCCCATCTCCTTCATTGAGGAGTAATCTACTTGTTATTTCTTTTCTTTCAATTCAAGAACATGTCTGTAATATTTTAACAATGACTTTTCAGCCATTTGCCTGGCCCGAGGCACTTTGGTCCATTTGTCAAGGGTATTATTTATATTAATCTAATCATATGATTATTCAGTACATTGAACTATTTTGCATTCAAATATTCGTGTTCATTGTCTTTCCTTTCTTTCAAATACATTTTTTTTAAAAAATAGCGATGTATCTTACATGCACACACACACACACACACTCTTGCAGGTCCACATCCACTCTGGATCCTATTGGAAATAACTCTACTATTATCGACTATAACTTTAAATGTCCTATCAACCAAGACGAAGACGAAGGCGAGGAATATTGTGACATACCAGGAGAACTAGCCAGACTTCTATTACAAGAGGAAAAAGCTATTCAACCGCACAAAGAGTCAGTTGAAGTTATCAACCTGGGTACTGAGTCAGATAAGAAGGAAATTAGGATCGGCGCTGAAATTCTGGATGCAGATACTTAATGTCACAGTGAATGTTATGACACCGTATCTGACACTCTTCAAGACAATAAATCTAAAAGCAGTAAAGAACACAGTCAATTGTTTACCCAGTTCAGTGTGTAACAACACCTACTCTGGGGGCTACCAAGCCAGGGAGGAAATTCACTATAAGAGATATTAATTCAGGAATAAACCAACCCGTTTATCTCCTTCACTTAAGACCTACCCAATGCAACTTCAATCTAAGTTCAACTTAAACCTGAGTTCCTACTCACTCCCCCTCAATCACAGCAGTGATACTAAACAATTGACTAATGAAATTATGAAGACACTCTTCAGAACATACACTTGATTTTGCTTCACAGCTTTTAATCAAGTAACACAAACACTCGTGCTTCAAAGCTTTGAGTGATACACAACCCTAACTTGACTTTGCTTCAAAGCTTTAATCAAGTGACACAATCACCCGTGCTTCAAAGCTTTGAGTGATACACAACCGTTACAATCAAATCCTACTCCAAGTCACTTATCACAATGATAATTGCTTGGATTACAGTAGTTACAACTATACAGTCCCTTATTGATCTTTTGTCAAAAAGTGTCTTTCACCAACAATCTTCATGAGGAATATATAGGCTGCTATTCTTCAGTTAGGGCTTCCATGAAAATAGCTAGGGTTAATTAGGATTAACCTCAAGACTTGGTCATAGGACTTTAACAACCAGATTAGGGTTAAGCAAAGTTAACCTAAGTCCACGTGAGAATCTGATCTGGACTGAATAAACCAGATTCCTGAAAATTCTCAGAAATAACAAATATGCACAGATGTTAGTTCAGTACAGGATGTCTTAACATTAGTTATGACAACAAGAATCCTGTTTACTGATTTTGGTAGAATGTAATAAATATGATCATTGCATAATGATCAGTTAAACACTCATATTGAGCAGCTCCTGTATGACATTCTTTTTCTGCAGAATGTACTTTGTATCCCAGAATTTTATGACATCAGTCATGACATTCACACAACTGGTTTTACCAAAAAGCATGCCAACAACCAAACACTTACAAACTCCCCTTTGGCAAATTTTTGGCTAAAACCCCTAAACAATCAGAGATTAGAAAGCAGCAGAATTAATAATATCTACCAAGTCTAATTCTACCAAAATTATCACAAAATCTTCTCCCCCTCTTTAGCCATAAATAGGACAAAGATACTTGTACTTTTAGGTTATACAGTCATCCAAAAGGAATAATAAAAACACAGAGAAAAATCAAAAGTCATTTGGCAGCAACAGGTACCAGCAACAAACTTTTCAACTGCATTGATCTTCAAGCACTGTCATCTTCAGAGGAGGCACTATCTTCAACATTAAGCTGGTCTTCAGCAACATCCTCTTCCCTTCTTTGTCCTTCAATCTCCTCCTGTTCTAGTCTAGCAATCAGGTCCTCAAGAGTCATTTTCCTTGTATCAAGCTCTTTGCAGGTTTCCTTCAGCACAACTATAACATCAGTTTTCTTGGAATGAGATTTCACAGTTGATGTCTCAGCTGATGTCATGACAATGTCAGGAACATGTGTTCCCTGAAAAAGCTTATAGTGCAACCCAAGAGCGGGGGCTCTTTTGCATACAGTATCTTTTTCAACTAGAATGTCAGGATACTGAGCAAGGACTATACCACATAGGAGAGAGGGAAAGGCAATAGGGCCTTTAATAGCACAACTTCCAGCATATTTTAATGTTTGATCAAAGATATACTTGCCATAGTCAAAGTTTGTCCTGGTTCCAACATCATAAATGAATCTTCCCAAGCCCGTGGAGATGGTTGATTTATGGTTGGTGGGAACCCAGTTAGCTGCACCAATTTTGTGCAGAATGGCAAATTTCATGCTCAGCTTGCTTGCATTCAGCTTCCCTTTTAAGGGCCAGCTCTTGACTTGATTTGCAGTGATGGTTTGGCACACTTGGTTGTCAGTAACCTCTAGCTCAGGATAATCAACATTAGGTCTTCCTAGGAATTTGTTTATTTCAGAGGGAGAGAAATTTACCTTCCTTCCTCTCACATATACACACTTAAAATCAGCTGACCTTCCATCAGCACACCCATCAGATAAATTCACTATGAATTCTTTGACAAGAACTTCATAGCAGTTGGTAAACTTTACCATAGTATTTATTAGACCAACAATTTTGATTAGATCCATGATCTCCTTACATTCCACGGCACTGTTGTTCAGTTCTCTTTCCAAGGCGATCCTTTTCAAACATACATACTTCCACCTGTTTCCATTCTCAGGATGGTGAAAGGAGATGATGTCAGTGGTAACTTCAGGGACTTTAGGCATTTTGCTTGAAGAGAGTTTCATTTTGAGAGGAATGTCTTCAACATCAAACTCAAATTCTGATTCCTCATCAGATTCAGAGGGTTCAAGCTCCTTCCTTTTCTTTGCTATTGGTTGTCTCAAAGTTTTTGAGAGACTACCAGTAGGTACTCGAGTTTTCACCTTCCCTTTCTCTTTTGACAATCCAGCCTTCACAGTTTCTACTCCAGTCTTGTTCTCAGACCTGGTTTTCTTATGGACAACATCAACAGTCTTCTCTTTGGAGAGGCTTTTGGCAGTATCCTGCTTTCCTTTTCTGTTCATCATTCTTCTAGCTATGCTAGGGTTGATATTGGCAATTAAGTCGTTGTCAGAGTATTCTTCATCAACATCAATAACCGGGGGTTCAACATCCTTCTCAGTAGGGTTTTAGGGATCATCATAATTTTCAGGAGATTTCCTAATGTTGTCATCCGGTGTCTCAACATTCTGAGTGACATCTGGATTCATTTCAACATTTGGACTAGCAGATTCTTGATTCAAGGGTACAGAAATTCCAGGTACAAAGTGATTCTCATTTAGAATCCTAGAAACAAGTCTAGCTATAGCTTGATGAACATAAACTGAACCTTCCATATTTGCTATTTCTGGAGGAACAAAAGATGATGGTTGAGAGGGTTTACCAGATGAAGAGGCTTGTGACCTTCTTGCATGTCTGGTTCGCATCTTCTTGACCTTAGTGGGGTCAGCTGCCAGTTCACGAAGAGGAGTTATCTCCAGAACATCAGAATCCATGCAGTTTGTGATTGCCCTAGGTTCTCGATCAGAGGATGCAGAAGAAGCAGTCGCCTTTGAAGAGGATAATGTCATGGATAGTTGAGACATTTTGAGAGTTTTAGAAATCAGGTAACAAAGATAGTGAAGTCTTCGTTTGAGAGATTGAAGATTGTTGTAGAAATGCGAGAGGAGGGAGATATATGAATGTCTATTCAACTTCTTAAAGTTTTGGAAAGAAATAGAGAAGCAGATGATTAGCCCAATCAAAGTAGACTTAACTAAACTATCTCTCTCATCCCTTGTTTTAAGCAAAATTAATTGCTACATTTCTTCATGTTGGCAAATACCCAACTTGCCCCTCAAATTTTCAAATTGATTTGCATCAAGTGCCTTGGTAAAAATGTCAGCTAGTTGTAGTTCAGTGGCAACATGTTCCAGTTTAATCGTCTTCTCCTCTACAAGATCTCTGATGAAGTGATGTCTAATGTCAATATGCTTGGTCCTCCTATGCTGAATAGGATTCTTGGAAATGTTGATAGTACTCAAATTGTCACAGTACAATGTCATAACATCTTGTGTGACATTATACTCAGTAAGCATCTGTTTCATCCAGATCATTTGAGAACAACTACTACCAGCTGCTATGTATTCAGCTTCAGCAGTAGATAGAGACACACAGTTCTGTTTCTTGCTGAACCAGGAGACAAGATTATTTCCTAAGAAGAGACATCCTCCAGAGGTGCTCTTTCTATCATCAGCACTTCCAGCCCAATCAGCATCACAGTAACCAGTCAGAGTTGGTTCACATCCATGAGAGTACAACAAGCCATAGTTGTAGGTTCCACTTACATACTTCAGAATTCTCTTCACTTGGTTGATATGACTTACTTTGGGTTCAGCCTGGTATCTTGCACATACTCCAATTGCAAAAGCAATGTCAGGTCTGCTGGCTGTTAAGTATATCAGACTTCCTATCATGCTTCTGTACAAGCTTTGGTCCACCTTAACCCCACTTGAATCTTTGGACAGCTTTAAGTGAGTAGGTGCAGGAGTCCTTTTGTGACTGGCATTCTCCATCCCAAACTTCTTGACAATGTTCTTTGCATACTTGCTTTGAGACGGAAAAATTGAGTCTTCCATCTGTGTGACTTGCAGTCCAAGAAAGTAGGTCAATTCTCCCATGAGGCTCATTTCAAATTCAGCTTGCATCTGGTCAGCAAAATGTTTAACCATTTTATCTGACATTCCCCCAAACACTATGTCATCAACATATATTTGAGCTACCATTATCTTTCCTCCTTCATTTTTGACAAAAAGAGTTTTATTCAAGCCTCCTTTCCTGTATCCTTTGTCAGAGAGGAATTTTGTCAACCTGTCATACCATGCTCTAGGAGCTTGTTTCAGGCCATATAAAGCTTTCCTCAATTTGTAGACATGATCAGGACAGTTTGGACCCACAAATCCTTTAGGCTGTTCCACATAAACTTCCTCATTTAAGTACCCATTTAGGAAGGCACTCTTTACATCCATCTGAAATAACTTGAACTTAAGGAGACAAGCAATTCCCAATAGGAGTCTGATTGATTCCAGTCTGGCTACAGGAGCAAAAGTATCATCAAAATCAACCCCTTCAACTTGAGTGTATCCTTGAGCAACAAGTCTTGCCTTATTCCTGGTGACAACTCCTTCAGCATCTGATTTGTTCTTGTAGATCCATTTTGTGCCAATGATGTTTGTTCCTCCTGGTCTAGGAACTAATTCCCATACTTCATGTAGCTTGAATTGGTTCAATTCATCTTGCATTGCTCCAATCCAGTATTCATCAGTTAAAGCCTCCTTAACATTTCTTGGTTCAATGTTAGATACAAAGCAAGAGTTTGTGATGATTTCTCTAGATCTTGTAATGACCCCACTGTTAGGATCTCCTATGATGAGTTCCTTAGGATGATCTTTCTGAATTCTGATGGAAGGGTCTTTGTTAGCTTCCTTTGATTCAGACTCTGATGAAGTAGTTTTAGGAACATCATCCTTTTGAGTTGAAGTCTCAAAGAATGTCTCAACATCATATGGGACATTTGTTTCCTCATGATAATCATCAACTATGACATTTATAAATTCCATCATAACTTTGGTCCTGGAATTGAATACCCTATATGCTCTGTTGTTGGTAGAGTATCCTAGGAATATTCCTTCATCACTTTTAGGGTCCATCTTTCACCTTTGTTCACGATCTGTCAGAATATAGCATTTGCTTCCAAAGACATGGAAGTACTTCACTGTAGGCTTTCTTCCTTTCCAAAGTTCATAAATGGTGGAAGATGTTCCCTTTCTCAAGGTGACCCTGTTATGGACATAGCAGGCTGTATTCATAGCTTCAGCCCAAAAATGAATAGGAAGTCTTTTGGCATGTATCATTGCTCTGGCAGATTCCTGTATAGTCCTGTTTTTCCTTTCCACAACTCCATTTTGTTGAGGAGTTATGGGTGAAGAGAATTCATGATTAATTCCTTCTGAGGAGCAGAACTCATCAAACTTACTGTTTTCAAATTCCTTGCCATGATCACTTCTGATTCTGACAATGCATCCTTCTTTTTCTCTTTGAATTCTTTTGCACAGTTCCTTAAATACTTCAAATACATCGGACTTTTCTCTAATGAAGTTAATCCAGGTGAATCCGGAAAAATCATCCACAACAACACAAGCATATCTTTTTCCACCAAGACTTTCTACCTGCATTGGTCCCATCAGATCCATATGTAGAAGTTCTAACACTTTAGAGGTGGTCAGATGTATTGACTTTGGATGTGACATTCTAGTCTGCTTTCCAACCTGACATTCACCATATACTCTCCCTTCATCAATTTGCAGCCTTGGAATCCATCTGACTGCTTCCATGGATATAATCCTTTTCATTCCTCTTAGATGTAAATGACCAGGTTTTTGGTGCCACAGTTTCACTTCTTTTTCTTGTTTGGCAATAGAGCACACAGAAGAATAATTAGTGTTCTCATACTCCCATAAGTAGCAGTTGTCTTTAGATCTGACTCCTCTCATTACAACTTCTTGTTTCTCATTAGTTACAAGACATTCAAACTTGGTGAAGTTGACCTTGAATCCTAGATCACATAATTGACTGATACTTATGAGATTAGCAGTCAAGCCTTTTACCAGCAATACTTCATTTAGGTTTGGAACTCCAGGGCAGTCCATGTTTCCAACTCCTTTGATTTCTCCTCTAGAACCATCTCCAAAAGTCACATAACTAGTAGTGTGAGGTTTAACATTGTTGAGAAGATTCTTGATTCCAGTCATGTGTTTAGAGCATCCACTGTCAAAGTACCAGTCTTCCTTTGCAGAGACTCTAAGGGAGGTGTGAGCTATCAGGGCAGTAGCCTTTTTCTTCCACTGTTGAGTATATGGTGCCTTGTTAGACTTAGGCTTGACAACTGGGGTCTGATTAGGATATCCATATAATCTGAAGCAGAATGGCTTTATGTGACCAAACCTCCCACAATGATGACATCTCCATCTTTGATACTTTTTCTTCATATTTCTCTGTTCTCGATGTTGAGTGCTATGTTGTGACATCTGCTTTGACATTTGTTTATCAGGCCTGATCTTCTTCTTGTCTACAATAGATTTCTTTGCTGCCACAAATCCTAGACCAGACTTGTTTCCCACATTTTGTCCAACCTGAAGGATTTCTTCTAATTTGTCAGTTCCATTTGTCAGCATCTTGACAGATTTGGTCATCTGGTCAAGTTTTGAGTTTAGCATTTGAAGTTCCCCTTCTAGATGACTTATAGTATCAATGCCTGCCTTCTTCTCAGCCTCCAACTTTACTATGAGTTTTGTTTGTCTCTCATTTTGCTGACAGACTTTAGCACTTCTGATACATAACTTCTTGTAGGAGTCAGCCAGTTCTTCAAATGTCACTTCCTCATCACTAGAGTCACTATCAGAGTTACAAATACCAGTTAGCGCAGTAACTAGTTTGGCAGATTCTTCTTCAGAATTACTTTCTGAGTCACAGTCAGACCAAGTAACAGACATTTCTTTCTTTTGTTTCTTAAGAAAGGTAGGACATCCAGCTCGAATGTGCCCATATCCTTCACATCCATGGCATTGAATTCCTTTGCTTTGATTTCCCTTCTCTTCAGACTTTGGTCTTCTGCTGGAGTCATAGGATTTGTTAATGTCAGAAGGAATGTTCTTAACATTTGACCTTGACTTTGGGTCCATTCTCTTGATGAGTTTGTTGAACTGTCTTCCAAGCATGGCTATAGCTTCTGAAATATTTTCTTCCTCATCCTCTTTGTTTTCATCTTCAGTATTAGATACAAGTGTTATGCTCTTGTTTTTCTTGTCTACATTGTCACTGATCCCCATCTCAAAGGTCTGAAGTGACCCAATAAGTTCATCCACCTTCAAGTTGCAGATATCCTGAGCTTCCTCTATAGCAGTCACCTTCATTGCAAATCTCTTAGGCAAGGATCTGAGAATCTTTCTCACCAGCTTTTCTTCTAACATCTTTTCTCCCAATGCTCCCGAGGTGTTGGCAATTTCCAAGATGTTCATGTGAAACTCATGAATGGTCTCATCTTCCATCATCCTTAGGTTCTCAAATTTGGTAGTCAGCATCTGAAGCCTTGACATTTTTACTTTGGATGTGCCCTCATGGGTAGTTTTGAGAGTGTCCCAAACCTCCTTGGCCAGTTCACATTGATGTACTAGTCTGAATATGTTTCTATCAATTCCATTAAACAAGGCATTTAATGCTTTGGAGTTACCCAAGGCTAACTCATCTTCTTCTTTGCTCAATTCTTCCTCAGGTTTCAGACTGGTTATCCCATCTTTCCCAGTTATGGTGGGATGGTTCCATCCTTTGTCAGCAGCTCTCCAAGCCTTTTTGTCCAGTGATTTTAAGAAGGAAATCATACGAGGTTTCCATTAGTCATAATTTGATCCATCCATAATGGGTGGTCTGTTTCCAAATCCTCCTTCTTTGTCCATAGCGCCAAAAAATAATATCCCTAGATCTCACCCAGTAAGACAGGCAGGGTGCCTGCTCTGATGCCAATTGAAATTCTGGTTGCAGATACTTAATATCACAGTGAATGTTATGACACCATATCTGAAACTCTTCAAGACAGTAAATCTAAAAGCAGTAAAGAACACAGTCAATTGTTTACACAGTTCAGTGTGTAACAACACCTACTCTGGGGGCTACCAAGCCAGGGAGGAAATTCACTATAAGAGATATTAATTCAGGAATAAACCAACCAGTTTATCTCCTTCACTTAAGGCCTACCCAATGCAACTTCAATCTAAGTTCAACTTAAACCTGAGTTCCTACTCACTCCCCCTCAATCACAGCAGTGATACTAAACAATTGACTAATGAAATTATGAAGACACTCTTCAGAACATACACTTGATTTTGCTTCACAACTTTTAATCAAGTAACACAAACACTCGTGCTTCAAAGCTTTGAGTGATACACAACCCTAACTTGACTTTGCTTCAAAGCTTTAATCAAGTGACACAATCACCCGTGCTTCAAAGCTTTGAGTGATACACAACCCTTATAATCAAATCCTACTCCAAGTCACTTATCACAATGATAATTGCTTGGATTACAGTAGTTACAACTATACAGTCCCTTATTGATCTTCTGTCAAAAAGTGTCTTTCACCAACAATCTTCATGAGGAATATATAGGCTACTATTCTTCAGTTAGGGCTTCAACGAAAATAGCTAGGGTTAATTAGGATTAACCTCAAGACTTGGTCATATGACTTTAACAACCAGATTAGGGTTAAGCAAAGTTAACCTAAGTCCACGTGAGAATCTGATATGGACTGAATAAACCAGATTCCTGAAAATTCTCAGAAATAACAAATCTGCACAAATGTTAGTTCAGTACAGGATGTCTTAACATTGGTTATGACAACAAGAATCCTGTTTACTGATTTTGGTAGAATGCAATAAATATGATCATTGTATAATGATCAGTTAAACACTCATATTGAGCAGCTCCTGTATGACATTCTTTTTCTGCAGAATGTACCTTGTATCCCATAATGTTATGACATCAGTCATGACATTCACACAACTGGTTTTACCAAAAAACATGCCAACAACCAAACACTTACAGGCGCTAATTTGGAAAACAGTGTCAAAAGCAGGTTGGTTCAGATGTTGCGTGATTATGTGGAAGTATTTGCTTGGTCTTATGAAGATATGACTGGGTTGGATACCGACATCATAGTTCATCGTCTGCCGACAAGAGAAGACTGCCCTCCTGTTAAACAAAAGGTTCGTCGCATGAGGCCTGATATGTCTGAAAAGATCAAAGCTGAAGTGATGAAACAATTTGATGCAGGGTTCCTAGATGTGACATCCTATCCTCAATGGGTTGCTAATGTGGTGCCAGTACCAAAGAAAGACGGGAAAGTTCGCATGCGCGTAGACTATAGGGATCTGAATAGGGCAAGCCCCAAAGATGACTTCCCTCTACCACACATTAATGTATTAGTTGATAATACTGCTCAGCATAAAGTCTTATCTTTCATGGATGGCTTCTCAGGCTATAATCAAATAAGGATGGCTCCCGAAGACATGGAGAAGACTACTTTCGTTACGCAATGGGGCACCTTCTGTTACAAGCTCATGCCATTCGGATTGAAGAATGCAGGGGCAACATATCAAAGGGATATGGTAGCTTTATTTCATGATATGATTCATTATGAGATAGAGGTATATGTGGATGATATGATTGCCAGATCACAAACCTAAGAAGAACATCTCGATCACCTGTATAAATTATTCGAGAGGCTGAAGAAGTACAAGCTGAGGTTAAACCCTAACAAGTGTACATTCGGAGTACGATCTGGAAAGCTTTTAGGTTTTGTTGTCAGCAATAAAGGCATTGAAGTTGATCCTGCCAAGGTAAAGTCCATCCAAGAAATGCCAGTCCCTCATTCTTAAAAATAAGTCATAGGATTCTTGGGTCGTCTCAATTACATCGCCCGTTTCATATCTCACTTGACTGCTACTTGTGAGCCAATCTTCAAACTCTTGAAGAAAGATTAGGTAGTCAGATGGTATGATGAATGCCAAGCTGCCTTCGACAAAATCAAAGAATACCTACAAGAACCTCCTATTCTCATGCCTCCTGTTGAAGGAAGACCCTTGATCATGTACTTGACAGTACTAGTGAACTCTATGGGGTGTGTTTTGGGCCAACATGACGAGTTTGGCCGAAAAGAGCATTCTATTTATTACCTGAGCAAAGATTTTACCAACTGTGAAACCAGATATTCACTACTTGAGAAAACTTGATGCGCTCTGGCATTGGCTGCTCGCCGGCTAAGGCAATATATGTTGACTCATACCACTCTGTTGATTTCTAAGATGGACCCAATCAAGTATATTTTCGAGAAACCTCCCCTTTCTGGACGGATAGCCAGATGGAAAATGATCTTGACTGAGTACGAAATTCAATACACGACTCAAAAGGCCATCGAAGGAAGTGTACTAGAAGATCATTTGGCCCATCAAGTTGTGGATGATTATCAGTCAATAAACTTCGACTTCCCTGATGAGAACATCATGCTGGTAAACGACTGTGCGAAACCCAAACCGTATGACGCACCTGAACAAGGATCCCGATGGACTATGGTATTCGATGGGGCTTCTAACGCCTTAGGTAACGGAATTGGTGATATGATCATCTCTCCTGAAGGTTTCCACACTCATTTCACTGCCATACTATGCTTCGATTGCACAAACAATATGGCCGAGTATGAAGCATGCATCTTAGGTCTGAAAGCTGCTATTGACTTAAGGATTAAGCATTTGGATGTGTTTGGGGATTCCTCTATAGTGATCAGCCAAGTAAAAGGATATTGGGACACTAAACACGCTAATCTTATCCCTTACAAGGAACTTGTGCTATCCCTAATTCCTTATTTCGAAGAGGTCACTTTTGAGCACTTCCCTAGGGAAGAAAACCAGTTGGCTGACGCTTTGGCAACCATGTCTCCAATGTTCAAGGTCAGATGGGACAATGAAGCCCCTATGATAACAATTGAAAGATTCGATGAACCTGCACATTGCTATGAGCTTGACACCGATGCGGAAAAGCCATGGTACCATGAGGTGATGAGATACCTTGAAGCACAAGAGTATCCAGAGGGGGCATCTATCAATGACAAAAAGTTCTTGCGAAGATTTGCAGCCAAATTCTTCCTAAGTAGCGGGATATTGTACAAGCGCAACCATGATTCAAATCTACTCTGATGTGTGGACGAGAAGGAGGCGGAGGGGATCATGAAAGACATGCACGATGGTCTTTTCGGTACTCACTCAAGTGGACATATGATGGCTAAGAAAATATTAAGAGCCGGTTACTATTGGTCAACGACGGAGACTGATTGCCATCAACATTCAAGAACTTGTCACAAATGTCAAATCTATACTGACAAGGTCCATGTGCCTCATATCCCTCTGAATGTCATGACCGCTCCGTGGCCATTTGAAATGTGGGGCATTGACATGATTGGAGAGATCAAGCCCACAACTTCCAACGCACATCAATTCATTCTTGTTGCTATAGATTATTTTACCAAATGGGTCGAAGTTGCCTCATTTGCCTCAGTGACCAAGAATGTGGTAGCCAGATTCATCAGATATAACCTCATCTTCCGTTATGGTATCCCCAAAAGGATCATCATCGACAATGGGACTAACCTCAACAATGCTATGATCACTGAGCTTTGCACTCAGTTTAAGATCAAGCATCACAATTCTTCTCCGTATAGACCGAAAATAAATGGCGCAGTCGAAGCGGCCAACAAAAATATCAAGAAGATTATGCAGAAAATGGTAGTAACCTATAAGGATTGGCATGAGATGTTGCCGTTTGCTCTACATGGTTACCGTACTTCAGCTAGAACATCAACTGGGGAAACTCCCTTTTTTCTAGTCTATGGCATGGAAGCTGTTTTGCCAGTAGATGTTCAGATTCCCTCGCTGAGGATTGTGAATGAGGCAAGCTTAGGCGAAGATGAGTGGATTCAAACGAGATTGGATCAGCTGAACTTGATTGACGAAAAACGGTTAGTTGCTGTTTTCCATGGTCAGACGTACCAAAAACGGATGATCAAGGCTTTCAACAAAAGGATCAAGCCTCGAGTATATCAAGTTGGTGACTTGGTGTTAAAACGCATCATTTTACCACAAGGAGACCCCAGAGGCAAATGGATTCCCACCTATGAAGGGCCATTTGTTCAAGAGAGTTTTCTCTGGCGGTGCCATGATGCTGACTACCATGGATGGTGAAGATTTCCCACATCCTATAAACGCGGACATAGTTAAAAAATACTACGCATAAGAGACCCGTTAGGTTGACACACCTAAGCAAAATAAGAGCATCCCGACAAACCAAAAGGTTTGGGCAAAAATTAGGGATATATGCAAAAGATTGTACACCCGGCAAGTTGAAAACCCGAAAGGGCGACTTAGGCAAAAAAGGGTATCCTGGTGGGCTGAAAACCCGAAAGGACGGTCCAGGCAAAAGTTAAAGATTAAAAGCGTATGACTATGTCCCGTGAAATCAACACAGTCACTTTTATCACCAAGTTCCAAGTTCAAACGGTCCAAGATCAATCGATTCAACTTCTATCAATGGCAAGGGACATTCGAAGACATTGGGGCAATAGTAGAGTTGGAAGGCAATGAGATCATTTCACATGGCTATTTGTTTTCATTCTTAATTTCTTTTCCTTTCGACGATTTCCTCTTACTAGGATCTCCGTCTCTTTGTACAAAAATGACTATTCATGGGCAAAATATCAATACAAATATACTTTGAAGTGAAAAATTTCTGTCTTTGTTTTGAATGCAAATTTGTCCAATGACTAAAATTGAATGAACATATGCATATGAACATAATTAAAACTATTTGGCACATGTGTCCTGCTAAGCAGCAACAAACATCTCTTTAATGTATATGAAATATCCCCACAAAGTTATCTCATTATCGTTATCCCCACAAGGACGGCTACGATAAACCTTTCCCCAATGGAGTTACCCACAAAGTCTCTTTCCATAGGATAATCCCCGACCAGAGTCTCAATTTCTTGGCAGCTCTCTCTCTCTCTCTCTCTCTCCAGCTAAGTCAATTTTTACAAGTTGAAGCCTCATGGATCTCTTCCTAAAGGAAATTCACCTCCTCAATAGGGTTTATTTCCCCAACAACAATCGAGGAACCACAAAATTCCCCAGCCGAGTACATCTTCCCCAATCAAGTCTATATTCCCGCGGCATAGTTTATCTTCTCCAACAAATGACGAGATAGCATAACTCCCCAATCAAGTCTGTATTCCCCCGACATAGTCTATCTTCTCCAACAAACGACGAGATATCATAACTCCCCAGTCGAGTTCAAATTTCCCCAGCATACAACAGTCGAGGAACCACATAATTCTCCAGCTTAGCCTGTCTTCCCCAGCTGAGTATATCTTCCCCAACCATGGCAATTATCCCCAAATGGAGTCTGTCCTCCCCAATTGGGTATATCCTCCCTAAGTTGAGTTTGTCCCATCCGTCTAAGTCTACACTCTCCAGTTTAAATTTTCCTTTCAGATTATTGCAAATCATAGGGCCACAACCCCTGATCCCCAATAAAACCGTCAGCAAAACCTTTACTATTTCCAAAAAGATACTATGAAGCCTGGACCCGACCAGATATTAGCACAATTTTCAAGTTATTACTGAAGCCTGGACCCAACCAAATAATAGTTTGACTTCTTAAATTGTTGAAACCTGGACCCGACCAGATAACAGTTTGAGTATCTGAAACCTGGACCCGACCAGATAACAGTTGATCTTAATTTCAAGATGCTATGAAACCTGGACCCGACCAGATAATAGTCTAACTCTTCAAAGATATAGAAGAACCTGGACTCAACCCGACCAAGGTTAACTTCTTTTCCCCAGTAGAGTTTGCCTCTGCCCTAACAAATTAATGTGAAACCTGGATCTGACCAGATAACAGTTTTCAAATTCATCTTTCCAAGCAAGTTGTTGTGAAGCCTGGATCCAACCAGATAGAAATTACCCTCAGAGATTCGTTGTGAAACCTGGAAACCGACCAGATAACAACTAAATCCCCAAACAATTTATTGTGAAGCCTGGACCCAACCAGATAGCAATTGACCTCCTCAACCTTAGAAATCTGCAAAGCCAGGACCTGACCAGATGACATTTTTTTTCAAACAGTTTATTGTGAAACCTGGAACCCGACCAAATGACAATTAACTATGATCCCCAAAGAGACACTTTGAAGCCTGGACTCGACCAGATAATAGTACACCTCTCCAAAAACCATGAAACCTGGACCCGACTAGATAGTAGTTACCACTTCAAGTTACTGCAAATCCTGGATTCAACCAGATAATAGTTAACTTCCGTATCCCCAGCAAGTTGTTGGGAAGCCTGGATCCGAACAGATAACTATTCAATTTCAAGAAAATTCTCTGCAAAACCTGGAATCCGACCAGATAACAGTTAATTCATCTCTTCCCCCAGTAAGTTGCCGTGAAACCTGGATCCGACCAGATAGTAGTTGACTACTTCGTCCTCAACAAATTTTAAAGCCTGGATCTGACCAGATAACAGCTGACATTCAAGATATATTCTCCAGTAAAAGCATCCTTTCAACAAAGTTTGAAGATATGCATTTTCTTCATCCCCAACGGAAATTAGGGATTCAACCCCCCAGAATTTCCTCAGCAGCAGTCATGGATTTATTTTCCCGGACAAAAACATACATCTCACATTCATACATCATAGCCTGTACATACCATATGCATTTAACATAATACCACATCTGGTGAACATTATGCAGGCATCTGCATTTTTACTAACTTTTTTCTCACAGGTAAAACATCAAGTTTTAGTATAAATCAACAAGAGATTTATGCTGATACTTCTTCTAGTGTTTACCTGCATTCCTTTAAATGGTGTCTATAAGCCTATTCACCATCCATCTTCAAGTGCAAATTTGTGGGCACTCTAGTGTTCAATCATCTTTCACCTTCAAGTCACGAATGGCGGATCCTCCAATCTAACTCTTCAAGTTTAAGAATATTTAACAGGGGAAGTTGTTGTACCCCAAAATTTTCCCTCTCACTTATCAAACATTTTCCTACAGGATCTCCTTTGGTTCAAGAGTGCACTAGGTTTGATCAACTCAAGACACCTCCTTAAGCACTAATGACTCAAATTAGGGTTTGAGATTGCACAAGGATAATTGAACTTCCAATTCCCCATATGAATTTCATGGATCATTATGGACCCCCAAGATTATTCATGTCAAGTTTCAAGCCTTGGATCACACTTGTGCTCAGTCAATTGAGCAGTTGACCTAAAAATCAGTTATATTGGGGAAAAAGTCAACTATGGCCAATTTATAGTCAAAATTCATAATTTTTGATCCACATAAACATTATAAACTCATATGTATCATTTTATCAAGTTTGGACCATAATTCCTCAAGAAATTTAATCAGATAATCAAAAGGGCAAAATGGTCAAAATTAGGGTTTTGACTGAGGAATGCCAATTTCTGATTCTTGACCTAACAAGTGATCAATTTATTTGAAGCATAATCTCAAGAGTTAAATTGCATCATTTTGACCTAATGGAATTACCTAAAACATTGCTCAAGATCAATTGGATTGATAGTGAATTTTCAGTCAACTGATCAAAAGTCAATTATACACTGAAAAGTCAAACTTTGACTTTTTGGTCAAAATTCAATGTCAAAGATCACAATTCATCAAAACATGTCAAAATATGAAACTTATTCATCAAGAAATCAAAAAGTCAAGATTTCATTTTAAAAAGTCAAAGTTTTATAACTTAGAAATTTTTCGAAGTGTTTAAAACTTCATATTTTGTCATAACTTTAAGCCAATTTTTCACCATGATGCAAGAGGATTCAGAAGAAACTTTCAAAATGAAAGTTGTATATCTCCATGATATCTACAACATTTCTTAACACAACTTATTCTAAAAATTCTTGGATCTCAAGTTATTAATTCACAAAGTCATGGTCTTGAAATTGAACACTTAGTGAAATTTTGCCCTAGTTTTGGTCACGATTTTGACCTAACTTCATGGAACTTTTTCATATAGTTCCAAGGGGAATTTTCAAAAGTGATTCAAAGAGGGGTTGTATAGCACATTACAAGCTTTCCAAAATGTCAAAGAACTCCTTGAGATCATTTGTGAGCAAGGAGAATCAAAGAGACGAAGTTAGGGTTTTCACACTTGAAATACAAGTCATTTTGTGATGAACAAGAATTCAATTTCAAACCTATGCTACACAATCTTGCTTTGCAGGCCTCTAAACCTTAAGATATCTCCATAATCAGAAGATTACACTTGCTTTTGAGCTATTATCCACTTGATTCAAGCTTTATCCAAGTAAATTTTCCATTTATGGCACAAAGTAACCATTCCATTCTTGTAAAGAAGCTTTAATCACAAAGTCAATGCATAGAGCTTTGCACTTGTTCCTTCTGATCACAAGAAATGTAAAAGGAAAAAGCAATATGTCTAGAGCCTCTCATAAACTCATGCCATGCTTGCACTTCATCTTGGAACCATATTGTCACTTTTCTTCAAAATCAAGTAACATAGCCATAAGTATATATCTTGATTTTCTGACCTCCTCAAGTCCTCTAATCTTTTACATATAATTATACAAGTGTATTGCAACAGAACACACGATTGAACAAGCTCCCAAACTCCCTAAAAACTCAGATTGCACAAAACCTCCATTTTTGTGTCATTTCTAATTTTGAACTTCAATCTTCAAAACCACTTGTGCATTTCTTAGCCTTTTGTTTCAAAAGCTTCCTCATACCAAATACAAACCATCCCTGTCCCTGTTTGCAGACTGTAACATCATCTTCATCAACTTCCATAGCCAAAAACATAGCATTACAGTTGGACTTCTCCAGGCCATTTCAACCACCCTCAGCTCAAGCCAGCCATTGCATTAGCTTCCTAGAGGTCCAAGGAAGCTAACCTGATCATCACCACTGCCTGAAACAAGCTCAAATCCATTTCATGATTTCTAGTTTTGAGGTATTTCTCTTGAACTTCTATCTTCATATTTAGGCATTGTTAAGCTTTGATTTTGTGAAGATAAAATGTAGATAACATTGCCACGAAGTTGTACATATCCATGGTTTTCATTTATATGGCCTGAGCTTAGAGAATTTTAGAGTTGAAGTTTTCTGAAATTTTTAGGTTTTAGATTAAGGCCAGAAAAATTCTCATTCATCTTTGATTGTTATCTTAAGTTATTTACATGGTTGGATTTGTGGGAAGAAATGCCACAACTTTCATGTTTGAACTTTTCATTTTTGTTTAGAGATGAAGAAGATACAGGTCCTTTGGCTGGAGGTTGAAGATGAAGTGTAATCAGGGTGCATTTTGTATCATATATTTATTGTTTCAGTTATATTAACGGATGTACAACCACCCTAGTGGTAAGGTAGCGCGCTGGTAACCTCAAGGTCACGGGTTCAAGACCCAGCGCTGCCTTTTGCTTTTCACATTTTTCACATTTTTGTTTGTTTGCAACGCTGGGCTTTAGGATGGGCTTAGTCTTTTTTTCTTCACAACACCATTTGCATTACTGATCCACCCCCTCTGCCCTTTCTTTATTTCTTTATTTTTATTTTATTTTTCTTTATTATTATTATTATTATTATTATTATTGATATTATTTTTACTATTATTATTTTCATAAAAATCATAAAAAATCTAAAAAAAAATTTAATTATTTATTTGTACTTATATATTTTTCCATAAAACAAAATACTAAAAACATTTTCTTAAAATAAATAAATTTCTTTTTTTTCTTAAATAATTATTTTTAGACCTAGGATAAATCAAAATATTATTTTCTTAGTTAGAATTAATTTAGAACTTAGGTTATTTTAATTAATTAATATTCATATTATTTTCCTTAATTCAAAATCCTTTCATAAAAAACCCTAAAAATCCTTTTCAAATAATTTTTTTTTCTTATTTAGTTTAGGTTAAGTTTATTTAATTTTTAATTAATCATTTTTTTAATTAGGTCAAGACAAAACCATTTCATAAAAACAATAAAAATCATTTCTTTTTCCATTTATATTCTTGCATTTTATTTTCAATTTTGTGCAATATTCAATATGGTTGTAATAGATAATTAGGTTTAATTTTCTTGCAATTCCCATTTGTAAATTTGTACACCCCCTCCCCTAATGATGTAATAGCGTAGTAATTTTACTTTTCGCAATTTATCGCTTTATACAAATGCTAGTAATTAGGGTTTATATGGAAAGTCTAAAACCAATCAATTAGCAAACACTAATCAAAGACTAAACAAAGCATGGAAATCAATACACTTGCACACAAGCACCCCTAGGGTAAAAATATACTTGGTTGCCTTACAAAAATGGCCATATTATGCATGTGAGGTATCTCAGCAAAAACAAGCAAAAATACAAGATCATAGTCCCTCGATGACGCTATCTATGTTGCCTTTCAAAATGATCTTAGTCCCTTAGGAAAAATGCTAAGATACATCGCAGCATTGCTAAACATGGTTATACATTGACCCACGCCCGTCCCGTTTACATCCAAAGATAGGGTTACTTACCAAATCAATGGTAAGATAACAATGTCAAAGGAGAAAGGAAATGAACATGAAATACTTTTGAGTAGGTAGAATGTTCCTAGTTACTTGCTCAATTTCAAACTAAAACATCCTTGCTATTTTCAAAACAAACACCAACACTTTCAAAAACACCTTTCAAACTTGAAAACATTTACAAAAGATCAACACTTTGTATACATTCTTACAAACGAGAATCATTACAAAGTTTGCCTAAAGGATGGCGCCTTTTAAAAAATACTTTCAAAAACCACACAAAGCACAATTTCAAACAAAAGCAAGTGATTTAACAAGTAACTAAGAGCCTATGGATAACCGTGGATGAAAAGGGTGCTAATACCTTGCCTTTTCATAATCTACCCCCCCGAACTCAAGAAACAATCTCAAAGGTCTTTCCTGTGCTTTTTCACCTTTCCTTTTTGGATAAAAGAAAAGTTGGTGGTGACTCTTGCTAACCGCAACATTTGTGATAAAACTCAAAACACCCAAGTCAGTTCTCCCGCCGTATTACAGAACTGGCGACTCTGCTGGGGAAAATTCTAAAAGTGGGGTTACCTTAGGTTTAGATCACATTTACTTGTTTTCTTTGTTTGACGTGTGTGCTTTACATTATGGTTCTTTGTTTGGGTTTGAATCCTCTACTCGGATTTGGGATACCTTATAGGTAAGTAGTAATACATTGTGGAAACTGTGCGGGGTATACCGACACGGTCTAAGCAATAGCTATGTTAGTGCGACATATTTGTGGTTACCGGTAGCCCTTGAGTAGTCAAGGAGAATATAGGGCTTCTGAGGGATGTCATGAAGCACTAATTAACTTTTAGAACCTTTACTTGACCAACTTGGCCTTTAGGACGTAGTGAGATGACCGACTTTGGTGCAGTCCGACGTTGGTAGATACTCGATACTACACTCATTGAGGTTTGGTTTTTTGGTATATTTTGGTCTCCATTAAAGAGGCTTGCTTTTGCTATAACTTTTCTTTTGCTCTCAAGTCCAAAAATGCTTCATTTGGAAGATATGATCTTATACATTATAGGTCATTTTCTAAAGTCAACAAAAGACACTTTTTGTCAAGGTAACTTACATCAAGATGATGTCTTCAAAAGCAAAAATGATCAATATAGAGATTGAAGGGGACATCTTGGGATTTCTAAAAAGTCCAATATTAACTTCAAAATATGAAATTTGATCAAGTTATGAGGTGCACAAGTGGGAAATGTTCAAGAAATGCATGAAGTCAACTTTGAGCAAAATTACATTTTTAGGTTAATAAACCTAACTTTTAGGGTTCAAACATGTTTATGACATACCCAAGGACCTATAAACCTAACCATGCACTATTGTGATTTTTATTTTTATTTATTTGAATTTTTATTCATTTAAATATGAATTAAATCAAATAAATTAGATAAAAATTTAAGAAATAATGGGCTAGCGCATATGGGCTTGGCTTGATCCATCATGAAGCCCAAAAATTCATGCAAGATACACCCAAGATGTCCAAGTTCATGCAGAAAACAAAAATGGTAAGTGATATTTCATTTTTGGCAAGAATCATTCAAATATGGCAAACGTTCAAATATGGCAAACTTTCAATATGTTGGATTTTTGTCTCATGGCCTTGAAAGCTTTTTTTTCTTACCATACTTTCTCTTCTCCTCCATATATATATTGCACAATAACTCAAGCCAAAATACCATAAAGTTTTTCATCAAAGCTCTCCAAAAAAAATCTCTAAATTCGAAGAAATTGTGAAAATCATATCTCGCATCTCCAGCGGTTTTCAAACCGATCCAAACCTTCCATTGTCCTCCTGAAGGCCAGGAGTCAGAATCAATCATTAACCTTTGCAAATCAACCCTAGAAAACACCCTCACATCGATTCCGGTTGGTAAGTTGGTAGGTTTCATGTTCTCAAAATTTTCACAGTTTAAATCCATGTAAACATGTTTGTTTCATTTATATGTTTTCTGCAATTTTCTAACGTTTTACATGTAAGCATGGAGGCAGAAATAACAATCATGACCATGGTGCACCCCAAGGCGCGCTCCCCACTGAATCATAACAAGGCTCATGGACTCATCCGTTTTGGGCCCATTGTTCTCCATTTACTTGTTCTCAGCAGGTCCATTTTCATTTTTTGTGTTTTAATTAACTACTTTCTTTTTTAATCAATCTTATTTTAATCAAAAAATCACAAAAACATTAGACTTAGGTTTTTATTAATTAAATTAATTTTAATTAATTACTTTAATCATTTTTTAATTAATTAACTAATTAGAATTAGGGTTTTATAATTAATTTATTTTAATAAATCAAATTCAAATTATTATTAACACAAAATTCTTTTTTCTCATAAAAAGACCAAAAACATTTTTTCTTTCTTAGATTTTTTTAGTTTTTTATTTTGTCCTTTAATTTATTTTTTATTTATTCCTTTTCTATTTAAATTCTAGAAAACAAATGTATAGGTCGCACGGGTAATTTTGTAATAGTCGTAGTTTACATTTCCTCATATTTTTTCTATTATGTAACTGCTTATGGGATGTAATAGCTGTAGGCCTTTACTTTTTCGCATTTTATTTTCTGCCTCTTTGGTACAATGACAATGGAGCTCAGTCGAGGTGTCCCCGTCGGGCTAAAATCCTGCTCGTCCAATGATCGAAGAACCGCCTTTCATTTTGGGTTGGATGCAATGTTCGTACCTCAACATGCTTCTGTGGTCGAGCCAGACCCATCTTTTTCGGAGAGGTCAGGTTGACTACCAAGCCCTAGGTTTTGCGTGAGACTTAGTTGAAATATTGTTTTAGCTTGTCAGTGTTCCAAGGTCAAGGTAGTTGTTTCCCATTCAGGTGTTCGAGGTAATAGTCTTTATTTCCCATCTTGTTGTTGATGCGGTAGGGGTCTTCCTAATTGGCGACTAGCTTTTCTTCACGGGAATCCTTTTGATTTCTCCGTAGGACTAGAATGCCGACTTGGAACTCATATTTTATGATTTTGGCGTTATTCCAGAGTTATATGTTGATTTAATTTAGCCTTGCAAAGAGATTCTCGACAAGTCGAGCTCCTCTATCAAAGCTTCATCATTTAGCTCCTCATGGAGTGGGGATTCATATCGCCTAGATGACTCCTTGATTTCTATGGGGATGACTGCCTCAGTATTATACATTAGTCAGAAAGGTGTCTCCCTGATAGTTGTCTGGGGCATCGTTCTGTAAGCCCAAAGCATGTTGTGGAGCTCTTCGACCCACCCTTATTCTCCTCACTAATCTGCACTTAAGTCCCATAGCAAGATGACCCTGTTCGCGGATTCCGCCTGCCCGTTTGTTTGAGGGTGCTCGACATATGTAAAATGTGTTGTGGTTCCGAGCTTAGCAACACAATATTGGAATTTATTGTCAGTGTATTGTGTCACGTTGTCAGTGACAAGTGCTTGCGGTACACCGAACTAGGCAAGCACATTTCTTTTGTAGAAACGAAGAATATTATGCGACGTGATTTTGGCAGGGCTTCATCACCTATCCATTTAGTGAAGTAATCGACGATGACAATTAGGAATTTGTTCTAGTATGATCCTTGGTGGAAGGGCCGAGGATGTCCATTCCCCACCAGGCGAAAGGCCACGGGGAAGACAATGTTTTGAGCTCGTGCGAGAGTGTCAGGTGCATATCCGCGTGGCATTGGCATCTTTCGCACTTTTGGACGTGTTCCTTGGTGTCCTACTGCATTATGGGTCAGTAATATCCTACTCGCAACGCCTTTCGTGTAAAAGACCTCCCTCCTAGGTGTTGGGCGTTAATACCTTCGTGGATTTCCCAAATATGTCAGGGACTTTAGTTTCCCCGACGCACTTTAGGAGCGGGATAGAGAATCCCCGCCTATACAGTTTCTGCCTGACCAAAACATAAGAGCAAGCTCGGAGTTTTGTCACGTTGGCCTCTTTTTCATCAGATGGTAGTTCCCCTTTGATGAGGTAATTTAACATTGGGGTCATCCAACAGGTACTGTCCCCAATGGCATTCATGTCAAACAACACAATGGTTTCCTCGATGCTCGCGTGGAAAAGAGATTCCTGGATGACATATTTGTTTATGCCCTTCTTCTTTGGGATCACAAGTTTCGAGAGTATGTCAGCTCGAGTGATTTGTTCACGGGGAACATGTTTAATTTCCGCATGGTCGAACCTTTTAATTTTTTCTCTTACCAGGTTCAAGTATTCGATGAGGCTATCGTTCTTGGCCTGATACTCTCCATGTACTTGGGTCGCGATGAGTTAGGAGTAAGTGAAGATTTATACTTCCTGGGCGCCTAAATCCTCGGCCAATCTCAACCCTGCGAGTTGTGCGTCGTATTCGGCTTGGTTGTTTGACATCGAGAAAGATAAAATGAGTGAATGCTCGATTACGACACCTTCTTCATTCTAGAGGAGGATGCCTGCTCAACTCCCTTTCGAACTGGACACTCCATCTACAAAGATGGTCCATTTTCTGGATCCCTCTGTAGAGGGCTCAACGGTGATCATTTCTACGATGAAGTCGGCCAGTGCTTGAGATTTGAGGGCTTTCCGGCTCTCATATTAGATGTCGAACTCCGACAGTTCTAGGGACCATTTTAGCATTCAACGGGCCATGTATGGCCACCCGAGTAGTTGCTTTATAGGTTGGCACAATGATCATGTTGTTCGCCACTTTCTCGATTTTTGGATATCTGACCTCAGGGCCTTGTAGTGCTTTGTTGGTGAAGTATACGGGCTTCTGCCTATCCGTAGTTTCACGAATGAGGATCGCGCAAACGACCTCTACTGAAACGACCATGTAGAGAAAAATAATTTCCTTATTCTCGGGATGTGAGAGCATGGGGGTTCCGAGAGAGATTGCTTGAGGTGGAAGAGGGCTTGTTTGCATTCATCGGTCCATTCAAATGTTGTTTCTTTGTGTAGGAGCTCGAAAATGGCAATGCATATTAGGCAGATTTCGCCATGAAGCGAGAGAGCGAGGTGAGCATACCATTCAATACTTGTATGGATTTTTTCGAGTCGGGTGTGGAGAGTTTAGAGAAGGCCCTGCATTTGTCGGGGTTGGCTTTGATCCCTTATTCTGTCATATAGAAACCGAGGAACTTGCCCGCCTTAACCCCGAAAGTGCATTTTTCTGGGTGAATATCATCTCGCATCTCCTTGCCCAATCGAAGACTCTTTTTAGGTGGGCCGTGTGGTCGGTTTTCGCTCGAGATTTAACGATCATGTCGTCCATATACACCTCGAGCGTGTCTTCGATCTCGCCACAAAAAACCTTATTCATCATTCGTTGGTATGTTGCGGCAACATTATTCAGACAGAAGGGCATTATGTTGTAGTAATAATTGCTCGAGTCGGTCATGAAGGTCGTGCACTGTTTATCGCTCATTGCCATGGGAATTTGATTATAACATGAATATGCATCCATAAATGATGAGTTTATAGTCAACCGAGTTTTCGACACGCTTGTCAATATTAGGTAAGGGATATGCATCTTTGGGACATGCTTGATTAAGATCAGTATAATCAACACACATATGCCATTTTCTATTATTCTTCTTAACAAGTACAACATTGGATAGCCAGGTTCAATACCAGGCCTTAGAAATAAAATTTCCTCTAGGAGGTATTTTACAAGTTTTTTAGTAGCCTACACTTTCTCAGGATACCGCCTACGCCTATGTTGTAGTACTGCCCTAGCAGATGGATCCACAACAAGTTGGTGACAGGCGACCTTAGGGTCGAGTTCGGGCATCTCTGCAGCACTTTACATGAACAAATCAACATTCTCCCTTAGACAGACTTTGAGCTGCTTCCTCTCTAGATCGAGGAGTCCATACCCAATCTTCACACCTTTGTTCGGATCCTTTCCGAGGAGGATGATTTCAAAGCCTCCGCCGGAGACGAGCATAAGAGGATCTTGTTCGCTATTGGGGACATTGACTTCATCTTTGTTGAAGCGGGTGTCGAGGTCAATGGAGTCGACACGGGGGGGGGGGGGGGGTCGTGTTCTTCAGTCTGAGCGGGCTTGGCCATGGAGGAAGTTGTTTTGTTGGTGGTCTCCGGCTTTGTGTCGACCATGTTATTTCCCTTTGTGGCTGCATTAAAGCACCTTATGGCAGCTTGGATGTCTCCGTGAACGGTGGCGATGCGACCCCACTTAGTGTAGAACTTCATCTTTAGATGGACCGTGGAGGGTACGACGGTCCATGTTATACCCTAAAATTTACCCTCTTTATTTTAACCCTATTTGACTTATATTTCATTACCATATGCATGCATGCATATCATTGGTTTTGTGGTTACCAGATCAAGATGTTTCTCTCAAGCTTCATTTGATTACTAAAGAAGTTTATTTCATCATTCAATGCATTCAGAGCCTTTTATAGGCTATTCAATCAGTGTATAATCAAGTAATCATCATGTCAAGTTCCCGTGTGTTCTAACACGCCTTGAACGACAAAGAAAATCAAGTGTTTTGCTCAGTCCGGAACAATTTGAATTAAACTCTGTTTGTTACGGTGGGTTTCAGAAATTTGTAACTTCTAGTCAGAAGAAGATTTTTTAGTGGTTCTTTGGATATTAGAACCGTCTCAGCATTCTTTATTTGTTGTCTGTTCAGACCCAAGGGAAATTTGGTGAGGAAGACCTCTGAAGATTTAAACAACCAGAGTTTTGGGTTTTGCTGGTCAATTGTCGCTCAGATGTTCGAAAATTTGTAACTTTCTGTTGTACCCCAAAATTTTCTCTCTCATTTATCAAATATTTGCTCACAAGATCTCCTTTGGCTCAAGACTGCACTAGGGTTGATCAGCTCAAGACACCTCCTTAAGCACTGATGACCAAAATTAGGGTTTGATATTGCACAAGGATAATTGGAGTTCTATGCCCCATATGATTTTCATGGATCATTATGGACCCCCAAGATTACTCATGTCAAGTTTCAAGCTTTGGATCCCATTTTTGCTCTGTCAATTGAGCAGTTGACCTAAAAAATTAACTGTTTTGGAAAAGTCAACTTTACACTGAAAAGTCAAACTTTGACTTTTTGGTCAAAATCAAGTGCCAAAGATCACAATTCATCAAAACATGTTAAAATATGAAACTTGTTCATCAAGAAATCAAAAAGTCAAGATTTCATTTTTGAAAGTCAAAGTTTTCAAACTTAGAAAATGTTCTAAGTGTTGAAAACTTCATATTTTTTCACAACTTTGAGCCAATTTTTCACCATGATGTAAGATGATTCAAGGAAAACTTCCAACATGAAAGTTGTATATCTCAATGAGATCTAAAACTTTATAGGTCAGGACTTTTCCTAGAAATTATTGGATTTTGAGTTATAAATTCATGAAGTCATGGCATTTTTTAATAAACACTTAGAGAAATTTTCAGCAGTTTTGTTCAGGATTTTATCCCAACTTCTTGGATTTTTTCACATAATTACAAGATGATTTTGTCAAAATGGACAACATGAAAGTTATAGAGGGTGTTTCAAGATTTCCAAAACATACAAGAGCATGAATTTATCATATTTGAGTTAGGAGATACAAGGATCTGAAGTTGCACATTCATTCTTGATTTACAAGGCAGATTTGTGATGAATAAGGAACAAAAATCTTAGCCATGCTGCGTAATCTTCACTTTGAAGGCCTCTTGGCTTGCAAATCTATCCATAATCAGATGCTTACACAATTGATTGAACCATTATCCAAGTGGTTCAAGTATTGTCCATTGCATCTTTCCATTTTTGGCATAAAGGCACCATTGCCATTCTTGCAAAGTTCACTTTAATCATAAAGTCAATTTCTTGAGCCTCTAACTTGTTGTTATAATCACAATCAACTTCTACAAGTCAGAACAAACATGTTTAAAGTGATCAACCATTTTAGATAGCTTGGTACAAGCATTGGAAACATGTTCTTCATGCTTGCTTCAAAAACAAGCAAGATAACCATAACATGTGATTCAAAATCTGAGTTGTTTGAAGTCTCAAACCTTCTCTATAAATAGAGAGGACAATTGAAAGAGAAAATGTCAGAAAAAAAGAAGGGGAAACTAACACTCAAAATCATTCTTGCTGTCAAAAACCAGAATTGCCCACAAAACCTCCATTTTTGAGCTTTGAAGTCCAAATCTTTGAATCTCATATCTTGCAAGTTTTTCTCCAAAAAAACAACATCTAAGCACCTCACATACATCACCTATAAATTTTTAAAACTCAAGAACAAGCTTCTACAACACCTCTATTTTATTTTCCAAGTTCAAGAGCAGTCAATACAACAACTCAAGCTCAGAGTATAAGATCCAGCTCCAAGGTAAGTTTCTTAACTTTAGTTCTTCATTTCAAGCATCATTAGTAATTCATTTTTGAAGACAAAAATATAGTAACCATTGTCCTTGAAGCTAACCTTTTGTTTATCTTCCATTCTTTTCATTATGTGTTGAGAACTAACCCATGTATGCAGCAAAACAATGTTTAAGTAGAAAAAATGACAGTATGAGTCGACACATAACCTTATGAGTCGATACATACTGCTTTACAGGCCCAAAACAGAAGGAAAAACAATATATGAGTCGACACAAAGCACGTATGGGTCTACACATGTAGTGTATGAGTCGACATATGCCATTATGTATCGACTCATACTGAGTTGATTTGGCAATACAGGGGCAAGGAAAGTTATGTGTCGATGCATGTGAGCTTGTGTCGACACATAATAGTTCAAGATGAATTTTTTCCTTCTTTTTACACTATTTTTACGTTTCCTTCATGGTTACTCGATATGGTTATAATATTTAAGTTCCTACTTCATCCCCATTTGTAAATTGTACCCTCATCCCCTAAACGATGTAATAGCGTGGGACTTTATTTTCCGCAATTTAACGCTTTCAAATACAAATGTTAGTAACTAGGGTGTGTATGACAAGATAAAATCAACAAGTAGACAACCCTAATCGAATATTAAATACATGCAAATCAAACAAACTATCCACACATGCACCCTTAAGGTTAACTCCACTTGGTTGCCTTACAAAAATGGCCATCTTACGCATATAAGGTATCTTAGAAAAAAACAATAAAATACAAGATCATAGTCCCTCGATGACGCTATCAAAGTTACCTTACAAATGATCTTAGTCCCTCAAAAAATAATGCTAAGATACCTTGCAACATTGCTAATCATGGCTATACGATGACTCACGCCCGTCCCGCTTACATCCAAAGATAGGGTTGATTACCAAATCAATGGTAAGACAACAATGTCAAAGGAAAATAAAATGAACAAGAAAGACATTTGAGTAGGTAGATTGTTCCTAGTTACTTGCTCCATTTCAAAACAAACATCCTTGCTATTTTCAAAAATAATCACCTACACTTTCAAAAACACCTTTCAAACTTAAAAACATTTTCAAAAGATCAACACTTTGTATACATTATTACGAACGAGAATAATTACAAAGTTTGCCTAAACGATGGCTCCTTTTCAAAATACTTTCAAAAAACCACACAAAGCACAATTTCAAACAAAAGCAAGTGATCTAGCAAGTAACTGAGAGCCCATGCAAAACCATGGATGAAAAGGGTGCTAATACCTTCCCTTTTCATAATCTACCCCACGAACTCAAGAAATAATCTCAAAGGTTTTTCCTGTGCTTTTTCACCTTTCCTTTTAGATAAAAGAAAAGTCGGTGGCGACTCTTGCTAACCGCAACATTTGCAATCAAACGCAAAACCTTAAAGTCAGTTCTCCCACCATATCACACTTTCATTTGGCTCAACATTTCTGAATGGTTCTCCAGCCATAATATCCTTCTTTATATCTTCTCCAATTCATGTTTTTGTACCCTAAAATTTGCCCTCTCATTTATCAAGACTTTTCTCACAAGATTTCCTTGACTCAAGACTGGATTAGGGTTTGGTCAGCTCAAGGCATCTCATCATGCACTGATGACCCAAAATTAGGGTTTGAGATTGCACAAGGATTTTTGGACTATCAATGCTTCATGTGTCTTTCAAACATCATTATGGAATCCTAAGATTACCCATGACAAGTTTCAAGCCTTGAACCATTTTTTTGATCAGTCAATTGGACAGTTGACCTAAAAATCAGTTGTATTAGGGAAAAAGTCAACCATGGCCAATTTACAGTCAAACTTCATAATTTTTGATCCAAATCAACACTTTAAACTTATATGTGTCATTTGGTCAAGTTTGGATCACAACTCCTCAAGAAATTTGATCAAATCACCAAAAGGGCAAAATGGTCAAAATTAGGGTTTTGACTAAGGAAAGGCAATTTCTGATTTTTAACCTAGAAAATGACCAATTGAGTTAAGGCATGATTTCAAGGGTTCAATTGCATCATATTTACCTAATTACATGGCTCAAAACATCTCAATTTCATTGGATTGACAGATGAAATTTGCAGTCAACTGATCAAAAGTCAATTGTACACTGAAAAGTCAAACTTTGACTTTTTGGTCAAAATCAAGTGCCAAGGGTCACAATTCATAAAAACATGTCAAAATGTGAAACTTGTTCATCAAGAAATCCAAGTTTGAAGAATATGGTTTGAATTTGAAAATTTTCTTAACTTAGAAAATTTTCGAAGTATAGAAAATTTCTTATTTTTCTCAACTTTAGGCCACTTTTTCTCCATGATGCATAATGATTCAAAGAAAGTTCCCAACATGAAAGTTGTATAGCTCCATGAAACCTACAACTTTTCTTCACACACTTTTCCATATAGATGCTTGGATCTCAAGATATAAATTTATGAATACATAGTCATGAACTAAATAACTTAGTGAAATTTTGCCCTAATTTAGGCAGGTTTTGGACCCAACTTCATGATAATTTTTCACCTAGTTCCAAGAGGTATCTCAAAATTCATTTCAAAGATGAGTTGTAGAGAACATTGCAAGCTTTCAAAAATGTCTAATAACTCCTCAAGATCATTTTTGAGTAGGGAGTATCGAAGAGATGAAGTTGGCATTTTCTCACTTTTTGTCCAAGCCATTTCATGAAGAACAAAGTTACAATAAGTACCTATACTGCCTAATCCATGCTTTATAGGTCCCAAACTTGTTCCTCACTCCTTAATTTAATGCTTACTCAGTTGACAAAGCTTTGATCCATGCCTTAGAACCATTATCCAAGTTGTAATTCCATAAATGGCATAAAGTCACCATTGCCATTTTGGAAAAGCACAACTTTTGCCACTTTCCAATTCTTGAGCATTGAACCTGTCCCCTTGGCACATACAAGTCTCACAGGTCTAAAGAAAATTATACCAGCTGATAACAACCCTAAGAGAGCAAGTACAAGCATGGCAAGCATTGTCCCTTCAATTTACTTCAAATGCAAGAAAAGTGGCAAAAAGGCTAGAACTGGCACAACTGTTAGAGGGTTGACATGAAACTAATTCCATACTAATATACAAACATAATACAACTTAGAAGACGATTAGTTAAGGCCTGAAACACTCCCAAGCATAAAAACACCAGAAATCTGTCCAAACCTGCAGTTTTGGCATAAGCATACCCATCTTCCATTTGGCTCGTGCGTTTTAAGTCTTGATCATTAAAACATATTACCTACTTGATACTAAACCAATCCAGACCTTCATCCCTGTTCTGTAACCACTTTTCCATCATCTGCCATTGTTGCTTTCCAAGCTTGCAGTTTGACTGGGCCAAGGAGTTTCAGGCACTTTCAGAGCAAAGCAAGGGTTGGAATACATTCAGGGAAGTTGAAGGAAGCTCAAGGAAGCATCAAGCCTCCATCAAACTCACTCCAGTTCCATCCACGATTCCAACTGAAGGAGGTAAAATCTCAAACTCTATCTCCTTGTATAGTCAACCATAGACCACGATTTGTGAATAAAAAATGTAGTCCTCATCACAACGAAACTGTACATATCTTTATCTTGCATTGATTTTACTTGAGTTGAGAGAATTTGGAACTTGAAGTTTATGAAAATATTAGGTTTAAATTTAGGGCTGTTAAAATTATCTTTGATCTTTGATAGTTAGCTTACATAACTTATATGGTTGGAATCGTGAGTTTAAATACTACAACTTTCATGTTATGAGTTTTCATTTTTATGGAAGAATGAGAGAGTTACAAGATGTCTGGCCAAGCTTGGGGAAGAAGATGAAGTACAGGACAAGGACTTATTTCATGTTATATCATTTTTTCTTTTCTTAAGACAATGGATGTATAGCCACCCCAGTGGCAAAGTAGCGCGCTGGTAAGACCCATGTCCTGGGTTCGAACCTGGGCGCTACTTTTATTTTTCACACTTTTCCCATTTTTCCAGTTTTTTGGCTTTGTGCAGGTTTGGGCCTCCATAGTTGGGCCATGGACTTTTTTGCTTGCATGATATCTCTAATCTGCTACATCACCCCCCTGCCAACCTTTTTTTATATTTTTATTTTATTTGTTTTATTTTCATTTTTAATATATATTAAATATTTCTTTGATACATAAAAATCCCAATAAATGTAAATTTCATAATATTGCATTTTATTTTATTTTAGTTTATTTTTCACATAAAAATATATTTTATTTTAATAAGATATCATATATTTTTCTTAATAAATTTTAAAAATATAGTTAAAACATATTTAGTTTAATTTATTCTTCATCTCATACTTATAAATATTTATTTTTGCATATATAAAATTTTTATACTTTTATACAATATTATTTATTATTTTAATACAAAAAATACATAAAATAATATATAAGAACTTTATTTCCTTTTAAAATAAAAACTAGGTTTAGATTAAAATCTCTTTTACATAAAAACAAAACAAAAATCTTTTCTTACATATACATTGTATTGCATCTTTAAATATTGTATTTTATTTATTCTAATTCATACAAATTCGATTTGGTTGTAATAATTTATTTAGATTTACATTTTTACAAATCCCGATTCAAATTTGTATTCCCCCCTCCCATAAAATTGTTGTAATAGCTTAGTAATATTTATATTACGTAATTTATCGCTTTAGATGCCATGATTAGTAATTAGGGTTTGTATGATAAGATCGAAACAAAGCAAAATAGAAAACCCTAAATACAAGACAAAACCAAAGCATGAAAATGATACACTTGCACACAAGCATCCTTAGGGTTTCTCCACTTGGTTGCCTAAAACAAAAATGGGCATATTATGCATGCGAAGTATCTTGGCAAAACAAACAAACGTAAAAATCATAGTCCCTCGATGACGCTATTCAAGGTTGCCTTACAAAAATGATCTTGGTCCCTCAAAAATGCTAAGATACTTTGCAAACATTGCTAATCATGGTTATACGATGACCCACGCCCGTCCCGTTTACATCCAAATATAGGGTTGCTTACCAAATCAATGGTAAGATAACAATGTCAAAGGAATAGAAAATACATAAGAAAGACATTTGAGTAGGTAGATTGCTTCTAGTTACTTGCTCCTTTTCAAAACAACAATCCTTACTATTTTCAAAACAAACACACACACATTTCAAAAACATCTTAAAAAACATTGAAAACATTTTCAAAAAGACAAACATCTTTGTATACATTCTTACGAACGAGAATCATTGCAAAAATGGCCTAACAATGGCCTCTTTTACAAAATACTTTCAAAACCACACCAAACACATTTTCAAACAACATAAGCAAGTGATATAAGCAAGTAACTAAGAGCCCATGGAAAACCATGGATGAAAAGGGTGCTAATACCTTCCCTATTCATAATCTACCCCCTGAACTCAAGAAAACACCTCAAAGGTATTTCCTGTGCTTTTTTCACCTTTCCTTTTGGATAAAAGAAAAGTCGATGGTGACTCTTGCTAACTGCAACATTTGCGATAAAACGCAAAAACCTCAAGTCAATTCTCCCACCGTATCACACATGTGTTCATGCCGAGAGCTAATTCTTTGAAGAAGGTCTCCGAATGCGTGAATATGTTGAGAATGCACGTTGGAAAATACGGTGAAAAAGTGTGCTGAACCGTTATTTTTAGGATGTTAAAAAATTCATAAATTTCGCTCGGTTCGACAATTTTTACTGGTTCTTTGGGCTTAAATTTTGTCTCGATGTCCCTCACGTTTCGTATGTTTAGGTCGAGGGCTAATTTTGTGCCGAAGGTCTCCGAAGTCACAAATTACCAAAGAATTTTTATAGCAAAATTAGAGCTTTGGTTCACTATCTCACGATATTTTAAAAATCGTAACTCTCTTGATTTTTATCATATCGGGGTGTTCTCGAAGCATGAGATCAAAAAGTTTGTTAACTACAACTTTGTTTCAGGTCCCGAGTTTGAACGACACTCTCTCGATTTTTATCATATCGGGGTAGTTCTTGAGTTTTATCTTTTCACCCTTTCCTTTATTAGATAAAAGAAAAGTCGGTGACGACTCTTGCTATCCGCAACATTTGCGATAAAATGCAAAACACCCAAGTCAGTTCTTCCACTGTATCACAGAACTGGCGACTCTGCTGGGGAGATAAACTAAAAGTGGGAAGAGCTAGATCACCTTTGTTTTCTTTATTTATTTGCCTTGTTTGCTTTACATTTGTGGGTTATGCTTGGGTTTATTACTTGTATAGATCCTGTACCCGGATCTGGGGCATATTAGGTAAGTAAGAATAGATCATGAGGACTATGCAACATAATACCTACATGGTTGAAGTGATGGCTACGTTAGTGTGACACATTTGTTGGTACCAGTGTCCCTTGAGTCCAGCCAAGGAGAATACGGGGCCACTGTGTGGTGTCATGAAGCACTAACTGACCATAGAACCTTAGTTGAACAACTTGGCCATTAGAAAGTAGTGAGATAGGTGGCTTTGGTGCAAGACTAAAGTTGGTTGATACTCGATACTACACTCATTAAGATCATACTTTTGGGATATTTTGGCCGCAGTTTAGATGCTTGAGCTAAAACAATGGCCAATGAAGAAAGATCAGTGATATTGAGATTCCTTAGAACCCAATTACTTTTGTTAGGACAGGTTGAACCAACTAAACATCAAGAGGTACTTACCTATAAACCCCCATGCAAGCCTAAACCTAAGGCTTTGTGTGCTTTGTTTATGTGTGATTATTTGTTCATAAACATCATGACATCATGCCATAGCATTTTCACTAACCATTTCAAGGACCTAGAGATTTATCTTTGTTCTGTTTTGTAGGATATGGCTTTCACTCGCAGAAATACCATCTGAATCAACTTCGTAAGGGTGCCTCCTCAACTCAAAGAGTTAGCATCAAGGGTTCCTGAAAATTCTCCGTTCACCAAAGAATATGGTCGACTTCTCAATCTGGTTACCTCAAGCTTTGCAGAAGACATGATGAGGGCGCTCTTTCAATTCTTTGACCCTGCACATCATTGCTTCACCTTTCCCAACTATCAACTAGTTCCCAAAATGGAATAATTATCTCAACTATTGGGGGTACCAGTCCTTGATCAAATTCCATTCACCGGTTTAGAGGAAACTCCAAAGCCTGAAGTTATTACCAAAGCCTCACATTTGAAGAGTTATGACATTGTAGCTAATTGGGAGACAAGAAGTGGGGTCAAAGGCTTTTTGGCTAAATTCCTGATGGAGAAGGCTCGACTATTTTGGGATGGATTTACAAGCTTTTTAGGAGATCTTGGATCTTCTAATCTATGGGTTGGTGCTTTTTCCTAACTCTGACCAACTTATAGATGTGAATGCTGTCAAAATTTTCCTTACTCGTAACTTCGTGCCTACTTTTCTTGGAGATATTCTACATTGTATTTACACTCGCACCATGAGGAAGATAGGGTCTCTTATGTGTTGCATTTTGTTTCTATCTAGGTGGTTTATTTAAAACCTTCCTCGATCAGTGTTGAAGAGTGAATAGGGCTTGAGGTGGTCTCAAAGGTTGATGTCGCTTTCTCATTCAGATATCCACTGGTGCTCTCAATCTCAAGAGGACATTACTATCATTGAACGTTGTAGGGAGTTACCTAATGTTACACTCTTGGGCATTAGGGGAGTTATTACTTATAACCTTTCTCTGGCTCTATGATAATTTGTCTATGCTCTAAGAGATGGTCCCCAGAATGCGCTTATCCAAGGTATTATATTCGACTATGAGAATGATGTCCAAGGTTACCGTCAAATGTTTGTTCGAGCTTGGGGAATGGTAAACAAGGTTGATAGCAAGACTTTGGGTCATAATAACTCCATTACTTTGGAGCCTTATCTCAAATGGTTGCGAGCTCGTGCTCAAAATCTCATGATGCCATATCCTGCTATCCTGCCAATAGTTATGGAGCCTGTTGCTGAAAGGGATATTCCTTATACCATTCTCCATCCTGACATGCCTACCAAGCTCGAAGATTTGCAAAGATCATGGATTCAACTTAAGGGGGAACGAGACACCTTTGAAGCTTGATTCTATGCAAGCGAGAAGAAAGTGTTGGAGCTCACAAGGCAACTTCACGAGGAGCGAAGCCTGAATGCATACATTGCCTCAAAGAGGAAGCATCCGTGGGAGACTTAAGTCTTTTATTTTAGGAGTCTATTTTATTGTCTCTTTGAGACCTTTTACTTTTTTATTATAAGCCCAAGGGGCAATTGTAATCTTTGAACTCATTAATACAATTATTGTGTTTGTTTCCTTTTTGGCTAGCAAATTTAAATTCCTTAGGGTCCTTGAAAAAATTACATCCACATAGCATGCATCATATCATAAGAAGGTTTTCCGACACAGGTTTCCTCATCTTTTTACTGTTTATTTCAGTATAAGATGGCTCTAGAGCAAACCGTCAAAGATCTGCAAACTCAACATGCACAGTTCTAAGAGACTCTCCTCAACCTAGCCAAAGCTCAACAAGAAATAATGGCACTCCTTGCCACCAAAAAGAAGACTAAGAAGAGGGATATTATCCTTAACCTGGGAAGAAGGTTCAAGGGGCCTGCCCGACTGGCTCAAATATAAGAGGCTTCTTCTGAGGAAGCAGACAATCAAGACAAGGAAGTTAGAAGCAGTAGAGCTAGGGGTGGAAATAAGCAGATTACTGAGGATGGAGATTATTCTGAAGAGCGGTATCCACCGGAAGATGAGAAATATAAACAGCTAGAAGACCGACTTAAGGTTGTAGAGATCCAAATAGTGCTTGGTCTAGACTTTGGAGATTTAGGTATGGTCCCTGAGGTGGTCATTCCCCACAAATTTAAGGTTCTTGTATTCACCAAATACGATGGGGTCTTCTACCCAAAGATGCATCTAAAGTCTTATGTCTGCAAGATTCGACCACACACCGCCGATAGGAAGTTATGGGTTCATTTCTTCCAAGGAATCTTATATGGAACATAATTGGAGTGGTTATATCAACTTGATGGGACTAATATCCACCCAAGGGAGGATCTGGCTGCTGCCTTCTACAAACAAGACCAATACAACACTGATCTTGCACCAACCGGCGTGCAATTACAAAATATGACTATGGGTTAAAATGAAGGCTTTAAGGAGTATGCTAAAAAGTGTAGGGACCTGGATAGAAGGGTGCAACCCCCATTGACTGAAAGAGAATTAGTGGACATGTTCATGGGAACCTTGACTGGTCCATTCTTTAATTTGCTGATAGGGAGTTTGGTGATACGGTGGGAGAACTGACTATGGTTTTGCGTTTGTTTTTCGCAAATGTTTCGGTTGAGCAAGAGTCGCCACCGACTTTTTATTTTATCCTAAGGAAAGGTTTAAAAAGCACAGCAAAAACCTTTGAGATTTTTCTTGGGTTCGGGGAGTAGATTATAGAAAGGGAAGGTATTAGCACCCTTTCTATCCATGGTTATCCATGGGCTCTTAGGTACTTGCTTAGATCAACTTGCCTTGTTTTTCAATTGTTTGAAATGGTGCTTTCAATTGTTTGAAATGGTGCTTTGTGTGTGTGGTTTTGAAAATGTTTTGAAAAAGATGCCTTGTCTAGGCAACCCTTGTAACAATTCTTTACTCGAATGTTTTACAAAAGGTGTTTGTCTTTTTGAAAAGATGTTTCAAGGTTTTGGAAAGTTGTTTTTGAAAGTGTAGTGATGTGGTTTGAAAAAAATAGGCAAGTGTTTTTGTTTTGCAAGTTGACAAGTACTTAAGAGCTATCTACCCTAAAGTTCTCAAAGATTATTGCTATGTTTTAACCCTTTTAACAATTTTGTTCCACCATTACATTTGGTGGACAATCTTGTGTTAGGATGTGAAAGGGACGGGCGCGGGTCATCGATTAGACCATAATTGTAATGGTGCCAAGTATCTTTGGGCAATTTTCCTTTAAGGGACTCGATCATTTTTTAGGCAACTTTCGAAAGCGTCATCGAGGGACTATGATCATTTGAATTTGTGTTTGTTTTGCCCAAAGAGACCTAACATGCAATATGGCCCATTATTGAAGGCAACAAGTGGAATACCCTAGGGGTGTAAGTGTGATTAGTGTTGTCCATTTTCATGCTTGATTATCTTGAAATTAGGTCAAACTATTTTTTGTTGTTTTTGATTCGCATACAAACCCTAATTCTAACATGGTATAATTAGAAAGTAATAAAGTGCGAAAAATAAAGTCCTAAACTATTACAACACAATATATGGGAAAGGGGGTACAAATGTTCAAATGGGGAGTACTTGACAAGGAATTTAAACCTAGCTATTACATCAATTTGGAATTATTTACAATATATTTAATTACACAAATTAAATAGAAATAAGATAAATATGCAAGATGCAAAAAAAATGTTTTTATGTGTAAAAAAGTATTTTTATGTCAAATAAACAAAAATAAAAAAGTATTATTTTTTGGAGTTTTTATGCTTTTAGGGTAAAACCCTAATTTTATTAGGTAAAAGGTATTATTTGTTTAATATGTATAACATTTATTAATTATGTGCAAAAATAAAATGAAATGAAGTATATTTATATAAAAAGGTATTTTTAATGTCAAATATTAACAAAAATAAAAATGTATATATTTTTATATTATTTACTAAATATTCTAATATATATATATATATATATATATATATATATATATATATATATATATATATATATATATATATATATATATATATATATATATATATATATTTGTATTAATTTCTAAATATGTATTATATATATAAAAATAATAATATTTAATATTTATAAAAAAAGTATATTTTATATAAAATATTTTCAGAAGATAAAATAAAATAAAAATCAAAAAATGAATGTGTTTACATTATTTTTTTCTAGTTATTCTAAATAATAATATTATGTATTTATTTATGTACAAATATCAATATAAACAAATAAATGCCTAAAAAATATAAAAATGGTGTAAAAAAGTTTTTTTTTATGTTTTTAATATTATGAGGAAAAATAAGTCAGGAATAAAAAACAAAAGTCAAAAATCATAAAAAATAAACCAAATGGGCCTAGGGGGTGTCAAAGTAAAAATAGTGTGCAAAAAGAAATAGCAAATCAGGCCCAGCCCATGAAGACCTTCTTCAACCTCCAGACTGTTCTTGTTCAAAAACACGCGCTTGGTACATGAATTCAAATATCCTGATTCCTTGAGTTTTAACAAAAACTTACAACACCAAAAATGTTAAGCATTGAATCACGATTCTAAATATGTAAAGAACTCATCCTAACTCTCAGAAATGAGAGAGAATTTCATCATTCCCAAATATTAACCTAACTTTTTATCAATATTCAGACCTAAAATTCTCACAGCACATGCAAAATAAATGAAAAGTAAAGGTATGTACAGTTTCAGGGGCATGAGTAGAACACTTCTTATTCACAAACTTAGAGCTAATGATGTCTACATTGTGAGATAAAAGTTCAAGAATATACCTGTTCAGTTGGAATCGTGTCTGGCAATGGGGGAGCTTTCAGGGCAAGATGATGATCTGTACAGCTTGCTTGAAGTGTGAGGATGCTATTCCAATACTTGGTATGCTTTGAATCTTGCTGAATCACTCCATGGAAGTCAACCTGCAAGAGAGAAAAATGAAAACGGCCAACTGTGCTATGGCTGTTACAGTCTGTATCTAAGGTTGGGATAGCTTGTATGGATGCTAATGAATGTGTTTGAGGTGGTTTGGATGAAAACGCACGAGGGAAAGGAACTGTGGAAGTCAAGTTGCAGAATATGCCCTGTTTTTGCAGTTTGAGGGTGATTCTGTGAATGAGAGGGTGTTGGAGAGGATTGGCTCGTGTTCTAGCTCAGTTAGGGTGTTTAGAAAGTGTACAAAGTTTTTGCTTAAGATTCTTTGTGCTGAGATGAAAGTTGGTGTCCAAAATGCTATGTTTCTTACACTTTAAGCAAGAGAAGGCAACTTGGTGTTCTAGACTGATGTAGGCCCCCAAGCTATGCTGCTAACCTTCCCCTTGATCAGTGTGTTTAGTCCATAAACTTGTGCCAAAGAGATTTCAAATGTACTTGCTTGGATTTGCAATTTGACATAAAGTGCAACTTTATCAAAATGGATATATTGTTTTTTCTAAAAATGGATTAAACCTTTATGCAATGCTTGAACACATAGAATATGGTCTTGGCACAAAGAGTTTGCATTAAATTTATGAGTGTAAAAGAGATTTAGGGCCTGTAATCAAGGAATGCATGCTGATTTGAAAATTGCCTAAGTGTATGAACATGGAAATTGGCCATAACAAAAGTGAGTTTTTGCCATATTGCAAAATTCGATTCTCTCAAACCATGAGGTTGTTTGATGAGTTCTTGGACATTTTGGAAAGCTTGGAATGTGTAACACAATCCATCTTTGTAATGCAAATTGAAATTCCAAGTGGAAGCATGTGAAAAATTGCCATGAAGTTAGGTAAAAATCCTGCCTAAAATAGGTCAAATTTTCTCTAAGTTAAGAATGGTTTGGTACCCTTGTTCCAAAAATTGTAACTTGGGCTACAAGCTTCTTTTGGGAAAACTTTGTGAATCAAAGTTGTATATTTTGCAATAGGCTACAACTTTCATGTTTTGACTTTTCCTTGAATCCAAATGCATCTTGGTGAGAAAGTGGGACAAAGTTAGGAAAAAAATTAGGGTTTTTCATAACTTAGAAAAATTCTAAGTTATGAAAAATCTTCATTTCAAACCCTAATTTGCAATTTTTGATTTCTTGATGAACAAATTTCATGATTTGGCATGTTTTGATGAAAAATGAATCTTGACACTTGATTTTGACCAAAAAGTCAAAGTTTGACTTTTTAGTATACAGTCAATTTTGGCTCAGTTGATTGGAAAATTCAACTATCAATCTTGTGTATTTGGGATCTTTTGAACTTGTTGAGCATGTCAAGATAATTCCATGGGGTCCTTGAGTCCATATGTGAGCTTGGTTTGCCATTGGCTAGGTCAAGCGGTCAAAAATTTCCTTTGTGCAGTCAAAACCCTAAAAATGACCATTTTGCCCTTTTGGTGATCTGATCAAATTTCTTGTGGAATTGTGATCCAAACTTGATAAAATGGTCCATGTGAGTTCATAATGTTGATGTGGGTCAATTTTCATGAGGTTTGACTGTCAATTGACCACAGTTGACTTTTTCCCCAATACAGTTGATTTTTAGGTCAACTGTCCAATTGACTGGGCAAAATTTGGAATCAAGGCTTGAAACTTGATATGGATAAACTTGGGAGTCCAACATGAAGCATGAAAGTAATCTTAGGCATTTTAGGTCAACACATCTTTGTGCAAACACAAACCCTAATTTGGGTCAATAGTGCAAGGAGAAGTCTTGAGCAGGTGAAACCCTAACTGGATCTTGAGCTCCAAAGGCTTTGTGATGAGAAATGTTGAGAAAAATGGGAGGGAAATTTTTGGGGTACAACAGTTGCCCCTGTTCAATCTTCTTGAATCTGAAGAGTTATATTGGCAAGTTTGCCTTTCGCGACTCGAGGGTAAAAGGAGATTGGACACTAGAGTGCCCTTAAATTTGCACTCGTCAAAGCAATGGATGCGGGAATGGACTTAGAGATGCCATTTGGAGATGGGCTTAGAGATGCCATCGGGAGGAGTGACAGAAACTTGTCGGGGATGGGCTTAAAGATGCCATCTGGAATGAGTATCGGAAAGGTGTCCATGTTTTGGACCATCTCTGAACTGGGGTCTGAATAAGCAATAGATTGACATCCGTATCTGGAGGTATCCGTAAACTGTTTTCAGAGGTTGAGAAGAGTCTGAACAAGCGATAGATTAACATCCGTTGTTGGGAAGAATCCGTAAACTGTTTTCAGAAATCTTGAAGTTGAATAAGCAATAGAGCAACATCCGTTGTTAGGAAGCGTCCGTAAACTGTTTTCAAAAGTTGCATCTGAACAAGTGATAGATTAACATCCGTTGTTGGGAAGGATCCATAAACTGTTTTCAGAAGTCTTGAGAAGAATCTGAACAAGTGATAGGTCAACATCCGTTACTTGGAGAACCCGTGAACTGTTTTCAAAAGTTGCATCTGAACAAGTGATAGATTAACATCCGTTGTTGGAAAGGATCTATAAACTGTTTTCAGAAGTCTTGAGAAGAATCTGAACAAGTGATAGGTCAACATCCGTTACTTGGAGAACCCGTGAACTGTTTTCAAAAGTTGCATCTGAACAAGTGATAGATTAACATTCGTTGTTGGGAAGAATCCATAAACTGTTTTCAGAAGTCTTGAGAAGAATCTGAACAAGTGATAGGTCAACATCCGTTACTTGGAGAACCCGTGAACTGTTTTCAAAAGTTGCATCTGAACAAGTGATAGATTAACATCCGTTGTTGGGAAGAATCCATAAACTGTTTTCAGAAGTCTTGACGTTGAATAAGCAATAGAGCAGCATCCGTTGTTGGGAAGCGTCCGTAAACTGTTTTCAAAAGTGTCTCAGAAGATAGTGATTTTTGTCTGTCGACTGATCTTACCTGAAAAGTTAAAGAGTTAGTTGTGTGCAATGTCATGATGCATGATACAATGTATGTTATATGATATGAATGTAAATGAATGCGCATGTAAGCTGAAGAGCTGTCTTGTGGAGGATAGATGAATCCTAGATGACTGAAGATAAAAGCATCTTGACTGCTGCCGGGAAGAATAATTCCTGGTCGTTGCTGGGGAAGAGAATTCCTGATGACTTCTACTGGGGAGTTCCAACCTGATAGACTCATGCTGGGGAGGTAAGACTGAGAGTCTTCAGTTTGGTGGGAAGTATCTCTGTGGGAAGAAGATTCACTAGTCTGGTTCCGCTGGGGATGGATAGTTTAAAGTTTTTAGCTCGGCTGGGGATACTGACACTTAAACTCTGAGGGGAATTGAGTTCTAGAGGAATCTCTGGCTGGGGATAACAAAGATAAACTCCTCTGGGGATTGTATTGATAAGTTATGTTGGGGAACTTTGATGAACTCCGCTGGGGATAGGAAGAAATTTGCCGAGTGCGATCTTCCGTGGCAATAAGCAGAGGATAAACCAGTTATAAGGAGTAACTTTGAATAAAGCTCGGGAGAGACGTCCGTACTCTGCAGGGGATAAGCTTCCAGAATCTACTGGGGATAAGCTTCAAGGCTTGCTGGGGATATGAGTTCCAAATCTCCTGGGGTTTCCTTTGAAAGGGTATCAGGATATCCAATTGCACCTTCAACCTATCAGTAATCCTCTTTCTTGATTCATAAGGAAATGATTATGTTCAAATGCATATGCCTATTTAACAAAACATTGGACGTTTCTCAAAAATAAAACAAGTAGTGCAAGAGAAAAAGAAAAAGGAAATGACACAAATTTCTGGGAAAAGTATTTGTATTAACTTTCTATGAGTATATTTGTACAAAGGAGACAACCATCCTAGTAAGAGGATTTCGTCGCAAATATTGAAAGATTTATACAAAATAAAGATGGCTATGTGAAATAATTCCATGGGATTCCATTCCGCTATAGCCTTCACAACTCTGAATATCTGTCCATTCAATGCTTCGTCTGCCGATGACGGGATTGATCAGAAACCTGGAACTAGTTGATGAAGAGATTGTCTTTGAAGTGATCCGACGAGACATAGTCATACGTTTTAATTCCCTAACTTCTGCCTGAATCGCCCTTGCGGGTTTTCGATCCACCGGGAAACCCCTTTTTGCCCAAGCCTCCCTTTCGGGTTTTCAACTTGCCGGGTGTACAGATTTTTTTATTTTTATCCCTAATTTTTGCCTGAACCGCCCTTTCGGGTTTTCGGTTCACCGGGATGCCCATTTTTGCCCAAGCCGCCCTTTCGGGTTTTCGACTTGTCGGGTTATTTTATGCGTAGTATCTTTTGACTATGTCTGCGTTCGCAGGGTGCGGCAAATCGTCGCCGTCCATGGTGGTTAGAATCATCGCACCACTAGAAAATATGCTCTTGATCACAAATGGTCCTTCATATGTAGGAGTCCATTTGCCCCTGGGATCACTTTGCGGCAAGATAATCCGCTTGATTACGAGATCTCCGACTTGATACACCTGACATCTGACCTTCTTATTGAAGGCCTTGATCATCCGCTTTTGATACGTCTGACCATGGCATATAGCAGCGAGTCGCTTCTCGTCGATCAAATTGAGTTGATCAAGTCGGGTCTGCATCCAATCATCTTCATTCAAACCTGTGTCCTTCATAATCCTTAAGGAAGGAATCTGAACCTCCATAGGCAGGACAACTTCCATGCCATATACCAAATAAAATGGCGTTGCCCCGGTTGAAGTACGTACCGTCGTACGGTATCCATGCAGAGCAAACGCTAACATTTCATGCCAGTCTTTGTAAGTGACTGTCATTTTCTGAATGATCTTCTTAATGTTTTTGTTCGCAGCTTCAACAGCACCGTTCATCTTCGGCCGATAGGGAGATGAATTGTGATGATAAATCTTGAACTGTTCGCACAATGCGGTGATCATTGTGTTATTCAGATTTGTACCGTTGTCTATGATGATCCTGTCTGGAACACCATACCGGCATATGAGATTTTGTTTGATGAAGCGGGCAACCACATTTTTAGTAACAGAGGCAAAGGAAGCTGCTTCGACCCATTTGGTGAAATAGTCAATGGCAACTAGGATGAAGCGATGTCCGTTGGAAGCCGTGGGCTTGATCTCTCCAATCATGTCAATGCCCCACATTGCAAATGGACAAGGAGCAGTCAGAACGTTGAGAGGAACCGGAGGGATATGGACTTTGTCAGCGTAGACTTGACATTTGTGACAAGCACGGGAATGTTGATGGCAGTCAGCTTCCATGGTAGACCAGTAATAGCCTGCCCTTAGGATCTTCTTAGCCATTGTATGCCCGCTCAAGTGAGTTCCAAATGTGCCGCTGTGTATCTCAGTCATGATCAACTCTGCCTCAGCTTTGTCTACGCATCGGAGTAATACACAATCATGGCTTCGTTTGTAAAGGATTCCGTTGCTCAGGAAGAATTTGGCAGCAAATTTCCTTAAGAACTTCTTGTCATTTACGTAAGCTCCTTCGGGATAATCTCTAGTCTCGAGATACTTTTTGATTTCATGGAACCAGGGTTGCTCCACTACTTCTTCGGTATTAATCTCGTGACAATGTGCAGGTTCATCCATTCGCTCGATGGTGATTTGGGGAGCCTCGTTATCCCAGTTGAGTTTAAACATGGAGGACATTGTAGCTAGAGCATCTTCTAGCTGATTCTCTTCTCGCGGGAAATGCTCGAAGGTAATTTGCTCGAAATGAGGCAACAATGTAAAGACATGTTCTTTGTATGGGATAAGATTAGGATGCTTGGTATCCCACTCTCCTTTGATTTGACTGATAACCAAAGCCGAGTCCCCAAATACGACCAAATATTTGATCCCCAAGTCTATAGCAGCCTTGAGACCAAAGATGCAAGCTTCATATTCAGCCATGTTGTTTGTGCAGCTGAAGTAAAGTCGGGCCGTGACAGGTGTGTGACAACCTTCCGGGGAAATGAGTACCGCACCGATAACGTTTCCAAGTGCATTTGAAGCACCATCAAAGTACAGGGTCCATCGGGATCCCTTTTCGGGTCCGTCATACGGTCCGTTACCTTCAATGTTGTCCAAATTCATGATGTCCTCGTTTGGGAAGTCAAATCTCATGGGTTGGTAATCTTCGATAGCTTGATGAGCCAGATGGTCAGCTAGTACACTCCCTTTTATTGCTTTTTGAGTGGTGTACTGGATGTCATACTCAGTTAGGATCATTTGCCATCTAGCTATTCTTCCAGATAAAGCGGGCTTTTCGAAGATATACTTGATAGGATCCATTTTGGAAATCAACAAGGTAGTATGAGTCAACATATACTGCCTTAGTCGGCGAGCAGCCCATACCAAAGCGCAGCAAGTTTTCTCGAGCAGTGAGTAACGAGTCTCACAGTCGGTAAACTTTTTGCTAAGGTAATAAATAGCATGCTCTTTTCGACCAGACTCGTCATGCTGGCCCAAAACACACCCCATTGAGTTATCCAAGACGGTCATATACATGATCAATGGTCTTCCTTCGACGGGTGGCATCAGAATAGGAGGTTCTAGCAAATACTCCTTGATCTTATTAAAAGCAGCTTGGCAATCGTCGTTCCATTCGACTACCTGATCCTTCTTTAAGAGTTTGAAAATTGGCTCACAGGTAGAAGTCAGATGAGAGATGAATCTGGCAATATAGTTCAAGCGCCCCAAGAACCCTCTAACCTCTTTTTCAGTACGGGGAGCAGGCATCTCTTGTATTGCTTTCACTTTTACTGGATCGACTTCAATGCCTTTGTTGCTTACAACGAATCCTAGAAGTTTACCAGACCTAACTCCAAAAGTGCACTTACTTGGATTAAGTCTGAGTTTGTATTCTTTCAACCTGGCAAACAGCTTTTCTAGATGTTCAAGATGCTCCTCCTCTGTTTGCGACCGAGCTATCATATCGTCTACGTAAACCTCAATCTCATGATGTATCATATCATGAAACAAAGCTACCATGGCGCGTTGGTAAGTTGCCCATGCGTTCTTTAGCCCGAACGGCATCACCTTGTAACAGAAAGTGCCCCATTGTGTGACGAAAGTTGTTTTCTCCATATCCTTGGGGGCCATTTTGATTTGATTGTAGCCCGAGAATCCATCCATGAAGGAAAACACTTTGTGCTGAGCTGTATTGTCGATCAAAATGTCAATGTGTGGAAGTGGAAAATCATCTTTGGGGCTGGCCCTATTCAAATCCCGGTAGTCCACACACATCCTGACTTTGCCATCTTTTTTAGGTACTGGCACGATGTTAGCGACCCATTGAGGATAGGACGTAACAGCCAGAAAGCCAGCGTCGAATTGCTTTACCACTTCTGCTTTGATCTTTTCAGACATGTCAGGCCTCATTCGACGGACTTTTTGCTTGATCGGTGGACAATCCTCTCTTGTGGGGAGACGGTGAACCACGATGTCTGTGTCTAAACCCGGCATGTCTTCATAAGACCAAGCGAAGATTTCAACATACTCATTCAACAATTATATCAGGCGCTCCTTGACATTTGGTTCCAGATTGGCACCCACTTGCACCTCCATCTGGTCTTCCTCGGTCCCCAAGTTGACAGTTTCCAATGACTCTTCGTGCGGTAAGATGGCCCTTTCCTCTTGCTGTAGAAGTCTGGCTAGTTCTCCTGGTACTTCACAACCTTCGTCATCTTCATACTCGACTTGATTGACCAGATCTTCAGAGTTATTGAAGGGTATAGCGGAATAGTCACCCATGGAATCCGGAGTGGATGGGTACCTGCATTGGTGAGTGTGGGTGTGTGTAAGGGATAGCCATCCTTAAACAAAAAATGAAAAAGGAAAGAAAATGAACACAAGCAGTTTATCAAATGAAAAATGTCCAATGAATCATTAAACATGGCATATGGATATGAAAAATAATCAAAACCCTTACAAATGGACCTACATGCCCCGGGCAAGGCATGAGGTAAAAAGATAGTGTACAGATTGTTCGAAAATAAATATTACAGACCAAATAGGAAATGTTTGACAGATAAATTACTGATGAATAAAAGTGATGGGGACAAAGTCTTTTTCCTCCCAGTTGCACAATCCTCCTTTGACAGTTGGGTAAATCCACTCTTCGATGTTGCTCTCTTTGTCATCATCCTCCAAAGCGTTGATTCCGTAGGGAGAAATTTTGACAGGCGCTCTTTCAATCTTCGAACGGCGCATAGCTTTATGGCCCGCGGCTGTGAACCCTAATCCAAATTTGTCTGTTTTATGTGGAATATCAGGCAACTGCCCCCATGCTGAATTTTCCCCCTCCTTTATTGCGGCTCTTGCGTCCTCCAGAGATGCCATCCTGGCCATCTGCCTCGGTACTTCAGCTGCCAACTTTGCTACTGCTATTTCAGGAAGGACTTCTTCGAAATGCTGGAAAGGCGTCTCAATGAACTCCCCCTCTACCTCCACATACCGGAAGGAGTTCAAGTGGCTGATCATGTACTCCTCTTCGCCATGGACGGTTATAATCTTTCCCTTGACAGGATACTTCAACATTTGATGTAAGGAAGAGGTGACTGCCCCATCATGGTGTATCCAAGGCCTACCCAACAAGCAAGAGTATGACGGACGGATGTCAATCACATAGAAAGTAGATTTAAACACCTCAGTGCCCACCTTGATGGGAATATCAACCTCCCCATGGACCAATCTCTTCGAACCATCGAAAGCTCTGACAACAATATCACTTGGCTTCAACTCTAACCCTTCACAATCTAGTCGGTCCAAGGCCTTCTTAGGAAGTACATTCAGCGACGAACCAGTGTCGACCAAGACATGTGCGAGAGTAGTTCCTCGGCACTCGACTGAAATGTGCAAAGCATCATTGTGGTTTCTACCTTTAGGAGTTAGGTCGGCATCAGAGAAACCTAATCCATTGTCCGCAGTAAGGCTAGCCACACAATTTTGGAATTGATCTGCAGAGGTTTCCTGGGGCACATGGGCTGCCTTCAGGAATTTTATCAAAGCTTTAGCATGCGCTTCCGAGCAAAGTATTAGTGCCAGCATGGAGATCTTTGAGGGGGTTTACCCCAGTTGTTCTACCACATCGTAATCACTCCTTTTGATTATCTTCAAGATCTCATCCATTTCTTTCTTGGAGGTTTCCGGGATGACCAAGGGTTGAGCCCTCGTCCTGACGAGCTCATCTTGGATTCCCTTACCTTTATCAACAGCGGTAGGAGGGACAATACTAAGAACAACAACATCTTCAATCAATGGGGTTCTAGCAGAGAATTTTATTGGTGCAGGGATAACCTTGTTAGTAGATGAGGGTCCAAAGATTGCTCTTGGAGGGGCAATCTCTGGAGAAAATATTCTCCTGCTCCGGGTGATTTTGCTCGTGCCTGCAATGTTTCTAATGCTGGCTTCTTCATCATCTGCACTTTCTTCAGCTATTTCGATTTGTTTAATACCATGGTAGTAGACGTCGCCGCCATAGTTCCATGGTATTGACTTCTCGGAAACATAGGGGACAGGCCCTGGCATTGTTATCTTCAAAGGAACATATTTCATAGCTGGTGTAATCTTAACAGGCTTTCTGACGGCCTTGGAAAGATTGGCGTGAATGGTTATGATTGAGGCATCTTCAGTATCAGTTGGAATAGCAGAAACTTTTTCAAACAAAATTTGTCGACTATCCATTAGGCCTTGGATGCCTTTCTTCAGTAACGGACAATCAAACGGCAGAGAGTAACAACAATAGCAATCTTCTTTACATCCCGGGAAGATCCCGGCCCTTAACAGATTCAACTTGATGGTTAACAATGGAGTTATCAGATCATTGACATCAGCAACATACAAATCTTCTTCAATGGCATTGACATTTCGGCCGTGCTTCAGCATGGGGGCAGATATCACATTAGGCTTCTCCGGAGCGTCGAACTCCACTTCCTTCGCCTCTATCAGGTCTTGGATTTTATGCTTGAGTGCCCAACAATCATTGGTGTCATGTCCGACACTGTCAGAATGGTAGGCGCATTTAGCATTAGGATGGTAATGCGGAGAGGACGTATTCACATTCTTTGGTGCCTCCTTGATGGTGGCAAGATTCAACTTTAACAGATGGGGAAGCACTTGCGCTGGCGTCATATTAATGCGGGTGAACTGCCGTTGTGGCCGTTCCACCAGTTGGTGATTCGGTCTGGACTGGTTATAGCGAGGCTGCTCACTTGAAGGGTTTTGAATCATTACGGCCCCCACAGTTGGCCGGCGCTCAGTCTTCCCTGCTCTTCTCTGAGAATATACCACAGCTGTTTCCTTCTTGAAAGGTTTCTTCTCAACACTTGCAGCAACACCCTTCTGAATCTTTCCTGACTTGATGCCAACTTCTATTCTTTCGCCTGTTAAGATCAAATCGGTAAACCCCGCGGAAGAGTTACCAATCAGATGATTGAAAAATGGCCCAAATAGGGTCCCTAGAAACATATCAACAAGTTCACGGTCGGTTAAAGGAGGCTGCACCCTGCCAGCCAAATCCCTCCATTTTTGCGCGTATTCTTTGAACCCTTCGCCTGTTCCCAGAGACATACCCTGAAGTTGGGTATGTGTGGGAGCAAGGTCAGAATTATACTGATATTGTTTGTAAAAAGCGGTGGCCAAGTCTTTCCAGTTTCGGACGCTGGTTCCCTCTAGCTGATAAAACCACTCCAATTGGGCCCCAGAAAGGCTGTCTTGAAAGAAATGAATCCAAACATTCTTATCTGCCGTATATGGTTGGATCTTCCTCACGTAGGACCTGAGATGCATTTTTGGACAGGACAACCCATCATACCTCACAAACACTAGCACTTTGAACTTTGGGGGAATCACAATCCCAGCAACCAAACCCAAGTCTTCGAAGTCCAAACCCGGTACTCTCTGTAGCTCCATGGCGGCCAACCTGTCTTCTAAACCTTTGTATTTATCATCAGCCGGAGGGTATTGTTGATCAGAGTAGTCTTCATCCTCTTCGACCTCCTCTTCTTCCACATCGGACTCGGAAGGTACCGCAGCCCCACCTCCTTTACTGGTTCCTTCATCAGAAGTGGGAGGAAATTCAAGCACTCTCCTGGCCTCTCCTTCAAATCTTCTCCCTAAAGTAGCCACCCCGATTCTCTTTTTCTTCTTCTTCACTGGGTCTTTATTCCCTATCAAGGTCTTGAGATCCTCCTGACCCTTAGCCAAGGTCATCAGGAGTTGCTGGAACTGTGCATTTTGAGTTTGCAGGTCTTTTACTGTTTGCTCGAGATCCATCCTACTGAAATAAACAGCAGAAAGATAAGGAAACCTGTTGAAGATACCTGTTTATGCTCATGATGAATGGTATGCTTATGTATGCAATGCATTCAAGGATTTAGAACGTTCAAAATTGTTGCAGACAAAAAAGAACGCACGTCATATTAATAAGAAGAAATTTGTTAGTACATAAATGCCCCATGGGCCAAATATTACAAAATAACTTCTCAAGGTAAAAAGACGTTGCGCATCCTCTTTGGTGCGATGTAGGTGTTGAGGGCCTCTTGCTCATGGAGTCGGCGGGTAAGCTCTAGAACCTTCTTCCCACTGGCGTAGAAGCTGGCTTCAAAAGTATCCCTTTCTTCCTTGAGTTGGATCCAACTCTTCTGCATCTCCTCCCACGATGTAGGCATGTCAGGATGTAGGATGGTGTAGGGAACCTCTCCTTCCTTAACAGGCTCTTTAATCACAGGGAGAACATGAGGATAAGGCATCATCAGACTCTGGGCTCGGGTTCGTACCCACTTGAGATAAGGCTCAAGAGGGATGGAGTTCTTGTGTCCCAGTGTCTGGCTGTCAATCTTGTTGGGCATCCTCCAAGCTCTGATGAATCTTTGGCGAAGTCCTTGCGCATCGTTGTCGAAGTCAAAAACTAGGTCAGGAATCAACATGCCGTGAGGGCCATCTCTTCGTGCATATCCAAATTGCCTCAAAGCTAGGCAAGGGTTGTAGGTGATACCTCCTCTGATTCCAAGTAAAGGAACATTAGGAAACTCTCCATAACAATCGACGATGATGACATTTTCTCTGGACCGAGAACACCAGTGTACATCAGAGTGAGTAAGAGTCATCAACCGTTGGGACCAACTTGAGCCTTGGTCATTCTTTAGGACAGATTGTGGAAGGTGCGAAATAAACCACCTTGCAAGGAGAGGAGTACATCACATGAGAACACCCCTCTTTCTCATTGTTCGAGTGTAAAATGAGTGAAGGATGTCCCCAAGCAATGTTGGTATTGGATTTCTGGACAAGAAGATTTTGACGGCGTTGACATCTACCAATTGGTTAGAATTTGGGAATAAGACCAACCCATAGATAAGGAGTGCCACAATTTCCTCAAAGGCTTGTAGGTCCAATGAATTCCAACATTCTTGTGCCTTCTCAAATAAGAACTTTGCTAAGAAACCTTTGACACCGCTTCTAGTTTCCCAATGCCCCTTGATATCAGAAGGTTGTAGATGTAATGCTCGAGCAACATCTTCAGGCTTTGGTTCCTTTTCCGTACCGTTGAAAGGTAGTTGATTGAGGATAGGAATTCTCAGGAGTTGAGAAAATTCCTCCAAAGTGGGCACCAACTGGTAGTCGGGGAAAGTGAAACAGTGGTGAAGAGGGTCAAAGAACTGGAATAGCACTTTCATCATGTCCTCTTCAATGTTGGTGTTGACTAGGCTGAGCAGTCTACCATGTCTTTCACTGAAGGATGAGCTTTCCGGAATTCTTGAGGTGAGCTCCTTGAGTTGAGGAGAGATTCTCACAAGGTTAACTTGGATGGTTTTTCTGCGAGGAATTTCCATGACCTACAAAACAGGAACAAAGATGAAGATCCAAACCCTTGAAATGGTTAGTGAATGCATATGATGCTTTATGATGTTTATGATGTATGCACAAAACATATGTACAAGCAATTCACACCAAACCCTAGTTTCAGGCTTGCATGGGGTTTCATAGGTAAGTACCCTCTTGAGTGTAGTTGGCTTAAAAACCTGTCCTATAAATAGTAACCGGGTTCTAAGGAGCTCAATATCATTGGATTGTTTTCAATGTTCATTGTTTTGGTTTAGCCACTTAACTAGCGACCAAAATATTCCAAGAAAACAACCCTCAATGAGTGTAGTATCGAGTATCTACCAACTTCGGACTGCACCAAAGCCGGCCATCTCACTACCCCTAATAAAAGGCCAAGATGGTCAAGTAAGGTTCTAGGTCATTAGTGCTTAGTGACATCACTCAGCGGCCCCGTACTCTCCTTGATTGAACTCAAGGGTTACCGGTACTCACAAATATTTCGCACTAATATAGCTATTGCTTCGACCGTGTCGGTATACCCCGCACAGTTTCCACAACGTATTGCTATCTATGAATGTTTCCCAAAATCCGGGTGTAGGATTGCAAACCCAAACAAGAGAGCCAAAATATAAAGCAATCAATTCAAACAATTAGTCATGCAAGAGGGTGATCTAAGCCCTAAGGTTACTCCACTTTAAAATTCTCCCCAGCAGAGTCGCCAGTTCTGGTGATACGGTGGGAGAACTGACTATGGTTTTGCATTTGTTTTTCGCAAATGTTTCGGTTGAGCAAGAGTCGCCACCGACTTTTTATTTTATCCTAAGGAAAGGTTTAAAAAGCACAGCAAAAACCTTTGAGATTTTTCTTGGGTTCGGGGAGTAGATTATAGAAAGGGAAGGTATTAGCACCCTTTCTATCCATGGTTATCCATGGGCTCTTAGGTACTTGCTTAGATCAACTTGCCTTGTTTTTCAATTGTTTGAAATGGTGCTTTCAATTGTTTGAAATGGTGCTTTGTGTGTGTGGTTTTGAAAAAGATGCCTTGTCTAGGCAACCCTTGTAACAATTCTTTACTCGAATGTTTTACAAAAGGTGTTTGTCTTTTTGAAAAGATGTTTCAAGGTTTTGGAAAGTTGTTTTTGAAAGTGTAGTGATGTGGTTTGAAAAAAATAGGCAAGTGTTTTTGTTTTGCAAGTTGACAAGTACTTAAGAGCTATCTACCCTAAAGTTCTCAAAGATTATTGCTATGTTTTAACCCTTTTAACAATTTTGTTCCACCATTGCATTTGGTGGACAATCTTGTGTTAGGATGTGAAAGGGACGGGCGCGGGTCATCGATTAGACCATAATTGCAATGGTGCCAAGTATCTTTGGGCAATTTTCCTTTAAGGGACTCGATCATTTTTTAGGCAACTTTCGAAAGCGTCATCGAGGGACTATAATCATTTGAATTTGTGTTTGTTTTGCCCAAAGAGACCTAACATGCAATATGGCCCATTATTGAAGGCAACAAGTGGAATACCCTAGGGGTGCAAGTGTGATTAATGTTGTCCATTTTCATGCTTGATTATCTTGAAATTAGGTCAAACTAGTTTTTGTTGTTTTTGATTCGCATACAAACCCTAATTCTAACATGGTATAATTAGAAAGCAATAAAGTGCGAAAAATAAAGTCCTAAACTATTACAACACAATATATGGGAAAGGGGGTACAAATGTTCAAATGGGGAGTACTTGACAAGGAATTTAAACCTAGCTATTACATCAATTTGGAATTATTTACAATATATTTAATTACACAAATTAAATAGAAATAAGATAAATATGCAAGATGCAAAAAAATGTTTTTATGTGTAAAAAAGTATTTTTATGTCAAATAAACAAAAATAAAAAAGTATTATTTTTTGGAGTTTTTATGCTTTTAGGGTAAAACCCTAATTTTATTAGGTAAAAGGTATTATTTGTTTAATATGTATAACATTTATTAATTATGTGCAAAAATAAAATGAAATGAAGTATATTTATATAAAAAGGTATTTTTAATGTCAAATATTAACAAAAATAAAAATGTATATATTTTTATATTATTTACTAAATATTCTAATATATATATATATATATATATATATATATATATATATATATATATATATATATATATATATATATATATATATATATATATATATATATATATATATATATATATATATATATATATATATATATATATATATATATATATATTTGTATTAATTTCTAAATATGTATTATATATATAAAAATAATAATATTTAATATTTATAAAAAAAGTATATTTTATATAAAATATTTTCAGAAGATAAAATAAAATAAAAATCAAAAAATGAATGTGTTTACATTATTTTTTTCTAGTTATTCTAAATAATAATATTATGTATTTATTTATGTACAAATATCAATATAAACAAATAAATGCCTAAAAAATATAAAAATGGTGTAAAAAAGTTTTTTTTTATGTTTTTAATATTATGAGGAAAAATAAGTCAGGAATAAAAAACAAAAGTCAAAAATCATAAAAAATAAACCAAATGGGCCTAGGGGGTGTCAAAGTAAAAATAGTGTGCAAAAAGAAATAGCAAATCAGGCCCAGCCCATGAAGACCTTCTTCAACCTCCAGACTGTTCTTGTTCAAAAACGCGCGCTTGGTACATGAATTCAAATATCCTGATTCCTTGAGTTTTAACAAAAACTTACAACACCAAAAATGTTAAGCATTGAATCACGATTCTAAATATGTAAAGAACTCATCCTAACTCTCAGAAATGAGAGAGAATTTCATCATTCCCAAATCTTAACCTAACTTTTTATCAATATTCAGACCTAAAATTCTCACAGCACATGCAAAATAAATGAAAAGTAAAGGTATGTACAGTTTCAGGGGCATGAGTAGAACACTTCTTATTCACAAAATTAGAGCTAATGATGTCTACATTGTGAGATAAAAGTTCAAGAATATACCTGTTCAGTTGGAATCGTGTCTGGCAATGGGGGAGCTTTCAGGGCAAGATGATGATCTGTACAGCTTGCTTGAAGTGTGAGGATGCTATTCCAATACTTGGTATGCTTTGAATCTTGCTGAATCACTCCATGGAAGTCAACCTGCAAGAGAGAAAAATGAAAACGGCCAACTGTGCTATGGCTGTTACAGTCTGTATCTAAGGTTGGGATAGCTTGTATGGATGCTAATGAATGTGTTTGAGGTGGTTTGGATGAAAACGCACGAGGGAAAGGAACTGTGGAAGTCAAGTTGCAGAATATGCCCTGTTTTTGCAGTTTGAGGGTGATTCTGTGAATGAGAGGGTGTTGGAGAGGATTGGCTCGTGTTCTAGCTCAGTTAGGGTGTTTAGAAAGTGTACAAAGTTTTTGCTTAAGATTCTTTGTGCTGAGATGAAAGTTGGTGTCCAAAATGCTATGTTTCTTACACTTTAAGCAAGAGAAGGCAACTTGGTGTTCTAGACTGATGTAGGCCCCCAAGCTATGCTGCTAACCTTCCCCTTGATCAGTGTGTTTAGTCCATAAACTTGTGCCAAAGAGATTTCAAATGTACTTGCTTGGATTTGCAATTTGACATAAAGTGCAACTTTATCAAAATGGATATATTGTTTTTTCTAAAAATGGATTAAACCTTTATGCAATGCTTGAACACATAGAATATGGTCTTGGCACAAAGAGTTTGCATTAAATTTATGAGTGTAAAAGAGATTTAGGGCCTGTAATCAAGGAATGCATGCTGATTTGAAAATTGCCTAAGTGTATGAACATGGAAATTGGCCATAACAAAAGTGAGTTTTTGCCATATTGCAAAATTCGATTCTCTCAAACCATGAGGTTGTTTGATGAGTTCTTGGACATTTTGGAAAGCTTGGAATGTGTAACACAATCCATCTTTGTAATGCAAATTGAAATTCCAAGTGGAAGCATGTGAAAAATTGCCATGAAGTTAGGTAAAAATTCTGCCTAAAATAGGTCAAATTTTCTCTAAGTTAAGAATGGTTTGGTACCCTTGTTCCAAAAATTGTAACTTGGGCTACAAGCTTCTTTTGGGAAAACTATGTGAATCAAAGTTGTATATTTTGCAATAGGCTACAACTTTCATGTTTTGACTTTTCCTTGAATCCAAATGCATCTTGGTGAGAAAGTGGGACAAAGTTAGGAAAAAATTAGGGTTTTTCATAACTTAGAAAAATTCTAAGTTATGAAAAATCTTCATTTCAAACCCTAATTTGCAATTTTTGATTTCTTGATGAACAAGTTTCATGATTTGGCATGTTTTGATGAAAAATGAATCTTGACACTTGATTTTGACCAAAAAGTCAAAGTTTGACTTTTTAGTATACAGTCAATTTTGGCTCAGTTGATTGGAAAATTCAACTATCAATCTTGTGTATTTGGGATCTTTTGAACTTGTTGAGCATGTCAAGATAATTCCATGGGGTCCTTGAGTCCATATGTGAGCTTGGTTTGCCATTGGCTAGGTCAAGCGGTCAAAAATTTCCTTTGTGCAGTCAAAACCCTAAAAATGACCATTTTGCCCTTTTGGTGATCTGATCAAATTTCTTGTGGAATTGTGATCCAAACTTGATAAAATGGTCCATGTGAGTTCATAATGTTGATGTGGGTCAATTTTCATGAGGTTTGACTGTCAATTGACCACAGTTGACTTTTTCCCCAATACAGTTGATTTTTAGGTCAACTGTCCAATTGACTGGGCAAAATTTGGAATCAAGGCTTGAAACTTGATATGGATAAACTTGGGAGTCCAACATGAAGCATGAAAGTAATCTTAGGCATTTTAGGTCAACACATCTTTGTGCAAACACAAACCCTAATTTGGGTCAATAGTGCAAGGAGAAGTCTTGAGCAGGTGAAACCCTAACTGGATCTTGAGCTCCAAAGGCTTTGTGATGAGAAATGTTGAGAAAAATGGGAGGGAAATTTTTGGGGTACAACAGTTGCCCCTGTTCAATCTTCTTGAATCTGAAGAGTTAGATTGGCAAGTTTGCCTTTCGCGACTCGAGGGTAAAAGGAGATTGGACACTAGAGTGCCCTTAAATTTGCACTCGTCAAAGCAATGGATGCGGGAATGGACTTAGAGATGCCATTTGGAGATGGGCTTAGAGATGCCATCGGGAGGAGTGACAGAAACTTGTCGGGGATGGGCTTAAAGATGCCATCTGGAATGAGTATCGGAAAGGTGTCCATGTTTTGGACCATCTCTGAACTGGGGTCTGAATAAGCAATAGATTGACATCCGTATCTGGAGGTATCCGTAAACTGTTTTCAGAGGTTGAGAAGAGTCTGAACAAGCGATAGATTAACATCCGTTGTTGGGAAGAATCCGTAAACTGTTTTCAGAAATCTTGAAGTTGAATAAGCAATAGAGCAACATCCGTTGTTAGGAAGCGTCCGTAAACTGTTTTCAAAAGTTGCATCTGAACAAGTGATAGATTAACATCCGTTGTTGGGAAGGATCCATAAACTGTTTTCAGAAGTCTTGAGAAGAATCTGAACAAGTGATAGGTCAACATCCGTTACTTGGAGAACCCGTGAACTGTTTTCAAAAGTTGCATCTGAACAAGTGATAGATTAACATCCGTTGTTGGAAAGGATCTATAAACTGTTTTCAGAAGTCTTGAGAAGAATCTGAACAAGTGATAGGTCAACATCCGTTACTTGGAGAACCCGTGAACTGTTTTCAAAAGTTGCATCTGAACAAGTGATAGATTAACATTCGTTGTTGGGAAGAATCCATAAACTGTTTTCAGAAGTCTTGAGAAGAATCTGAACAAGTGATAGGTCAACATCCGTTACTTGGAGAACCCGTGAACTGTTTTCAAAAGTTGCATCTGAACAAGTGATAGATTAACATCCGTTGTTGGGAAGAATCCATAAACTGTTTTCAGAAGTCTTGACGTTGAATAAGCAATAGAGCAGCATCCGTTGTTGGGAAGCGTCCGTAAACTGTTTTCAAAAGTGTCTCAGAAGATAGTGATTTTTGTCTGTCGACTGATCTTACCTGAAAAGTTAAAGAGTTAGTTGTGTGCAATGTCATGATGCATGATACAATGTATGTTATATGATATGAATGTAAATGAATGCGCATGTAAGCTGAAGAGCTGTCTTGTGGAGGATAGATGAATCCTAGATGACTGAAGATAAAAGCATCTTGACTGCTGCCGGGAAGAATAATTCCTGGTCGTTGCTGGGGAAGAGAATTCCTAATGACTTCTACTGGGGAGTTCCAACCTGATAGACTCATGCTGGGGAGGTAAGACTGAGAGTCTTCAGTTTGGTGGGAAGTATCTCTGTGGGAAGAAGATTCACTAGTCTGGTTCCGCTGGGGATGGATAGTTTAAAGTTTTTAGCTCGGCTGGGGATACTGACACTTAAACTCTGAGGGGAATTGAGTTCTAGAGGATTCTCTGGCTGGGGATAACAAAGATAAACTCCTCTGGGGATTGTATTGATAAGTTATGTTGGGGAACTTTGATGAACTCCGCTGGGGATAGGAAGAAATTTGCCGAGTGCGATCTTCCGTGGCAATAAGCAGAGGATAAACCAGTTATAAGGAGTAACTTTGAATAAAGCTCGGGAGAGACGTCCGTACTCTGCAGGGGATAAGCTTCCAGAATCTACTGGGGATAAGCTTCAAGGCTTGTTGGGGATATGAGTTCCAAATCTCCTGGGGTTTCCTTTGAAAGGGTATCAGGATATCCAATTGCACCTTCAACCTATCAGTAATCCTCTTTCTTGATTCATAAGGAAATGATTATGTTCAAATGCATATGCCTATTTAACAAAACATTGGACGTTTCTCAAAAATAAAACAAGTAGTGCAAGAGAAAAAGAAAAAGGAAATGACACAAATTTCTGGGAAAAGTATTTGTATTAACTTTCTATGAGTATATTTGTACAAAGGAGACAACCATCCTAGTAAGAGGATTTCGTCGCAAATATTGAAAGATTTATACAAAATAAAGATGGCTATGTGAAATAATTCCATGGGATTCCATTCCGCTATAGCCTTCACAACTCTGAATATCTGTCCATTCAATGCTTCGTCTGCCGATGACGGGATTGATCAGAAACCTGGAACTAGTTGATGAAGAGATTGTCTTTGAAGTGATCCGACGAGACATAGTCATACGTTTTAATTCCCTAACTTCTGCCTGAATCGCCCTTGCCGGTTTTCGATCCACCGGGAAACCCCTTTTTGCCCAAGCCTCCCTTTCGGGTTTTCAACTTGCCGGGTGTACAGATTTTTTTATTTTTATCCCTAATTTTTGCCTGAACCGCCCTTTCGGGTTTTCGGTTCACCGGGATGCCCATTTTTGCCCAAGCCGCCCTTTCGGGTTTTCGACTTGTCGGGTTATTTTATGCGTAGTATCTTTTGACTATGTCTGCGTTCGCAGGGTGCGGCAAATCGTCGTCGTCCATGGTGGTTAGAATCATCGCACCACTAGAAAATATGCTCTTGATCACAAATGTTCCTTCATATGTAGGAGTCCATTTGCCCCTGGGATCACTTTGCGGCAAGATAATCCGCTTGATTACGAGATCTCCGACTTGATACACCTGACATCTGACCTTCTTATTGAAGGCCTTGATCATCCTCTTTTGATACGTCTGACCATGGCATATAGCAGCGAGTCGCTTCTCGTCGATCAAATTGAGTTGATCAAGTCGGGTCTGCATCCAATCATCTTCATTCAAACCTGTGTCCTTCATAATCCTTAAGGAAGGAATCTGAACCTCCATAGGCAGGACAACTTCCATGCCATATACCAAATAAAATGGCGTTGCCCCGGTTGAAGTACGTACCGTCGTACGGTATCCATGCAGAGCAAACGCTAACATTTCATGCCAGTCTTTGTAAGTGACTGTCATTTTCTGAATGATCTTCTTAATGTTTTTGTTCGCAGCTTCAACAGCACCGTTCATCTTCGGCCGATAGGGAGATGAATTGTGATGATAAATCTTGAACTGTTCGCACAATGCGGTGATCATTGTGTTATTCAGATTTGTACCGTTGTCTATGATGATCCTGTCTGGAACACCATACCGGCATATGAGATTTTGTTTGATGAAGCGGGCAACCACATTTTTAGTAACAGAGGCAAAGGAAGCTGCTTCGACCCATTTGGTGAAATAGTCAATGGCAACTAGGATGAAGCGATGTCCGTTGGAAGCCGTGGGCTTGATCTCTCCAATCATGTCAATGCCCCACATTGCAAATGGACAAGGAGCAGTCAGAACGTTGAGAGGAACCGGAGGGATATGGACTTTGTCAGCGTAGACTTGACATTTGTGACAAGCACGGGAATGTTGATGGCAGTCAGCTTCCATGGTAGACCAGTAATAGCCTGCCCTTAGGATCTTCTTAGCCATTGTATGCCCGCTCAAGTGTGTGCCAAATGTGCCGCTGTGTATCTCAGTCATGATCAACTCTGCCTCAGCTTTGTCTACGCATCGGAGTAATACACAATCATGGCTTCGTTTGTAAAGGATTCCGTTGCTCAGGAAGAATTTGGCAGCAAATTTCCTTAAGAACTTCTTGTCATTTACGGAAGCTCCTTCGGGATAATCTCTAGTCTCGAGATACTTTTTGATTTCATGGAACCAGGGTTGCTCCACTACTTCTTCGGTATTAATCTCGTGACAATGTGCAGGTTCATCCATTCGCTCGATGGTGATTTGGGGAGCCTCGTTATCCCAGTTGAGTTTAAACATGGAGGACATTGTAGCTAGAGCATCTTCTAGCTGATTCTCTTCTCGCGGGAAATGCTCGAAGGTAATTTGCTCGAAATGAGGCAACAATGTAAAGACATGTTCTTTGTATGGGATAAGATTAGGATGCTTGGTATCCCACTCTCCTTTGATTTGACTGATAACCAAAGCCGAGTCCCCAAATACGACCAAATATTTGATCCCCAAGTCTATAGCAGCCTTGAGACCAAAGATGCAAGCTTCATATTCAGCCATGTTGTTTGTGCAACTGAAGTAAAGTCGGGCCGTGACAGGTGTGTGACAACCTTCCGGGGAAATGAGTACCGCACCGATACCGTTTCCAAGTGCATTTGAAGCACCATCAAAGTACAGGGTCCATCGGGATCCCTTTTCGGGTCCGTCATACGGTCCGTTACCTTCAATGTTGTCCAAATTCATGATGTCCTCGTTTGGGAAGTCAAATCTCATGGGTTGGTAATCTTCGATAGCTTGATGAGCCAGATGGTCAGCTAGTACACTCCATTTTATTGCTTTTTGAGTGGTGTACTGGATGTCATACTCAGTTAGGATCATTTGCCATCTAGCTATTCTTCCAGATAAAGCGGGCTTTTCGAAGATATACTTGATAGGATCCATTTTGGAAATCAACAAGGTAGTATGAGTCAACATATACTGCCTTAGTCGGCGAGCAGCCCATACCAAAGCGCAGCAAGTTTTCTCGAGCAGTGAGTAACGAGTCTCACAGTCAGTAAACTTTTTGCTAAGGTAATAAATAGCATGCTCTTTTCGACCAGACTCGTCATGCTGGCCCAAAACACACCCCATTGAGTTATCCAAGACGGTCATATACATGATCAATGGTCTTCCTTCGACGGGTGGCATCAGAATAGGAGGTTCTAGCAAATACTCCTTGATCTTATTAAAAGCAGCTTGGCAATCGTCGTTCCATTCGACTACCTGATCCTTCTTTAAGAGTTTGAAAATTGGCTCACAGGTAGAAGTCAGATGAGAGATGAATATGGCAATATAGTTCAAGCGCCCCAAGAACCCTCTAACCTCTTTTTCAGTACGGGGAGCAGGCATCTCTTGTATTGCTTTCACTTTTACTGGATCGACTTCAATGCCTTTGTTGCTTACAATGAATCCTAGAAGTTTACCAAACCTAACTCCAAAAGTGCACTTACTTGGATTAAGTCTGAGTTTGTATTCTTTCAACCTGGCAAACAGCTTTTCTAGATGTTCAAGATGCTCCTCCTCTGTTTGCGACCGAGCTATCATATCGTCTACGTAAACCTCAATCTCATGATGTATCATATCATGAAACAAAGCTACCATGGCGCGTTGGTAAGTTGCCCATGCGTTCTTTAGCCCGAACGGCATCACCTTGTAACAGAAAGTGCCCCATTGTGTGACGAAAGTTGTTTTCTCCATATCCTTGGGGGCCATTTTGATTTGATTGTAGCCCGAGAATCCATCCATGAAGGAAAACACTTTGTGCTGAGCTGTATTGTCGATCAAAATGTCAATGTGTGGAAGTGGAAAATCATCTTTGGGGCTGGCCCTATTCAAATCCCGGTAGTCCACACACATCCTGACTTTGCCATCTTTTTTAGGTACTGGCACGATGTTAGCGACCCATTGAGGATAGGACGTAACAGCCAGAAAGCCAGCGTCGCATTGCTTTACCACTTCTGCTTTGATCTTTTCAGACATGTCAGGCCTCATTCGACGGACTTTTTGCTTGATCGGTGGACAATCCTCTCTTGTGGGGAGACGGTGAACCACGATGTCTGTGTCTAAACCCGGCATGTCTTCATAAGACCAAGCGAAGATTTCAACATACTCATTCAACAATTGTATCAGGCGCTCCTTGACATTTGGTTCCAGATTGGCACCCACTTGCACCTCCATCTGGTCTTCCTCGGTCCCCAAGTTGACAGTTTCCAATGACTCTTCGTGCGGTAAGATGGCCCTTTCCTCTTGCTGTAGAAGTCTGGCTAGTTCTCCTGGTACTTCACAACCTTCGTCATCTTCATACTCGACTTGATTGACCAGATCTTCAGAGTTATTGAAGGGTATAGCGGAATAGTCACCCATGGAATCCGGAGTGGATGGGTACCTGCATTGGTGAGTGTGGGTGTGTGTAAGGGATAGCCATCCTTAAACAAAAAATGAAAAAGGAAAGAAAATGAACACAAGCAGTTTATCAAATGAAAAATGTCCAATGAATCATTAAACATGGCATATGGATATGAAAAATAATCAAAACCCTTACAAATGGACCTACATGCCCCGGGCAAGGCATGAGGTAAAAAGATAGTGTACAGATTGTTCGAAAATAAATATTACAGACCAAATAGGAAATGTTTGACAGATAAATTACTGATGAATAAAAGTGATGGGGACAAAGTCTTTTTCCTCCCAGTTGCACAATCCTCCTTTGACAGTTGGGTAAATCCACTCTTCGATGTTGCTCTCTTTGTCATCATCCTCCAAAGCGTTGATTCCGTAGGGAGAAATTTTGACAGGCGCTCTTTCAATCTTCGAACGGCGCATAGCTTTATGGCCCGCGGCTGTGAACCCTAATCCAAATTTGTCTGTTTTATGTGGAATATCAGGCAACTGCCCCCATGCTGAATTTTCCCCCTCCTTTATTGCGGCTCTTGCGTCCTTCAGAGATGCCATCCTGGCCATCTGCCTCGGTACTTCAGCTGCCAACTTTGCTACTGCTATTTCAGGAAGGACTTCTTCGAAATGCTGGAAAGGCGTCTCAATGAACTCCCCCTCTACCTCCACATACCGGAAGGAGTTCAAGTGGCTGATCATGTACTCCTCTTCGCCATGGACGGTTATAATCTTTCCCTTGACAGGATACTTCAACATTTGATGTAAGGAAGAGGTGACTGCCCCATCATGGTGTATCCAAGGCCTACCCAACAAGCAAGAGTATGACGGACGGATGTCAATCACATAGAAAGTAGATTTAAACACCTCAGTGCCCACCTTGATGGGAATATCAACCTCCCCATGGACCAATCTCTTCGAACCATCGAAAGCTCTGACAACAATATCACTTGGCTTCAACTCTAACCCTTCACAATCTAGTCGGTCCAAGGCCTTCTTAGGAAGTACATTCAGCGACGAACCAGTGTCGACCAAGACATGTGCGAGAGTAGTTCCTCGGCACTCGACTGAAATGTGCAAAGCATCATTGTGGTTTCTACCTTTAGGAGTTAGGTCGGCATCAGAGAAACCTAATCCATTGTCCGCAGTAAGGCTAGCCACACAATTTTGGAATTGATCTGCAGAGGTTTCCTGGGGCACATGGGCTGCCTTCAGGAATTTTATCAAAGCTTTAGCATGCGCTTCCGAGCAAAGTATTAGTTCCAGCATGGAGATCTTTGAGGGGGTTTGCCCCAGTTGTTCTACCACATCGTAATCACTCCTTTTGATTATCTTCAAGATCTCATCCATTTCTTTCTTGGAGGTTTCCGGGATGACCAAGGGTTGAGCCCTCGTCCTGAAGAGCTCATATTGGATTCCCTTACCTTTATCAACAGCGGTAGGAGGGACAATACTAAGAACAACAACATCTTCGATCAATGGGGTTCTAGCAGAGAGTTTTATTGGTGCAGGGATAACCTTGTTAGTAGATGAGGGTCCAAAGATTGCTCTTGGAGGGGCAATCTCTGGAGAAAATATTCTCCTGCTCCGGGTGATTTTGCTCGTGCCTGCAATGTTTCTAATGCTGGCTTCTTCATCATCTGCACTTTCTTCAGCTATTTCGATTTGTTTAATACCATGGTAGTAGACGTCGCCGCCATAGTTCCATGGTATTGACTTCTCGGAAACATAGGGGACAGGCCCTGGCATTGTTATCTTCAAAGGAACATATTTCATAGCTGGTGTAATCTTAACAGGCTTTCTGACGGCCTTGGAAAGATTGGCGTGAATGGTTATGATTGAGGCATCTTCAGTATGAGTTGGAATAGCAGAAACTTTTTCAAACAAAATTTGTCGACTATCCATTAGGCCTTGGATGCCTTTCTTCAGTAACGGACAATCAAACGGCAGAGAGTAACAACAATAGCAATCTTCTTTACATCCCGGGAAGATCCCGGCCCTTAACAGATTCAACTTGATGGTTAACAATGGAGTTATCAGATCATTGACATCAGCAACATACAAATCTTCTTCAATGGCATTGACATTTCGGCCGTGCTTCAGCATGGGGGCAGATATCACATTAGGCTTCTCCGGAGCGTCGAACTCCACTTCCTTCGCCTCTATCAGGTCTTGGATTTTATGCTTGAGTTCCCAACAATCATTGGTGTCATGTCCGACACTGTCAGAATGGTAGGCGCATTTAGCATTAGGATGGTAATGCGGAGAGGACGTATTCACATTCTTTGGTGCCTCCTTGATGGTGGCAAGATTCAACTTTAACAGATGGGGAAGCACTTGTGCTGGCGTCATATTAATGCGGGTGAACTGCCGTTGTGGCCGTTCCACCAGTTGGTGATTCGGTCTGGACTGGTTATAGCGAGGCTGCTCACTTGAAGGGTTTTGAATCATTACGGCCCCCACAGTTGGCCGGCGCTCAGTCTTCCCTGCTCTTCTCTGAGAATATACCACAGCTGTTTCCTTCTTGAAAGGTTTCTTCTCAACACTTGCAGCAACACCCTTCTGAATCTTTCCTGACTTGATGCCAACTTCTATTCTTTCGCCTGTTAAGATCAAATCGGTAAACCCCGCGGAAGAGTTACCAATCAGATGATTGAAAAATGGCCCAAATAGGGTCCCTAGAAACATATCAACAAGTTCACGGTCGGTTAAAGGAGGCTGCACCCTGCCAGCCAAATCCCTCCATTTTTGCGCGTATTCTTTGAACCCTTCGCCTGTTCCCAGAGACATACCCTGAAGTTGGGTATGTGTGGGAGCAAGGTCAGAATTATACTGATATTATTTGTAAAAAGCGGTGGCCAAGTCTTTCCAGTTTCGGACGCTGGTTCCCTCTAGCTGATAAAACCACTCCAATTGGGCCCCAGAAAGGCTGTCTTGAAAGAAATGAATCCAAACATTCTTATCTGCCGTATATGGTTGGATCTTCCTCACGTAGGACCTGAGATGCATTTTTGGACAGGACAGCCCATCATACCTCACAAACACTAGCACTTTGAACTTTGGGGGAATCACAATCCCAGCAACCAAACCCAAGTCTTCGAAGTCCAAACCCGGTACTCTCTGTAGCTCCATGGCGGCCAACCTGTCTTCTAAACCTTTGTATTTATCATCAGCCGGAGGGTATTGTTGATCAGAGTAGTCTTCATCCTCTTCGACCTCCTCTTCTTCCACATCGGACTCGGAAGGTACCGCAGCCCCACCTCCTTTACTGGTTCCTTCATCAGAAGTGGGAGGAAATTCAAGCACTCTCCTGGCCTCTCCTTCAAATCTTCTCCCTAAAGTAGCCACCCCGATTCTCTTTTTCTTCTTCTTCACTGGGTCTTTATTCCCTATCAAGGTCTTGAGATCCTCCTGACCCTTAGCCAAGGTCATCAGGAGTTGCTGGAACTGTGCATTTTGAGTTTGCAGGTCTTTTACTGTTTGCTCGAGATCCATCCTACTGAAATAAACAGCAGAAAGATAAGGAAACCTGTTGAAGATACCTGTTTATACTCATGATGAATGGTATGCTTATGTATGCAATGCATTCAAGGATTTAGAACGTTCAAAATTGTTGCAGACAAAAAAGAACGCACGTCATATTAATAAGAAGAAATTTGTTAGTACATAAATGCCCCATGGGCCAAATATTACAAAATAACTTCTCAAGGTAAAAAGACGTTGCGCATCCTCTTTGGTGCGATGTAGGTGTTGAGGGCCTCTTGCTCATGGAGTCGGCGGGTAAGCTCTAGAACCTTCTTCCCACTGGCGTAGAAGCTGGCTTCAAAAGTATCCCTTTCTTCCTTGAGTTGGATCCAACTCTTCTGCATCTCCTCCCACGATGTAGGCATGTCAGGATGTAGGATGGTGTAGGGAACCTCTCCTTCCTTAACAGGCTCTTTAATCACAGGGAGAACATGAGGATAAGGCATCATCAGACTCTGGGCTCGGGTTCGTACCCACTTGAGATAAGGCTCAAGAGGGATGGAGTTCTTGTGTCCCAGTGTCTGGCTGTCAATCTTGTTGGGCATCCTCCAAGCTCTGATGAATCTTTGGCGAAGTCCTTGCGCATCGTTGTCGAAGTCAAAAACTAGGTCAGGAATCAACATGCCGTGAGGGCCATCTCTTCGTGCATATCCAAATTGCCTCAAAGCTAGGCAAGGGTTGTAGGTGATACCTCCTCTGATTCCAAGTAAAGGAACATTAGGAAACTCTCCATAACAATCGACGATGATGACATTTTCTCTGGACCGAGAACACCAGTGTACATCAGAGTGAGTAAGAGTCATCAACCGTTGGGACCAACTTGAGCCTTGGTCATTCTTTAGGACAGATTGTGGAAGGTGCGAAATAAACCACCTTGCAAGGAGAGGAGTACATCACATGAGAACACCCCTCTTTCTCATTGTTCGAGTGTAAAATGAGTGAAGGATGTCCCCAAGCAATGTTGGTATTGGATTTCTGGACAAGAAGATTTTGACGGCGTTGACATCTACCAATTGGTTAGAATTTGGGAATAAGACCAACCCATAGATAAGGAGTGCCACAATTTCCTCAAAGGCTTGTAGGTCCAATGAATTCCAACATTCTTGTGCCTTCTCAAATAAGAACTTTGCTAAGAAACCTTTGACACCGCTTCTAGTTTCCCAATGCCCCTTGATATCAGAAGGTTGTAGATGTAATGCTCGAGCAACATCTTCAGGCTTTGGTTCCTTTTCCGTACCGTTGAAAGGTAGTTGATTGAGGATAGGAATTCTCAGGAGTTGAGAAAATTCCTCCAAAGTGGGCACCAACTGGTAGTCGGGGAAAGTGAAACAGTGGTGAAGAGGGTCAAAGAACTGGAATAGCACTTTCATCATGTCCTCTTCAATGTTGGTGTTGACTAGGCTGAGCAGTCTACCATGTCTTTCACTGAAGGATGAGCTTTCCGGAATTCTTGAGGTGAGCTCCTTGAGTTGAGGAGAGATTCTCACAAGGTTAACTTGGATGGTTTTTCTGCGAGGAATTTCCATGACCTACAAAACAGGAACAAAGATGAAGATCCAAACCCTTGAAATGGTTAGTGAATGCATATGATGCTTTATGATGTTTATGATGTATGCACAAAACATATGTACAAGCAATTCACACCAAACCCTAGTTTTAGGCTTGCGTGGGGTTTCATAGGTAAGTACCCTCTTGAGTGTAGTTGGCTTAAAAACCTGTCCTATAAATAGTAACCGGGTTCTAAGGAGCTCAATATCATTGGATTGTTTTCAATGTTCATTGTTTTGGTTTAGCCACTTAACTAGCGACCAAAATATTCCAAGAAAACAACCCTCAATGAGTGTAGTATCGAGTATCTACCAACTTCGGACTGCACCAAAGCCGGCCATCTCACTACCCCTAATAAAAGGCCAAGATGGTCAAGTAAGGTTCTAGGTCATTAGTGCTTAGTGACATCACTCAGCGGCCCCGTACTCTCCTTGATTGAACTCAAGGGTTACCGGTACTCACAAATATGTCGCACTAATATAGCTATTGCTTCGACCGTGTCGGTATACCCCGCACAGTTTCCACAACGTATTGCTATCTATGAATGTTTCCCAAAATCCGGGTGTAGGATTGCAAACCCAAACAAGAGAGCCAAAATATAAAGCAATCAATTCAAACAATTAGTCATGCAAGAGGGTGATCTAAGCCCTAAGGTTACTCCACTTTAAAATTCTCCCCAACAGAGTCGCCAGTTCTGGTGATACGGTGGGAGAACTGACTATGGTTTTGCATTTGTTTTTCGCAAATGTTTCGGTTGAGCAAGAGTCGCCACCGACTTTTTATTTTATCCTAAGGAAAGGTTTAAAAAGCACAGCAAAAACCTTTGAGATTTTTCTTGGGTTCGGGGAGTAGATTATAGAAAGGGAAGGTATTAGCACCCTTTCTATCCATGGTTATCCATGGGCTCTTAGGTACTTGCTTAGATCAACTTGCCTTGTTTTTCAATTGTTTGAAATGGTGCTTTCAATTGTTTGAAATGGTGCTTTGTGTGTGTGGTTTTGAAAAAGATGCCTTGTCTAGGCAACCCTTGTAACAATTCTTTACTCGAATGTTTTACAAAAGGTGTTTGTCTTTTTGAAAAGATGTTTCAAGGTTTTGGAAAGTTGTTTTTGAAAGTGTAGTGATGTGGTTTGAAAAAAATAGGCAAGTGTTTTTGTTTTGCAAGTTGACAAGTACTTAAGAGCTATCTACCCTAAAGTTCTCAAAGATTATTGCTATGTTTTAACCCTTTTAACAATTTTGTTCCACCATTGCATTTGGTGGACAATCTTATGTTAGGATGTGAAAGGGACGGGCGCGGGTCATCGATTAGACCATAATTGCAATGGTGCCAAGTATCTTTGGGCAATTTTCCTTTAAGGGACTCGATCATTTTTTAGGCAACTTTCGAAAGCGTCATCGAGGGACTATAATCATTTGAATTTGTGTTTGTTTTGCCCAAAGAGACCTAACATGCAATATGGCCCATTATTGAAGGCAACAAGTGGAATACCCTAGGGGTGCAAGTGTGATTAATGTTGTCCATTTTCATGCTTGATTATCTTGAAATTAGGTCAAACTAGTTTTTGTTGTTTTTGATTCGCATACAAACCCTAATTCTAACATGGTATAATTAGAAAGCAATAAAGTGCGAAAAATAAAGTCCTAAACTATTACAACACAATATATGGGAAAGGGGGTACAAATGTTCAAATGGGGAGTACTTGACAAGGAATTTAAACCTAGCTATTACATCAATTTGGAATTATTTACAATATATTTAATTACACAAATTAAATAGAAATAAGATAAATATGCAAGATGCAAAAAAATGTTTTTATGTGTAAAAAAGTATTTTTATGTCAAATAAACAAAAATAAAAAAGTATTATTTTTTGGAGTTTTTATGCTTTTAGGGTAAAACCCTAATTTTATTAGGTAAAAGGTATTATTTGTTTAATATGTATAACATTTATTAATTATGTGCAAAAATAAAATGAAATGAAGTATATTTATATAAAAAGGTATTTTTAATGTCAAATATTAACAAAAATAAAAATGTATATATTTTTATATTATTTACTAAATATTCTAATATATATATATATATATATATATATATATATATATATATATATATATATATATATATATATATATATATATATATATATATATATATATATATATATATATATATATATATATATATATATATATATATATATATATATATATATATATATATATATATATATATATATATATATATATATATATATATATTTGTATTAATTTCTAAATATGTATTATATATATAAAAATAATAATATTTAATATTTATAAAAAAAGTATATTTTATATAAAATATTTTCAGAAGATAAAATAAAATAAAAATCAAAAAATGAATGTGTTTACATTATTTTTTTCTAGTTATTCTAAATAATAATATTATGTATTTATTTATGTACAAATATCAATATAAACAAATAAATGCCTAAAAAATATAAAAATGGTGTAAAAAAGTTTTTTTTTATGTTTTTAATATTATGAGGAAAAATAAATAAGTCAGGAATAAAAAACAAAAGTCAAAAATCATAAAAAATAAACCAAATGGGCCTAGGGGGTGTCAAAGTAAAAATAGTGTGCAAAAAGAAATAGCAAATCAGGCCCAGCCCATGAAGACCTTCTTCAACCTCCAGACTGTTCTTGTTCAAAAACGCGCGCTTGGTACATGAATTCAAATATCCTGATTCCTTGAGTTTTAACAAAAACTTACAACACCAAAAATGTTAAGCATTGAATCACGATTCTAAATATGTAAAGAACTCATCCTAACTCTCAGAAATGAGAGAGAATTTCATCATTCCCAAATCTTAACCTAACTTTTTATCAATATTCAGACCTAAAATTCTCACAGCATATGCAAAATAAATGAAAAGTAAAGGTATGTACAGTTTCAGGGGCATGAGTAGAACACTTCTTATTCACAAACTTAGAGCTAATGATGTCTACATTGTGAGATAAAAGTTCAAGAATATACCTTTTCAGTTGGAATCATGTCTGGCAATGGGGGAGCTTTCAGGGCAAGATGATGATCTGTACAGCTTGCTTGAAGTGTGAGGATGCTATTCCAATACTTGGTATGCTTTGAATCTTGCTGAATCACTCCATGGAAGTCAACCTGCAAGAGAGAAAAATGAAAATGGCCAACTGTGCTATGGCTGTTACAGTCTGTATCTAAGGTTGGGGATAGCTTGTATGGATGCTAATGAATGTGTTTGAGGTGGTTTGGATGAAAACGCACGAGGGAAAGGAACTGTGGAAGTCAAGTTGTAGAATATGCCCTGTTTTTGCAGTTTGAGGGTGATTCTGTGAATGAGAGGGTGTTGGAGAGGATTGGCTCGTGTTCTAGCTCAGTTAGGGTGTTTATAAAGTGTACAAAGTTTTTTCTTAAGCTTCTTTGTGCTGAGATGAAAGTTGGTGTCCAAAATGCTATGTTTCTTACACTTTAAGCAAGAGAAGACAACTTGGTGTTCTAGACTGATGCAGGCTCCCAAGCTATGCTACTAACCTTCCCCTTGATCAGTGTGTTTAGTCCATAAACTTGTGCCAAAGAGATTTCAAATGTACTTGCTTGGATTTGCAATTTGACATAAAGTGCAACTTTATCAAAATGGATATATTGCTTTTTCTAAAAATGAATTAAACCTTTATGCAATGCTTGAACACATAGAATATGGTCTTGGAACAAAGAGTTTGCATTAAATTTATGAGTGTAAAAGAGATTTAGGGCATGTAATCAAGGAATGCACGCTGATTTGAAAATTGCCTAAGTGTATGAACATGGAAATTGGCCATAACAAAAGTGAGTTTTTGCCATATTGCAAAATTCGATTCTCTCAAACCATGAGGTTGTTTGATGAGTTCTTGGACATTTTGGAAAGCTTGGAATGTGTAATACAATCCATCTTTGTAATGCAAATTGAAATTCCAAGTGGAAGCATGTGAAAAATTGCCATGAAGTTAGGTAAAAATCCTGCCTAAAATAGGTCAAATTTTCTCTAAGTTAAGAATGGTTTGGTACCCTTGTTCCAAAAATTGTAACTTGGGCTACAAGTTTCTTTTGGGAAAACTTTGTGAATCAAAGTTGTAGATTTTGCAATAGGCTACAAATTTCATGTTTTGACTTTTCCTTGAATCCAAATGCATCTTGGTGAGAAAGTGGGACAAAGTTAGGAAAAAATTAGGGTTTTTCATAACTTAGAAAAATTCTAAGTTATGAAAAATCTTCATTTCAAACCCTAATTTGCAATTTTTGATTTCTTGATGAACAAGTTTCATGATTTGGCATGTTTTGATGAAAAATGAATCTTGACACTTGATTTTGACCAAAAAGTCAAAGTTTGACTTTTCAGTATACAGTCAATTTTGGCTCAGTTGACTGGAAAATTCAACTATCAATCTTGTGTATTTGGGATCTTTTGAACTTGTTGAGCATGTCAAGATAATTCCATGGGGTCCTTGAGTCCATATGTGAGCTTGGTTTGCCATTGGCTAGGTCAAGCAGTCAAAAATTGCCTTTGTGCAGTCAAAACCCTAAAAATGACCATTTTGCCCTTTTGGTGATCTGATCAAATTTCTTGTGGAATTGTGATCCAAACTTGATCAAATGGTCCATGTGAGTTCATAATGTTGATGTGGGTCAATTTTCATGAGGTTTGACTGTCAATTGACCACAGTTGACTTTTTCCCCAATACAGTTGATTTTTAGGTCAACTGTCCAATTGACTGGGCAAAATTTGGAATCAAGGCTTGAAACTTGATATGGATAAACTTGGGAGTCCAACATGAAGCATGAAAGTCATCTTAGGCATTTTAGGTCAACACATCTTTGTGCAAACACAAACCCTAATTTGGGTCAACAGTGCAAGGAGAAGTCTTGAGCAGGTGAAACCCTAACTGGATCTTGAGCTCCAAAGGCTTTGTGATGAGAAATGTTGAGAAAAATGGGAGGGCAAATTTTGGGGTATAACAGAGTTCTTCATCATGGTTTACCGAGTTGATTTTAACGGGTGAACATGTTGAAAGTGGAATCAAAAGTGGAAAGATCCCAATGGCCCCAACCTCTACCGCTGTAAAGAAACCATTTATTGGTAATAAGGAAACTAATGTTGTTTATGGACAATGGAGCCGTATCAAGAATGATCATCATCAGTCAGTAGAAGTTGTATTGATTTCAAACCCGGCCCCAGATCAACGACCACAATAATCAAACAATCAACAAAGGCCAGATGCCCCAAGGAGGAAATTCACTAACCAACATGCCACTGTCTCAAGCTTTACAACATTTGTTGAAGGCCGATTTGGTAACGCTGCGAGACCCTCCTCCAAACCCCAATACTGCCTCTCCCAAATATAACCTGAATGTGAAATGCACCTATCATTCAAATAGTCATGGCCATGATACCAACAACTATTGGGCGTTGAAGAACAAGATCCAAGATTTGATTGATAACAAGGTGATCGAGTTTGACCCTCCACAAACTTCTAATGTGATTACCACACCCATGCCAAGTCATGGTAAAGGTGTTACTGCCATTGACGATGTCTCATTTGTCTCCACCGTCAGTGATTTGACTACTTCCTTTTTGTCTGTTAAGAAGAATATGTTAAGAGCTGGTTTATTTCCTGGCTGCCTTGAAAATTATTACCATTATGCTTCCAAAACCAATGGTTGTATGTGGCTAAATAAAGGTATTCAACGCCTGATTGATAGCCATGAAATTCTATTCAAGAAAACTCTGTCTGTGAAGAGTTTACCTGAAAGTACTTTCCAAGAGTTGAGACTTGAAGATGTTTACATAATCACCATTTCCAATACTCCTATTAGGATCACCTCTAAAGGCCTTATAAGGATTCCTACTGAGCCAAGAGTGACTCTCTTGATCATCACTACACCGGGGCCAGTCCCCTATTCCTATGAAAAGTCGTGCCTTGGAACTATGGGGCAGAAGTTTATTATCATGGTGTCAAGCAAGGACCATGGATTACTGAAAATGAAGATCCAGAAATTACAAATATTGCCGGAACTAGTAAGGTCACTAGGATAGGGAGGATCTTCTCTCCGAAGATCTCTCCTCCAATAACTACTACAACACTTATTCGCATTCCTGCTACTAGACCAACTATTGACAACTGAGGTAAAGAGAAAGTAACTGAGCCTTCCCTGACGGAGGCACCGCCAAAAAAAGTGACAATTGAAGACCCATCTGGACAAGAGATGGAAGAAATTCTAAAGATCATCCGAAAAAGTGACTACAAAATAGTTGACCAACTAGGGCAGACACCCTCAAAGATATCCATGTTGTCCTTGTTGTTATGCTCCGACGCACATGCCCAAGATTTGTTGAAATTCCTGAAGAATTCCTATGTTCCACAAGAAACCACTGTTGATTAATTTGAGAACTGTGTTGCAAGCCTAACTGTTGATAATGGCTTGGGATTTTTTGATGCAGATTTGATTCTGGCGGGGAAGAATCACAACAAGTCTCTCCACATCTCTATTGAATTCAAAGGTACCACTCTGGATCATGTGTTAGTAGATATTAGGTCCTCCTTAAATGTTGTATCTAAAGGTGTTTTGGATAGACTAGACTATGATGGGTTGGTGTTGAAACCCAGCGATATTGTAGTGAGAGCCTTCGATGGTTCGAAAAGAATGGTCCACGGAGATGTTGATCTACCGATCAAGGTGGGATCTCAAGTCTTCAATTCAACTTTCTATGTAACAGATATCCGCCCAGCCTATTCATGCTTGCTCGGACGCCCATTGATTCATGTGGAATATGTGGTTACCTTTACATTACATCAAATGCTGAAGTACCCAGTGAAAGCGAAGGTTGTCACAGTCTGTGGAAAGAAAGAATATATGGTCAGCCATTTGAATTCTTTTAAATATGTTAAAATGGATGGAGAATTCATTGAAACCCACTGTCAAGCATTTAAGGTAATCCCTCTAACGATTGTTGTTGCTAAATCTATGTCTGCTACTCTTAAGGACACACCAAGAATGGCCTATCTGAAGGATGCTAGGGCTGTTGTAGAAAATGGAGGTTGCACTATCCGGGGACAGCTTCCTGACATCCCCTACAAATATGACAAATCTAAGTATTAGAAACAATGAAGTCAATGCTCTAGAAGAGGTTTGACGTGCTCGTGCTGGTGGACCGCCTCTCTGTATTAGCAACAATGAAGTCAATGCTCTAGAAGATACTGACAGTGATGGTGACTTGGACGAATGGATATTCCCAACTACTGATGGCGGACTCAACAACTGGAAGGCCAAAGACTTCATCTCAATCTCCTTTATCCAGGAGTAATTGATATTTCATATTTTTATTTCTTTAACAATTTTGTATGTATAATTTCTATTAAAATAATGCCTTTAAACCATGTGCTTTACACGGGGCACAATGGTCCATTTATTAAGGGTTGTCATTTCATATATCATATGTTTATTTAATGAAAACATTAGACGATTTTGCATTCAAATTTTGTGCTACTTGTCTTTCTTTTACTTTACTGCATTTTCAAAATAGCCATGTGACCTTACATGTACACATACACATTTGTAGATCCACATCCACTCCGGATCTCATTGACAATAATTCTGCTATTGCCATTTATGACTTCGAAAATCCAATCTATCAAGCCGAAGAAGAAGGTGAAGAAGATTGTGAGATACCTGGAGAACTCGCCAGGCTCCTGATATAAGAGGAAAAGGCAATCCAACCGCACAAAGAACCGGTCGAAGTGATAAAATTGGGTACTGAGGCAAATAAGAAAGAAGTCAAGATTGGCGCCAACCTGGAACACAGTGTCAAGAGCAGATTGGTTCAGATGTTGCACGACTATGTTGAGGTCTTTGCTTGGTCATACGAAGACATGTCGGGGCTCGATACTGATATCGTAGTTCATCGTCTACCAATGAAAGAGTGTTGTTCTCCGAATAAACAAAAGGTTCGTCGCATGCGTCCTGACATGTCCGAGAAGATCAAGGCCGAGGTAATGAAATAGTTCAATGCAAGTTTCTTGGCAGTACGTCGTATCTATAATGGGTTGAAAATGTTGTTCTGGTGTCGAAGAAAGACGATAAGGTTCGTATGTATGTAGACTATAGGGATTTAAATAGCGCAAGCCCCAAAGACGACTTCCCACTACCATATATTGATGTCTTAGTTGACAACACTGCTCAACACAAGGTGTTCTCCTTCATGGATGGCTTCTAGGGTTACAACCAAATCAAAATGGCGTCCGAAGACATGGAGAAGACTACTTTTGTCACACAGTGGGGCACCTTCTGTTATAAGTTCATGCCTTTTCGGATGAAAAATGTAGGTGCAGCTTATCAACGTGCTATGGTGGATTTATTTCATGATATGATTCATCATGAGATAGAAGTCTATGTTGATGACATGATAGCAAGGTCCCAAACCGAGGAAGAGAACCTTCATCATCTGCACAAACTGTTTGACAAACTGAAGAAATACAAGCTAAGGTTGAAACCCAACAAATGCATCTTCGGGGTAAGATCTGGAAAGATCTTAGGCTTCATCGTCAGTGGCAAAGGAATTGAAGTCAATCCCGCCAAAGTCAAAGCTATCCAAGAAATGCCAGCTCCTTGTACTGAGAAGGAAGTTAGAGGTTTTCTAGGACGACTCAGTTACATTTCCAGATTCATCTCTCACCTGACTGCTACTTGTGAACCACTCTTTAAGCTGCTAAAGAAATATCAAGTGGTAAGATGGAATAACGACTGTCAAATAACTTTTGACAAGATCAAGGAATACTTGCAAGAACCACTAATTCTGATGCCACCAGTTGAAGGAAGACCTCTGATCACGTACTTAACTGTTTTAGAGAATTCAATGGGGTGTGTGTTGGGGCATCATGACGAGTCTGGTCGAAAAGAGCATGCAATATACTACCTTAGCAAACAGTTTACCGACTGTGAAACAAGATATTCATTGCTCGAGAAAACTTGTTGCGTTTTGGCATGGGTTGCTCGTCGACTAAGACAGTATATGTTGACTCATACCACTCTATTGATCTCTAAGATGGATCCTATCAAGTATATCTTTGAGAATCCAGCTCTCTCCGAAAGAATATCCTGATGGCAAATAATCTTAACTGAGTATGCCATCCAGTACACTACACAAAAAGCAACCAAAGGAAGTGTGCTGGAAGATCATTTGGTACATCAAGATGTAAATGATTACCAATCTATGAACTTTGAATTCTTGGATGAGAATATCATGCTGATTACGGATTGTGTAAAGCCTGGACTATATGAAGGACCTGAACAAGGATCCCGATGGAATATGGTTTTTGATGGATCTTCCGACGCATTGGGTAACGAAATTGGTGTTGCGATCATCTCCCCCGAAGGTTTCCATACTCCTTACACTTCCATACTCCTTTCACTACCAGACTCTTCTTAGACTGTACCAATAATATGGACGAATATGAAGTGTGCATCCTGGGTCTTAAAGCTGCTATTGACTTAAGAATCAAATTCTTAAGTGTATATGGAGACTTAGCTTTGATCATCAGTCAAGTTAAAGGAGAGTGGGACACAAAACATCCAAATCTTATCCCTTACAAAGAACTTGTGCTAGCCTTGACCCCGTATTTTGAAGAGATCACCTTTGAACACATTCTGAGGGAAGAAAATCAGTTGGATGATGCTCTAGCTACCATGTCTTCTATGTTCGAGATCAGATGGGAAAACGAAGCTCCCCAAATTACTTTTGAAAGATTCGATGAACCGGCGCACTGCTATGAGATTGACACAGATGGAGTAGAGGAGAAGCCTTGGTTTCACAAAGTGAAAAGATATCTCGAAGCTCATGAGTATCCTGAAGGAGCATCATTCAACGACAAGAAATTCCTGTGGAGGTTCTCAGCCAAGTTCTTCCTAAGCAATGGGATCTTATACAAGCGCAACCATGATTCAATTCTGCTTCGTTGTATGGACAAGAAGGAAGCAGAAAAGATCATGGGAGATATGCATGAAGGTATCTTTGGAACTCACTCTAGTGGACACATTATGGCCAAGAAGATTCTGAGAGCTGGTTACTATTGGTCGACCATGGAAACCGATTGTCATCACCACTTAAGGACTTGGTATAAGTGCCAAACTTATGCTGATAAGGTTCACGTGCCTCAAATACCTTTGAATGTCATGACTTCCCCTTGGCCATTTGCAATGTGGGGAATCAATATGATTGGAGAAATCAAACCTACTGCCTCTAATGGACACCGTTTCATTCTTATCGCCATTGACTACTTTACCAAGTGGGTTGAAGCAACTTCATTTACCTCAGTTACCAAGAACGTCGTGGCCCAGTTTATCAAGCATAACCTCATCTATCAGTATGGTATCCCTGAGAGAATCACCACTAACAATGGAACCAATCTCAATAATTCTATGATCACTGAACTCTTCACGTAGTTCAAGATCAAGCATCACAACTTTTCTCCATACAGACCTAAAATGAATGGTGCAGTGGAAGCTGCTAACAAGAACATAAAGAAAACTGTGTAAAAGATGGTTGTGACCTATAAAGATTGGCATGAGATGTTATCATTTGCTCTTCATGGCTATCATACTTTGACACGAACATCAACTAGGGAAACCCCGTTCTCTTTAGTCTATGGCATGGAAGCTGTCCAGTCTGTCGAATTTCAGATTCCTTCTCTAAGGATCATGAAAGAAGCAGACGACATACTCAAGAAGCAGACGACATACTCAAGAAGCAGACGACATACTCAAGTTGAAAACCCAATAGAAAAAACATGTTTATGACATACTCAAGAACCTCTAAACCTAACCATTCACTATTTTTATTTTTATTTCTATTTATTTGAATTTTTATCCATTTAAATATGAATTAAATCAAATAAATTAAATAAAAATAAAAAGAATAATAGGCCATGACATCTGGGTTTGATTTGATCTATTAGAAGGCCTATATTTTCGTGCAAGATACATCCCAAAGGGACCAGGTTCATGCAAGTGACCAAAGAGGCAAAGATATCACAAATACAGACATTTTTCAACGTGTTTTATCCTTGTCTCCAAGGCCATGAATGCATTGATTCTTTACCATTTTTTTCACTCCTATATTCCATATATAAATACATAACATTACAAGTCAAAGGGAACACATAATTCCTCTCCAAAAATCTCTCAAAAAGCTCTTCAAAAAGCTCTCCAAAAGCTCTTCAAAAAGCTCTCCAGAAATCAAAGAATTGGTGCAAGTCATATCTCGAGGTTCCGGTCTATCTCGATTGACACCAAGCCTCAAACCATCTTCTTGAAGTCCCCAGGAGTCTTACAAGGCCCAAGAGCAGTCCATCACACGCCTAGCACGCCCCCATTTGACAACACCGATTTGATAAAATTTTAAACTTCGAATCTCTAATTTTAATCACATTTCATGGCATGCTAACGTTTGTTTGAGTTTATGTAGAACAATTATGGATGGTTGAATCAGAGGTTCCACGCAAGAATCTGAAAACACCATGGTTAGGGTATGAAGCTTTCAAAGATTCGGGCCTATGGATTTCTGATGATTGCACCCCCTGTCTACTTTTGCTACTAGGCCCATCTTTATTTTCTTGTTTTATTCATTTTATTTATTTCTTTTAATTCCTTTTTTTTAATCAATAAACAAATATAAAAATCACATAAAAATAGATTTAGGATTTTTCTTAATTAAATTTTAATTTTGGTAAATTAATTAACTAATCACTTTAACTGTTTTTTTAAAATTAAAATCAATAGACTTAGTTTTATTTCTTAAATAATTTTTTTAATTTTGTAATTTAATTAGATTAATTATTTCAGCTTTACTTTATTAATTTTAAAATCAATTAGATTTAGGTTCATTTTAATTTAAATTATTTTTCTTTATAAAAAATACAAAAAATATTAGAATTAGGATTTATTTCATTCAATATTTATTTTCTTAATTAAAACTAAATTTAGAGGTAATTGTTTTCTTAACAAAACAAAAAAAAAAGATTTTCGTTTAATTAGAACTTTTTAAAGTTTTTTTTAGACGTAATATTTATTTCACGCGTGTTTATTTTTATTCTCGCATTTTATAAATATTGTAACTGCTTATGGATGTAATAGTTTTAGATTTAAAATTCCGCACTTTATTTCATGCATTCTTTTTATGTAACTCTCCCAAAGTCGTGTAATAGTTTAGGATTTACTTTTTCTGCATTTTATTTTCCGCACATTTACTGCTTTATTTTGATATATTACTGTTAGTAAATAGGCGTGTATGGAAAGACTGTAAATTAAAACGTTAGCTAACCTAATAAAAAGACAAAAAATAATTGAATTAAACACATATGCACATATGCACCTCTAGGGTATCCCCGCTTCGGTTGCCTTTCAGAAAATAAAGCAGTCATGTCCCTCGAGAATGGGGACGCTTTAGCAAAGACCCATAAAATCAAAAGATCATAGTCCCTCGATGACCCTTACAGTGTTGCCTTTCAATAAATGATCTCGTCCCTTGAATAAAAGTTGCTAAAGCATCTCTGTATGTTGCCTTTATGACTGTAAAACATCCCTTCGAATGTCCCTCAACATCCAACGATAGGGCTACCTACTCACTAATATTAGGATAGCACTATCTAAAAGAAAGGAGGAAAAGAACGTATTTTTTCGAGTAGGTAGATGACTCTTAATTACTTGCTCAAACTTGAAATTTTCACACTTACACACTTTCAAAAATCTTTTCAAAACGCTTTATCACACTCTTGAGGACTGATACAAGAGTTACCATAAAGCAAACAAAAACTTTCAAAACACACAAGCACAAACAGTTTTAAAAAATGAGCAAGTACCTAAGATCCCGTGGAAAACCATGGATGGAAAGGGTGCTAACACCTTCCCTTTCCATAATCTACCCCCTTACTCAGAAAATCTCGAAAAAGGTCTTTTTCTGTTCTTTTCACCCTTTTGTTTGTTGGATAAAAGAAAAGTCGGTGGCGACTCGTGCTTACCGCGACATTTGCGAACAAAAAACACAAACCAGTATTATCAGTCAGTTCTGCCACCGTATCACAAAACTGGCGACTCTGCTGGGGATTAAATATAAAGTGGGGTTTACCTTAGGGTCTAGATCATTTCTAAATTGTTTGCTTGTTTGTTTGCTTTACTTTTAAGGGATTGTTTGGGTTACTATAGATCCTACACCCAGATATGGAGAAACCTTTTAGGTAAGTAGCAATAGATCGTGGAAACTCTGTGGGATATATCGACACGGTTGAAGCGATGGCTATGTCCTTGCGACACTTTGTGGTTGGTACCGGTAGCCCTTGAGTTAATTAAGGAGAATACGAGGCCACTGCATGGTGTCATGAAGCGTCAACTGACCTTAGAACCTTTAAATGAACAACTTGGCCATTAGGACGTAGCGAGATAGCCGTCTTTGGTGTATTCCCAAAGTCAGCAGATACTCGATGCTACACTCATTGAGACTTGACTCCTAAGTTTTGTTTGGTTGTGAGTCAGTCGCCCATTGAATGAAGCTTGTGGTAAAGGTCAGTGATATTGAGATCCCTTGGAACCCAATTACTATTTGTAGGATAAGTTGAACCAATCCAACTTCAAGAGGGTATGACCTTAAAACCCATGCAAGCCTTAAACCTAAGGTATTTTGTGTGATTTGCTTGTGCTTTTTATATTTGTGATTTCTTAGCATAATCATGACATCATAACATGGCATATCATACTAATCATTTCAAGGATTTTCTAGGGCTTATCTTTGTCTTGTTTTGTAGGACATCACATCCGCTCGCAGGAACACTATCCAAATCAACCTTGTGAAAGTGCATCCTCAACTCAAGGAGTTAGCGTCAAGGATTCCTGAAAGCTATCCCTTTACTGAAAAACATGGTCGACTTCTCAATTTGGTCACTTCAAACCCTGATGAAGAAATGTTAAAGGTGCTTTTTCAGTTCTTTAACCCGTTACATCACTGCTTCACTTTTCTGGATTACCAGTTAGTGCCTACTATGGAGGAGTTTTCTCAATTATTGGGGGTAACTATCCTTAATCAGCTACCATTCAACGGTATGGAAAGAGACCCAAAGCCTGAAGAGATTGCTCAAGCTCTGTCTGTACAATGATCTGATATAGTGGCAAATTGGGATACTAGAAGAAGTGTCCAAGGATTTCCAGCTAAATTTCTATTTGAGAAAGCTCACTATTGTTGGGATAACCTAGATTTACAAGCTTTTGAAGAAGTTTGGCCCTTCTCATCTATGGGATGGTATTATTCCCTAACACGGACCAACTCATAGATGTGAATGCGATTAAGATTTTCTGTCTCATAATTCGGTACCTACTTTACTTGGGGATATTCTACACTCTCTGCATACTCGCACTCTAAAGAGAAGAGGTACCCTTTTGTGTTGCATTCCTCTATTGGATAGGTGGTTTATTTTGCACCCACCCCGGTCTATTTTGAAGAATGAGCAGGGTATGAGATGGTCTCATAGGTTGATGTCCCTTACACATTCAGATACTCATTGGTGCTCGCGATCCTCGGAGAGTGTTACTATCATTGATCGCTGTGGGGAATTCCCTAATGTCCCTCTCTTAGGAATTAGGGGAGGAATCACTTATATTCCTTGTTTGGCGTTGTGACAGTTTTGTTATGCCAGAAGGGATGGTCCTCACGATACACTCGTCCAAGGAATCACATTTGACTATGAGAATGATGTTCAGGGTTATCGTAAGAGGTTTATTCGAGCTTGGGGCATGATAAACAGAGTTGATAGCAAGACACTAGGGCACAAGAATTCCATCCCTCTTGAGCCTTACCTCAAATGGGTGTGAGCTCGTTCTAAATGTCTTATGATGCCTTACCCCGCCATCTTACCTATGATTATGGAGCGATATAGTGAGGGAGACACTCCTTACATTGTTCTCCATCCTGAGATGCCAACTGATCTTGAGGAGCTATGGAAGTCCCAGATCCAACTTAAAGAAGAACAAGATACCTTTGAAACCCAATTCTACGCCAGTGAGAAGAAGGTTCTAGAGATCACCTGGTTACTTCACGAGGAGAGGAATATAAATGCCTACATTGCACCAAAGAGGATACCTGTGGGAAGCGTGAAGTCTTCCTTTTTGCTTGGAAATTTTATTGTTGCTTTGTTCCCTTTGTGAGCCCAAGAGGCATTATTGTGATCAATAAAATATCTTAATACAATTAACGTTTATTCTCTTTCTGTTTAAGAAAATTTGAGCCTTAGAAATCCTTGAAAACATTGCATATATATATCATACATATCATTGCATAAGCAGGTTTCTCATCCTCTTCACTGTTTATTTCAGCAATGGCTCTAGAACAAATAGTGAAGGATCTACAGACTCAGAATGCCCAGTTTCAATAGATGATCATGGCTTTGACCAAAGGGCAAGAAGAACTGAAAGCCCTGCTTATTAAAGAAAAGAAGAAGCCAAAGAAGCCAACTGGGTTAGTGAATCTGGGAAGAAGGATCAGAGGACCAGTGCAGCGAGCCTCTGAACTAGTAACTTCATCAAAGGAAGGAAACAATAAAGAGGAGGAAACAAGAGAGGAATACTCCAGTCTAAAAGAATCCGATGATGAATATGACTATGATGAGGAGAAATATCCTCTTGCTGATGAAAAATACAAACAACTGGAAGATCGTCTCAATGCTACGGAGATTCAGCAAATACCTGGCTTGGACTTTGAAGAATTAGGGTTGGTTTCTGGCGTGATCATCCCACCAAAATTCAAGGTCCCCACGTTCACTAAATATGACGATGTCTCCTTCCCTAAGTTGCACTTAAGGTCCTATGCCAAGAAGATTCAGCCTCACACTGCCGACCGAAAATCATGGGTCCATTTCTTCCAAGAAAGTTTAGCTGGAACGCAACTGGAGTGGTTCTACCGGCTAGAAATAATAGACATTCATACCCGGGAAGACTTGGCTGCTGCTTTCTACAAGCAGTAGCATTACAATGCTGATCTCGCTCCAACTCGTACACAACTTCAAAGCATGTCTATGGGTTCTAGCAAAGGTGTGATACGATGGGAAGAACTGACTGTTTTTGGAATGCTGGTTTGTGTTTTGCATTTGTTTTCTCAAGATGTCGCGATAAGCAAGAGTCGCCACCGACTTTTATTTTATCCAACAAGGAAAGGAAAAAAGCACAGAAAAATTCCTTTTTTGAGATATTTCTGAGTACGGGGGGTAGATTATAGAAAGGGAAGGTATTAACACCCTTTCTATCCATAGTTATCTACGGGCTCTTAGGTACTTGCTCATTGTTTTCAAAATTGTTTTCTTTGTGCTTGTGGGTTTGAAAAAGTTTTTGTTTGAAACTTCGATTTAACTTTTGCTTCTGTCCTCAAGAGTGTAATGAAGTGTTTTGAAAACTTTGTTCGAAAAGTGTAAGTGTGAAGAGTTTTATTTTTGAAAGAGCAAGTATCTAAGAACCATCTACCTACTCGAAAAAGGAATCGTTCTATGCTAATTTCCTTTAGACAATGCTATCCCACTATTAATGAGTAGGTAGCATCGTCGTTGGAGTTTAAGGGTCAATTCGAATGAGGGACATACGATCACTAAAGCAATGTTAGGACACCTTAGCGGTAACCCTAATGTCTTAGATCATTTGTTTGAGGCAACAATATCCGAGGCAACCATTTTGAGGCGACTATGATCTTTTAGACAAGAGGGCAACCTCTAAAGCGACCTATACTCAATGACCGTTTACAAAGGTAACCAAGTGGGGTGTACCCTAAGAGTGCGCATGTGCGAGTGTGTCGTTTTCAGTTATTCTTATCTTTGTACATGTTAAGGGTGATCTAATTTGATTTTAAGATTAACATTCAGTCGTGTCATGCAAACCCTATTATCAAACATCTAGCAGTTATAATTTGCGGAATTTAAAATGCGGAATTTAAATTACAAGGCGTCGGATATTTACATCGCCAAAGACAAACCCTTTGAAAAATAAAATAAAGCAATAAAAATAATTAAAAGTCCTATTTAACTATTACAATTCGGGAGCAGATACATTAATATGATAAAAATAAATAAAGCGCGCGGGAAATTAGATCGAGTGCGAATTAGGGTTTTGACCCTTTTGGTTAAAAAACATGTCTTTTTGGTTTTTTGTTGTTTTTTAAATTAAGAAAGAAATTAAACCTAAATTAAAGAACTAAATTAAATTAATAAATTAATTAAATGAAAAAAAATTAATTATGACCTATTTTTGTTTTTTTTTGTTATTTTAAGAAAGAAAATAAAATTAATTAAATTAGTAGTTAAAACCTAATTAAATCTAATCAATTTTAATTATTTACGAAAATAAGTTAGAGTTTTCTAGAATTTACAAACCTAATCAATTAATAAATTATATTAAGAAAAATAAAAGTTTAAAATTTGATTGAAATAAAAATATTTTTGTGATTTTATTTAATAAAAACAGAATTTTGTGACTGGTTAGAAATTTAAATAAAACAATTAAAGTATTTAAACAAACAAAAAAATAAAGAGAAAAGAAGAATTGGGCCTGCTTTTGAAGGGTGTTGGTAGCAATTTGAAGGCCCATTATTAGCTAGCCCGTTTGACTTTCTCTGATCCAGTGTGGGAGCATTGACTTGGGTCTTGGTGTACCTCCAATCATGGACCACCAGATCTGGCCATTGGCCATCTGACGCCTGGATGGGTGAGGGAGCATGGTAGGTTGCAAACTTGAGCGTGCATACGATCACCTGAAAACAAAAATTATTGAGAAAGTGGGGGACCTGGGATTCAAACCCAGGTCCTCAAGGAGAATGCACTACACGCTTGCCACTACGCCACATTGCCTTGTTTGTTAATATAATAAGTATCAATAATAATATATTAAAACAAAACAATTGCCAGAAAAAAAACAAAAAAACACGCAAAATTATTTGAATTGGCCAACAGATGGATGACACGAGTTCATCCTTGTCCTCAAACCTGTAAAAAAAATACCTGCGGATTGGAATCCGCGGCTAAAAGCGCAGCCCTGTCCTAAAATTCTCTCCAGGCCATATAAATCCATTCCAAGAACATGGTTCAATTCGTCATGACCTCCTGATCACAACCATGTTGTTCTTATAGGCCAATTGTACCTGGAAAAAAAATCCCCAAAACCACGAGCCAAACCCTAGCAATGGTGTTTCTTCATACAGAGCACATAAATGAAATTAAATAATGCAAAAAGTCTGAACATGTTCTTGTGATCACAAATATGCCATTAGTTTGTTCAATAGATGCCATAATGCTTCAAATCGAAATTAAGAACAAAGTTATGTTACGTGAGACTTACAGTGCGTTTGGAGGCCTGAGGATGCGTGGTTTTGATCGAGTTAGCTTGTGTGAATGTCCAGGAATCGATTGGGACAACTCTCACGTCCTGAAACTGCCCCTAACCTGGATTTTGATCTCTAACTTTTTTGTGATTTTTCTCACTTTTGTTTTACCTCTACCAATGCTTGCCAACCCTTATTTCATGTGCTTTAGCTTGCTTATGTAATGTGTACTGCATTAGGGTAAGAAACTTGGTACAAATCTCTCCATATCAATGCACATGAATTTGATTTGATATCCATTTAAAACCTTCCAAATTTGATTTGATTTGGATCTTTTTGCACATGATTAAGTTGATACGAATTTGATGATGATAATAGTTGTATTTGGAGCCTGAAATCAACACAAGATCTTGCTTATCAATGCCTTTTGATTTTTATTTGATTTATTTTGATTTAAATAAAATTAATTCAAATAAAATCAAAATAATTAATAAAAAAATGATATGGACACATGGATGGATCTAGGACACATGGGAAATAATTAAAACTCAAAACAAGTGAAAAGGAATGGGCCCATTTGGCAAAATTTGATGTTTTGGGGATAGTTGACTTTTGGCAGTTTTGAAAAAAAGTCCAACTTCAACAATGCATAACTTCTTCAATTTTGAACTTTTGGAGATGTTCTTTGACTTTTTAGAAAGCTTGAGGTGTCTTATAACCAACCCTTTTGGTCTCATATCATTTTGATATTCCATGCTCAAGTTAGAAGCTTTGGCAATAAAAGTGTTTTTGTTGACTTTTCAAAATGACCTATAATATCCAAATTCATAACTTCTTGTGAGTGAATTTTTTCGAATTGGCGTATGAAGATGGATTGTAGGGAATTGCATCCTCTTCAAAATGAGATTTGGATGGGTCATTTATCATAGAGTATAAGAAAGTTATGCTTGGTCAAAGTTGGGTTGACTTTTCCTACAAAACCCTAATTTAGCAACTTTTGAGTCTTGATGAATTTTGACCAATACTTGATGAATCATGATCAACCCTTGATAAAATGATGAAATATACTTCAAAATGAGGATGTTGACAAAAAATCTTGAAGTTTGACTGTTTGTAGGTAACAGTTGACTTTTGCCCTAGCACAGTCGATTTTTGGACCTTTGGGCAATTGATTGAGCAAACTTCCTCTGTAAGGCTTGAAATTTGACATGGATGACATTGAGAACATATTAGGACATTAGGGAGCACTTGGGGTCATTTGGACTCCAAGATCTTGATGCAACACAATACCCTAATTTGGGGTAGACTGCCTTAGGAGATAACTTGTCTGACCAAATCTTGAGCAACCTTGAGCAACTTGGAGATTTTTCTAGCAATGTTTTGAGAAATATGGGAGGGAAAATTTTGGGGTACAACAAAACGCTTCAAAGAATATGCCCATAAATGGAGGGATCTAGATGGAAGGGTACAACCTCCTATGAATGATTGGGAAATGGTAGATATGTTCATGGGCACTCTGACAGGCCCGTTCTTTAATCTGCTGATTGGGAGTTCCTCATCTGGATTCATAGAGATGGTTCTGACTGGAGAAAGGATCGAAAGTGGTATCAAGAGTGGGAAGATCCCGATGGCTGCATCTTCTAATGCTAAGAAAAAGCCACTTCCTGGTAAGAGGGAAGCCAATGCTGTGTATGGCCAGAATGGTCGTAATAAGGCAGACGATCACAATCAATCTGTGGGGGAAATACTGGTCTCTAAGCCTATGCCTATGCAACAACACCAACAGGGGAATCAGTGTAAAGAGGTCACACCTAAGAGACAGTTCACCAGAATCAACATGTCACTAGCTCAAGCGTTACAACACATGTTGAAGGCAGGGTTGATTACGTTAAAGGCTCCTCTACAAAACCCCAATACTTTTGCCCCCAGTTACCACCCCAATGAAAGGTGTGCATACCATTGTGATAGCCCTAGACATGATACGAGTGGCTGTTGGGCTCTGAAGAACAAAATTCAGGATATGATTGATGCCAAGGAGATCAAATTAGACCCTCTAGAGACTCACAAAGTGGTCACTGCTCCTAGGCTAAATCATTGAGAACGTCCAATTCATTTTTGATTTTTCATTTGTAATTTCATTTAGTGTTCAAACAATTACTGTTATGCTGAACTTTGGTTTTCCCATTAATGCATTGCATATGTTTCTCTTGAATGATTTTATTGCCATTTTATTTAAACTGTTTTCTTGCTTCCTTTACGTGATATTCTACTCTCGATTAAAAAACTATAAGCCTTTAGAGGGAGGATGAAGAAAACGATACCACAATCTCTACAATATGCTTTTGAACAGACCTTGTTGACGATGTACAAACGTTGTTTCAAATCCCAAACAGTGGAGTTATAAGGAAGATAGTCCATAGTCAACCCTTTGAGCCAAAGAAGTAGGAGTTTTTTTTTTCACACAAATTAAAACCCTTAATCATAACCTCGGGCAAGTTAATTTTCTCAGTTAATTCAGATGCGCATTCAGTCGCAATATTCTACTTCATACATAATGAATGGCATCAAAGACGTCCTTCCAAATCAGAAGATGGTGATGGTTCCGCATAATCATTAACACCGACAGTCATTATATCTCAAAATAAAAGCCCGCTAAGTCAAAACCTATGAAGGAGACTTAAGAAAAAACTGGGGCATCCCGCTGACTGTAATCACAAAAGAAACAGTTCATGCAAAAGAAGGGATAACGAAAACAAAAAAAAAGGTTACTACAAATCCTCGACAAAAAAAAAAGATTACAAAATGACTGCCTCTTTCAAATAAACTTTCAGTATCTGAACCATCACCAGAACATCAAGATGCCAAACTCAATTGGGATCTGAACACATAATTAGATGAGCATAGGATTGAAGAACATCACAAAGAACATGTGGGTAAAAATAAAATTTGAGCCTTTATCCTTTGTTTCTTAAACCGTGAACCAGGCCACGCTACAACCCTTAAAAATCCTAATTGAAGCATAAGTTATTTTGGAAGCATACTGTTACAAAAGGTATCCTGACTCCTGTAGGACTTGCTATAAATCTGAGTTGATATCACTCTCTTGCAAAATTTGTTTTACTGAAAAAATGAATTTTTAAAAACTTCAAGACAAGCATAAACCTTGCACTATTTGAATATCGTTGTTTGCATATAATTATCTATTCGATAACAGAGAAATTCACATGATGAATATCTAGTGAATAAAAACTTTCTCAATGAAAAGGTTCACCTAAAGTGGAAAAACACTTCTGACCAAGGGGCACGACATGATCATTATCCATCATCTGGGACAGTCAAGTCAAGATTCAAGGAATCTCTCAAAATAGCCAAATAGCCAGGGGCAGATCTCCATTTGAATCACTTGGGGCCATTAGACATGAATTCCAACAACAAATCACGTACAATCAAGCAAAATCAATGTTCCCTAGCGGATTTCTTCTCAAAAACAATTAAACAGGAATCCCAACAAAAACATTCTAAATAAGCCAACTCCTCTTCTAGAAACGGTTCAGGTACGATCCAGAGATGAATGTTATATTGGTACTTATTCCAGACTTCTCTTATAGAAACAATTCAGGTACGATCCAGAGACGAATGTCATCCTAATACTTATTCATATTCTCTTCAAGTACATTTCAGATACGATCCAGAGACGGATGTCATCCTGGCACTCATCCAACACATGTTTCAAGTACAGTTCAGATACGATCCAGAGACGGATGTCATTCTGACACTCATCCAACACATGTTTCAAGTACAGTTCAGATACGATCTAGAGATGGATGTCATTCTGACACTCATTCAACACATGTTTCAAATACAATTCAGATACGATCCAGAGATGAATGTCATTCTGACACTCATTCAACACATGTTTCAAATACAGTTCAGATACGATCCAGAGACGGATGTCATTCTTACACTCATTCAACATATGTTTCAAGTACAATTCAGATACGATCCAGAGACGGATGTCATTCTGACACTCATTCAATACATGTTCAAGTACAATCACGACATATATCCATCCACAAAATGACCGCAGGTACTTTCTCCAACATGTATAGGGGCAGAAACATCTTGATGCAAAGTCATCACCGTATCCTCAGCATACGTCCTAGTGACGTCTATGTTCCCCACATAATAGAAACAACCAAAGTTTTGATCTCTCCTTCCCCAAGAAGGAATTACTTTCACCAACAAAGGTCCTTCAGAGAGTTGAAATCTGTGTTCCCCAGCCGAGCTTTATAATCTTAAACAATTTATAACCTTCTCCCGGGTAGAGTTTATTCTCTAACTGCAGAAGTTCAGGCCCCAACAGAGTTTATGTCTCTACATCGGAAGAATCTCCCAATAAAACATCCCCTCTCCACAGAGAGTTATCCACAAGCAGAGTCAATCCCCGACATAACATCCTCAAACAGAAAGAGGAAATCTATTCATCATCCCCAGCGGAAACGAAGAATTTGTCCTTCCAATACTCTTCAGCAACAGTCCGGGATTTACTTTCCCAGACTAAGAAATATCTCAATAGCATCCCATGTTCATACATCATGGCATGGCATACACATTGCAGAATCTCATTTATTTTGAGAACATCATCATAGTGTATTTCATACATCATGATATTGCATAAGACTAACTCTTTACCTTTTTCAAGGAAAAGATAAAATCAACAAACACCGTTGACTACTTATGTGACCTGGTAGTCCTCTCAAAAACTACGTCTAATGAAGGGCTATTTCAGCATGTTCCTCAGAAAGATGTCCTCACAAGACCTTCTATGGTTCAGTCAGATTGACACTAAGATCTCTCTGATTCCTATTCCAGTTAAAGATATTCCAAGACTTTTGTATGGTTCAATTGAATCGATCCTAAGATTTTTCTGATTCTTATCCAGTCAAAGTTAATCCAAGACCTTCTCTGGTTCAGTCAGATTGACACTAAGATCTCTCTGATTCTTATTCCAGTTGAAGATATTCCAAGACTGGTTCAGTTAAATCGATCCTAAGATTTTTCTGATTCTTATCCAGTCAAAATTAATCCAAGACCTTCTCTGGTTCAGTCAGATCGACACTAATATCTCTCTGATTCTTATTCCAGTTGAAGATATTCCAAGAATTTTGTCTGGTTCAATTATATCGATCCTAAGATTTTTCTGATTCTTATCCAGTCAAAGTTAATTCAAGACCTTCTCTGGTTCAGTCAAATCTACACCAAGATCTCTCTGATTCTTATTCCAGTTGAAGATATTCCAAGAATTTTGTCTGGTTCAGTTAAATCGATCCTAAGATTTTTCTGATTCTTATCCAGTCAAAGTTAATTTAAAGACCTTCTCTGGTTCAGTAGATCAACACTAAGATCTCTGTGATTCTTATTCCAGTTGAAGATATTCCAAGACCTTTTTCTGGTTCAGTTAAATCGACACTAAGATTTTTCTGATTCTTATCCAGTCAAAGATAAATCAAGACCTTCTCTGGTTCAGTCAGATCGCCACTAAGATCTCTCTGATTCCTATTCCAGTTGAAGATATTCCAAGACTTTTGTATGGTTCAATTGAATCGATCCTAAGATTTTTCTGATTCTTATCCAGTAAAAGTTAATCCAAGACCTTATCTGGTTCAGTCAGATCGACACTAAGATCTCTCTGATTCCTATTACAGTTGAAGATATTCCAAGAATTTTGTCTGGTTCAGTTATATCGATCCTAAGATTTTTCTGATTCCTATCCAGTCAAAGTTAATTCAATACCTTCTCTGGTTCAGTCAAATCTACACCAAGATCTCTCTGATTCTTATTCCAGTTGAAGATATTCCAAGACTTTTGTCTGGTTCAGTTAAATCGATCCAAAGATTTTTCTGATTCTTATCCAGTCAAATTTAATTTAAAGACCTTCTCTGGTTCAGTAGATCAACACTAAGATCTCTCTGATTCTTATTCCAGTTGAAGATATTCCAAGACCTTTTTCTAGTTCAGTTAAATCGACACTAAGATTTTTTTGATTCTTATCCAGTCAAAGATAAATCAAGACCTTCTCTGGTTCAGTCAGATCGCCACTAAGATCTCTCTGATTCCTATTCCAGTTGAAGATATTCCAAGATTTTTGTCTGGTTCAGTTAAATCGATCCTAATATTTTTCTGATTCTTATCCAGCCAAAGATAAACCAAGAACTCTGCTGGTTTAGTTAGAATCGACCATTGATTTTTTACTGATTCTTTTTCGGTAGACCTTTTCTGGTTCAGTTAAATCGACACTAAGATTTTTTTGATTCTTATCCAATCAAAGATAAATCAAGACCTCTACTGGTTCAGTTCGAATCAACCATTGATTTGTTACTGATTCTTTTCTAGTAGACCTTTTTCTGGTTCAGTTAAATCGACACTAAGATTTTTCTGATTCTTATCCAGTCAAAGATAAATCAAGACCTCTACTGGTTCAGCTTGAATCGACCATTGATTTATTATTGATTCTTTTCCGGTAGATCCTTTCTCTGGTTCAGTTAAATCGACACTAAGATTTTTCTGATTTCTATTCCAGTTTAAGAAACCGCAAAGCCTAGAGTATGATCAGACAACAGTTTAATCTCATTTCTCCAGTAAGTTGCTGTGAAGCCTGGAATACGATCGAATAGCAGTCGGCCTTATTATCATCAGCAAGTAACTGTGAAGCCTGGATCCTGACTAGATAGCAGTTCACCTTCGTCTCTTTAGTAAAGGGATGACTCCCCAGTAGAGTAATGGACAACCGAAGCTCCTAGACTCTATTCCTCTAAAAAAAATTCCCCAGTGGACTCCTCCTCGGACAGCAGGAACAGGAATCCCCACAAAGAGACTCCTTATGAAGTCACCATCTATTTTGGATGGCATCTTTAAGCCCATCTCCGACGACTCTCCGCCATATTCCTTGGATGGCATATTTTAAGCCCATCTCCAATGAATCTCTGTCATATTCCTTGGATGGAATATTTAAGCCCATCTCCGACAGTCTTCTATCATCTTTTCCAAATGGAATTTGTAAGCCCATTCCCGATATTATTCACCAGCAGTCTCACTTTTGGCGAGTGCAAACTTCTGGGCACTCTAGTGTTCAATCATCTTCCACCTTCAGATCACGAAAGGAACACAAGCCAATCTACCTCTTCATGTTTAAGAAGATTTAACAGGGGCAGCTATTGTACCCCAAAATTTGCCCTCCTATTTCCACACAAGACATACCCTTAGAGGTTCCCAACTTGCCCTAAGTTGACCAAGAGTTGACCAGACAATTCTCCTCCTAAGGCAATGAACCCCCAACTAGGGTTTCAATTTTCATCAAGATAGGTGAGGTCCAAAGTTTTAAGATGCTTTCCATGGTCCTAATATGTCTTAAAGATCATCCATGCCAAGTTTCATGCCTTGCTCAACAAGTTTGCTCAGTCAAATGCTCAAGTATTGGAAAATCAACTGTGTTAGGTCAAAAGTCAACAGTGGCCCATGTACAGTCAAATGTTTTTGGTCAACATCAACATTTCAAAGTGATAACCATCATTTGATCAAGGGTTGATCATGATTCCTCAAGAAATTCTCCTAACTCATCAAAATTTAAAAAGGGCAAATTAGGGTTTCTATAGGAAAATTCAACAAAACATTGACTAGGCATAACTTTCTCATACTTTACCATAAATTTTCAAACCAAAGCTCATTTTGAATAGAATCAAATTCCATACAACTTATCTTCATCCCTCAAGTTCAATAAATGCACCATTTGAAAGATACAAGTTCATACATTACAAGTCATTTTCAAAAAGTCAACAAAAGCCACTTTTTTCCAAGACCTTTTACATCAAGATAACATCTTCAAATGCAAAATTTATCAAAATATATATTGTAGAGGACATCTTGGGCTTCTAAAACAGTCCAAGATCGTCTTCAAAAGATGAAAATTGAGCAAGTTATGGTTTTCACAAGTTGGGCAAATTTGTGAAAAATGCATGAAGTCAACTTTGAGAAAAATTGCATTTTTAGGTTAATGGACCTTACTTTTAGGGTTCAAACATGTTTATGATATACTCAAGGACCTATAAACCTAACCATTCAATATTTTTATTTTTATTTTTATTTATTTGAATTTTTATCCATTTAAATATGAATTAAATCAAATAAATTAAATAAAAATGCAAAGAATAATAGGCCATGACATTTGGGTTTGATTTGATCTATTAGAAGGCCCATATTTTTGTACAAGATACATTCGAAGGGACCAGGTTCATGCAAGTGACCAAAGAGGCAAAGATATCACAAATATGGACATTTTTCAATGTGTTTTATCCTTGTCTCCAAGGCCATGAATGCATTGATTCTTTACCATTTTTGTTCATTCCAATCTTTAATCTTTAAATACATAACATTACAAGCCAAAGGGAGCACGAAATTCATCTCCAAAAATCTCTCAAAAAGCTCTTCAAAAAGCTCTCCAAAAGCTCTTCAAAAAGCTCTCCAAAAATTAAAGAATTGGTGCAAGTCATATCTCGATGTTCTGGTCTCTCTCTATTGACACAAAGCCTCAAACCATCCTCTTGAAGTCCCATGAGTCTTACAAGGCCCAAGAGCAGTCCATCACATGCCTAGCACGCCCCCATTTGACAACACCAGTTTGGTAAAATTTTAAACTTCGAATCTCTAATTTTAATCACATTTCATGGCATGCTAACGTTTGTTTGAGTTTACGTAGAACATTTATGGATGGTTGAATCAGAGGTTCCATGCAAGAATCTGAAAACACCATGGTTGGGGCATGAAGCTTTCAAAGATTCGGGCCTAGGAATTTCTGATGATTGCACCCCCTGTTTACTTTTGCTACTAGGTCCATCTATTTTCTTGTTTTATTCATTTTATTTATTTCTTTTAATTCCTTTTTTTTATTTTAATTAATAAACAAATATAAAAATCACATAAAAATAGATTTAGGATTTTTCTTAATTAAATTTTAATTTTTGTAAATTAATTAACTAATCACTTTAACTTTTTTTTTAAAATTAAAATTAATAGACTTAGTTTTATTTCTTAAATAATTTTTCTAATTTTGTAATTTAATTAGATTAATTATTTCAACTTTACTTTATTAATTTTAAAATCAATTAGATTTAGGTTCATTTTAATTTAAATTATTTTTCTTAATAAAAAATACAAAAAATATTAGAATTAGTCTTTATTTCATTCAATATTTATTTTCTTAATTAAAACTAAATTTAGAGTTAATTGTTTTCTTAACAAAACCAAAAAAAAAGATTTTCATTTACTTAGAACTTTTTTTAGTTTATTTTAGACGTAATATTTATTTCGCGCGTGTTTATTTTTATTCTCGCATTTTATAAATATTGTAACTGCTTATGGATGTAATAGTTTTAGATTTAAAATTCCGCACTGTATTTCATGCACTCTTTTTATATAATTCTCCCAAAGCCGCGTAATAGTTTAGGATTTACTTTTTCTGCATTTTATTTTCCGCATATTTACTGCTTTATTTTGATATATTACTATTAGTAAATAGGCGTGTATGGAAAGACTGTAATTGAACACATATGCACATATGCACCTCTAGGGTATCCCTGCTTCGGTTGCCTTTCAGAAAATAAAGCAGTCATGTCCCTCGAGAATGGGGACGCTTTAGCAAAGACCCGTAAAATCAAAAGATCATAGTCCATCGATGACCCTTACAGTGTTGCCTTTCGGTAAATGATCTCGTCCCTTAAACAAAAGTTGCTAAAGTGTCTCCATATGTTGCCTTTATGACTGTAAAACGTCCCTTCAAATGTCCCTCAACATCCAACGATAGGGCTACCTACTCACTAATAGTAGGATAACACTTTCTAAAGGAAAAAGGGGAAATAACGTCTTTTTTCGAGTAGGTAGATGACTCTTAAGTACTTGCTCAAACCTGAAATTTTCACACTTACACACTTTCAAAAATATTTTCAAAACACTTTATCACAATCTTGAGGACTGATACAAGACTTACCATAAAGCAAACAAAAACTTTCAAAACACACAAACACAAACAGTTTTAAAAAATGAGCAAGTACCTAAGAGCCCATAGAAAACCACAGATGGAAAGGGTGCTAACACCTTCCCTTTCCATAATCTACCCCCTTACTCAGAAAATCTCGAAAATTGTCTTTTTCTGTTCTTTTCACCCTTTCCTTTGTTGGATAAAATAAAAGTCGGTGGCGACTCTTGCTTACCGCGACATTTGCAAACAAAAAACACAAACCAGTATTAACAGTCGGTTCTGCCACCGTATCACAACAACCCTGAAGGGTAGGAATCAGTCAAATCATCTTCTTCAGAGAGAAAGGTGATGAGATAGTCGAGGTTACAAGGGCTATAGAAGGATCGGAACCTGAAGAGACCTGTTTACCTTTCCATTATTATATTGCTCTTTTGATTTGGCTTTCACAATCACCTCTTATAGGAATTGCATATTGATGTACTTGCCTATTTACAGGCTAATTTTTCAATAAATAAAAGGAGTTTCTTTTCATTCAAAAAGCTCGCTCCTTTACTTTTTGTTTTTTATTGTTTTGTTTGCAAAAATACGTCCATTTTTTAAATAAAACATTGCATATAAAAATGCGGAGGTCTTACGCATGATAAATAGAAACATTTGAAAATGTCTTAAGAACTTGTGTGGCTTGGTTGGTAGACAAGGTTATAATGCTATACTCGAGGCATTTTGTTGGTTTCATTTTACAGGAACTATCGTTTACTCGCAGGTATGTGATATACCCGCATGGAATTAAGAAGCACCCCCGAGTAAAGTGAGTTTGGTTGAAGGTTCACAAGGTAATTCTCTAGTACAGTCATTACTTTATGAGAAGTTTTCTCATGAGCTCTCCATTCCCCGAGTGGAATGTACGTTGCGGGACATGGTGCAATGATACCTTTCCCTAGTTTAGTCTACACTTCCCCGGTGTAGTCCACATTTCCCCTGTGAAGTTGATCCCTCCATTGTGAATATTCACTTCTCTAGTGCAACATGAATTTTCCTCGGTGTGGTCTATATTTTCTTCACGGAATTTGTTATTCTCCAGTGATGTTCATATTTCCCCGTTGATGCTTATATTTTCTCAGAAAAGTCGACATTTACTTATAGAAGTTTGTATTGACCTGTGAGTTGGAATCTCCCTAGAGTGGTCTGCATGTTTTGATGTTTCTGGTAAGAATGGTTTCCCTCGACCGGCGAGGAACTTTTGATATATCTCCATGAAGTGGCTTGCTTTCCTAATGGAGGATGCGTGAATATGTTTCTACCCATTAAAGTTTACACCTAGTTAATCTTTGAGAAGTGATTCTTCCTAGTGAAGTTGGTATTGGTGAATAATTTGATTCGTTGGTTGTTCCAGTGCAGTCTGCACCAGTGAGAGTGTTTCTAAGAATTCTCCTATTCCCCGGTGACAGGAGATATAATACCAGTTCCCCGGAGGAAGTTGAATGTCGAGGTTTGTCCATGTCTAAGAAGTCTGTCTTCCCCAAGTAAGGTGTTTTCCCCAGGAAGTTTGAAGTTTTCTTTTCCACAATGGATTACTATACGGAGAACCCTCGTCTGGTATGTTCTAAAGGGTAAAGAGCTCTTGACAAAATGTTGTGATTCTCCAGTGTGGTATGTACCTGCGAGATTTCTTTTGAGAATTCTCTCACTCCCCGATGAATCTCCTGACGGATGTTCTCAGGTTCGTGTTTGTTGATGGATGGTTATCCATGAAATAAGGACTTTCACCAATTGATGAATCTCCCTCATTCCCTAGTAAGTCGTGATTGAGAAATTCTTTGTTCCCCAGCTGAGTCGTCACTCACATATTAGTAGAATTTGATATTTTTCTTTATCAAGGTCTCTCATTTTCTCCAGTTGAAACATGTGGATATATTATGATTTAGAAAGTCATTTCTCCCGCAACATCCAATCCCCAGTAATGTCCTTGCTCAAAACGTGCAATTGTGCTTCTCCCTAGTGAAGTTTGCAATTTATTTTTGCAATACCTATCAGAATATGGCATGTGGGTACCGCTTATTGTGTCGTGTTATTCCCTGATGAAGCATTTAAACATGTATCATTACATGACATCTACCCAAATGTGTAGTGTTTCTATTTGTGTCGGGACATTACTCCATAAATATTTCAAACATGCATTGAATTATAAGTCAATGGTTATTGTCTTTATCCCTAATCGGTTTGCCAATCGTCACGAGATTATTCATATGGCTGCCTCTAACTGGTTTTCGTAAACCATCGTCGTAGCTCCTAGCAAGTGTTGGCAGTTACCTTACCCTTTGTTTGCTCTTTTGCAGTTAGAGTGCGAGTCTGGTGGTCACTAGTCTCCATTTTCACTGAGTGGTCACTCATTGCTCAGTTTGCGACCCAATCTTTCCTGGCATATAATCCTAAGGTCTGATGGTCATCAGTTCCTCTTTATGTCAAGTGGTTACTTGTCACCTGTCGAGTTGATTATGTTGAAATCCAGAATTGGTTGAATATTCGGTAAATTCATGAGAATCTTGAGATTTAATCCAGTTGCATTTTGATAATGTTGATTAACGCCGAATTATCATAGATTGTTTGATTTGTGGAAGTTTTGTTGAAGAATGATGTTGAATTCATGAGTTGACATAATTCTTGAGTCGAATTGAATGATAATTCAATTTTTTTGACATTAAATTTTCGATTCAAGTAATTATGTCAACACTTGAATTTTATCGTTTGTGATCGGAAAAGCACGGTGCTAATGCGGATTTAATTCATTACAATTGTTTGAGACTTTTAGACCATGATTCATGAGTCGAAACTCATTTTGTAAATCAATTTTTAGGATATTCATCAACTCATGAATAGTGTTGTCCAGAATATTCAAACACATTGTATTTTGTACTTGCATTGTTGTTTAACGCTTAATCGACATTATTTTGGTTATTGTGTTCTACCGGTGTTGAATTTAGCGGTATAAAATTGATTTTCCAAGAAATTTCAAAGAATGGTAAGTTGCTTCCCGAACAATGTAAATAGGTTGGAAACTGTTATTTAAATACTGTTTAAAGCTTGCTTGAGGTTATTTGTGCGTTTGTTGATGATTTGCGGTGTATTGTTGTCCGGTTCATGAAATTTCACTTGGATTGAGTTTTATTAGGCGCTTAATGCATATTTGGTTTTAATCGAATGATTGAAGAGCATTGGTACCGTTTCGGTTGAGTTTTAGAACGACTTTTGTGCACTTGAAAAATGAAACCAATGATGTCCAACTTTTCTTCTAACATGCATGTTGTGATTTAATTCTCATTTAATGCATGGTTATTGTTTTACCCCAAAATTTCCCTCCCATTTATCTCAAGACATTCTCCTAGGGTTCTCAAATGCTCAAGGTTGCTCAAGAATTGATCAGACAAATTCACCTCATAAGCAATGGACTTACAACTAGGGTTTCACTTTTAACAAAGAAGATAGTATTTCAAATGCCTCAAGTGGCTTCCATGGTTTCTTATATATCTCTAATAATGCTCATGTCAAGTTTCAAGCCTTGCATCACAAGTTTGCTCAGTCAATGACTCATATGACTAAAAATCAACTATATTGGATAAAAAATCAACTGTGGTCAACATACAGTCAAACTTCAAGATTTTTGGTGAACATCAAGATTTTTAAGTCATATTCATCATTTTATCAAGGTTTGATCATGATTCATCAATAAAAACTCTCAAATCATCAAAAGTCAAAAGTTGCCAAATTAGGGTTTTTCTTAGGAGAAGTCAATTGAACTTTGACCAAGCATAACTTTCACATGCTTCATTGGTTTTCCCCCAACCAAAGCTCATTTTGAAGAAAATTCAATTATCTACAACTTTGAAACTCTAGGCTCAATTCCAAAAAATGCTTCATTTAAGAGATATGAGCCAATACATTATAGGTCATTTCAAAAGTCAACAAAAGTATACTTTTTGTCAAGGAAACTTACATTAAGATAAAGTCTCCAAATGCAAAAATGATTAAAAGAGAGATTGTAGAGGAAATCTTGAGATATCCAAAAAGTCAATGATCACCTTCAAAAGATGAAAATTGAGAGAGTTATGACCAGTGCAAGTTGGGAAATTTTGAGCAAATGCATGAAGTTCAAATTGAGCAAACTTGATATTTTGGGATATTGGGCTATTAGTTCAGAGTCCAAGCAATTACTACACTCCTTATACTCCTTAGATATTGTTCATGTACCCCTTGATCTATTTTATTTTAATTATTTTGATTTTATTCATTAAAAGTCAAAATAAAACAAAATAAAAACTAAGGCTTACACAAAGGTCCAAGCCCATGCTATGTTGACCTAATCCATGCTATATAATCTTCATTATTCAGACACAAAAGGAACGTACCCTTATACCAAGAAGCTTGTCCAAAATTTCAATTTTTTCAAAGAGACCTAGGGCAACTTGAAACCCTATTTACAATCCCTTTCACTATAAACTAGTCGTCCCATTCGCTTCCAGGAACATCATAGTGTAAGGCAGGACCGATGTCAATGGCCAAAAGGGAATAAAATCACATAAACGTGCCTCACTGGTTTGATCATTGCATGTTTTTCATATTTGTTGTTTCATTATGTTTTATGCATACTAATGTTATTAACATGTTCATGAGGTAATGATATGCAGGAAAACCCCGTTGTGGAGGTCCCATGCTGGCCAAATCGTGAAACACCATAACTATACCGATCCCATGTATTTTTGGCATAACTCTCAAATCAATCTGTTTTAATCCAAAATAACCATCCCATTGAACTCACAAGCCTCGATTTAGGGGGTAGAGTACTTTTGGTTTGCTAACATCTCTTATTTTTGCAGGTTAAATAAAAGGGCTATTGGAGAAGACGATTGAAGCTAGGGATCCACGTCTCTTAGGTCTGTACATTTTTGTTTAATATATCTTTTATTCGTTTCACATAAATTAATGGATGTACAACCACCCCAGTGGCAAGCGAGCGCGCGTTAAGGCATACATGTCCCATGGCGTGGGTTCGATCTTGGCGCTTACAATATTTTTCACATACTTTCTCTATTTGCAAATCCAGCACAACAAGCTCTCACGCGTCCACCATACACCCTCTCGTCACCACTCTTAGATATCAACAGATCCAAATTCAAGACTCCAGATCCACGCGCTCACGATACACCTCCTGAAGCTGCCCACACTGGATCCAATGTTAATGCCTTGGGCTTCTCATTCTCGGGCCTAACAGATTCCTCTCCACACCCCTCAGATTTGCTTTTTTATCCTACCTAATCTCTATTTTTTATTTAACTATTACTCCCTTTTTTAAAACATTATTAGACTAATTTTTTTTTAAAATTAAAATTAATCTACACTTTTTAGGTTTTAATCATTTTTATATTAATTAACTAATCAACTTTTTTTAATAATTAAATTAGTTTCTTTTTGTAATTAAAATTAACTTAGTTTCTTTAGGTTTTTCACTAAACCCCTTTTTCTTAATTAAAAATCAATTTAAGGTTTTTAGGTTTTAATTAATCAATTTCCTTTTTTTTAAAATTAATTAAATTAATTAGGTTATTAAGTTAATCACAAAACCTTTTCTATTAAAAAAATTTCCAAAACAATTCCCTCCTCCTTTTTCTTTCCTATTTTACAATTTGCGTGATTTATTGTTCTCACGTTTTCTTATGATTATGTAACTGCTCATAGTTTGTAATAGTTAATTAGGATTTTATTTTTCCCCGCGTCTTTATTACTTTAACCCCCCATTCCCGACGCCATGTAATAGCGTAGGAACATTTATTTTCTGCATTTATCGCTTTCCTATTCTTACTGTTAGTAGTAGGATTGTATGGCAAGATTAAAAGCAAACAGTAGTTAACCCTAAATGCAAGATAAACAATACTTGAATCATACCACATTTTGCATACCTGCACCTCTAGGGTAACCTCCCTTGTTGCCTTCAGAACAAAAACAATCATGTATCTCGAACGTGGGGACGCTTTAGCACTGTCCCTCGAAAACAAAGGTCGTAGTCCCTCGGTGACCCTTTCGAATGTTGCCTTCGGCAAACGATCTAGTCCCTTAAAAAAATTGCTAAAGCGCCCCTACGAGTTTCCTTCTATGATTGTACGATGACCCGCACCTGTCCCTTCACATTCAACGATAGGGCTTCCTACTAACTAATGGTAGGATAACACTATCTAAAGGAGGAATAAAATAACACGAAATACTTTGAGTAAGGGTAGAATACTTTTAATTGCTTGATCATAAAAACATCTTTTCACAACACTCTTCAAAAATATTTTCGAACAAACCACTTTGTACGAATTCTCGAGGATAGATACGAGGATCATTACAAAGTTTCCTTACTAAGCGTTTTCAAAATATTTTCAAACACATTCACAAAGCATTTTCAAAAGTGAGCTAGCAATTAAGAGCCCGTAGATAACTAAAGATGAAAAGGGTGCTAACACCTTCCCTTTTCATAACCTACCCTTAGAACTCAAATAATCTCAAGGTCTTTCCTTTTCTTTTCACCCTTTCCTTATTGGATAAAAGAAAAGTCGGTGGCGACTTTTGCTATCCATAACATTTGCATTCAAACGTAAAACCAAGTAAGTTCTCCTACCGTAATACAGAATTGGCGACTCTGTTGGGGAGAGAAATAGTGGGTTTACCTTTAGAGTTTAGATCACTTTATCTGCTTTCTTCTGTTTTCTTAGTCTGCTTTTATTTTTGAAGGGTTTCATGGGTTTATTTCTTGCAAAGATCATATACCCGAATATGGGGACATTTTAGGTAAGTAACAATAGATCATGGAAAATGTATGGCGTAAACCGATATGGTTGAAGTGATGGCTATGTTAGTGCGATACATTGGTTTGAGTTGGTATCCCTTGAGTCAGATGAGGAGAATACTGGGCTGCCGCGTGGTGTCACAAGCACTAACTGACCTTTAGAACCTTAATTGACCCAACTTAGCCATTAGAAGGTAGTGAGATGGCCGACTTTAGTGCAATTCAAAGTTGGTTGATACTCGATGCTACACTCATTGAGATTCGACTCTCAGGATATTTCGGTGGCAAGTCAGTTGTACTGCTGAAACAATGCCTGGGATAAAGATCGGCGATATGAGACTCCTAGAACCTGATTAGTATTCTTAGGAGAGGTTGAGCCAACTGAACTTCAAGAGGGTACTTACCTACAAACCCCATGCAAGCCTTAAACCTAAGGCTCTTGTGTGATTTGTTTGTGTTTGTTCTCTGTTCAAACATGACATTATAAGCATCATAACATCATACCATAGCATTTTATAACCATTTTAAGGATCTCGAGGGCATGTGATGCAGGTTATCATGAACCAGACATCTAGCAAGGGGCAAGAGGATTTATTTTCCTCTAACAAAATATCTTCAAAGTATCATGAACCAGACGTCTATCAAGTGGCAAGGGGATTTATTTTCATCTAACCAATACCATCAAAGACTGGAATACGTTACATTGAGTCAAAGGTTAGGACCCACGTGACATGGTGAGCTTGATTCTCATAGAAGGACGTTCAAACGATGCAAAGTTCTTCCGTTAAAGCTGCGGCCAACCTCAAGTTCCAATTCTCTTTTGTTTACCCCGCGAGATCCTTGAAAACATTGCATCCACATATCATGAAAATCATTACATAACAGGTTTCCGAGACAGGTTTTCTCATCTTCTTGCTGTCTATTTCAGTAAAAGATGGCCCTCGAACAGACAGTGAAAGAACTTCAAGCCCAGAACACTCAGTTTCAACAAATGTTCCTGGACTTAGCTAGGGGACAGGACAAGATGAAGACTCTCATCACAAAAGGAAAGAAGAAGAAGATTAGAAAATCGGTCATCCTCAACATGGGAAAAAGGTTCAAAGGTCCTCTTAAACAAGCTCAAAATTGTGATGTTTCCTCTGATGAAAATGACAATCAGGGTGAAGAAGACAATAGTGTAAAGGCTCTGAGAGGTAGCAACATTGGTTTTGATAAAATTACTAATGACGAAGACTACTATGATGAACAATATTCTCCCACTGATGACGAATACAAATAACTGGAAGATCGCCTGAATGCCATGGAAATCCAGAAAGTGCCTGGACTGGATTTTGAAGAGCTGGGTATTATTTCAGGGGTGGTTATCCCTCACAAATTCAAGACTCCCACTTTTGCTAAATATGATGTTGTTTCTTGTCTCAAGCTTCATCTGTAGTCTTATGTTCGGAAGATCCAGCCCATACTGTTGACAGAAAGTTATGGGTTCACTTCTTTCAGGAGAGCTTATCTGGGACACAACTCGAATGGTTCTATCAGCTAGAAGGAACAAATATACGTACTTGGGAAGATATGGCTTCTTCTTTTTACAAGTAATATTAATACAATGCTAACCTTGCACCAACTCGTGTACATCTACAAAGTATGACCATGGGCTCGAATGAAGGGTTTAAAGAATATGCCCAGAAATAAAGAGATTTAGCTGAAAGAGCGAAACCTACTTTATTTGATATGGAGCTGGTTGATATGTTCATGGGCACTTTGACAGGGCCCTTCTTTAATCATCTAATTGGGAGTTCCTCGTCTAGTTTTACTGAGCTGATTCTAACTGGGGAACATGTCGAAAGTGGTATCAAGAGTGGAAAGATTCAGGTGGCTGCATCTTCGAGTGCTGTAAAGAAGATGTTCAACGGTAAAAAGGAAACAAATATTGTTTATAGACAGAAGGGTCATGTTAGAAGTGACCGCAATTAGTCTGTATAAGAGGTGTTAATTTATAAATCATATGCCTGCACAACAACAACAACCACAGGGCAATCAACGTAGGTCAGACACACCTAGAAGGAAGTTTACTATCTCAGGCATTACAACATTTACTGAAAGTAGAGTTGATAAAATTAATGGAGCCTCCTCAGAATCCCAACACCTCCTCTCCTTGTTATAACCAAATGTGAAGTGTGCTTACCATTCTAATAGCCCCGGGCATGACACCAATAAATGTTGGGCCCTGAAAAGCAAAATTTAGGATATGATTGACAGCAAAGAGATTGATTTTGACCCTCTGGAGACTCCTAATGTGATTACTGCACCAATGCCAAAGCATGACAAAGGCATAAGTGCTATTGATGATCTTTATATTTTTACTATAAATGACTTGACTACTCCCCTTCCAATTATTAAAAAGAATTTCTTGCAAGCCGGTTTATTTCTGGGTTGTGTTGAAAGATGTTACTGTTGCGCACCCCAACCCAATGGCTGCAAGTTACTGAAAGAAGGAATTCGGCGCCTGATGGACAATCATATAATTCTAGTTGAGAAGATTCTATTTGCTGAGAATCTGTTTCAATACTTACCTAGAATTTCTGGCACTCCTATCAGGATCACTTCCAAAGGTCCTGTAAAGATTACTACCAAACCTAAAGCTGCTTCGCTTATCATTACTACACCTGGACCTATTCCATATTCTTCAGATAAAGCTATCCCATGGAACTATGGATCCAACGTCTACTACCAAGGCGTCAAGCAAGAAATATCGACCACTAAATATGAAAGTATTGAAGCTACTGATTTCAACATCGACAATATTGCTAGGACCAATAAGGTTACTAGAAATGGAAGGGATTTCTCTCCAGAAATCTCTCAAAAAGCTGTTACTACACCAGTTAGAGTTACCGCTACCGAGTCAAGTACTGAGGCTCGAGGCAAAGAGAAAATAACGGAGCCTGCCCAGACGAAGGCACCTAAAGAAGTTGCAACTGAAGACACCTCCAGGCAAGAGTTGGAGGAGGTGTTAAAAATTATCCACAAGAGTGACTATAAGATTGTTGAACAGCTGGGGCAGTCTCTATCTAAGATCTCCATGTTATCCCTGTTACTGTGTTCTAAAGCCGATGCACAGGCTTTAGTGAAGTTCTTGAAATCTGCGCATGTACCACAAGGTATTTCTGCTGACCGATTTGGAAGTTATGTTGCTAGCCTAACTACTGATAATGGGCTGGGTTTTTCTGATACTGACTTGACTTTGGAAGGAGGGAATCACAATAAGGCCCTATATGTCTCTATTGAGTTCAGGGGCACTACTCTGGCTCATGTGTTGATTGATACTGGTTCCTCGCTAAATGTTCTACTGAAGGGTGCTCTCATCAGACTTGATTGTCAAGGGGTTATTCTGAAACCTAGTGATATTATAGTCCGAGCGTTTGATGGGTCAAAGAGAATGGTACACGGAGAAGTGGATCTTTTGATTAAGGTAGGTTCCCAGGTCTTCGAATATACCTTTTATGTGATGGATATTCGAACGGCTTATTCTTATTTGCTATGACGCCCTTGGATCCATGGGGCAGGTACCATTACCTCAACCCTACACCAGAAACTAAAGTATCCCATGAAGGGAAAGGTTGTTACAGTCTGTGGTGAAGAAGAGTATATGGTTAGCCACTTAAACTCATTCTGGTATGTAGAGATGGACGGCGAATTCATCGATACTCCCTGCCAGACATTTTAAGTCATCCCTCCTGCCACTATTGAGTATGTTTCTGCTATTCCCAAGGTTATCAGGGTTCCACCCATAATGGCTTCTTTAAAGGATGCTAAAGTTGTTGTATGAGAAGGTGGTTGTATGATTTGGGGTCAGCTTCCTGACATTCCGTATAAATCTGACAAATATGGTTTGGGTTTCACTGCAGAGGCTCAGAGGACTGTTTGTCATGCTCGCGCTGGAAGACAACCATTCTGCATTAGAAACAATGGAGTCAACACCATAGAAGATGCTAACAGTGATTATGATCTTGACAGCTGGATCTTTCCTACCATTGGCAACGGGCTCAGCAACTGGAAGGCCGAAGACATGATCTCAATCTCCTTTAGTCAGGAGTAATAGCTACATTTCTATTTTTACTATCAAAGTTTTGGTTATGCAATGTTTAAACAATGACTTTAAGCCTTGTGTCTTACCCGAGGCACAATTGTTCGTTTGTTAAGGGTTGTCATTTCATAAACATATTTTTATTTAATAAAGCGTTGGACGTTTTGCATTCAAATTTTGAGCTCTTTGTCTTTCTTTTATTGTTATCACTTTAAAATAGATATGGGTTCTTACATACACCCACAAAATAAATTGCAGATACACATCCACTCTGGATCCCGTTGATAACGATTTTGCAATTGCCACTTATGACTTTGAAAATCTGATCTACCAAGTCGAGGACGAAGGTGAGAAATATTGTGAAATACCTAAAGAACTTGCCAGACTGTTAGGGAAAAAGGAAAATACTATCCAACCGCATGAAGAGCCAGTTGAAGTTATAAACTTGGGTACTACCGAAGACAGAAAGGAAGTCAAGATAGGTGCCAATTTAGAAGACAATGTCAAGAACAAGTTAATTCAGATGTTACATGACTATGTTAAGATCTTTTCTTGGTTGTACAAAGACATGCTAGGGCTCGATACTGATATTGTGGTTCACCGTCTTCCAATGAAAGAGGGTTATTCTCCAATAAAATAGAAGGTTTGTCATATGCGTCTCGAGATGTCAGAAAAGGTCAAGGCTGAGGTTATGAAGCAATTCAATGCAGGTTTCTTGGCTGTTACATCATACCCTCAATGGGTTGAAAATATGGTTCTAGTACCAAAGAAAGACGACAAGGTACGTATGTGTGTAGACTACAGGGATCTGAATAGGGCAAGCCCCAAAGATGACTTCCCGCTTCCACATATTGATGTTTTGATCGACAATACCGCTCAACACAAGGTATTCTCCTTCATGGATGGTTTCTCATGGTATAATCAGATCAAGATGGAACCTGAAGATATGGAAAAGACTACTTTCGTTACACAGTGGGGCACATTCTGTTTCAAGGTTATGCCTTTCGGTTTGAAGAACTCTAGAGCAACGTATCAGCGGGTTATGGTAATTTTGTTCCATGACATGATTCATTACGAGATAGAGGTCTACGTCGATGACATGATAGCCATATCCCAAACTGAAGAGGAACATCTTGACCATCTACATAAGCTATTTGAGAGACTGAAGAAGTACAAGCTGAGGTTGAATCCGAACAAGTTTATTTTTTGGGTAAGATCCAGTAAACTCCTAGGTTTCATTGTTAGTGGTAAAGGTCAAATCCATTCAAGATATGCATGTCCCCTGTACTGAGAAAGAAGTCAGAGGTTTCTTGGGACGACTAAACTACATTTCCCGATTTAATTCTCATTTGAATTCTACTTGTGAGTCGATTTTCAAGTTACTAAAGAAAGATCAAGTAGTGAAGTGGAACGATGATTTCCAGACAGCCTTTGACAAAATCAAGGAGTACCTATAAGAATCTCCAACTCTGATGCCACCAGTTGAAGAAATACCTCTAATCATGTACCTAACAGTGTTAGAGAACTTAATGGGGGTGTGTATTGGGCCAACATGACGAGTCTAGTCGAAAAGAGCACGCAATATACTACCTTGGCAAAAAGTTTACCGACTGTGGAACAAGATACTCACTGCTCGAGAAAACTTGATGTGCTTTGGCATGGGCTGCTCGTTGACTAAGACAATATATGTTGACCCATACTACCTTGTTGATCTCTAAAATGGATCCCATCAAAGACATATTCAAGAAGCCTGATCTCTCCAGAAGAATATCTAGATGGCAAATGGTCTTGACAAAATACAATATTCAGTACACCACTTAGAAAGCAATCAAAGGGAGTGTACTGGAAGATCATTTGGCTTATCAATATGTAGACGACTAGTAGTCTATGAATTTTGAGTTCCCGGATGAGAACATTATGCTAGTTACAGATTGTGAAGAACCTGGACCGTATGAAGGACCTGAGCCAGGATCCTGATTGACTATGGTTTTTGACGGAGCTTCCAACGCACTTGGCAATGGAATTTGTGTTCTGATTATTTCTCCCAAGGGTTGCCATACGCCTTTAACTACCAGATTATGCATTAACTGTACCAACAACATGGCCGCATATGAAGCATGCATCATGGGTATCAAAGCTGCCATTGATATGAGAATCAAGTTCTTGGAAGTATATGAGGACTCAGCCATAGTAATCAATCAGATTAAGGGAGAATATGATACAAAACACCCGAATCTCATTCCTTATAAAGAGCATATGTTGACCTTAATTCCTTACTTTGAGGAAATTAATTTTGAGCACATCCCACGAGAAGAGAACCAGTTGGCAGATGCATTAGCTACCATGTCATCTATGTTCAGAGTCAGATGGGGAAACGAAGCTCCACGAATTACTATTGAAAGACTGGACGAACCGGCACATTGCTATGAAGTTGACACTGACAAAGTAGAAGAGAAGCCTTGGTTTTACGAAGTGAAGTGATACCTCGAAGCTCAAGAATACCTCGAGGGGGCATCTATCAATGACAAAAAATTTCTACAGAGGTTCTATGCTAAGTTCTTTCTGAGAAACGCAATTTTGTACAAGCACAACCATGATTCAACCCTGCTTCATTGTATGGACAAGAAAGAAGCCGAAAAGATTATGAAAGATATGCACGAAGGTTATTTGGTACTCACTCCAGTGGACATACCTTGGCTAAGAAGATTCTGAGAGCAGGTTACTATTGGTTGACCATGGAAACTGATTGCCATCACCACTCCATAACTTGTCACAAATGACAGATATACGCTGACAAAGTACATGTGCCTCTAGTCCCTCTGAACGTCTTGACTTCCCCTTAGAAATTCTCAATGTGGGGGCATTGATATGATCGGAGAAATAAAACTAACTTCTTCTAACGGACACCTCTCCGTCCTAGTTGCCATTGATTACTTCATGAAGTGGGTTGACGCAGCCTCATTTGCCTCCGTCACCAAAAATGTTGTGGCTCGGCTCATTAAGCATAACCTTATCTGTCGGTATGGAATCCCCAAGAGAATTATCACGGAAAATGGTACCAATCTCAAAAATAATATGATCACTGAACTCTGCACGTAGTTCAAGATTAAGCACCACAACTCTTCTCCATATCGACCAAAAATGAATGGCACAGTGGAAGCTGCCAATAAGAAAATCAAGAAGATTGTGTAGAAAATGGTTGTGACCTACAAAGACGGCACAAGATGTTACCATTTTCTCTTCATGGCTATTGCATTTTAGTACGCACATCAACTGGGGTAACCCAATTCTCTCTAGTCTATGACATGGAAGCCGTCCAACCCATTGAAGTTTAGATTCCTTCTCTAAGGATTATGAAAGTCATAGATTTAGACAAAGACGAATGAATTCATACTAGTCTGGACCAGTTGAATTTGATTGACGAGAAAAGTCTTGCGGTTGTTTGTCATGGTCAGATGTACCAGAAGCGTATGATTAAAGCTTTCAACAAAAAGGTCAAACATCGGGTATATCAGGCTGGTGACTTGGTAATAATTTGCATCATCCTACCACAAGGTGATCCCATGGGAAAATGGACTCCTACACACGAAGGGTCATCTATAATCAAGAAAATATTTTCTGGCGGCGCTATGATGCTTACCGCCATGGACGGTGAATATTTTCCGCACCCTGTGAACGCAGACATAGTCAAAAGATACTACACATGAAAACGACCCGCTAGATTGACTGACTTAGGAAAAAATAAGGGCATCCTGGTGAACCAAAAAGGTCCAGGCAAAAATTAGGGATATATATATAAAGATTGTACACCTGACAAGTCGAAAACCTGAAAAGGTGGCTTGGGCAAAAAAAGGCATCCCGGTGGACTGAAAACCGGAAAGGGTGGTCCAGGAAAAAGTTAGGGATTAAAACGTATGACTATGTCCCGTTGGATCACATATATACAACAAGCTTTATTACCAACGTCAAGTTTAAATGGTACCGATTGATTCAGTCAACTGCTTCCAACAGCGAGGGATGAGATGCTCGAAGACCTAAAGGCAATAGCAAAGTTGAAACCCGACAGGATCACTTACACATAGCTATGTGTTTTGTTGTTACTTTGTACTCTTCTCATTGTTCGACGATTTCTTATTACTAGGATTTCTGTCTCTATGTACAAAACCTCCAATATATAGGCAAATTATCAATACAAATACAATTTCAAAATTCAAAAATTGCTTTACTTTCTCTGTTTTGTTTGCAAAAATGTCCAATGACTAAATTGAATGAACATATGCATATGAACATGATTATTGTTAACAAATATATGCGTAAAAACATAAATGAGCATTTACTAAAGACTCTAGGAGTTGGGATAACGTTCAAGTCATCCACAAATCCCCACAGAGCAACCTCCATGGGATTATCCCCACAGAGTCATCTTCACCAGCTCATCATCAATAGAGATACATTCCCATGCAAGTCTAATATGCCTTCAAGATAGGAATTGAGGCATCTTACAGCTATTAATTTGACCATACCCCTCAACATATCCCCATTGCGGATAAAGGAGTTCGATCATTTCTCCAGCAGATAATGGAAGTTTCCTTCGTATAGCCTATGGAATTCCAATCATCATCAAAGATTATGTCCTCAACATAGTTCACAAGAATTTAATTCCCCAACTGAGTGTGTTTTTCCAACACTGTAAAATCCCCGCATAATTCTCTTCTCCAGCATGGCTCATTTCTGTAGTAGAGTACATTTCTCCAGTAGGGTTTATTTTCCCAACATGGTTTATTTCCCCAACAGGGTTTATTTCCCTAATGGAATTTAATTTCCCAAGAAAAGTTCATTTCTCTGATTACTGCAAATCACCGACAAGATCTCCTTAGCTATCTCTAGAGAGTTTCTACAGAATCTAATACTTAGGCCAGATATCATTCAAGTTCATCCTCCCTAGAAGAGTTGACATCTATATAAGAAACTCGGTCAAACAACACCCCAAAAGGTTATCCATCTCTTTTATCCCCAATTAGGATATATAAGAACTAAACCCCTAGTAGAGCGTCGAACGACCGATGTTCCTACACTCTTCTATCCCCAAGCATAAGTCAAACATTCCCAGCGAAGCATCCTCAAACAGAAAGCAGGAACTCCCAACGGAGACATTCTAGACAAGATTGAAGATTACACATATTCTTCATCCTCAGGGATCGTCAGGGATTTATTTTCTCCAGCCAAAGATGTTATACAAAGTTATTAATATATGTTGTACCCCAAAATTTTCCCTCTCATTTTACTTAAAACGTGCCCATTGAGATCCCCAACTTGCCCATAGATGACCAAGAATGGACTAGACAAATTCTCCTCCTAAGGCAATAAACCTCTAACTAGGGTTTCAATTTTCATCAATATGTGTGAGTTCCAATGGTATCAAATTTTTGACATGGTCCTATTATGTCCTCAAGGTTATTGTGATACGGTGGAAAAGAACTGACTGTTTTTGGATATGCTGGTTTACGTTTTGCGTTTGTTTTCACAAAATGTCACGGTAAGCAAGAGTCGCCATCGACTTTTATTTTATCCAACAAGGAAAGGAAAAAAGCATAGAAAAATTCCTTTTTCGAGATATTTCTCGGGTTCGGGGGGTAGATTATAGAAAGGGAAGGTGTTAACACCCTTTATATTCGTGGTTATCCACAGACTCTTAGGTACTTGCTCATATTGTTTTCAAAATTTTGCTTTCTTTGTGTTTGTGGGTTTGAAAAAGTTTTTGTTTGAAAAGGAGTGTAAGTGTGAAAAAGATTTTTGTTTTTGAAAGAGCAAGTACTTAAGAACCATCTACCTACTCGAAAAAAGGAATCGTTCTATGCTATTTTCCTTTAGACAATGCTATCCCACTATTGATGAGTAGGTAGCACCGTCGTTGGAGTTTGAGGTTCAATTCAAATTTAGGGACTTACGGTCACCAAAGCAATGTTAGGATGCCTTAGCAGTAACCCTAATATCTTAGATCATTTGTTTTGAGGCAACAATATCCGAGGCAACCGTTTCGAGGCGACTATGATCTTTTAGACAAGAGGGTGACCTCTAAAACAACCTATACTCAATGACCGCGTACGAAGGCAACCAAGTGGGGTGTATCCTAAGAGTGCGCATGTGCGAGTGTGTCGTTTTCAGTTAATTTTATCTTTGTACATGTTAAGGATGATCTAAGTTGATTTTAGGTTAGAACATCCAGTCTTGTCATGCATCCCTATTATCAAACATCTAGCAGTTATATTTTGTGGAAAATAAATTGCAGAAATTAAATTACAAGGCGTCGAGTATTTACATCGCCAAAAACAACCCTTTGAAATTTAAATGCGGAAAAATAAATAAAGTGATTAAATGGTCATAATTATCTATTACATTCTGGAAACAAGTACAATATTGAATAAAAGATCGCGTGCGGAAAATTAAATCGGGTGCAAGTTTAGGGTTTTGATTCTTTGTTATTAAAGAAAATATTTTTTTGTTTGTTTATTTTTGAATTAAGAAAGAAAATAATCTAAATTAATTATTAAATTAATAAATGAAAATAAATATTTTTTGGATTTTTGATATTTAAAGAAAGAAAATAAAATTAATCAATGTTAATAAAAACCTAATCATGTCTAATTTAATTTTAATTATTGAAAAATATATTAAAGTTAATTCTAATTAATGAACTAAATTAATTAATTGATTTTTTAATAAAAAAAGAAAATACTAAAATTTAATTTAATAAAGAAAATATTTTTTGGTTTTAATTTTATTAAAGTAAAAAAATTTGATTGGTTAATGATTAAATAAAAACAATAAATAAATAATCAAAACTAAAATAAACAAAATAGAGAGGGTTAGAAATGTATGGGCCTGAAAAGGAGGTCAGAATAGCAAATTCCATGGCCCATTAAGCGCTGGCCTGGTGGACTTTTAAGATTCCCTGTGCGCCTTTTGACTTGGTCCATGGTAGACCATCATCTCTGGATCACCAGATTTGGCCTTGGGCCATCTGGGGCTTTGATGCTTGAGGACGTATGATAGGCATCATGCTTGGAGATACACAGGATTACCTGGAAAATAATGATAACAAAGAAGTGAAGGACCTGTGATTCGAACCCAGGTCCTGATGGTATTTTCATTGCTTGCTTCGCCACTAGGCAAATGTGTCTCAATTGTTAATAATATACAAAAACAATATTATAAGACAAAACACGTTAATATGCCAGCAAACAAAAAAAAAGTGCGCGAAAATTTGAAAGGACCAATCAGGGGAGGACACGATGTCGTCCCTATCCTTAGGCATGTAAAGAAATTACTTGCAGATTTGAATCCGCAGCTAAATGCCTAGGCCATTCCCAAAATTCATCCCAGGCCATATAAACTCCTCCCAAGACCATGGTTGCGTTCGTCTTTCTCTTCTGGTCATGTCCATGGCCATTATTTGGGCTAATTTTACCTGTAAGAGAAATGCCCAAAAACAAACCACGAAACCCTAGATATGGTACTTGGCTTTACAAGTCAGATAAATAAAATTAACTAATGCAAAAAGCTTTGAAATTTCATGAGGATCACGAATATATCAACGATTTACCCAGAGGATGCAAGAATGGAGAGTTAAGATTTCGAATACAGGGCTGAAAAATGTGATGCTTACAGTGCGTTTAGGTGTGCATGAGAGCTTTCCTTGGATTGCATAAGGTTGAGTAGACACCCAATAATCGATTGGTATCAAGCTTCGCTTCTGAAAACGCCTCAAAGTAGGATTTTGGTTTCACACTTTTTAGTGAATTTTGCAAGTTTTACTTTGCTTATTTCTGCAGCCTGTAGCCTTGTTTTCGTGCCCTCTAGCCTCCTTATGTAATGTGGAATGCATTAGGTTAATAATTGTGCTTTGAATCTTTCCACATCAATGCCATGAGATTTGATTTGATTCACCATTACTAAACCTTCCAAATTGTCAAAACTCAATCTTTTTGCACATGGAATGCTTGATACGAGTTTGATACCCTTGAAGATGATGATTCAGTCCTGAAATAGCCTGAAGCTAAGACACGTGTGCCATGTGGCAAGATCAAATCAAGTGGAAAAGAGTGGGCGCATTTGACAAATTTTGAAGTTTTGGGGATAGTTGACTTTTGGCAATTTTACAAAAATGCCTAACTTCAACAATGCATAACTTCTTCAATTTTGAACTTTTGGACGTGTTCTTGGACTTTTTAGAAATATTGAGATGTTCTATAACAAACCCTTTTGGTATCATCTCATTTTGATATTCCATGCTCAAGTTATAAGCTTTAGTAAAAAAGGTGTTTTGTTGACTTTCAAAAATGACCTATAATGTCCAAATTTATAACTTCTTGTGAGTGCATTTTATGATCTTGGGGTATGAATATGGATTATCGGAAATTTAATCCTCTTCAAAATGAGATTTGGATGGGTCATTTATCATAAAGTATGATAAAGTTATGCTTGGTCAAAGTTGAGTTGACTTTTCCTACAAAACCCTAATTTAGCAACTTTTGAGTCTTGATGAATTTTGAGCAATCCTTGATGAATCATGATCCACCATTAATCAAATGATGAAATATATTTAAAAATGAGAATGTTGACAAAAAATCTGGAAGTTTGACTGTTTATAGGTCACAGTTGACTTTTGCCCTAGCATAGTCGATTTTTGGACCCTTTGAGCAATTGACTGAGCAAACTTCCTCTGCAAGGCTTGAAATTTGACATGGATGACCTTGAGAAAATATTAGGACATTAGGGAGAACTTGAGGTCATTTGGATTCAAGGATCTTGATGCAACACAAAACCCTAATTTGGGGTTGACTGCCTTAGGAGGTAGCTTGACTGTCCAACTCTTGAGCAATCTTGAGCCACTTGGAGATTTTTCTTGCCATGTTTTGAGAAATATGAGAGGGAAAATTTTGGGGTACAACAGCTGCCCCTGTTCAATCTTCTTATATTGGTTTGCGTGCCTTTCGTGATCCAAAGGTGGAAGATGATTGAACACTAGAGTGCTCAGAAATTTTCACTCGCATGAAGTGGTATCAGCATTGTGATGTCGGGAATGGGCTTACAGATGCCATTTGGAGATTGTTGGTAGGAGGATGGGCTTACAGATGCCATCTGCAGGAGCGTCGATCGCATAAGAGATTCCTTAGAGAGAACTTGCATACCTATTGTTTGTAGAAGATTCCGCTGGGGAAGCCTGGTTTTTGTTGAGATTTAGGAACTTGCATGTACTTCAACTGAGAGAATGCCTCGGCTGAGTCTTAAGAACCTGTCGATAATTCAACTGGGGGGAAACATCTTCATCAAGATCTAGGAACTGTCTGGTCTTCAACGTAATATACCGTTGAGATTGTAGAACTCGTCCACACTATGACGGAGGAAAACATCAAGATCTAGGAACTGTCTGGTCTTCAACGTAGTATACCGTTGAGATTATAGAACTTGTCCACACTATGACGTAGGGAAACATCTTCATCAAGATCTAGGAACTGTCTGGTCTTCAACGTAGTATACCGTTGAGATTGTAGAACTCGTCCACACTATGACGGAGGAAAACATCAAGATCTAGGGACTGTCTGGTCTTCAACGTAGTATACCATTGAGATTGTAGAACTCGTCCACACTATGACGGAGGAAAACATCAAGATATAGGAACTGTCTGGTCTTCAACGTAGTATACCGTTGAGATTATAGAACTCGTCCACACTATGATGTAGGGAAACATCTTCATCAAGATCTAGGAACTGTCTGGTGTTCAACATAGTATACCGTTGAGATTGTAGAACTCGTCCACACTATGACGGAGGAAAACATCAAGATCTAGGAACTGTCTGGTCTTCAACGTAGTATACCGTTGAGATTATAGAACTTGTCCACACTATGACATAGGGAAACATCTTGATCAAGATCTAGGAAATGTATGGTCTTCAACGTAGTATACCGTTGAGATTGTAGAACTCGTCCACACTATGACGGAGGAAAAAATCAAGATCTAGGAACTGTCTGGTCTTTAACGTAGTATACCGTTGAGATTATAGAACTTGTCCACACTATGACGTAGGGAAACATCTTCATCAAGATCTAGGAACTGTATGGTCTTCAACATAGTATACCGTTGAGATTGCCGAACTCGTCCACACTATGACGGAGGAAAATTATCGAGATTGAGAACCTTATCTAAAATTCAACCGAGGATAATTCAGTTGAGATTTAGGAACCGGTCAGGTCTTCGATTGCTGAGAACTTAACTGCGTCCTTCCTGAAAGGTAAAGGTCATTCGTATGCAATGCGTGATATGGATCAAGCAATGGTGTTCTCAAAATAAATGGGATCGTGTTGTATGATGTTTATATACATGTATCATGATGTATGAGAATGTAATGCTTTAGTTGGGGAAAATAAATCCCAGATAGCTGTTGGAGAATAGAGTTGAATTCTTCGTTTCCGCTGGATATGGCGAACGAAGATGATTGCGAGAATAAACCTGCAGGAGAAGATAACTCCGTTGGGGAATAAACTAAGGAGGAGATTACTCTGTGGGGAAGAGATGTTTTGCTGAGGATTCAACCAATAAGTTCTGCTGGGGATGAATTACCATTGCTGGTGATATTGAATCCTGTTGGGGATTGAATTCCTGTTTGTGAAATGAAAGAACTCCGTTGGGGATGATCTTTCAGTTGCGACTTCACTGGAGATAACCTGTTAGACTCTTGGGGATAATCGTTTGAGCTTTGCTGGGGATAACCTTTCTTTGAACTCGGCTGGTGATATTTATTTTTATACTCCGCCAGGGACGAACTTCCTGAGTCTACTGGGGATGATTCTTCAACTCCACTGGGGAAGCTTTTTCAGACTGCGCCGGGAAAATTTTAACTCCACTGGGGATATCTTGTATTCTACCGAGGAATATTCTTATATTCCGCTGGGGAATATTAAGACTGCCGGGGATATTAAGACTTTTCAGTATTGATGGTAGATAAACTCTGCTTGGGGGAGAAATTACCGATTCAATCGCAGTTGCAAGTCTCAGCTGGGGAGAGCCAATCATTATTGTCTTACTCTACGGGGAGTAGATGCATCTCAACCATATTCTTCAGCTGAATTTACCTTCATACCTGGTGGATAAAGCATCTGTACAGTTTGGACAATTCCTATTTGCCCCTGTTTCTAATATTACCAGTAATCGTCTTTTGTTTCGCATGTAAATATTTATGAGAAGCAATTAATGTCAAATGCATATATCAAAAATGAACATTGGACGTTCTTTGCAAAACAAAATAGATAAAGGAAAAAACAGTTTGAAATTTCTTTGAAAATGAATTGTATTAATTTTGAAGTTTGGCCTGTAAATAGGCATTTTTGTACAAGAGGTTGACGTCCTAGTAAGAGAATGCCGCCGAGCAAAAAGAATTTACACAATTTATGAAAAACTAAGCAAAACTGCTATGTGAATAATCACTGGGTTCCAATTCTGCTATTGCCTTTATGTCCTCGAGCATCTCATCACTTTGCTACTGGTTGAAGGTAGATCAGATTGATTAGTGCCGTCCGAGCTTAATAGTTGATACCGAAGTCTGGATGCAAGATGATCCAATGAGACATAGTGTTACGCTTTGATCCCTAATTTTTGCCTGGACCGCCCTTTCGGGTTTTCAGTCCACCGGGATACCCTTTTTTGCCCAAGCCGCCTTTTCAGGTTTTCGACTTGTCGGGTGTACAAATTTTTATTTTCATCCCTTATTTTTGCCCGAACCCTTTTGGTTCGCTGGGAAGCCCTTATTTTTTGCCTAGGCCATTCAACCTAGCGGGTCTTTGTTCATGCGTAGTATCTTTTCACTATGTCTACATTGATGGGGTGAGGAAGGTCGTCACCATCCATGGTGGTTAGAATCATAACTCCTCTTGAGAAAATGTTCTTAACCACAAATGGCCCTTCGTAAGTAGGGGTCCATTTGCCCCTGGGATCACCTTGAGGTAGTATGATGCATTTGATAACCAGGTCCATAACTTGATACTCCTATCGTTTAACTTTCTTGTTAAATGCCTTGATCATCCGTTTTTGGTACGTTTGACCATGAAAAATAGCAATAAGTCTCTTTTTGTCGATTAAGTTCAGTTGATCAAGCCGGGTCTGAATCCAATCATCTTCGCTCAGACCTGCATCCTTCATGATTCAGAGAGAGGGTATTTGAACTTCAATGGGCAAGACTGCCTCCATGCCATATACCAATGAATAGGGTGTTGCCCCTGTTGACATTCACGCTGAAGTACGATACCCATGAAGAGCAAATGGTAACATCTCGTGCCAATCTTTGTACTTCACTGTCATCTTCTGCACAATCTTCTTAATGTTCTTATTAGCCGCTTCAACAGCCCCATTCATCTTCGGCCGGTAGGGAGAAGAGTTGTGATGCTGTATCTTGAACTGCTTGCAGAGCTCAGTGATCATCTTGTTATTGAGATTGGTACCATTGTCCGTAATGATCCTCTCTGGTACATCGTATCGACATATCAGATTATGCCGAATAAACCATGCCACGACGTTCTTGGTTACAGTAGCAAAGGAAGCTGCTTCAACCCACTTCGTAAAGTAATCGATAGCTACCAGGATGAAACGATGCCCGTTAGACGCTGTAGGTCTGATCTTGCCGATCATATCAATGCCCCATATTGCAAAAGGCCAAGGTGCCGTCAAGGCGTTCAAAGGTACTGGAGGTATGTGTACCTTATCAGCATAGACTTGGCACTTGTGACATGTCCGAGAATGCTGATAACAGTTGGCTTCCATTGTGGACCAATAATATCCTTCCCGAAGGATTTTCTTTGCCATGGTATGTCCACTGGAATGAGTTCCGAAAGTACCTTCATGTAACTCTACCATGATCCTTTCTACCTCGTTCCTATCCACACATCGCAGTAAGGTTGAATCATGATTACGTTTGTAAAGGATACCATTGCTGGTGAAGAACTTCGCCATGAACCTCCTCAAAAACTTTTTATCATTAACAGACGCACCCTCGGGATACTCCTGAGCCTCAAGATATTTCTTCACCTCATGAAACCAAGGTTTATCTGCTACCTCTTCAGTCTCAATGTCACAGCAATGTGCAGGTTCGTCCAACCTTTCAATGATAATCCGAGGAGCTTCGTTGTCCCAATTGACTTTGAACATAGAAGACATCGTAGCCAGCGCGTCCGCTAACTGATTCTCCTCGCTCGGGAAGTGTTCAAAGGTTATCTCCTCGAAGTGGGGAAGCAATGTCAACACATACTCCTTGTAAGGAATAAGATTTGGGTGTTTCGTATCCCACTCGCCTTTGATCTAACTGATCACGAGAGCGGAATCTCCAAAGACACTTAGAAACTTAATCCTTAGGTCAATTGCTGCTCGAAGACCCATAATGCATGCCTCATACTCCGCCATGTTGTTGGTGCAGTTGAAACATAGTTGGGCGGTAAACGGAGTATGAGAGCCTTTAGGAGATATGATCACGGCGCCAATTCCATTTCCCAAAGCGTTCGAAGCTCCATCAAAGTACATAGACCATCGGGATCCTTCCTCAGGTCCTTCATCCGGTCCAGGTGTCTCACAGTCTGTCACTATCATGATATTCTCGTCCGAGAATTCAAAGTTCATAGACTGGTAATCATCCACTGCCTGATGTGCCAAATGGTCTGCCAACACACTTCCCTTGATTGCCTTTTGGGTCGTATACTGGATGTCATACTCAGTCAAGATCATCTGCCATCTTGCTATTCGTCCGGACAAAGAAGGCTTCTCGAAGATATACTTGATTGGATCCATCTTTGATATCAATAGAGTAGTGTGAGTCAGCATATACTGTCTCAGCCGGTGAGCAGCCCATGCCAAAGCGCAACAAGTTTTCTCAAGCAACGATTATCGGGTCTCACAGTCGGTAAACTTTTTTCTAAGGTAATAAATAGCATGCTCTTTTCGGCCAGACTCGTCATGCTTCCCCAGCACACACCCCATTGAATTGTCGAGTACTGTCAAGTATAAAATCAAAGGTCTCCCTTCAACTAGAGGCATCAGAATGGGTGGCTCTTGGAGATACTCTTTGATTCTTTCGAAAGCGGCCTGACATTCATCATTCCAACGTACCACTTGATCTTTCTTCAGCAACTTGAAGATTGGTTCACAAGTAGCAGTCGGGTGCGAGATGAATCGGGCAATGTAGTTCAGACGTCCCAGAAAGCCTCTGACTTCTTTCTCTATTTGGCGAACTGGCATTTCCTGTATAGCTTTCACCTTTGCAGGATCCACCTGAATAACTTTATCGCTTACAACAAAACCCAGCAGTTTACCGGATCTCACTCCAAAGGTGCACTTGTTCGGGTTTAACCTCAGTTTGTACAATTTCAACCTGTCACATAACTTCTGAAGGTGGTCAAGATGCTCTTCTTCAGTCTGAGATCTTGCAATCATGTCGTCGACGTATACCTCAATCTCATGATGGATCATGTCATGAAACAAAGCAACCATGGCGCGCTGATACGTTGCCCCAGCATTCTTCAATCATAAAGGCATGACCTTGTAGAAAAAGGTACCCCATTGAGTAACAAAGGTTTTCTTCTCCATGTCTTCGGGAGCCATTTTAATCTGATTATAGCCGGAGAAACCGTCCATAAAGGAGAAGACCTTATGATGAGCGGTGTTGTCAACCAGAACATCGATATGAGGTAGAGGGAAATCATCTTTGGGGCTTGCCCTATTCAGATCCCTATAATCGACACACATTTGAACCTTACCATCCTTCTTCGGTAATGGAACTACGTTGGCCACCCACCGTGGGTAAGAAGTAACTGCTAGAAAACCGGCGTCAAACTGTTTCATAACTTCAGCCTTGATTTTCTCAGACATATCTGGGAGCATTCAACGGACTTTCTGTTTCACTGGATGACAGTCTTCCTTGGTAGGTAGGCGGTGAACCACAATATCGGTATCCAACCCAGGCATATCTTCGTAAGACCAGGAAAATATCTCAACATAGTCATACAGCATCTGAATCAACTGTTGCTTCACATTAGCTTCCAGATTTTCCCCAATCTTGACCTCTTTCTTGTCTATCTCTGTACCCAGATTTATTGATTCTACCGGATCTTCATGCGGCCGAATGACCCTCTCTTCTTGAAGTAGCAGTCTAGCAAGTTCACCAGCCACTTCGCAATCATCTTCACCTTCGTCTTCGACTACGTTGATCGGAGTTTCGAAGTCATAACTGGCAGTAGCAGAGTCGTTACCAGTGAGATCCAGAGTGGATGTAGACCTGTATATGTGAGTGTGTGTAAAATAGTTGTTTTGCAATATGTAATAAAAGAAAAACAAGGAGCACAAAATTTGAAATGCAAGAAGACGTCCAATGCTTTTATTAATGATATATGAAAATGACACACATAAAGCCCTCACAAATGAAACCACAGTGCCCCGGGTAAGACACCGGGCTATAAAGTTTAAAACATTGTCTGTAACAAATTCAAAACAAAAGTCTCATTACTGGGTAACAAAAGAAATTGGGATGAAGTCCTTTGCTTTCCAGTTGCCTAATCCACCATCAGTAGCAGGATAGATCCAGCTGTCAAACTCAGACTCTTCCACGTTGTCTTCAATGGCATTCACTCCCGAATTGTTGATGAACAGGGGGGGTCTTCCGATCCGTGCATTCCGAACAACCTTTTGAGCTTCTGCAGGGAAACCCAAACCAAACTTGTTAGTCTTATGTGCAAAATCAGGGGAGTTGGCCCCAATTTGCACACCCACCTTTCTCAACAACAGCCCGGGCATCCTTGAGGGAATCCATCTTCATTGGAGGATCTTCAGTAATAGTTTCAGCTGACGCCAACGTCTGGGGAACCTCTTCAAAATGTTGAAACGGGGTCTCAATGAACTCCCCATCCATCTCCACATATCGAAAAGAGTTGAGGTGGCTCACCATGTACTCTTCTTCTCCTTCTACTGTCACAATTTTACCTTTCACTGGGTACTTCAGCTTCTGGTGGAGCGTAGAAGTTACTATCCCAGCTTTGTGGATCCATGGACGACCCAGCAAACATGAATAAGATGGCTGAATGTCCATCACATAGAATGTAGAGGTGAAAAACTGAGAACCAACCTTAATCGGAATATCCACTTCTCCGTGCACCATCCTCTTAGACCCATCAAAGGCCCTAACAACAATGTTACTTGGTTTCAACTCTAAACCTTCGCAGTCCAACCGGTCTAGAGCTTTCTTAGGCAAAACATTCAATGAGGAACCAATATCCACCAATACATGAGCAAGACTAGTGCCCCTGAATTCAATGGAGACATGCAGGGCATCATTGTGATTCTTCCCTTTAATAGTTAAGTCGGCGTCAGAGAAACCCAACCCATTATCAGCAGTCAGACTAGCCACGCAATCTTTAAATTGGTCAGCTGATGTTTCTTGAGGTACGTGTGCAATCTTCAGGAATGCAATCAGAGCTTTGGCATGGGCCTTTGAGCATAGCAACAGTGATAACATGGAGATTTTGGATGGTCCTAGAGGCTTCAACAGTAATTGTCTCCGGTGCCTCTGTCTGGGTAGGCTCATCAGTGGTCCTTTTGCCCCGAGTGTCAGACGACTCGACAACAAGGGTAAGAGTGGGAACTTGAACAGGAATAGTAGCAGGTATACTGGCAGGTGTAATAACAACAGGTTTTCGGGTAGTTGGTGGAGAGATATCAGGGGAGAAAAGTCTTCCACTGTGAGTGACTTTGGCAGGTCCAACAATATTGCTGACGTCAGTACCAGCATCCAAATCTTGTTTTACTCCGTGATAATAAACATCAGCCCCGTAATGTCAAGGGACAACTTTATCAGATGTATAAGGGATAGGCCCTGGAACAGTGATGATCAATGGTGCGATTCTTGGAACATATGTAATTCTAACAGGCTTTCTCAAGGAAGCCTTGGAAGAATTTTCGAAAATGGTGATGATAGCAACTTCTTCAATGTGAACTAAAGGAACAGCAGCCTTCTCAAACAAAATTTCTTTATTATCCATCAGGCGTTGGACATCTGAGATAATGTCATGTTGAGCTGAGTGAACTGTCTTCGAGGTCTCTCGGCCTGTGACTGATTGTTGCGCTGAGGAACACCAGCAGGTCTTGAAATAACAACCGCATTAACAGCTTGGCGGTGTTCAGGTCTATTCTGGATTTTTGAACTGTAAACGGCACTGGACTCCTTCTTAAAAGGCTTCTTCTCGGTGTTCGATGAAGCACCCTTCTGTATTTTACCAGACTTAATACCAACCTCAATCCTTTCCCCGGTCATAATCAACTCCGTAAACCCGGACGAAGAACTTCCAATCAGATGGTTGAAATACGGACCAGACTATGTCCCCAGAAACATATATACTAGCTCCCTATCAGCCAAGGGTGGTTGCACTCTTCCAGCGAGGTCCCTCCACTTTTGAGCATAATCTTTGAAACCTTCTCCCGCACCCAATGACATACCCTGGAGTTGGGTACGCGTGGGAGCGAGGTCGGCATTGTATTGGTACTGCTTGTAGAAAGCAGCAGCCAAATCTTCCCAACTACGGATACTGGCTCCTTCTAGCTGGTAAAACCATTCAAGCTAAGTCCCTGAGAGACTGTCTTGAAAGAAGTGGATCCATAGGTTCTTGTCAGTGGTGTACGGCTGAATCTTCCTTACATACAACCGGAGGTGCAGTTTCGGGCAAGAAACTCCGTCGTACTTAGCAAAAGATGGTGCTTTGAACTTGTGGGGAATCACTACCCCAGATGACAGACCTAAATCACCAAAGTCCAGACAAGGCACTTTCTGTACTTCCATCGCACTCAACCGGTCTTCCAGTTGCTTGTATATATCCTCAGCCGGAGGATACCAGTCTTCATCGAAGTCTGTCTCGTTGTCTGAAACCACATGGTTAAGAGCCCTCCTTTCTTCCTGACTATCTTTCCCTCCAGATGAGGTGGTCAAATCAACTTGTTCTCGTAGCCTGTTTCCAAACTTGTGACCTGTGTTAAACAGGACTGTCCTCTTCTTCTTCTTCTCTTTTAGAATAAGGGTCTTCAGATCTTGCTGACCCTTAGCTAGATTCATGAACAATTCTTGGAACTGGGCGTTTTGAGCCTGCAGATCCTTGATTGCTTGTTCAATTAATGGTTCAGAAGACATGATGCTGAAATAAACAACAAAGAAGATGAGAAAACCTGTAAGGGTACCTGTTATGAGGTGCATGGAATGAAATGCGTATGATATGATTTCAAAGACATCGAGAGATTCAAATTCGTAAACAAGAAATGAAACACACTTTTATTAGATAAACTTGAAATTCAAATTTTTCAACAAATTGCCCTTAAGGCGTTACAAGAAAGGAAATACTGAAAAGTAAATAAAAACAGGAAATAATCAAAGGACATCAACGCTCCCATGGCCGTTTGCCTTTAGTGCTGACATAGTCATTGATGATCTGCTCCCTCTCCAGCTGCCTAGTCAACTTCTGAATCTTTTACTCTTGCTCGTGATACTTTTATCGGTAAGTATCCCGTTCTTCTCTCAGCTGCATCCAGGACCTCTTCAACGCCTCAATATCAGTAGGCATGTAAGGGTGTAAGATAGTAGGAGGAACCCCTTCCTCATCAGAAACTTCAACAATAATAGGCAAGGAGGCTTCATAGGGCATTCCCAGCTTATGGGCACGTATACGAACCCATCGGAGATATGGCTCCATTGGTAGAGAAGTCTTCGCACCCAACTCGTGTGGATCGGATCTGTGAACTCTATCCCAAGCTCTTATGAATCTACGGTGTTGCTCGTCACTATCCCACTGGAAATCAAAGATTATACTAGGCATTAGCAGCTCATAAGGTCCTTCCCTTCTGGATCGCCTGAACTGACGTAAGGCCAAACATGGATTGTAAGTAATTCCTCCATTGGTTCCTATCAGTGGAACATTGGGGTATTCCCCATAGCGATCAATAATGGCCACCTCGTCCATACCTTTAATAGTCCAAATGATGTCATTGTGAGAGAGAGACATAACCCTATAAGCCCAGCCCATGCCTTCCTTGTTCTTTAAAACTGATTTGGGGAGGTGAGAAATAAACCACATCGCCAATAACGGAGCACAGCACATCAGGGTTCCCCACCTCCGAGCAGTACGGGCATATAGCTGATGAAGAATGTCACCCAAGAGAGTGGGTACAGGATTTCCAGAGATGAAGATTTTTACCGCATTTACATCAGCAAAGGATTCAAAGTTAGGAAACAATACCAAGCCATATATCAGAAGAGCCAGAATATCTTCGAATGCCTGGAAGTCTAGACTATCCCAGAAGTGATTAGCCTTACCAACCAGGAACTTAGTCAGAAAGCCCTTTGCTCCACTACGAGTTTCCCAATTAGCCATTACCTCATCCTTTGTCATATGAAGGGCTGAAGCAATCTCTTCCGGCCTAAGGATCTTCTCCCAACCTGTAAATGGGGTCTGCTCCAGAATAGAGATACCGAGCAGATCAGAGAACTCTTCCAAGGTAGGGACCAACTGGTAGTCCTGAAAAGTAAAGCAATGCTACAGTGGATCATAGAACTGGACTAGGACACTCATCATCTACTCGTCCAATTTGGAAGTGACCAAACTGAGAAGATGCCCATGTCTTCTGATGAAGGAGGTAGTATCAGACATCTTTGCAACCAATTCTTTAAGCATAGTGGGAACCTGGACAAAGTTGATCCGGATGGTGTTCCTACGCATGGGTTCCATGACCTACAAAACAGAACAAAGATGAATCCCTCCTGTCTTTGAAATAGGTTAGTCCAATGCAAGATGTATGAAATATTATGATGTCATGATGTCATGATAGAAAGCACACCACAAGTATCTATAAATAGCAAACATGGTAAAGGCACACAAGTCACAGAGAGAGCCCTTTCGATTTCAGGCTGGCAAAGAGCTTAGGTACTACCCTCTTTCAGTTCAGTTGGTTTAAACCTGTCCTAAAAATAGTAACCGGGTTCTAGAGGATCTCAATATCACTGACTACCCTCGATCGGTCATAATTCCAGTTTAGCAACCCTTTCTTGCGGCCGGAATTATCGCGAGAGTTTAGTCTCAATGAGTGTAGCATACTACTACCGTTCTATGGCCAAGTTGGTCAATTTAAAGGTTCTAAGGTCAGTTGGTGCTTAATGACCCCTTAGAAGACCCATATTCTCCTCGCTCCAACACAAGGGATATCGGTACAAACTAAAGTGCCACACCAACGTAGCTACTGCTTCAACCGTATCGGTCTATACCGTACAGTTCCCTCACAGTTTATTGCTACTTACCTAAAGGGTATCCCCTAGATCCGAGTTAGGATCTATAGTAACTCCGATACAAGCCCACAAATATAAAGCATACAAGTCAAGCAATTGAAAACATTATGAACTATTCCTAAGGTACACCCCACTTATTAGATATCCCCAGCAGAGTTGCCAGTTCTGTGATACGGTGGGAAAGAACTGACTGTTTTTGGATATGCTGGTTTGCGTTTTGCGTTTGTTTTTGCAAAGTGTCGCGGTAAGCAAGAGTCGCCACCGACTTTTATTTTATCCAACAAGGAAAGGAAAAAAGCACAGGAAAAATTCTTTTTTCAAGATATTTCTCAGGTTCGGGGGGTAGATTATAGAGAGGGAAGGTGTTAGCACACTTTCTATCCGTGTTTATCCACGGGCTCTTAGGTACTTGCTCATATTGTTTTCAAAATTTTGCTTTCTTTGTGTTTGTGGGTTTAAAAAAGTTTTTGTTTGAAAAGGAGTATAAGTGTGAAAAAGATTTTTGTTTTTGAAAGAGCAAGTACTTAAGAACCATCTACCTACTCGAAAAAAGGAATCGTTATATGCTATCTTCCTTTAGACAATGCTATCCCACTATTGATGAGTAGGTAGCACCGTCGTTGGAGTTTGAGGGTCAATTCGAATTTAGGGACTTACGGTCACCAAAGCAATGTTAGGATGCCTTAGCGGTAACCCTAATGTCTTAGATCATTTGTTTTGAGGCAACAATATCCGAGGCAACCGTTTCGAGGCGACTATGATCTTTTATACAAGAGGGCGACCTCTAAAACAACCTATACTCAATGACCGCGCACGAAGGCAACCAAGTGGGTGTATCCTAAGAGTGCGCATGTGCGAGTGTGTCGTTTTCAGTTAATTTTATCTTTGTACATGTTAAGGATGATCTAAGTTGATTTTAGGTTAGAACATCCAGTCTTGTCATGCATCCCTATTATCAAACATCTAGCAGTTATATTTTGCGGAAAATAAATTGTGGAAATTAAATTACAAGGCGTCGGGTATTTACATCGCCAAAAGCAACCCTTTAAAATTTAAATGCGGAAAAATAAATAAAGCGATTAAATGGTCCTAATTATCTATTACATTCCGGGAACAAGTACAATATTAAATGAAAGATCGCGTGCAGAAAATTAAATCGGGCGCAAGTTTAGGGTTTTGACCCTTTGTTATTAAAGAAAAGATTTTTTTTGTTTATTTTTGAATTAAGAAAGAAAATAATCTAAATTAATTATTAAATTAATAAATAAATAAATTAATAAATGAAAATAAATATTTTTTGGACTTTTGATATTTAAAGAAAGAAAATAAAATTAATCAATGTTAATAAAAACCTAATCATGTCTAAGTTAATTTTAATTATTGAAAATATATTAAAGTTAATTCTAATTAATGACCTAAATTAATTAATTGATTTGTTAATAAAAAAAGAAAATACTAAAATTTAATTTAATAAAGAAAATATTTTTTTGGTTTTAATTTTATTAAAGGAAAAAAATTTTGATTGGTTAATGTTTAAATAAAAACAATAAATAAATAATCAAAACAAAAATAAACAAAATAGAGAGGGTTAGAAATGTATGGGCCTAAAAAGGAGGTCAGAATAGCAAATTCCATGGCCCATTAAGCGCTGGCCTGGTAGACTTTTGAGATTCCCTGTGCGCCTTTTGACTTGGTCCATGGTAGACCATCATCTCTAGATCACCAGATTTGGCCTTGGGCCATCTGGCGCTTTGATGCTTGAGGACGTATGATAGGCATCATGCTTGGAGATACACATGATTACCTGGAAAATAATGATAACAAAGAAGTGAAGGACCTGGGATTCGAACCCAGGTCCTGATGGTATTTGCATTGCTTGCTTCGCCACTAGGCCAATGTGTCTCAATTGTTAATAATATACAAAAACAATATTATAAGACAAAACGCGTTAATATGCCAGCAAATAAAAAAAAGTACGCAAAAATTTGAAAGGACTAATCAGGGGAGGACACGATGTCGTCCCTGTCCTCAGGCCTGTAAAGAAATTACCCGCGGATTTGAATCCGCAGCTAAATGCCTAGGTCATTCCCAAAATTCATCTCAGGCCATATAAACTCCTCCCAAGACCATGGTTGTGTTCGTCTTTCTCTTCTGGTCACGTCCATGGCCATTATTGGGGCTAATTTTACCTGTAAGAGAAACGCCCAAAAACAAACCACGAAGCCCTAGATATGGTACTTGGCTTTACAGGTCCGATAAATAAAATTAACTAATGCAAAAAGCTTTGAAATGTCACGAGGATCACGAATATATCAACGATTTACCCAGAGGGTGCAAGAATGGAGAGTTAAGATTTCGAATACAGGGCTGAAAAACGTGATGCTTACAGTGTGTTTTGGTGTGTATGAGAGCTTGCCTTGGATTGCAGAAGGTTGAGTAGACACCCAACAATCGATTGGTATCAAGCTTCGCTTCTGAAAATGCCTCAAAGTAGGATTTTGGTTTCACACTTTTTAATGAATTTTGCAAGTTTTGCTTTGCTTATTTCTGCATCCTCTAGCCTTGTTTTCGTGCCCTCTAGCCTCCTTATGTAATGTGGAATGCATTAGGTTAACAATTGTGCTTTGAATCTTTCCACATCAATGCCATGAGATTTGATTTGATTCACCATTACTAAACCTTCCAAAATTGTCAAAACTCAATGTTTTTGCACATGGAATGCTTGATACGAGTTTGATACCCTTGATGATGATGATTCAGTCCTGAAATAGCCAAAAAGATATCAAGTAATCAATATTTGGATTTTATTTGATTTAATTTGATTAAAAATGAAATAATTCAATAAAAAATCAAATAAAATAATAAAAAAGAAATATGATCTCAAGGATGAAGCTAGGACACGTGTTCCATGTGGCAAGATCAAATCAAGTGGAAAAGAGTGGGCCCATTTGACAAAATTTGATGTTTTGGGGATAGTTGACTTTTGGCAATTTTGCAAAAATGCCCAACTTCAACAATGCATAACTTCTTCAATTTTTAACGTTTGGAGGTGATCATGGACTTTTTAAAAATCTTGAGATGTCCTCTAACCAACCCTTTTGGTCTCATCTCATTTTGATATTCCACGCTCAAGGTATAAGCTTTGGAAAAAAGGTGTTTTTGTTGACTTTCAAAAATGACCTATAATGTCCAAATTTATAACTTCTTGTGAGTGCACTTTCTGATCTTGGGGTATGAAGATGGATTGTAGGAAATTTAATCCTCTTCAAAATGAGATTTGGATGGGTCATTTCTCATAAAGTATGAGAAAGTTATGCTTAGTCAAAGTTGAGTTGACTTTTCCTACAAAACCCTAATTTAGCAACTTTTGAGTCTTGATGAATTTTGAGCAATCCTTGATGAATCATGATCCACACTTAATCAATGATGAAACATCTTTCAAAATGATAATGTTGACAAAAAATCTTGAAGTTTGACTGTTTATAGGTCACAGTTGACTTTTGCCATAGTACAGTCGATTTTTGGACCCTTTGAGCAATTGACTGAGCAAACTTCCTCTGCAAGGCTTGAAATTTGGCATGGATGACCTTGAGAACATATTAGGACATTAGGGAGCACTTGAGGTCATTTGGATTCAAGGATCTTGATGCAACACAAAACCCTAATTTGGGGTTGACTGCCTTAGGAGGTAGCTTGACTGTCCAACTCTTGAGCAATCTTGAGCCACTTGGAGATTTTTCTTGCCATGTTTTGAGAAATATGAGAGGGAAAATTTTGGGGTACAACAGTTATCCATGCGAAATTTCATGCCTTGCACAACAAGTTTGCTCAGTCAACTCCTTAAATGACTGAAAATCAACTGTATTAGGTCAAAAGTCAATTGTGGCCTATATACAGTCAAACTTCAATATTTTTGGTCAACATCAACATTTTTAAGTGATATCCATCATTTGATCAAGGTTTTATCATGATTTCTCAAGAAATGCTCTTAACTCATCAAAAGTTAAAAATTACAAATTAGGGTATCTATAGGAAAAGTCAACCAAACTTTGACCAGGCATAACTTTCTCATACTTTATCAGATATTTTTCCACTAAAGCTCATTTTTAAGATAATCTAATTCCCTAAAACTTCTCTTCATCCATCAAGTTCAAGAAATGCCCCAGTTAAAAGATACAAGCTCAGACATTATGGGTCCTTTCAAAAAGTCAACAAAAACACATTTTGGGTCGAAGCTCCTTACATGAAAATGGAAAATTCAGTTGAGATGAAAAACAAAACGGTTGTTTATAGTACATCATAAGCTCTCTAAAAAGTCAAAGAACACCCTCACAGGGTTAAAATTGAGAGAGATATGCATTGCTAAAGTTGGTCAATTTTTGGAAAAGTGCATGAAGCAAATATTGAACTAACTTGGAATTTTTCCCAATGGGCCTATCTTTTTATGTTTGAAACTTATTCCTAGCATGGTCCACGACCTCTAAGCCCACCCATGCATTATTCTATTGTTTAAGCTGTTTATTTTGATATTTTATTCATTAAAATTCAAAATTAAATAAAGAAGTAATGGAGATAATGTAAGATTTGATTTGAGATCTTTTTCCATCAAATAATGGACAAGATATGCTGATTATATCAAGGGAATTTCGTGGAGGGAGGAAAAGATTTGATTTAGTCCAAAACAAGTCAAAAGTCACATAATTAGAAAGAAAATATTTTCTCATGAAAGCGTGGATATTCCTCCACATTTGTTGACCTAATATTGCCTCATATATATGCACAAGCATTCCAGACCACAAGTATGTGCGCAACTGCCTCAAACAAGCCCTAGAAAAGTTTCAAAAAAATTGTTCAAAGTGGTGTAACTCGAGATCTCTCTCTCCAGCCAATTTCAACCACTTCCAACCATCCATTCACGTTCCATAGACTCTCAGCAAGCCAACCCATTCATTCCTGAAGGCCAAAGCACGCATGATCATCCTCTCCAACAACTCATAGTTGGGTATATTTCGTTGATCTCAAACTCTTATTTCATGCAACGTAAATGATATCTCTGTATATAGTTGTGCTTAACATCATGTTTGCGTGTGCTTAGAACCATTATATGCCAGTTTTGACGTAGAAATAGAAAAGTGCCATTGTTAGGGCACGAAGGTCCTTCCTCTTTGTATCTCAACTTGCAGCCCGTTTTAGTCCAAAAGGACACCACCATCATGATCGCAACCCTCAAAATAGGGGGTAGGGTACCCTTGACATCTTTATCTTGCGTGCTTTGCAGGTTTGAAGTCGCCAGAGATGATTGTGGTCAACCACCGTGTTGACAACTCAACATTTACTTTGATTTCACATTATATTGTTTTATTTTATTTATATACACGAATTGACAATTGTCTCATATGGAAAAGGCATAGGAATATGAATGGGAGGACCTGGGTTCGATACCCAGGTCAAGCATTTTGATTTTTCTAACAAGTTATTTGCAGATCCAGTATCACAAATGCAAACACGTGCACCATGCGACGTCACCTCCACACCATGAGATCTTATCAGATCTAGATCAGATGATCCAGATCTAGGCGCCCATGGTGAACCCTCAAGGGATGGTAGCATAGAATCTCACGCATGCTTAGGGATTGTACAATCTGGGCCTAGCAGATCACCTTCACACCCCCAAACTACTTCACTAACAGGCCCATTTTTCTAGTTTTTTGGTTTTTTTAATTTCTTTGTTTTTTATTTTAATTATTTTAAAATCAATTTCTATTGTAATCATAAAATCAATAAAATCACAAAAAAATAGAATTAGGTTTTTTTGTATAATTAAAACTAATTTTGTAAATTAGTCTAGTTTAATTACTTTAATCTTTTTCTTTAAATTAAAATTAACAAGAAATTAGGATTAAATTTAAATATTTTCCTTTAAAAATACTAAAAAATATTAGTTTCATTAAAATTATTTGTAACTAATTTTTTCTTTCCTTGTTTAATTTAGTTAATTAAGATATTATAATTTAATATTTTCTTAAATAAACAAAAACCAAAAAAGGGATTTTCTTTTAATTTAGAAACATTTTAGGGTTGGACGCTCTTTCCATTCTTCGCGCGCTTATCTTTGATTTCGATTTTATATTTCTTTTTTCAATTATGTAACTGTTTCCCAGATTGTAATAGTTTTAATTAGGTTTAAAATTCTGCATTTTTCTTTTTCTTTTCCTAGTTATGTAATTTCCCCAAGGCCTTGTAATAGCTTTGGAGTTTTATTTTCCGCAATTTATTTTCTGCATTATTATTAACTGCTTAGATTAATAGGATTATATGAAAAAGACTGAAATTAAAACAATTAGATAACCCTAAATGCGCAAGATAAATAAACTGAACCAATACACTTGCACATGCTCACCCCTAGGGTATCTCCCACTTCGGTTGCCTTCGAAAATGGTCACCATTCTCGAAACGTGAGAATTTTTAGTGACTGTCTTTGAGTTCAAGAGATCACAAGTCCCTCTATGACCTTTTCGACTGTTGCCTCGGTTAAAAAAGTGATCTTAGAACTTTAGGCAATTACTAAGAGTTCTTGCCCAGTTGCCTTAGTGACCGTAAACGTCCCTTAGATAGTCCCTCAACATCCAACAATAGGCTACCTACTCACTAATAGTAGGATAACACTATCTAAAGGAAAGGAGGAAAAAAATATTTTTCGAGTAGGTATATAGTTGTTAAGTACTTGCTCAAAACAATCTTTTTCACACCACACTTTCAAAACTCTTTTCAAAAACGCTTTATCAATACTCTTGAGAACTGATACAAGAGTTATCATAAAGCAAGCAAACTTTTCAAAACACACAAACACGAAAGCATTTTTAAAAATGAGAAAGTACCAAAGAACTCATGGAAAACCACGGATGGAAAGGGTGCTAACACCTTCCCTTTCCATAATCTACCCCCTTACTCAGAAAATCTCAAAAAAGGTCTTTTTCTGTTCTTTTCACCCTTTCCTTAATTTGGATAAAATAAAAGTCGGTGGTGACTCTTGCTTACCGCAACATTTGCGAATACAAAATGAAAAAACCAGTATAACAGCCGGTTCTGCCACTGTACCATAGAACTGGCGACTCTGCTGGGGAAATACTATAAAAGTGGGGTTTACCTTAGGGTCTAGTTCATTTCTAATTTATTTTCTTTGTTTGTTTTGATTGCTTTACTTTTAAGGGTATTGTTTGGGTTACTATAGATCCTACACCCGGATTTGGGGAAATCTTTTAGGTAAGTAGCAATAGTTCGTGGAAACTGTGCGGGGTATACTGACACGGTTGAAGCGATAGCTACATTGATGCGACACTTTGGTGGGTACTGGTAGCCCTTGAGATAATCAAGGAGAATACGGGGCCGCTGCGTGGTGTCATGAAATATCAATTGACCTTAGAAACTTTAGTTGAACAACATGGCCATTAGGACGTAGTGAGATAGCCGTCTTTGGTGTATCCCTAAAGTCGGTTAATACTCCATACTACACTCATTGAGATTCGACTCCCGAGTTTTGTTTGGTGGCAAGTCGGTTGTCTATCGGAACGAAACTTGTGGGAAAGATCAGTGATATTGAGATCCCTTAGAACTCGGTTACTATTTATAGGACAGGTTGAACCAATTAAACTTCAAAAGGGTATTACCTTAAAACCCATGCAAGACTTAAACCTAAGGTCTTTGTGTGATTTTCTTGCGCTTGCTATATCTATGATTTCTTAGCTTAATCATGACATCATAACATGGCATATCATACTAACCATTTCAAGGATTTTCTAGGGATTATCTTTGTCTTGTTTTGTCATGGCATCCGCTCGCAGGAACACTATCCAAGTCAACCTTGTGAGGTTACCTCCTCAACTCAAGGAAGTAGAATTAAGGATTCCTGAAAGCTCTCCCTTCACTGAAAGACATGGTCGACTTCTCAACCTGGTCACTTCAAACCCTAGTGAAGAAGTGATAAAGGTGCTCTTTCAATTCTTTGACCCTTTACATCACTGCTACACTTTTCCTGATTACAAGTTAGTACCTACTATAGAGGAGTTTTCTCAGTTATTGGGGGTACCTATCCTTAATCAGTTACCATTTAACGGTGTAGAAAGACACCCAAAACCTGAAGAGATTGCTCAAGCTATCTTTACAATGGTCTGATGTAGTGGCAAATTGGGAAACCAAAAGAGGCGTCAAAGGATTTCTAGCTAAGTTTCTATTTGAGAAAGCTTACCATTTTTGGGATACCCTAGATTTACAAGATTTTGAAGAAGTGTTGGCCCTTCCCATCTATGTGATGGTACTATTTCCTAATCCAGATCAGTTCATAGATGTGAATACGGTCAAGGATTTTCTGTCTCATAATCCGGTGCCTACTTTACTTGGGGATATTCTACACTCTCTGCATACTCGCACTCTAAAGAGAAGAGGGACTCTTCTGTGTTGCACCCCTCTATTAGCTAGGTGGTTTATTTCGCACCTACCTCGGTCTGTTTTAAAGAATGAGTAGGGTATGAGATGGTCTCATTGGTTGATGTCCCTTACGCATTCGGATATTTATTGGTGTTATCGATCCTTGGAGAATGTTACCATCATTGATCGCTGTGGGGAATTCCCTAATGTCCATATCTTAGGCATTAGGGGAGGAATCACTTATAATTCCTGTTTGGCATTGCGACCGTTTGGTTATGCTAGAAGGGGTGGTCCGCATGATGCACTCATCCAAGGAATCATCTTCGACTATGAGAATGATGTTCAGGGCTATCGTAAGAGGTTATTTCGAGCTTGGGGCATGGTAAATAGAGTTGATAGCAAGACACTAGGACACAAGAATTCCATCCCTCTTGAGCCTTACCTCAAATGGGTGCGAGCTTGTGCTTAATGTCTTATGATGCCTTACCCCGCCATATTACCTATGATTATGGAGCCAATTGCTGAGGGAGACACTTCTTACATTATTTTTCATCCTGACATGCCAACTGATTTCGAGGAGCTACAAAAATCCTGGATCCAACTCAAAGAAGAACCGAATACCTTTAAAACCCAATTCTACTCTAGCGAGAAGAAGGTTTTAGAGCTCACCAGTTTACTTCACGAAGAGAAGAGTATAAATTCTTACATTTCACCAAAGAGGATGCGCCCGTGGGAAGTTTGAGTTTTTCTTTGCTTTGGGAGTTTATTCTTGCTTTGTTACTTCCTTTGTAAGCCCAAGAGGCATCGTTGTGACCGTTAAAACTTCTTAATGCAATTAACGTTTGTTCTCTTTCTATTTAAGAAAATTTAAGTCTTAGAAATCCTTGAAAACATTGCATACATATATCATACATATCATTGCATAAACAGGTTTCAAAGCAGGTTTCTCATCTTCTTCGTTGTTTATTTCAGCAATGGCTCTCGAACAAACAATGAAGGATCTACAAACTCAAAATGCTCAGTTTCAACAAATGATCATGGCTCTGGCCAAGGGGAAAGAAGAGCTAAAAGCCCTGATTGTCAAAGAAAAGACCAAGAAGCCAAAGAAGCTAGCTGGTGTGGTGAATTTGGGAAGGAGGTTCAGAGGACCGTTTGAAGGAAAATTGCGATCAAAAGCGCAGTGGAATTTAAAATTTTCCTTTAACGATCCTTACGAATGAGCATGGTCAGTGATAGAAATATTTACCTCTTGTGGCGATTCAGAGCTTTGATATTGTGATCACGAGCGTTGATGAAGAACAACGCCTCTACTCAGTCCACACGAACAGATCGCTTCCGGTCACAGTGCTAGCTGATCACAAACGGAAACCTTATGAGTGAGAGAGAGAATCAAAAACGAAATTGCATCAAGTGAAATTGCTTCATCACAAGGGATCTATTTATAGAATCACTCATGTGGGCTACAAACTAAAAGCCCAATTAAGGCTATAAGCTAAAAGCCCAATTAAGCTTATGGACATCATACCTTATGATGTACCATATATCACTTATCCACGTGGTACCTTACCACTTTCCTTATTACACTTAAGTGCACCGTACCTTACAGTGTTCCTTATTTATTCTATCTCTCATCAACCTGTCCTTATGTGTGTGACCCTGTAGGTTTTCGCGACGTTGGCAATTATATTAAATCACACATTTAATATAATAAACAGTGAGCGGTATCTAGTAACACATCACTGTTACCCAAGTCACGAAAATGTCATGTGATCTGACCAAACCTTTTCCGTGATAATATTTGTGTTGTACAATTACCCTTTTGCCCTCATGTCTATATTGAACACAAGGCATACACTGTGTCACCCTTGTCCAGTTCAATATTGGGCCCTTAGACATTTATCCTGTTATGCAGGATGAGCAAATTCCATCTAGGTCACTCATGTACCTTAGCATGCTTTGTGAAGTACCCATCAACCGTCTTTATAGTCATCCAGTTACGGATGACGTTTGATCAACAATAAAGTACTTGACTCTACATCTAGGGTCCATAGTGGTTTCAGGTCGAAGGGTGGTATACACCATTATCATCATGAGAATAACTTATGACACTTTGCATAACATTCTATGTAGTATTCTCATAGCGGGTCAATCCAGTATAAATATTACTCCTAATATTCATACCTATGTCAAGACTTGATAACTCCTTATCTATGATCCATGAGATGTGATCATCAATCTATCTTCATAATAATCTTAATGCTTTAATGTTATCCCACTTCACATTAAAGCTTGACTACGGATACTTTAAGAATAGTGTCTTATGTTTAATGGGATCTCATGATTAAGTCACACTTAACATTTCATTAAACAAATAAACCATTCTAGGGACTTTATTATTTTGGAAAGCAAACATAATAAAGAAATACCTTTTATTATTAATAAATAATTCGATACAAGTACCAAAAGTATTGGCCTCTAGGGCTTACACCAACACCGTTAAGGCAAGTTGTAGAACTAGCATCTTCTTCAAAAGAAGGGGACAATCAAGAAGGGGAAACAAGAGAGGAAGACCCCTGTCCAAGGGAATCTTATTATGAGTCTGACTATAATGACGAGCAATATCCTTCGGCCGATGATAAGTACAAATAGCTAGAGGATTGGCTGAATGCAATGGAAATCCAGAGGGTACCTAGGCTGGATTTTGAAGAGCTGGTTTTGGTTTTTGGGGTTGTCATCCTGCAGAAGTTCAAGGTTACAGTGTTCCCTAAATATGATGGGGTCTCATGTTACAAGATGCATCTCTAATCTTATGTGAGGAAGATTCAACCTCACACCACTGACAAGGACTTGTGGGTCCACTTCTTCCAAGACAGTCTATCCGGGACTCAGCTAGAGTGGTTCTATCAGTTGGAGGGGACCAACATTTGTAACTGGGAAGACCTGGCTGCTACTTTCTATAAGCATTAATAATATAATGTAGACCTTGCTCCAACTCGTACAAAACTCCAAAGTATGTCTATGGGTTCGAGCGAGGGTTTTAAAGACTATGCTCAGAAGTGGAGAGACCTAGCGGGAAGAGTTCAACCCCCTCTATCTGATAGGGAGTTGGTGGCTATGTTTTTGGGTACCCTATTCGGTCCGTTTTTCAACAATCTGATTGGAAGCTCCTCAACTGGCTTTACTGAGTTAATTTTGACTGGAAAAAGAGTGGAAGTTGGGTTTAGAAGTGGCAAGATTCAAAAGGATACCTCTTCAAGTGCAGGAAAGAGACCTTTCGCGGGAAAGAAAGAAGTCAGTGTTGTTTACAATCAAAGAAATCAGGGCAAAACCGAGCACCGTCCAACGGTAGGGGCTGTTATGATCTCTAAGCCTGCAGCTACCCAACAACAGAACAATCAGCCTAGAGTAGAAAGACCTATAAGATAGTTCACCCAGATAAATATGACTTTGTCTCAAGTTTTGCCTCACCTACTGAAATCTAATCTGGTTACCCTGAGGGAAGCTCCCAAGAATCCCAACACCACATCTCCTCTCTACAACCCAAATGCTCGATGTGCTTACCACTCAGAGAGTCTAGGCCATGATACAAACGAATTTTGAGCTTTGAAGAACAGGGTGCAATACCTTATTGAGGAGAAGTTGATTGAATTTGACGCTCCCGAGATTCCCAATGTTATAACTGCTCCCATGCCTAAGCACGGTCGTGGTGTTAATGCTGTTGACATTGATACATTTGTTACTTCTGTTGAGGAACTTGTTACTCCTCTCATGACTATTAAGTGGAATCTATTGCAAGCCGGTTTATTTTCGGGCTGTGGTGAAGTTTGCCACTTATGTTTATCTCTACCGACTGGTTGCTATTTGTTGAAAGCAGGTGTTCAGCGCATGATGGATGATAAAGAGATTCTATTTGAGAAGACTCCCATCACAACTGTTTCCTGTAAAGATGTTTCGATTATAACCATTTCCGCCAATCCTCCCAGGGTCTCCACCAAAAGACCCGTTAGGATTACATCTGCTCCAAAGTTGGCTCCCCTGATCATCACTATGTCGGGCCAATACCATATTCCTCGGACAAAGATGTTCCCTGGAATTACGGGGATGACGTCTATTACCATGGCGTCAAGCAAGACCTGTTGGATGCTGAAGACAAAGTTTCTAGAAATACTGATCCCGACGTTGGCAATATCGTTGGGACCAGTAAAATAACAAGAAGTGGAAGAGTATTCTCACCCGAGATTTCTCCTCCTAATGCCGTTACTATTCTTGTGATCATTCCTACTGTTGGTCATGCTGATACTACCACTGCAACTCCTGTGATTACCCCTGTTGCCACCCCTGCCACCGAGTCGGCCGAGACTCGGGGAAAAGACATATTGGTTGAACCTGTCCAGATGAAGGTGCACTCATAATACATTCCAGAGGCTTCCAAGAAGGAAATGGAAGAAATCTTAAATATCATTAAAAAGAGCGACTACAACATTGTCGAACAGATAGGGAAGACCCCTTCCAAGATTTCAATGTTGGCCCTACTATTATGCTCTGAAGCTCATGCAAAAGCTTTGGTGAAATTCCTCAAAACTGCTCATGTACCACAAGAAACCTTCGCCGACCAATTCGAAGATTGTGTGGCCAGTTTGACGGTTGATAATAGTTTGGGTTTTTCTGATGCTGATTTGACACCCAGAGGAAGGAAACACAATGATGCACTGCATGTCTCCATCGAATGTAGGGGAACAACTTTGGCTCATGTTTTAGTGGATACCGGTTCATCGCTAAATGTTCTTCCCAAGAAAGCTCTTGACAGATTAGACTACGAAGGTTTGACCCTGAAGCCCAACAACATTGTAGCGAGGGATTTCGATGGTTCAAAAAGAATGGTGCACGGGGAGGTGGACATCCCTATCAAAGTTAGTTCTCAGATCTTTGACTCCACCTTCTACATCATGGATATCCAACCATTTTATTCCTCTTTGTTGGGACACCCTTGGATCCATGGGGCTGGAGCTGTCACTTCCACTCTGCATCAAATGTTAAAGTACCTGGTGAAAGGAAAGATTGTCATGGTGCATGGTGAAAAGGAATACATGGTAAGTCACTTGAACTCTTTCAGGTATGTGGAAATGGATGGCGAGTTCATTGAGACTCCTTGTCAGAACTTTGAAGAGGTGCCTCAAACCATGGCTACAACCGAGACTGTTACCAGTGTACCGAAGATCACCAGACCCCCATTGAAAATGGCTTCTCTCAAGGATGCCAAAATAGTAATTGAAGAAGGTGGGTGTACCATTTGGGGCCAACTCCCTGATATTCCATACAAATATGATAATTTTGGTTTGGGTTTCTCTTTAGGGGCTCAAAGGGCTGTTCTTCGTGCTGGTGCTAGAGGACCTCCCATACGCATCAGCAATAACGGGGCCAATGCTTTAGAAGACAATGATGGTAAATATGACATGGACAGCTGGATCTTCCCTACTACCAACGGTGGACCCAGTAACTGGACGACTAAAGACTTTGTACCGATTACTTTTATTCAGGAGTAATTGTCTTTCTTAGTTTTATATATGTAATAAATAAACAATATAAACTCTATGGCCATGTGTCTTACCTGGGGCACAATGGTTTATTTGTGAGGGTTATCATGTTTCAATCTCATATGTCATTAATAAAGCATTGGATGTTTTGCATACAAATTTTACGCTCTCTGTTTTTCTTTTCTGCTTTTTACTTTGTCAATACAGCTAGCTCTTACACACACTCATGTATCAAACTGCAGATCCATATCCACTATGGATCCCATTGATAACGGTTATGCTATTACCGGTTATGACTTTGAAAATCCGATCAACCAAGCTGAAGACGAAGGTGAGGAATATTATGAGGTAGCAGGAGAACTTGTTAGGCTGTTACGACAGGAAGAAAGGGCTATACGGCCTCATGAAGAGCCAGTTGAGACAGTGAATCTGGGTATAGAAGAGGATAAAAAAGAAGTCAAGATAGGTGCAAATTTGGAGCTTAGTGTCAAACATCGATTGATTCAGATGTTACATGACTATGTCAGGATCTTTGCTTGGTCATATGAAGACATGCCAGGGCTAGACACTGATATTGTTGTTCATCGTCTACCAACTAAAGAAGACTATCCTCCAGTAAAGCAGAAGGTCTGTTGTATGTGTCCTGAAATGCCAGAGAAGATCAAGGCAGAAGTTATGAAGCAGTTCAACGCTAGGTTTTTAGCGGTCACCTACTATCCACAATGGGTTGCTAACGTAATTCTGGTGCCTAAAAAGGACGAAAAAGTACGGATGTGTGTGGACTACATAGATTTGAATAGGGCAAGCCCCAAAGATAGCTTCCTGCTTCCCCATATTGACGTTCTGGTTGACAACACCGCACAACATAATATATTTTCCTTCATGGATGATTTCTATGGTTATAATCAGATTAAGATGGAACCCAAAGATATGGAGAAGACAACCTTCGTCACACAATGGGGCACTTTCTGTTACAAAGTGATGCCATTTGGGTTGAAGAATGTTGGGGCAACCTATCATCGAGCCATGGTGGCTTTATTCCATGACATGATTCACCATGAGATAAAGGACTATGTTGATGACATGATACCCAGGTCTCAAACTGAGGAAGAGCACCTTGATCATCTACAAAAGCTGTTTGATAGGTTGAAGACGTACAAGCTAAGGTTAAATCCGAACAAGTGCACTTTTGGGGTAAGGTCTGGTAAACTCCTAAGTTTCATTGTCAGTGACAAGGGTATTCAGGTGGACCCTGCAAAGGTGAAAGCTATACAAGAGATGTCGACTCCCCACACTAAAAAGGAAGTTAGAGGTTTCTTGGGACGCCTAAACTACATTGCTAGGTTCATTTCCCATCTAACTGCTACTTGTGAGCCAATCTTCAAACTTCTGAAGAAAGATCAAGTGGTAAAATGGAATGACGAATGCCAGACTGCCTTTGGTAGAATCAAGGAATACCTTCGAGAGCCTCCAATTCTGATGCCTCCGATTGAAGGAAGACCTTTGATAATGTACTTAACAATGTTAGATAATTCAATGGGGTGTGTGCTGGGGAATCATGACGAGTCTGGTCGAAAAGAGCATGCAATATACTACCTTAGAAAAAAGTTTACCGACTGTGAAACAAGATACTCACTGCTCGAGAAGACTTGCTACAATTTGGCATGGGCTGCTCGCCGACTGAGACAGTATATGTTGACCCATACTACTTTGTTGATATCTAAGATGGATTCGATCAAGTACATCTTCGAGAAGCCCGCTCTCTCTAGAAGAATATAGAGATGAAAAATTATCCTGACTGAATATGACATTCAATACACAACCCAAAATGCAATCAAGGGAAGTGTATTAGCTGATCATTTGGCTCATCAGGCTGTGGATGACTACCAATCCATGAGCTTTGAATTCCTGGATGAGAATATCATATTAGTGACTGACTGTGAAGAACCTGGACCGGATGAAGGACCTGAGAAAGGATCCCAATGGACTATGGTTTTTGACGGAGCTTCCAACGCACTTGGCAATGGCATCGGTGCTGTAATCATATCTCCCGAGGGCTGTCAAACTCCTTTCACCTCCAAACTATGTTTCAACTGTACCAACAATATGACTGAGTATGAAGCATGCATCATGGGTCTCAAAGTTGCTATTGACCTGAGGATCAAGTTCTTAAGTGTTTTCAGAGATTCGCCCTTTGCAATAAGTCAAATCAAAGGAGAGTGGGACACAAAGCACCCTAATCTCATCCCTTACAAAGAACATGTGTTGACATTGCTTCCACACTTTGAAAAAGTCACCTTTGAACATTTTCCACGAGAGGAGAATCAGTTAGCGAACGCACTAGCTACTATGTCATCCATGTTTAAGGTCAGATGGGATAACGAAGCTCCTCAGATTACTATTGAGAGATTGGATGAACCACCCTACTACTATGAGATTGATACTGAAGAAGTAATGGACAAACCTTGGTTCCATGAAGTGAAAAGGTATCCCGAAGCTCAAGAATACCCCGAGGGGGCATTTGTCAATGATAAGAAGTTTCTGAGAAGGTTCTCTGCAAAGTTCATCCCAGTAATGGAATCCTCTACAAGCACAACCACGACTCTACTTTACTTCAGTGTGTAGACAAGAGCGAAGCATAGAGGATTATGGCAGATTTACATGAAGGTGCCTTTGGCACCCATTCTAGTGGACACACCATGGCTAAAAAGATCCTACGGGTAGGATATTACTGGTCCACTATGGAAGCAGACTGTTATCAGCATTCCCAGACGTGTCACAAGTGCCAAATTTATGCTGATAAAGTACATGTACCTCTGGTTCCTTTGAACATCTTGACTGCTCCTTGACCTTTTTCAATGTGGGCCATTGACATGATCGGAGAAATTAGACCTACCGCTTCAAACGGGCACCACTTTATCCTAGTTGCCATTGATTACTTCACGAAGTGGGTTGAGGCTGCCTCTTTTGCTACTATTACTAAGAATGTTATGGCGCGGTTCATCAAGCACAACCTTATCTTCCAGTATGGTGTTCCAGAAAGAATCATCATAGATAATGGTACAAATATTAAAAATACAATGATCACCAAACTCTGTAAACAATTCAAGATCCAACATCATAATTCTCCCCCTTACCGGCCGAAGATGAATGGCATTGTGGAGGATGCTAACAAGAACATTAAGAAAATCATACAGAAGATGACAGTGACATACAAAGACTGGCATGAGATGTTACCATTTTCTCTTCATAGGTACCGCACCTCAGCACGTACGCCAACAAGGGTAACACCTTATTCTCTAGTGTATGGTATGGAAGTTGTCCTACCTATTGAGGTCCAGATCCCTTCTTTGAGAATCATGAAGGATGCAGGTTTGGACGAAGATCATTGGATCCAGACTCGACTTGACCAACTAAATCTGATTGAAGAGAAAAGGCTTGTTGCTATCTGTCATGGTCAAATGTACCAAAATCGAATGATCAAGGATTTTAATAAAAAGGTCAGATGTCAGGTATATCAAGTGGGTGATCTAGTAATCAAGCGCATCATCCTGCCACAAGGTGATCCCAGGGGAAAATGGACTCCCACATACGAAGGGCCATTTGTAATCAAAAGCATATTTTTTGGTGGAGCCATGATTCTAACCACCATGGATGGTGACGTCATTCCTCACCCTGTGAATGCAAACATAGTTAAAATATACTACGCATGAATAAAGACCCGCTAGGTTGATTGACCTAAGCAAAAATAAGGGCATCCCGACGAACCAAAAGGGTTCGGGAAAAAATTAGGGATAAATACAAAAAAAATTGTACACCCGATAAGTCAAAAACCTGAAAAGGCGGCTTGGGAAAAAAAGGGTATCCCGGTGGACTGAAAACCCGAAAGGGAGGTGTGATACGGTGGGAGAACTTACTTGGGATTTTGCGTTTGTGTTCGCATTTGTTCGGTTTAGCAAGAGTCACCACCGACTTTTTATTTTATCCAAAGGAAAGGTCAAAAAGCACAGGAAAGACCTTTGAGATGTTTTCTTGGGTTCGAGGGGTAGATTATGAAAAGGTAAGGTGCTAGCACCCTTTTCATCCATGGTTATCCATGGGCTCTTAGTTACTTGTTTTAGATCACTTGCCTTTGCTTTTCAATCGTTTGAAATGGTGCTTTGTGTGTGTGGTTTTAAAAATGTTTTGAAAAAGATGCCTTGTCTAGGAAACCCTTGTAATGATTCTTGTTTGAATATATACAAAGGTGTGTGTCTTTTTGAAAAGATATTTCAATGTTTTGAAAGTTGTTTTTGAAACTATTTTGAAGTTGTGTTGGGAAGTGTGTTTAAAAAATGGCAAGGATGTTTTGAAAGATTTTTGATCAAGTAACTAAGAGTTTTCTTCCCTATTTTACTCAAAGATCTTTCTTATGTTTTTAACCCTTTTAACAGTGTTGTTTCACCATTGTGTTTGATGAACAACCTTGCGTTAGGATGTTAAACGGGACAGGCACGGGTCATCGCATACAATTATTGAAGGCAACTTGTGAGACGCTCTAGCAATTTTGTAAGGGACGGGATTGTTTTATCGAAGGCAACATCGAGGGTCAGCGAGGTTACCCTAGAGGTGCAACTATGAATTGTGTATTGATTTTCATGCATTTATCTTGTATTAGGTCATCTAGCGATTGATTTTGAATCTTCGCATACAAACCCTAATTACTATACAGTATATGGAAAGCGATAAATTGTGGGAATTTAAAGTCTAAGTTATTACAAGTAAGTATCCGGGGACGGGGGTACAAATTTATACAAATAGGGATGAGTCTTATCAGAATAATAATGTCCAAGTATTATGTTACAACCAAATCGAATTGACGCAATTCAAATATTAACAAATGGTAACAAAACGTAAAGATAAAGAGAAACAAAAGTATTATGAGATGTATGTATTTATTTACAAGTAATCAAATAAAAATTTCAACCTAAAAAGATTAAGTATTTATTATTATTTTTGTATTTTTGTTAATTATATAGACAAAGAGTTTTAAAGAAAAGAAAAATTATTTTAAGTTAAAATTTTATTATTTATGTATGTTTTAAAGAAAACTCTTATATATATAAAAAAACTCTATTACTGTTGTATGACAAATTAATTAGTAATTAAAAATATGTTAAGACAAATTAAAGTAATTACTATCAAAATAAAAGAAAAAGATTAAAAAGAAAAGTAAAAGAATGAAAAGGGATGAAGGTGATGGGCCTAAGGGTTAGCATTTGGCCCAAATAAAACAAGAATTTGGTTAAAAGGGGGGTGCAGGCGCTGGAAAGCGTTTGGGCTTTAGTGGTTTATGGGGCAAAAAGCCCAATTGAAACATACAACATTTTGTTAGGGTTAGAGTTTGTTTTAGAAATTAGGGTTCAAAGTTTGTACAGCGGCGCCGCTCCTTTCTTCTCGTCTTCTTCCTCTTCGTCTCTCTCAAACCATGGGGCTTCTGATTCCTCCCTCCAAGCTCCGGGCTACCAGAATGTTGCCTCTATCCTCTCCTCTCTGTGACTATACAGGGCGGTGATTTGAAAGGTATCATTTTCGTTCTTGACGCGTTTTCTTTACAGTTTGCATGTTCAATTCTTGTATGTTTTATTGTTTGCAAAGTTTAATCTTTGGCGTTTATGATGTGAGACGTAGGAAAATTGAGGAAAAATACCTTGGTGTTTTATTCTGTAAGATGATGGAAGGAGAGAGGACTTGGAACGACAGCGCTCTTGGTGGCCGGAGAAGGAGAACGAGGATGACAGTGTTTCTAGCTCACCTTTGGTATTTCAGTATCTTTTAAATGTTTGATGATGAATGCATATTCTGAAAACCCTATATCATTGTGCTTCTGAATCTTCTCTTCTTCTTCTCTTTTGCTGATGCTTAATGATGATGAATTTGTTTCTGAAAAAAAGCTATTTGTTGTTGTTCTTCATGTTGATATTGAAACTTGTTGGTGATGAATGTTAATGATGAACTTGTTGCTTTGATCTTTCACTCTTCCTCTGCTTGTTTTGTCAATGATGATGATTTTTCTGAGATATCGCTTGCTTCTAAACTCTTCCTCTTTGTGGGCCCTGTTGATTTGATGATGAATATATGTGTTCTGAAAAGCTATTTGTTGTTGTTGATTTGGTGTTTGGATGTTTTGTGATGATGAACTTGAACTGTGTTTGTAGTTTAGGCAAGACTGAGTTTGTGTATGCAAATTTGGGCTTGGCCTGAGTATTTTGGGCAAACAGACTTGAGTTGTTCTTGTTTGGATTTTGAATTTGCTTGTATTTAGGCAAGTTTTGCAGTTTGGATATGCTTATAGGTTTGTTGTGTAGTTGGACATGTTTTAGTGTTTTGCATATCTGAGTTTGCTTGTTGAAGGCAAGCTTGAATGGTTTGTGAGGCAGGTTGTGTTTGGAGGCAGTTTGATGAATTTTTTAGGCAGGCTGTCTTGCTTCTGGTGTTTTGGTAAGGCAGGTTGTCTTGCTTCTGGTGTTTTGGTAAGGCGGGTTGTATGGAGAAAGCAGGCTTTGAAGGCTTGTTGTGCTTGCTTCTATTTACAAGCACTTTGTTATTTTAACTGGTTTTTGCAGTTTTGTGTAGTTTGAGCAGGTTTGAATAGGTTGGAGTTTTGAAGGCCAGTTTAAGATGCAGTTTTACAGGTTGAACTGGCTTGTGTGATTTGTGGTGCTTGTGTTTACAAGCATTTTTACAGGTTATGCAGGCAGGTGGTGTTTTGCTGTGCTTGTGTTTACAAGCAGTTTTGCAGGTTTTACCACTTGCAGTTCTTGTGACTGCAGTTTGTATTGAGTTGCAGTTTTTGTGGCTCTCCCCCTTAGACTGTTTACAGTCTTGTTCTCTTATATCTTTTTCACTACTTTGTACAGCCTGCCAAACTGCAAAACTCTTTTTCTGGTTCTCTCTTTCTCTCTCCATAAAGCATTTTTAAATTGCTTATTATATTCTTTTCTGAAAAGCTTTGTTGGCCAGAATATGATGAGAAGTTTTAACAAGCCTGCTTGCTTATATCTTGGTTTATCTCTGCATTGTACTTGCTTCCAGATTTCCTGCATTGTTCTTTTTGACAGCTTTGTGTACTTTGACAGCTTTGTAACTTGGTTTGACATTTTTGCAACTTAGTTTGCTTTTGGTTGACTAATGCAGTTTGTTGTTCAGTTTACTTTGCCTTGCTGCCTTGTATCTTTGCATTTAATTGTATGCTTGCAAATTAATTTTACTTTCCTCTTTGTGAACCAAGAAGAGAAATCTTCTTGTGATTTGCAAAGAGGACAAGTAAAACGTGATGAACCCAAAAACAATCTGATTTCGGCCAACAAGCTTTAATGATGACTTTATATTTATCTGCTTGAAAATGTTTTTTCAGTTTAACTGCACTGATTTCTTTTTCTGTCTTTGCAGGTAAATACCAGTTGGATAATGGAAGAAGCAGTAGAAGATCAAAGATTTCGAGAGATTTTAGGCTTTAGATTTATTTTCTTTTCATTTATTGTAATAAATATTATTGTAAACACTGTAAATTATAAATTTATAGTATTCGAATCAAATTTGTAACAATATTTGAAATAAATAAATAAACAAAGTCTTTGTCAAATACGAATTCTTTACTTTCAAATATTTCCTTCTTTCCTTTGCACTGTCTATTTAATTTATTTAAGTCTCTTAAGTTAAAACAACTGGAAATGCATCCCAATAACTTTAACTCAGATAAAATAAATAATCAACAAACTTTTCTGTCTCGCAACCTTGCATTATCCACAATACGCCTGGTACTCCAATTAAATCATGCTTTGTACAGTTAAACAAACAAGCATTCCATACATTTTTCACTCCACTGATCAAACCAACGCCTTATAGTTTCAAACAAAGCCTCAGCTCCTATCTCAGATGTTTAGGTTTTGAGAAACAACCGGTAATCTGGAACAAGCGTAAAAATAATGTGACAGTCAATTGAATTATTGTGGATTCAATTTCTTCTGAGAAATACGAGCGAAAACCCTAATTCCAGATTTGTCGTCAAAGAAACGTCTGTTTGATCAATTCCTGAGCCAATTTGAAAAATCATGGAAAACCCCGAAGTTAAAATTTCTTGTGAAAAAGGGAGGGAAAATTTTGGGGTACAATAGTTGCCCCTGTTCAATCTTCTTGAACCTGAAGAGTTAGATTGGCGAGTTTTCCTTTCGCGACTCGAAGGTAAAAGATGATTGGACACTAGAGTGCCCAAAAATTTGCACTCGTCAAAGCATAGTTGATGGAATGGGCTTAAAGATGCCATTTGGAGGTGTGACAGAATCTTGTCGGAGATGAGCTTAAAGATGCCATCTGGAGATGTGACAGAATCTTGTCGGAGATGGGCTTAAAGATGCCATCTGGAGATGTGACAGAATCTTGTCGAAGATGGGCTTAAAGATGCCATCCAAGAATCTTTGTTGAATTGTAATGCTGTAGGTCAAAAGAATGGGTATCAAAATGGTATCCGTGTCTGGAATGCACTTGAACTGTATCTGGAGTCTGAGTCTGTATGAGCAAAGGAATGGCGTCCGTGTTTGGAGCGTATCTGAGCTGTAACTGTATTAGAATTTTTGAATGAGTATTAGAATGACCGCCATGTCTGGAGTGTATCTGTATTGTATCTGAATTCTGAATGGGCGACAGAGAAACATCTGTGTATGGAGCATCTCTGGGCTGGGGATAAATTCTGAATGAGTGACAGAATGGCAACCGTGTCTGGAGCGTATCTGGACTGTATCTGAAGTTGAGATCTGTATGAGTAGCAGAATGACTTTCGTGTCTGGAGTGTATCTGAGACTATAAATAGGATCTGAATAAGTGACAGAATGACTTCCGTGGCGATTGCACTGGGGAGAATCAAGTTGTTGGTGTAAGGGACAGAATGGCATCCGTGTCTGCAGCGGATCTGAACTTTTGGTTGATAGTTAAATCTGAATGAGAGATAGAATGGCCGTCGTGTCTGAAGCGTATCTAGTCTGTATCGGGTTGCTGAAGTCTGAATGAGTATTAGAATGACTGTCGTGTCTGGGGTGTATCTGTACTGTATTTGAATTAAAGTTCTGAATGATTAATAGAATGACTGCCGTGTCTGGGGTGTATCCATACTGTATCTGAGGTTGAGATCTGTATGAGTAGCAGAATGACTTCCGTGTCTGGAGTGTATCTGAGACTGTAATTGGGATCTGAATAAGTGACAGAATGACTTCCGTGGCGATTGCACTGGGAGAATCAAGTTGTTGGTGTAAGGGACAAAATGGCATCCGTGTCTGGAGTGTATCTGAACTTGTGATTGATAGTTGAATCTGAATGAGAGATAGAATGGCCGCCGTGTCTGGAGCGTATCTAGTCTGTATCGGGTTGCTGAAGTCTGAATGAGTATTAGAATGACCGCCGTGTCTGGGGTGTATCTGTACTGTATCTGAATAATTGTTAAAGATAGCCTTTTAATCTTATCCTAAAAGGGGTAAAATGTTAGCTGAAACACAAAGTTATGTTGTATGATATGTATGATGCAATGAATTGTGTTTCATCAATATTTATGATATATGAAGGTAATGGATGTGTATGTAAGCTGAGTAGCTGTCTTGCTGAGGAAGATAAATCCTGGATAATGAAATCTTTGACTGCTGCCGGGGAAAGTAAGTCCTTGACTGCTGCTGGGGATTGAAAATCCTTTGATCTTTGAAAATGAGAAGTCCCGGGACCACTGTTGGGGAAATCATGAGTTTGGGTTGTATGCCAATCTACTAGGGATTCCTGTTTTGAGGAGATCTTCACTGGGGAATATCTGAATACTCTATGAGGAACTGAGAATGAGAGTCTTCACTCTGCTTGGGGAATAAGAATTCTGTGGGGAATAGCCATACTATTGAAAGGTAGCTATCCCGTTGGAGAGTAAAACTCAGGATTCTGGAAAAAGCTTATTCCTGTCTGGAAGAAGTTCAGGCTTAGATTGTATGCCACTTTAAGAATGAGAATCTTCACTCTGTCGGGAATACCAGAAATTCAGATGTTATACCACTTTGAGAAATGAGAATCTTTATTCTGTCGGGAATATCAGGAGGTTGGGTGTATGCCAATCTACTGGGGAAGCCAAAATGAGAATCTTCATTCAGGTCTTGGGTCATAAGATTGGGTGTATGCCAATCTCTTGAAGTTTCAAGGATGAGAATCTTCATTCTGTTAAGGATCAGGAGGTTGGGAGTATACCAATCTTCTGAGGTTTCAAGGATGAGAATCTTCATTCTGTTAAGGATCAGGAGGTTGGGAGTATACCAATCTTCTGAGGTTTCAAGGATGAGAGTCTTCATTCTGTTAAGGGTATCAGGAGCTTGGGAGTATACCAATCTTCTGAGGTTTCAAGGATGAGAATCTTCATTCTTAAGAGAAACAAATTTTTAGGAGCTTCAGTTGTCCGTTATTCTGTTGGTGGTTGTAACTTCCAACAGGTGATGAAGGAATTTTTGATGATTGTGACTTCCAACATGTGATGAAGGAAATTTTTAACGACCGATCAATTTGAAATGTAATTTTGTTGTGGAGAATAAATCCTTGATAAATGTTGGGGAAATAAACCCATGACTACTGGTCTTCTTAGAGAGGTGATAAACTTCTCGAGGAAGTTTGAAGATTTCGGAGAGGTTCATCACTACCCCTAGTATCAGATGTTTGTGGTGTTGCCAGGAAACTTGGACTGCACGTAACCCTGTGTTGAGATTGACGTTTAAATGCCCCAAGTGATGGTGAGGGAGACTAGCCCCAGGTTATCCTGCAATTGAGAGATTTCTTGAAATCTTGACTGGACTGCCCCAGGTTTAATGGGCTTTGAAAGATTTGTTGAAATCTTGATTGGACTGCCCCAGATTTACTGGACCATACCAAGCCAAGTCCCTTTTTTGTTGATGGGAGGTTTTTGCAACGAGAATGTCATCCCACTTGAAATGATTTTACTCAATGAGAGAGCTTTGGTTCCTCCGAACATTTACTGTCGTGAATTTCTTTGCTGGCAAACAAGTAAACATGTGCAAACAACGATATTCAAATAATGCAAAGTTTATGCTTGTCTCGAAGCTTTTTTTTTATTTTAAAAAATGCGTTTTTTAGCAGAAAACTTTTTATAAGACAAATTCAACACCAGATTTAGGGCAAAGCCTTATAGGAGTCAGGATACCTTTTGTAACAGTATGCTTTCGAACTAACCCATGCTTCAATTAGGACTTTTAAAGGGTTGTAACGTGGCTTGGTTCACGGTTTTAAGAAACAAAGGATAAAGGCTCAAAGTATACTTGTACCCACCCGCTCTTCATGACGTTCTTCAATCCTAAACTCAGTTAATTGTGCGTCAGACTCTATTCGAGTTTGGAATGACGTTTTGGTGATGGTTCACACCAGTTGAATTTTATGGAAGGCAATCATCATTTTTGCAACATTTTTCATGTTGTTGAGGATTTATAATGACCTCTTTCTTTTGATTTATCATCCCTAACTTTTGCCTCACTGTTCTTGTTTTTGAGATTACGGTCAGCGGGATGCCCCAGGTTTCTTAAGCCTCCTTTATAGGTTTTGGCTCAGTGAGCTTTTCTCTTTTGAGAGATAATGACTTCCTATGAGATAAGGAACCATCACTGTCTTTTGATTCCAAAGGAATGTTTTTGATGTCATTCGTTGTATTACGAACTGAGAATTTGCGACTTCATGTGCATCTTTTGAATTAACTGAGAGACTACCCTGCCCCAGGTTTAAATCAAAGGTTTCGATTTGTGCTTAAAATATAAAACTCCTACTTCTTTGGCTCGAAGGGGGTTGACTAGGGATTATCTTCCTTATAACTCTAGTGTTTATGATTTTGAAAGAAATGCCTGTATGTTGTACCCCAAAATTTGCCCTCCCATTTCTCAATGATTTCTCATCACAAAACCTTTGAAGCTCAAGATCCAGTTAGGGTTTCATCTGCTCAAAGACCTCTCCTTGCACTGTTGACCCAAATTAGGGTTTGTGTTTGCACCAAGTTGTTTTGACCTAAAGTGCTCAAGATGACTTTCATGCTTTATATTGGACTCCCAAGTTTATCCATACCAAGCTTCAAGCTTTGATTCCAAGTTTTGCTCAGTCAATTGGACAATTGACCTAAAAATCAGCTGTATTGGGGGAAAAGTCAACTGGGACCAATTGACAGTCAAACCTCATGAAAATTGACCCACATCAACATTATGAACTCATATGGACCATTTGATCAAGTTTGGATCACAATTCCATAAGAAATTTGATCAGATCACCAAAAGGGCAAAATGGTCATTTTTAGGGTTTTGACTGCACAGAGGCAATTTTTGACTGTTTGACCTAGCCAATGGAAAACCAAGCTCATATATGGACTCAAGGACCCCATGGAATTATCTTGACATGCTCAACAAACTCAAAAGATCCCAAGTACACAAGATTGACAATTGAATTTCCCAGTCAATTGATCAATTTTGACTGTATACTGAAAAGTCAAACTTTGACTTTTTGGTCAAAATCAAGAGTCAAGATTCATTTTTCATCAAAACATGCCAAATCATGAAACTTGTTCATCAAGAAATCACAAAATGCAAATTAGGGTTAGAAATTAGAATTTTTCATAACTTAGAATTTTTCTAAGTTATAAAAAACCCTAATTTTTTTCTAACTTTGCCCCACTTTTTCACCAAGATCCATTTTGATTCAAACAAAAGTCAAAACATGAAAGTTGTAGCTTGTTGCATAATCTACAACTTTGATTCACAAAGTTTTCCCATTTGAGGCTTGTATCTCAAGTTACAAATTTTTGAATAAGGGCACTAAACCATTCTTAACTTAGTGAATTTTTGACCTATTTTGACAAGGTTTTCTACCCCACTTCAAGGCCATTTTACATACACTTCCACTTGGAATTTCAATTTGCATTTCAATGATGGATTGTATTACACATTCCAAGCTTTCCAAAATGTCCAAGAACTCATCAAACAACCTCATGACTTGAGAGATTCGAATTTCACAATTTGGCAAAAACTCACTTTTGAATTGGCTATTTTTCATGTTCATAATTTGTGCAAACTTCTCAAACCAGCATGCTCCTTGATTACAGGTCCTAAAACCATCCAACACTCAATAATTTAATGCATGTTCATTGTGCTAAGACCTTGTTTCATGAGCTAAAGCATTGTATGATGGATTAATCCCAAATTGGAAAAAGCATTATATCCATTTTTGCAAAAGTTTCACTTTATGTCATGATGCAAATCCACAAGTACAAACCAAATCCAATTGGCACAAGATTATGAGCAAAACACTCTGATCAAGGAGAGGTTATGCAGCTCATTAGGGGTCCCCTACTTGCCTAAAACACCAAGTTGGTTTTGCTTGCTTAAGTGTGAAGTAAAGTGCCATAACATAGGACATCTTTCATCTCAGCATTAGAACACAGAAGCAAATATTGTAGACACATTCCAAACATCCCAACCAAGCTTTTGCACGACCCTAGTACCTCTCAAACACTCCCAATCTCAGAATCATCTTCAAACTGCAAAAACAGGGTCAGGCCTGCAGTTTGAGTGCCATCTTCCATTTCTCTCAAGCTCTCTTGCCTAAACCAGTTCACATACATTCCCTAGCACCTATGCAAGCTAACCATGCCTTGAAACACGACCTGTAATCCCTCTAACCACTTCCACCATTTTCAGTTTCTTGTTTTGCAGGTGAAGTGCTCTAGCACGATTCAGAAGCTTTCAAGACAAAGTAAACATTGGAATAGCATCCCTGGACCACAAGGAAGCTTTTCCAATCATCACCTTGCATTGAAAGCTCCCTCATTTCCAGATAGAACTTCAGCTGAACAGGTATCTTGGTGAACTCGTATCTCTCTTATTAGGCATCATTAGCTTTAAGTTTGTGAATAAACAATGTTCTACTCATGCCACTGAACATGTACATGTTTTTACTTTTCATTTCTTTTGCTTGAGCTGTGAGAATTTGAGGTTTAAAAATGGCAGAAAATCTAGGTTAGGATTTGGGGGAGAGGAAATTCTCCCTCATCTTAGAGAGTTAGATTAAGTTCTGCATATGGTTAGATTCGTCTCTTCATGTTGAACATTTTTTATGTTATGAGTTTTCATTGAAAAGCCAGGAATCAGGAGTTAGAAGATGAAGAACAGGGCGCACGTTTTTTGAATGTTGTTGTACAGAGGTTGAAGAAAGGTCTTCATGGGCTGGGCCTATGTTGACTTTCCTTTTCACACCACCCTTTTTGGTTTTACACCCCTGAGCCCATTTGCTTCATTTTTAATGTTTTTTGACTTTTTCTTTTTTTAACTGACTCATTTATTTTTTCTCAGCATATCAAAAATATAAAAATATTTTTCTCATCATTTTTTGAATTTATTAAGTATTTATTGGATTATTTCTTTAGTTTGTACATAAATGAATAAATATATACCTTTTGTTTTAAAAATACAAAAATAGCACAAATATATTTTTATACACTTTTATCTTATTTTTACCTCCTGAAAATATTTTATAGAAAATTACTTTTTATTTAGATATTAAATATTATTAATTAATATATATAATATATGTTTTTGTAAATAATATGAATATATAGGTATATATTAATGTGCTTAGGATAAAAATACCAAAAAATGTACATATTTTTTTAATATTTAATACTAAAAAATGCCCTTTTTACAAATATACCATATTTTATTTTATTTTTGTATGTAAATAATAAATAATTGATTAATACCCCTTTGATTAAAAATTAGGGTTTTTGCCCTAAATTTGAAAATACTCCAAAAATAATACCTTTTTATTTTCTTCTTTTATTTTACATAAACAATACTTTTTATCATACATATAAAAATTCTTTTTTGCATTCTTGCATATTTGCTTTATTTCTATTTCATTTATGCTTTTAATCATTTTGTAAATATTCAATGCAAATGATGTAATAGCTTAGATTCAATTTCTTGTCTAAATATCTTCCCATTTGAACATTTGTACCCCCCTCCCCATATTATTGTGTTGTAATAGCGTAGGAATTTAAATTTCGCACTTTAAATGCTTTCTAAACATACTATGCTAGAATTAGGGTTTGCGTGCGAATAAAACGAACAAAATAGTTGGACCTAATCTCAAGATAAATAAGCATGAAAATGGACAACACATTTCACACTTGCACCCCTAGGGTATTCCACTTTGTTGCCTTCAAATAATTGGGCCATATTGCATGTTGAATTTCTTTGGGTAAAAACAAACAATCAAATGATCATAGTCCCACAAAATGTTGCTTAAATGAATGATCAAAGTCCCTTTTAAAGAAAATTGCCCAAAGACATTTAACACTATTGCAATTATGGTCTAAACGATGACCCGCGCCCGTCCCGTTCACCTCCTAAGACAAGATTGTCCATCAAATGCAATGGTGGAACAAAATTGTCAAAAGGTTTAAAACATAACAAAAATCTTTGAGAAAACTTTAGGGTAGATAACTCCTAAGTACTTGCCAATTTGCAAAGAAAACACTTGCCTAATTTCAAAACCCACTTCACAAACACTTTCAAAACCAACTTTCAAAAACCTTGAAACATCTTTTTAAAAGACAAAACACCTTTTGTAAAACATTCGAGTAAAGAATTGTTACAAGGGTAGCCTATACAAGGCATCTTTTCAAAAACTTTTTCAAAACCACACACCAAGCACCATTTAAGACAACTGAAAGCCAAGGCAAGTTGATCTAAGCAAGTACCTAAGAGCCCATGGATAACCATGGATAGAAAGGGTGCTAATACCTTCCCTTTCTATAATCTACTCCCCGAACCCAAGAAAAATCTCAAAGGTTTTTGCTGTGCTTTTTAAACCTTTCCTTAGGATAAAATAAAAAGTCGGTGGCGACTCTTGCTCAACCGAAACATTTGCGAAAACAAATGCAAAACCCTAGTCAATTCTCCCACCGTATCACAGAACTGGCGACTCTGCTGGGGAAGATTTTATAAGTGGAGTAACCTTAGGGCTTAGATCACCCTCTTGCATGACTAATTGTTTGATTTATTTTCTTTATACTTTGGCTCTATTGTTTGGGTTTGCAATCCTCCACCCGGATTTTGGGAAACATTCATAGATAGCAATACGTTGTGGAAACTGTGCGGGGTATACCGACACGGTCTAAGCAATAGCTATATTAGTGTGACATATTTGTGAGTACCGGTAACCCTTGAGTTCAATCAAGGAGAGTACGGGGCCGCTGAGTGATGTCACTAAGCACTAATGACCTAGAACCTTACTTGACCATCTTGGCCTTTTATTAGGGGTAGTGAGATGACCGGCTTTGGTGCAGTCCGAAGTTGGTAGATACTCGATACTACACTCATTGAGGGTTGTTTTCTTGGAATATTTTGGTCGCTAGTTAAGTGGCTAAACCAAAACAATGAACATTGAAAACAATCCAGTGATATTGAGCTCCTTAGAACCCGGTTACTATTTATAGGACAGGTTTTTAAGGCAACTACACTCAAGAGGGTACTTACCTATGAAACCCCATGCAAGCCTGAAACTAGGGTTTGGTGTGATTTGCTTGTACATATGTTTTGTGCATACATCATAAACATCATGAAGCATCATATGCATTTACTAACCATTTCAAGGGTTTGGATCTTCATCTTTGTTCCTGTTTTGTAGGTCATGGAAATTCCTCGCAGAAATACCATTCAAGTCAACCTTGTGAGAATCTCTCCTCAACTCAAGGAGCTCACCTCAAGAATTCCGGAAAATTCATCCTTCAGTGAAAGACATGGTAGACTGCTCAGCCTAGTCAGCACCAACATTGAAGAGGACATGATGAAAGTGCTATTCCAATTCTTTGACCCTCTTCACCACTGCTTCAATTTCCCTGATTATCAGTTGGTACCCACTTTGGAGGAGTTTTCTCAACTCCTAAGAATCCCTATCCTTAATCAACTACCCTTCAACGGTACGGAAAAGGAACCAAAGCCGGAAGATGTTGCTCGAGCATTACATCTACAACCATCCGACATCAAGGGGCATTGGGAAACCAGAAGCGGCGTCAAAGGATTCTTAGCAAAGTTCTTGTTTGAGAAGGCACAAGAATGTTGGAATTCATTGGACCTACAAGCCTTTGAAGAGATTGTGGCACTCCTTATCTATGGGTTGGTCTTGTTCCCAAATCCTGACCAATTGGTAGATGTCAACGCCGTCAAAATCTTCTTGTCCAGAAATCCAATACCAACATTGCTTGGAGACATTCTTCACTCATTTTACACACGAACAATGAGAAAGAGGGGTGTCCTCATGTGCTGTACTCCTATCCTTGCAAGGTGGTTTATTTCGCACCTTCCACAATCTGTCTTGAAGAATGACCAAGGCTCAAGGTGGTCCCAACGGTTGATGACTCTTACTCATTCTGATGTGCATTGGTGTTCTCGGTCCAGAGAAAATGTCATCATTGTCGATCGTTGCGGGGAATTTCCTAATGTTCCTTTACTTGGAATTAGGGAAGGTATCACCTACAACCCTTGCCTAGCTTTGAGGCAATTTGGATATGCACGGAGGGACGACCCTCATGATATGTTGATTCCTAGCCTAGTTTTTGACTTCGACAACGATGCGCAAGGACTTCGCCAAAGATTCATCAGAGCTTGGGGAATACTCAACAAGGTTGATAGCAAGACTCTGGGACACAAGAACTCCATCCCTCTTGAGCCTTATCTCAAGTGGGTACGAGCCCAAGCCCAAAGTCTAATGATGCCTTATCCTCATGTACTCCCAGTGATTAAAGAGCCCGTCAATGAAGGAGAGGTTCCCTACACCATCCTGCATCCAGACATGCCTACATCGTGGGAGGAAATGCAGAAAAGTTGGATTCAGCTCAAGGAAGAATGGAATACTTTTGAAGCTAGCTTCTGCGCCAGTGAAAAGAAGGTTCTAGAGCTTACCCGCCGACTCCACGAGCAAGAGGCCCTCAACACCTACATCGCACCAAAGAGGATGCGCAATGTCTTTTTACCTTAAGAAGTTTATTTTGTAATATTTGGCCCCTGGGGCATTTATGTACTAACAAATTTCTTCTTATTAATATGACGTGCGTTCTTCTTTGTCTGAAACAATTTTGAATGTTCTAAATCCTTGAATGCATTGCATACATCAGCATACCATTCATCATGTGCATAAGCAGGTCTCACTCCAGGTTTCCTTATCTGTCTGCTGTTTATTTCAGTAGGATGGATCTCGAGCAAACAGTCAAAGACCTACAAGCTCAGAATGCACAGTTCCAGCAACTCCTGATGACCTTGGCTAAGGGTCAGGAGGATATCAAGACTCAATTGGGGAATAAGGACCCAGTGAAAAAGAAGAAAAAGAGGATTGGGGTGGCTACTTTGGGGAGAAGATTTGACAGAGAAGCTCGGAGAGTGCTTGAATTTCCTCCTACTTCTGATGAAGGGACTAGTAAAAGAGATGGAGTTGCGGTGCCTTCCGAGTCTGATGCGGAGGAAGAAGAGGTTGAAGAGGATGAAGATTATTCTGACCAGCAATATCCTCCAGCTGGTGATAAATACAAGGGTTTAGAGGATAGATTGGCTTCCATGGAATTACAAAGAGTACCGGGTTTGGATTTTGAAGACTTGGGTTTGGTTGCCGGGATTGTGATTCCCCCAAAATTCAAAGTGCCAGTGTTTGTGAGGTATGATGGGCTGTCCTGCCCAAAAATGCATCTCAGGTCCTACGTGAGAAAGATTCAACCCTATACGGCAGATAAAAACCTCTGGATTCATTTCTTTCAAGACAGCCTGTCGGGAGCTCAGTTGGAGTGGTTTTATCAGCTAGAAGGAACCAGTGTCAGAAATTGGGAAGATTTGGCCACCGCTTTCTACAAATAATACAAGTATAATTCTGATCTTGCTCCTACTCGTACCCAACTTCAGGGTATGTCACTAGGAACGAGTGAGGGATTCAAAGAATATGCACAAAAATGGAGGGATTTGGCTGGCAGGGTGCAGCCTCCTTTAACCGATCGTGAGCTCGTTGATATGTTTCTTGGGACCCTATCTGGGCCGTTTTTCAATCATTTAATTGGTAATTCTTCCGCGGGGTTTACCGATTTGATCTTAACAGGCGAAAGGATAGAAGCTGGCATCAAGTCAGGAAAGATTCAGAAGGGTGTTGCTGCAAGTGTTGAGAAGAAACCTTTTAAGAAGGAGACAGCTATGGTATATTCTCAGAGAAGAGCGGGGAAGATGGAGCGTCGACCAACTGTGGGGGCCGTAATGATTCAAAACACTCCAAGTGAGCAGCCTCGCTATAACCAATCCAGACCAAATCAACAACGAGTGGAGCGGCCACAACGGCAGTTCACCCGTATTAATATGACTCCAGCGCAAGTGCTTCCCCATCTATTGAAGTTGAATCTTGCCACCATCAAGGAGGCACCAAAGAATGTAAATACGTCCTCTCCGCATTATCATGCCAATGCTAAATGCGCCTACCATTCAGACAGTGTTGGACACGACACCAATGATTGTTGGGCACTCAAGCATAAAATCCAAGACCTGATAGAGGCTAAGGAGGTAGAGTTTGACGCTCCAGAGAAGCCTAACGTGATATCTGCACCGATGCCGAAGCACGGCCGAAATGTCAATGCCATTGAAGAAGATTTATATGTTGCTGATGTCAGTGATCTGACTACTCCACTGTTAACCATTAAATTGAATCTGTTGAGGGCCGGGATCTTTCCGGGATGTAAGGAAGACTGCTATTGTTGCTACTCTCTGCCGTTTGATTGTCCGCTATTGAAGAAAGGCATCCAAGGCCTTATGGATAGTCGACAAATTTTGTTCGAAAAAGTTTCTGCTGTTCCAGTTCGTACTGAAGATGTCTCAATCATAACCATTCACGCCGATCTTTCCAAGGCCGTCAAAAAGCCTGTTAAGATTACACCAGCTGCAAAGTCTGTTCCTTTGAAGATAACAATGCCAGGGCCTGTTCCCTATGTTTCTGAGAAGTCGATACCTTGGAACTATGGCGGTGACATCTACTACCATGGTATCAAGCAAATCGAGGTAATTGAAGAAAGTTCGGATGATGAAGAAGCCAGCATTAGTAACATTGCGGGCACCAGCAAAATCACCAGGAGCGAGAGAATATTTTCTCCAGAGATTGCCCCTCCAAGAGCAGTCTTTAGACCCTCATCAGCTAACGAAGTCATCCCTGCACCAATAAAGATCTCTGCTAGAACTCCTCTGATTGAAGACGTTATTGTTCCTAGTACTGTCTCTCCTTCCGCTACTGACAAAGGTAAGGGAATCCAAGATGAGCCCGTCAGGACGAGGGCTCAACCCTTGGTAATCCCAGAAACTTCCAAGAAGGAAATGGACGAGATTTTGAGGATAATCAAGAGAAGTGATTACGATGTGGTGGAACAGTTGGGGCAAACCCCCTCCAATATCTCCATGCTGGGACTACTACTTTGCTCAGAAGCGCACACTAAAGCCCTGATAAAATTCCTGAAGGCAGCTCATGTGCCCCAGGAAACCTCTGCGGATCAATTTCAAAATTGCGTGGCTAGCCTGACTGCGGACAATGGATTAGGTTTTTCTGATGCCGACCTAACCCCTAGAGGCAGAAACCACAATGACGCGTTGCATATTTCAATCGAATGTCGCGGAACCACCCTGGCACATGTTTTGGTTGATACCGGTTCGTCGCTGAATGTTTTGCCTAAGAAGGCCTTGGACCGACTAGATTGTGAAGGGTTGGAATTGAAGCCGAGTGATATTGTTGTCAGAGCTTTCGATGGTTCGAAGAGAATGGTCCATGGAGAGGTTGAAATGCCCATCAAGATAGGCACCGAGGTGTTTAAATCCACTTTCTATGTGATGGACATCCGTCCATCATACTCTTGCCTGCTAGGTAGACCTTGGATACACCATGCTGGGGCAGTCACCTCCTCCTTGCATCAGATGTTGAAGTATCCTGTCAAGGGAAAGATCATCACAGTCCATGGCGAAGAAGAGTACATGATTAGCCACTTAAATTCTTTCCGGTATGTGGAGGTTGAGGGAGAATTTATTGAGACACTGTTTCAACATTTCGAAGAAGTCCTTCCTGAAATAGCAGTAGCGAAGTTAACAGCTGAGACACCGAGACAGATGGCCAGGATGGCATCTCTGGAGGACGCAAGGGCCGTAATAAAAGAAGGGAAGAATTCAGCATGGGGGCAGTTACCCGACTTTCCGCATAAGACTGACAAGTTTGGGTTAGGGTTCACAGCCGCTGGCCAGAAAGCTATGCGCCGTGCAAAGATTGAAAGGGCACCAGTCAAAATTTCTCCCTACGGAATCAACGCCCTGGAAGACGAGGACAAAGAAAGCAACATTGAAGAGTGGATTTATCCAACTGTCAAAGGAGGATTGAGCAATTGGGAGGCTAAGGACTTTGTCCCCATCACTTTTATTCTTCAGTAATTTATCTGTTAGACATTTCCTATTTTGGTCTGTAATATTTACTTTCAAACAATCCGTACACTATCTTTTCACCTCATGCCTTGCCCGGGGCATGTAGGTCCACTTGTAAGGGTTTTAATTATTTTTCATATTCATATGCTATGTTTAATGATTCATTGGACGTTTTTCATTTGATAAACTGCTTATGTTCATTTTCTTTCCTTTTGCATTTTTGTTTAACGATGGCTATCCCTTACACACACCCACACTCACCAATGCAGGTACCCATCCACTCCGGATTCCATGGGTGACTATTTTGCTGTATATTTCAATAACCCTGAAGATCTGGTCAATCTAGCCGAGTATGAAGATGACGAAGATTGTGAAGTACCCGGGGAACTAGCCAGACTTCTGCAACAAGAGGAAAGGGCTATCTTACCGCATGAAGAGCCATTGGAAACTGTTAACTTGGGAACCAAGGAGGACCGGAAGGAGGTGCAAGTGGGTGCCAATCTGGAACCAAGAGTCAAGGAGCGCCTAGTACAGTTGTTGAATGAGTATGTTGAGATCTTCGCTTGGTCTTATGAAGACATGCCGGGTCTAGACACAGACATCGTGGTTCACCGTCTCCCCACAAGAGAGGATTGTCCACCAATCAAGCAAAAAGTTCGCCGAATGAGGCCTGACATGTCCGAAAAGATCAAAGCGGAAGTAATGAAACAATTCGATGCTGGCTTTCTGGCTGTTACGTCCTATCCTCAATGGGTCGCTAACATCGTGCCAGTACCGAAGAAAGATGGCAAAGTCAGAATGTGTGTGGACTACCGGGATTTGAATAGGGCCAGCCCTAAAGATGATTTCCCGCTACCTCATATTGACATATTGATCGACAATACAGCTCAGCATAAAGTGTTTTCCTTCATGGACGGATTCTCGGGCTCAATCAAATCAAAATGGCTCCCGAGGATATGGAGAAAACGACTTTTGTCACACAATGGGGCACTTTCTGTTACAAAGTGATGCCGTTCGGGCTGAAAAACGCAGGGGCAACTTATCAACGCGCCATGGTAGCTTTATTTCATGACATGATACATCATGAGATTGAAGTTTACGTGGACGATATGATAGCTCGGTCACAGACAAAGGAAGAGCACCTTGAGCATCTGGAGAAGCTGTTTGCCAGGTTAAAAGAATACAAGCTCAGGCTGAATCCAAGCAAATGCACTTTTGGAGTTAGGTCTGGTAAACTCCTGGGATTCATTGTAAGCAACAAAGGCATTGAAGTCGATCCGGCAAAAGTAAAAGCAATACAAGAGATGCCTGCTCCCCGTACCGAAAAGGAGGTTAGAGGATTCTTGGGGCGCTTAAACTATATCGCCAGATTCATCTCACATCTGACTTCTACCTGTGAGCCAATTTTCAAACTCTTGAAAAAAGATCAGGTAGTGGAATGGAACGACGATTGTCAAGCTGCTTTTGATAGAATCAAGGAGTATTTGCTAGAACCTCCCATTCTGATGCCACCCGTCAAAGGAAGACCATTGATCATGTACTTGACCGTCTTGGATAACTCAATGGGGTGTGTTTTGGGCCAGCATGACGAGTCTGGTCGAAAAGAGCATGCTATTTATTACCTTAGCAAAAAGTTTACCGACTGTGAGACCCGCTACTCACTGCTCGAGAAAACTTGATGCGCTTTGGTATGGGCTGCTCGCCGACTAAGACAGTATATGCTGACTCATACTACTTTGTTGATTTCCAAAATGGACCCTATCAAGTATATCTTCGAAAAGCCCGCTTTATCTGGAAGGATAGCTAGATGGCAAATGATCTTAACTGAGTATGACATCCAGTACACCACCCAAAAAGCTATAAAAGGGAGTGTATTAGCTAACCATCTGGCTCATCAGGCTATCGAAGACTATCAACCCATGAGATTTGACTTCCCAGACGAAGACATCATGAATTTGGACAACATTGAAGGTGACGGACCGTATGACGGACCCGAAAAGGGATCCCGATGGACCCTGTACTTTGATGGTGCTTCAAATGCGCTTGGAAACGGTATTGGCGCAGTACTCATTTCTCCGGAAGGTTGTCACACTCCTTTCACGGCCCGACTTTGTTTCAGCTGCACAAACAACATGGCTGAGTATGAAGCTTGCATCTTTGGTCTCAAGGCTGCTATAGACTTGGGGATCAAATCTTTGATCGTCTTTGGGGACTCGGCTTTGGTCATCAGCCAAATCAAAGGAGAGTGGGATACCAAACATCCTAATCTCATCCCATACAAAGAACATGTCCTAACATTGTTGCCTCACTTCGAGCAAATTACCTTCGAGCATTTCCCGCGAGAAGAGAATCAGCTAGCAGATGCTCTAGCCACAATGTCCTCCATGTTTAAACTCAACTGGGATAACGAGACTCCCCAAATCACCATCGAGCGAATGGATGAACCTGCGCATTGTCACGAGATTAATACCGAAGAAGTAATGGAACAACCTTGGTTTCATGAAATCAAAAGGTATCTCGAGACTAGAGATTATCCTGAAGGAGCTTCAGTGAATGACAAGAAGTTCTTAAGGAAATTTGCTGCTAAGTTCTTCCTGAGCAACGACATCCTTTACAAACGAAGTCATGATTGTGTACTACTCCGATGTGTGGACAAAGCTGAAGCAGAGTTGATCATGACTGATATACACAGCGGCACATTTGGCACTCACTTGAGCGGGCATACAATGGCTAAGAAGATCCTGAGGGCAGGCTATTACTGGTCTACCATGGAAGCTGATTGCCATCAACATTCCCGTACTTGCCACAAGTGTCAAGTCTATGCTGACAAAGTTCATATTCCTCCGGTTCCCCTCAACGTCCTGACTGCTCCGTGGCCCTTTGCAATGTGGGGCATTGATATGATTGGAGAGATCAAGCCCACGGCTTCCAACGGACATCGCTTCATCCTGGTTGCCATTGACTACTTCACTAAATGGGTCGAAGCAGCTTCTTTCGCCTCTGTCACCAAAAATGTGGTTGCCCGCTTTATCAAGCAAAATCTCATATGTCGGTATGGTGTTCCAGACAGGATCATCACGGATAACGGTACAAATCTGAATAACACAATGATCACCGCATTGTGCGAACAGTTCAAGATTTATCATCACAATTCATCTCCCTATCGGCCGAAGATGAACGGTGCTGTTGAAGCTGCGAACAAGAACATTAAGAAGATCATTCAGAAAATGACAGTCACTTACAAAGACTGGCATGAGATGTTACCGTTTGCTCTACATGGATACCGTACGACGGTACGTACTTCAACAGGGGCAACCCCATTTTCTTTGGTTTATGGCATGGAAGCTGTTTTGCCTATGGAAGTCCAGATCCCTTCTCTAAGGATTATGAAGGATGCGGGTTTGAATGAAGATGATTGGATGCAGACCCGACTTGATCAACTTAATCTGATCGACGAGAAGCGACTTGCTGCTATATGCCATGGTCAGACGTATCAAAAGCGGATGATCAAGGCCTTCAATAAGAAAGTCAGACGTCAAGTGTATCAAGTCGGAGACCTCGTAATCAAGCGGATTATCTTGCCGCAAAGTGATCCCAGGGGCAAATGGACTCCTACATATGAAGGACCATTTGTGATCAAGAGCATATTTTCTGGTGGTGCAATGATTCTGACCACCATGGACGGCGACGATTTGCCGCACCCTGCGAACGCAAACATAGTCAAAAGATACTACGCATAAAATAACCCGACAAGTCGAAAACCCGAAAGGGCGGCTTGGGAAAAAATGGGCATCCCGGTGAACCGAAAACCCGAAAGGGCGGTTCAGGCAAAAGTTAGGGATAAAAATTATATAAAAAAATCTGTACACCCGGCAAGTTGAAAACCCGAAAGGGCGGCTTGGGCAAAAAGGGGTTTCCCGGTGGATCGAAAACCCGAAAGGGCGATTCAGGCAAAAGTTAGGGAATTAAAGCGTATGACTATGTCTCGTCGGATCACTTCAAAGACAATCTCTTCATCAACCAGTTCCGGGTTTCTGATCAATTCAGTCATCGGCAAACAAAGCATGGAATAGACAGATATTCAGAGTTGTGAAGGCTGTAGCAGAATGGAATCCCATGGAATTATTTCACATAGCCATCTTTATTTTGTATAAATTTTTCAAATATTTACGACAAAATCCTCTTACTAGGATGATTGTCTCCTTTGTACAAATATACTCAAAGAAAATGAATACAAATACTTTTCCCAGAAATTTGTGTCATTTCCTTTTCTTTTCTCTTGCACTATCTGTTTTATTTTGAGAAACGTCCAATGTTTTGTTAAATAGGCATATGCATTTGAAACATAATCATTTCCTTATGAGTCGGGAAAGAGGATTACCGATGGGTCAAAGGAACAGTTGGATATCTTGATACCCTTCAAAGGAAGCCCCCGAGATATTTGGAATCCATATCCCCAGCAAGTCTTGAAGCTCACCCCCAGTAGATTCTGGAAGCTTATTCCCTGCAGAGCACGGACGTCTCTCCCGAGTTTTATTCAAAGTTATTCCTCACAAGGCCTTATAACTGGGTTATCCTCAGCTAACAACCGCGGAAGATCGCACTCGCCAAGATTATTCCTATCCCAACGGAGTTCATCAAGATTCCCCAACAACTTATCTTTGCAAATCCCCAGCCAGAGAATCCTCCGGAAATCAATTCCCTTCAGAGTTTAAGTTTCAGTGTCCCCAACCGAGCTAAAGCTTCAAATTATCAATCCCCAGCGGAGCTAGACTAATGAACCTTCTCCCCACAGAGTTTTAGGAGAACAAATCTTGAGTTCCCCAGTGAAGTCGCCAGAGATGTTTCCCGCCAAACTGAAGATTCTCAGTCTTGCATCCCCAGCATGAGCCTACTAGATTGGTACTCCCCAGTAGAAGTCATCAGGAATTCCCCAGAGGTTTGGTTTACAACCCAAGCTCCTTATTCCCCAGTAACAGCCAAGGAATTATTCTTCCCAGCAGCAGTCAAGACGCTTTTATCTTCAGCCATCTAGGATTCATCTATCCCCAGCAAGACAGCTCATCAGCTTACATGCGCACTCATTACATTCGTATCATAAACATTGATATAACATACATTGTATCATGCATCATGACATTGCATATAACTAACTCTTTACCTTTTCAGGTAAGACCATTCGGCCGACTAAAATCATTATCTTCCGAGATTCTTTCCAGGAATAGTTCGGATGTGACCCAGACATGGCAACATTCTAATGCTTATTCCAGATTCATCCCGATGCAGTTTTACACAAGCTCATCCTCAGGGAACCCTACACCGGTTTTTCCTCCAACTTCAAGATTTCTGAAAACAGTTCACGGGTTCTCCAAGTAAACGGATGTTAACCTATCACTTGTTCAGATTCTTCTTCAAGACTTCTGAAAACAGCTTACGGACGCTTCCCAACAACGGATGCTGCTCTATTGCTTGTTCAACTTCAAGATTTCTGAAAACAGTTCACGAGTTCTCCAAGTAAACGGATGTTAACCTATCACTTGTTCAGATTCTTCTTCAAGACTTCTGAAAACAGTTTATGGATTCTTCCCAACAACGGATGTTAATCTATCGACTCATTCAGATGCAACTTTCTGAAAACAGCTTACGGACACTTCCCAACAACGGATGCTGCTCTATTGCTTATTCAAAACCTCAGGATTTCTGAAAACAGTTTACGGGTTCTCCAAGCAACGGATGTTAACCTATCGCTTGTTCAATTTCTTCTCCGAATTTCTGACAACAGTTTACGGATTCCTCCCAACAACGGATTTCAATCTATTGCTTGTTCAGACCCCCAGTGCGGAGATGGTCCAAAGCTTGGACACCTTCCTGATATTCCCTTCCAGATGGCATCTCTAAGCCCATCCCCGACAGGATCTCTGTTACCCTCTCAAGATGGCATCTCTAAGCCCATCTCCAAATGGCATCTCTAAGCCCATTCCCGCATTCATTGCTTTGACGAGTGCAAATTTCCAGGCACTCTAGTGTCCAATCTCCTTTTACCCTCGAGTCACGAAAGGCAAACTTGCCAATCTAACTCTTCGGATTCAAGAAGATTGAACAGGGGCAACTGTTGTACCCCAAAATTTGCCCTCCCATTTCTCAATGATTTCTCATCACAAAACCTTTGAAGCTCAAGATCCAGTTAGGGTTTCATCTGCTCAAAGACCTCTCCTTGCACTGTTGACCCAAATTAGGGTTTGTGTTTGCACCAAGTTGTTTTGACCTAAAGTGCTCAAGATGACTTTCATGCTTTATATTGGACTCCCAAGTTTATCCATACCAAGCTTCAAGCTTTGATTCCAAGTTTTGCTCAGTCAATTAGACAATTGACCTAAAAATCAGCTGTATTGGAGAAAAAGTCAACTGGGACCAATTGACAGTCAAACCTCATGAAAATTGACCCACATCAACATTATGAACTCATATGGACCATTTGATCAAGTTTGGATCACAATTCCATAAGAAATTTGATCAGATCACCAAAAGGGCAAAATGGTCATTTTTAGGGTTTTGACTGCACAGAGGCAATTTTTGACTGTTTGACCTAGCCAATGGCAAACCAAGCTCATATATGGACTCAAGGACCCCATGGAATTATCTTGACATGCTCAACAAACTCAAAAGATCCCAAGTACACAAGATTGACAGTTGAATTTCCCAGTTAATTGATCAATTTTGACTGTATACTAAAAAGTCAAACTTTGACTTTTTGGTCAAAATCAAGAGTCAAGATTCATTTTTCATCAAAACATGCCAAATCATGAAACTTGTTCATCAAGAAATCACAAAATGCAAATTAGGGTTAGAAATTAGAATTTTTCATAACTTAGAATTTTTCTAAGTTATAAAAAACCCTAATTTTTTTCTAACTTTGCCCCACTTTTTCACCAAGATCCATTTTGATTCAAACAAAAGTCAAAACATGAAAGTTGTAGCTTGTTGCATAATCTACAACTTTGATTCACAAAGTTTTCCCATTTGAGGCTTGTATCTCAAGTTACAAATTTTTGAATAAGGGCACTAAACCATTCTTAACTTAGTGAATTTTTGACCTATTTTGACAAGGTTTTCTACCCCACTTCAAGGCCATTTTACATACACTTCCACTTGGAATTTCAATTTGAATTTCAAAGATGGATTGTATTACACATTCCAAGCTTTCCAAAATGTCCAAGAACTCATCAAACAACCTCATGACTTGAGAGATTCGAATTTCACAATTTGGCAAAAACTCACTTTTGAATTGGCTATTTTTCATGTTCATAATTTGTGCAAACTTCTCAAACCAGCATGCTCCTTGATTACAGGTCCTAAAACCATCCAACACTCAATAATTTAATGCATGTTCATTGTGCTAAGACCTTGTTTCATGAGCTAAAGCATTGTATGATGGATTAATCCCAAATTGGAAAAAGCATTATATCCATTTTTGCAAAAGTTTCACTTTATGTCATGATGCAAATCCACAAGTACAAACCAAATCCAATTGGCAAAAGATTATGAGCAAAACACTCTGATCAAGGAGGGGTTATGCAGCTCATTAGGGGTCCCCTACTTGCCTAAAACACAAAGTTGGTTTAGCTTGCTTAAGTGTGAAGTAAAGTGTCATAACATAGGACATCTTTCATCTCAGCATTAGAACACAAAAGCAAATATTGTAGACACATTCCAAACATCCCAACCAAGCTTTTGCACAACCCTAGCACCTCTCAAACACTCCCAATCTCAGAATCATCTTCAAACTGCAAAAACAGGGTCAGGCCTGCAGTTTGAGTGCCATCTTCCATTTCTCTCAAGCTCTCTTGCCCAAACCAGTTCACATACATTCCCTAGCACCTATGCAAGCTAACCATGCCTTGAAACACGACCTGTAATCCCTCTAACCACTTCCACCATTTTCAGTTTCTTGTTTTGCAGGTGAAGTGCTCTAGCACGATTCAGAAGCTTTCAAGACAAAGTAAACATTGGAATAGCATCCCTGGACCACAAGGAAGCTTTTCCAATCATCACCTTGCATTGAAAGCTCCCTCATTGCCAGATAGAACTTCAGCTGAACAGGTATCTTGGTGAACTCGTATCTCTCTTATTAGGCATCATTAGCTTTAAGTTTGTGAATAAACAATGTTCTACTCATGCCACTGAACATGTACATGTTTTTACTTTTCATTTCTTTTGCTTGAGCTGTGAGAATTTGAGGTTTAAAAATGGCAGAAAATCTAGGTTAGGATTTGGGGGAGAAGAAGTTCTCCCTCATCTTAGAGAGTTAGATTAAGTTCTGCATATGGTTAGATTCGTCTCTTCATGCTGAACATTTTTTATGTTATGAGTTTTCATTGAAAAGCCAGGAATCAGGAGTTAGAAGATGAAGAACAGGGCGCACGTTTTTTGAATGTTGTTGTACAGAGGTTGAAGAAAGGTCTTCATGGGCTGGGCCTATGTTGACTTTCCTTTTCACACCACCCTTTTTGGTTTTACACCCCTGAGCCCATTTGCTTCATTTTTAATGTTTTTTGACTTTTTCTTTTTTTAACTGACTCATTTATTTTTTCTCAGCATATCAAAAATATAAAAATATTTTTCTCATCATTTTTTGAATTTATTAAGTATTTATTGGATTATTTCTTTAGTTTGTACATAAATGAATAAATATATACCTTTTGTTTTAAAAATACAAAAATAGCACAAATATATTTTTATACACTTTTATCTTATTTTTACCTCCTGAAAATATTTTATAGAAAATTACTTTTTATTTAGATATTAAATATTATTAATTAATATATATAATATATGTTTTTGTAAATAATATGAATATATAGGTATATATTAATGTGCTTAGGATAAAAATACCAAAAAATGTACATATTTTTTTAATATTTAATACTAAAAAATGCCCTTTTTACAAATATACCATATTTTATTTTATTTTTGTATGTAAATAATAAATAATTGATTAATACCCCTTTGATTAAAAATTAGGGTTTTTGCCCTAAATTTGAAAATACTCCAAAAATAATACCTTTTTATTTTCTTCTTTTATTTTACATAAACAATACTTTTTATCATACATATAAAAATTCTTTTTTGCATTCTTGCATATTTGCTTTATTTCTATTTCATTTATGCTTTTAATCATTTTGTAAATATTCAATGCAAATGATGTAATAGCTTAGATTCAATTTCTTGTCTAAATATCTCCCCATTTGAACATTTGTACCCCCCTCCCCATATTATTGTGTTGTAATAGCGTAGGAATTTAAATTTCGCACTTTAAATGCTTTCTAAACATACTATGCTAGAATTAGGGTTTGCGTGCGAATAAAACGAACAAAATAGTTGGACCTAATCTCAAGATAAATAAGCATGAAAATGGACAACACATTTCACACTTGCACCCCTAGGGTATTCCACTTTGTTGCCTTCAAATAATTGGGCCATATTGCATGTTGAATTTCTTTGGGTAAAAACAAACAATCAAATGATCATAGTCCCACAAAATGTTGCTTAAATGAATGATCAAAGTCCCTTTTAAAGAAAATTGCCCAAAGACATTTAACACTATTGCAATTATGGTCTAAACGATGACCCGCGCCCGTCCCGTTCACCTCCTAAGACAAGATTGTCCACCAAATGCAATGGTGGAACAAAATTGTCAAAAGGTTTAAAACATAACAAAAATCTTTGAGAAAACTTTAGGGTAGATAACTCCTAAGTACTTGCCAATTTGCAAAGAAAACACTTGCCTAATTTCAAAACCCACTTCACAAACACTTTCAAAACCAACTTTCAAAAACCTTGAAACATCTTTTTAAAAGACAAAACACCTTTTGTAAAACATTCGAGTAAAGAATTGTTACAAGGGTAGCCTATACAAGGCATCTTTTCAAAAACATTTTCAAAACCACACACCAAGCACCATTTAAGACAATTGAAAGCCAAGGCAAGTTGATCTAAGCAAGTACCTAAGAGCCCATGGATAACCATGGATAGAAAGGGTGCTCATACCTTCCCTTTCTATAATCTACTCCCCGAACCCAAGAAAAATCTCAAAGGTTTTTGCTGTGCTTTTTAAACCTTTCCTTAGGATAAAATAAAAAGTCGGTGGCGACTCTTGCTCAACCGAAACATTTGCAAAAACAAACGCAAAACCCTAGTCAGTTCTCCCACCGTATCACACTGTACATCGTCAGCAAGGTCTGTTAAAAAGCATAATGTATGAGATTATGGTATTGTTTCGTCATCCTCCTTCTAAAGGCTTGTAGCTTTTTATCAAGAGTTAAATATCATAAAGAAAGTAGGAAGCATAGTTTAAGAATAGTGAAAATGAATTGATGAATTCAAGACAAACATATGCAATGCATTAATGAAACAGAGTTTGACATCAACAGATAATTGTTTGAATAACAAAAGAAATTACAAATTGAACATTCAAATGAAAGAAAAGTCTCTTAGTTCGAACTTTGTCAATTCAGGTGGAGAACCCTTAGCGGAAGATTTTCATCTCGCCATCCGGCATGAATTCCAGCACTCCTTCGTCAATCAGGTCTTGGATCTTGTTTTTCAAAGCCCAACAGTCATCGGTGTCATGTCCAGGACTATGGGAGTGGTATACACAAAATGCGTCGGGGTGAAGGCTAGGAGTAGAGGTATTGGGCTTCCGAATATGATCCTTTAAAGAAAGCAGATTGACCTCCAACAAGCGTTTCAGTATTAGAGATGATGGTATGTCAGTTTCAGAGAAATGTCTTCCAGACGTATTTTTCTTACGCCGATTACCCTGTTGATACTGGCGAGGTTGTTGCTGGGCTTGTGACCCTGAAGCAAGTTGGGAAGCCTTTCCCTTGTCTTCTTTTCTCAAAGGAGGTTGAATGGTGACGCGATCTTCAACCCTAGATGTTTGCCCCACTTGGTTATCTCGAAGCCGTTTGTTGATGAGAACCCTGAGCTCTTCTTGTCTTTGAGCTAGGTCTTGAATGAGAGCCATCTGGCCCACCAATTGTCCCATCATCTGGATCTTCATTGTTACCAGCTTAATCTGTAACCCTTCCAATTGATCATTCCTGGCACTGCCTGTATTCCCTAGGACCATGTCCCTTGTGAGGAGAGCTTTCACTTCTTCTTGCCCCTGGGACAGATTCAAGAACATTTCTTGAAGTTGAGCGTTTTGATCCTGGATATCTTTGACAGTCCTCTCTAGAGCCATCTCTACTGAAATAAACAGTAGGAGAATAAGGAAACCTGAAAAGGAAAACTTGTTATGATACAATGCATGATATGTGGATGCATGTTTTCAAGAATCTCGCGAGGTAAACACAAGAAAATGTTAGAGGTTGAACTTTGATCAGCATCTTTGACTGGAGAACATTGTATCGGTGGATGTCTTTCCACGAGAATCAAGCTCACCATGTCAAGTGGGTCATAGCCCATGATTCAAGTTGTTGTACTTGATCTTTGACGGCATTTGTATAGAGGAAAATCCTCTTGCCCTTTGGTAGACGTCTGGTTCAATGTGACCCTGCATCAAAAGACCCTCGAGATCCTTGAAATGGTTATTGAAAATGCTATGGTATGATGTTATGATGTTATGTACATGTATGCACAAGTAAGTAAGCGTATATACAGATAATCACATTCACAAAAAGCAGACAAGTCCTTAGGTTTAGGCTTGCACGGGGTTTGTAGGTAAGTACCCTCTTGAAGTTAGTTGGCTCAACCTGTCCTAAAATAGAAACCGAGTTCTAAGGAGCTCAATATCACTGGATTATTTTCCGTGTTCATTGTTTTGGTTTAGCCACTTAACTGGCGACCAAAATATTCCAAGAAAATAATCCTCAATGAGTGTAGTATCGAGTATCTACCAACTTCGGACTGTACCAAAGTCGATCATCTCACTACCCCTAAAAAGGCCAAGATGGTCAAGTAAGGTTCTAAGAGTTCGTTAGTGCTTCATGACATCACTCAGCGGCCCCATATTCTATTTGATTAACTCAAAGGCTACCGATACCCACAAATATGTCACACTAACATAGCTACTGCTTCAACCATGTTGGTATACCCCGCACAGTTCCCTCACAGTTTATTGCTACTTACCTAAAAGGTGTCCCAAAATCCGGGTGTAGGATTTAAAACAAACCCGAACAAGGAACCCAAAAAGTAAAGCAATCAAAGCAATCAAGGTAAGCATGTAAAGGTGATCTAAAACCCTAAGGTAACCCCACTTTTAAAATTATTCCCCAGCAGAGTCTCCAGTTCTGTGATACGGTGGGAGAACTGACTTGGGATTTTGCGTTTGTGTTCGCACTTGTTCGGTTTAGCAAGAGTCGCCACCGACTTTTTATTTTATCCAAAGGAAAGGTCAAAAAGCACATGAAAGACCTTTGAGATGTTTTCTTGGGTTCGGGGGGTAGATTATGAAAAGGGAAGGTGCTAGCACCCTTTTCATCCATGGTTATCCATGGGCTCTTAGTTACTTGTTTTAGATCACTTGCCTTTGCTTTTCAATCGTTTGAAATGGTGCTTTGTGTTTGTGGTTTTCAAAATGTTTTAAAAAATATGCCTTGTCTAGGAAACCCTTGTAATGATTCTTGTTTGAATATATACAAAGGTGTGTGTCTTTTTGAAAAGATATTTCAATGTTTTGAAAGTTGTTTTTGAAACTGTTTTGAAGTTGTGTTGGGAAGTGTGTTTGAAAAATGGCAAGGATGTTTTGCAAGATTTTTGATCAAGTAACTAAGAGTTGTCTTCCCTATTTTACTCAAAGATCTTTCTTATGTTTTTAACCCTTTAAACAGTGTTGTTTCACCATTGTGTTTGATGAACAACCTTGCGTTAGTGTCATATCCCAAATTTTAACCTAAGATACCACCTCCCATCTGCATTGTTACATAGCAAGCGTTCACAAGCGTTTCAACCTATTTTTGCCAATTCTCGAATTAGATTTCAAAAAATTCATAACTTCTTCAAATTTCAATTTTTTAGTGGTTCTTTTACATATGATTCTCCTCTGCAACAACTACAACTTTTCTTTACAAGTCAAGAGAAGATTATACTTTGAAAATCCACCAAAAAATAGGAACGTTAGAAATTGTTGTGAATTTAGTGAAATTTAACTGGTTTTTTTGTCTGAATTTATTAAATCTTGTTTTTTACATTTTTCATCATCTTTCTTTTATTCTTATTTCCATAAAAAAGAAAATCCTAAAAATATTTAGTTCATGCTAATTTTCATTTTATTTATGTTTATTTCAAAATATAAAAAATTTAGTTTCCTTAAGTTTCATTTAGTTTTTTTGTTCTTGTATCATTTAAATTAAAATTATAGTCTTTTAGATTTAATTTAGTAAAAAAAATCTCAAAAATAGTAATTTCACATTCTTTTATTTTATTTTTGCAAGTTCTTTATGTTAATTTAAAATTATCAAAAAAATCTTAGTTACATATAATTTATATTTTTGCATCACTTTATTTGGAAAAAACCAAAAAATGTTAATATCTTTTTATTTTACTTTTTACATTTTTCAGCTTAGTTTTACTAACAATTATTTTATTATTGTCATTGTTATTTATTATTAATATTTTGAAATATAAATATGTCAATTATAAGTTTGTCCATATAAATCTGTCCCCATGCTGCGCAAGTTTGTCCTCACATGCACCAAGCTCAGTACAAAATTCTGCTGGTCCCTTCATGCAATGCCAACTAACGGTCCAAATCCCTGCTGCCTCCACCACCCACCAAAAACTCTTGAACACCAACCACAACCTGTGCACATCAGTCCAAGAATTGCCTCAAATGGCACACACCAAAACTGTATCAGAAAAGTGTCGAAATCAGACCATTACATATGTTCAAACTCATCAAAAAAATCCCTCCCAAAACCTCATGGTATCACTATATAAACAGGCATTAGGGAGCGAAAAAAAGGAGTTCATAAAAAAGGGAGGAGAGCGTTCAAAAGAGTTCACCAAGAAAAAGCAAACTTGCAAGTTCTCACACTTGCCAAGCTGTTTCGAATTTGCAGAAACACAAATCTGCATCGAAACCTCCTCACACCATAAACTCCAAGCCTGTTTCGAACCAAGCATAAGCCTACCCTCCTCACCAAAGCCTGTTTTGAACCAAGCACAAACCTGCAAACACAATCCTGCATAACTCAAAGCCTGTTTCGAACCGAACAGCAAGCCACTTTCGAAAAACCCACAAATTATAACATCTTTTCCTCATTCCACCATCAGCTACATCAGTTTCCCTTCAAACCTCAACTGGCTCACACGTTCTGTTCAACAACACAGTAGCCACCATACTTTGTTTTTTTTCCACTTTTTTACTTAATTTCCGTTCCACACATCATCAATAAGCACAAGCAGATTTTCAGACGAGCAGGAGGAATTAAAAAGCATATTATCTCATCTCTGGATTTCTCTATTATTGTCAAAAAATCGAAACCATCAGACTTACTCTGATCTTTTAAGTTTCCTTACTACTTTTTTTCCTCAAAATATGTTGCCATGCTTGTCATAATGATATATGTTGTGAACTAGTTGTTGTTGCTGCTTTTTTTTTATTGTTGATGTTTCAATAAGTCAGAACCCCCTTTAGTTTGTTTCTCTTGCCATGAATATTTGTCACCTTGTTGATTTGTTGTTTAAATGCATGAAAGAGCCAGAAACTGTGTTGTTATTCGATTTCGATTTAGGGGAGGCAGTGTTCGAAACTAGAAACAGTGGTGTTGTTCGTTCTGACTTAGGAAGAATTCGAAACCCCTAGCAGTAGTGTTGTTCATTTTTGACTTAGGAAGAATTCGAAACCCATAGCAGTAGTGTTGTTCGTTTTTGACTTAGGAAGAATTCGAAACCCCTAGTAGTAGTGTTGTTCATTTTTGACATAGGAAGAATTCGAAACCCATAGCAGTAGTGTTGTTCGTTTTTGACTTAGGAAGAATTTGAAACCCATAGCAGTAGTGTTGTTCATTCTGACTTAGGAAGAATTCGAAGCCAGAAGCAGTGTTCGTTCTTAATCTAGAATAGAGGGAGTTCGAAGCTGGAAGAGTAAGTGTTCGATTTCGATTTAGGGGAGCAGAGTGTTCGATTTTGATGTGGATAGAGAGAGTTCGAACCCAGGAGCAGAATGTTCGATTTAGGAGAGAGAGAGAGTTCGAAGGATAGTTCGAAGAGAGAAGAAGGAGTTTGAAAGAGAGCATTCGAAAGAGAGAAGAGTGCATTCGAAAGAGAGAAGAGAGAGTTCAAAGGATAGTTCGAAAGAGAGAGTTCGAAGGAAGCGTTTTTTTCGATTTCGATTGCAATCCCATGTTGGATTTTTTTATTATTATTTTGTTTTCAGCTCAAATATCTTGTTAATTATAAATCTGCAGCTGGCTGTAACCAAAACAAAACCTTGGGTCTCATTTCAAGTAGGCTTTAGCGCCCAGTACTTCATGCTTACCATATATTTTAATTTACCCTCTTATTCTTTTGATTTCCTTAGCTCTTTTGGTTTAAAAAATTAAATAATCACATAGTTTAAATAAAACCCAATTAATTAATTTAGTTTTTATAATTTAGTTAAATCTTAACATTTTGTTTGGTCAGCATGTTAGTAAATTTTGTTAGTTTTTTAGTCTTTTATTGATAGGTTTATAAGTTATCTTTGAATTTATCCCCCCTCCTGATGTTCCTCCCATGATACATGTTGGTTGAGTTTATTTCGATTTAATTCCATGAGTGTTTATACTTTTAGTTTAATATTCATATTGCTTGCAAAAATCCAAGGGAATTGTCTAATTTTTGTCGACTTCATGTCATCAAAAAAAAAACATTGTGCGAATACCCTCATTTCATTAAAAACTTAAGATAATTTTCCCAAATATTCAATTTTTTCAAAACTCACACCTTTTAAGTCAAAACTTCGACATTAGGTCGTCGTATCTTCAAAAACTCGTCCATACCCATTTTTTGGCCAAAACAATTTATTTTTAATCAAACAAACATTTTAATAAACAGATATTTCAAAAGGTTCCTATAGAATACTATAGATACATTGGGTGCTAATACCTTCCCATTGTATAACCAACCCCCGAACCTTAAACCTCTTTTCAAAAACGCCTTGTATTTTCATTACTTTTAAAGTATTATTTTACATTGCATGTTTTAGGGTTTTATTTCTCTCTTTTCCCTTTTCCCTTGGAAATAATAAAGCGCGGTGGCGACTCTTGCTTTTGTGAGACGAATTAATTAATAGTTAGATCTCCGATGTACCCCGCTACATTTTTTATCGCTACAGTTAGGATGGGACAAGCGCGAGTCATCGCATACAATCATTGAAGGAAACTTGTGAGACGCTCTAGCAATTTTGTAAGGGACGAGATCGTTTTATCGAAGGCAACATCGAGGGTCATCGAGGGACTACGATCTTTGTTTATTGAAGGGGCATTTTCTAGAGTGTCTCATACTCGAGGGATATGATTTGTATTTTCCGAGGCAACAAGCGAGGTTACCCTAGAGGTGCAAGTGTGAATTGTGTATTGATTTTCATGCATTTATCTTGTATTAGGTCATCTAGCGATTGATTTTGAATCTTCGCATACAAACCCTAATTACTATACAGTATATGGAAAGCGATAAATTACGGGAATTTAAAGTCTAAGTTATTACAAGTAAGTATCCGGGGATGGGGGTACAAATTTATACAAATGGGGATGAGTCTTATCAGAATAATAATGTCCAAGTATTATGTTACAACCAAATCGAATTGACGCAATTCAAATATTAACAAATGGTAACAAAACATAAAGATAAAGAGAAACAAAAGTATTATGAGATGTATGTATTTATTTACAAGTAATCAAATAAAAATTTCAACCTAAAAAGATTAAGTATTTATTATTATTTTTGTATTTTTGTTAATTATATAGACAAAGAGTTTTAAAGAAAAGAAAAATTATTTTAAGTTAAAATTTTATTATTTATGTATGTTTTAAAGAAAACTCTTATATATATATATATATATATATATATATATATATATATATATATATATATATATATATATATATATATATATATATATATATATATATATATATATATATATATATATATATATATATATATATATATATATATATATATATATATATATATATATATATATATATATATATATATAAACTCTATTACTATTGTATGACAAATTAATTAGTAATTAAAAATATGTTAAGACAAATTAAAGTAATTACTATCAAAATAAAAGAAAAAGATTAAAAAGAAAAGTAAAAGAATGAAAAGGGATGAAGGTGATGGGCCTAAGGGTTAGCATTTGGCCCAAATAAAACAAGAATTTGGTTAAAAGGGGGGTGCAGGCGCTAGAAAGCGTTTGGGATTTGGTAGTTTATGGGGCAAAAAGCCCAATTGAAACATACAACATTTTGTTAGGGTTAGAGTTTGTTTTAGAAATTAGGGTTCAAAGTTTGTACAGCGGCGCGGCTCCTTTCTTCTCGTCTTCGTCCTCTTCGTCTCTCTCAAACCATGGGGCTTCTGATTCCTCCCTCCAAGCTCCGGGATACCATAATGTTACCTCCATCCTCTCCTCTCTGTAACTATACAGGGCGGTAATTTGAAAGGTATCATTTTCGTTCTTGACGCGTTTTCTTTACAGTTTGCATGTTCAATTCTTGTATGTTTTATTGTTTGCAAAGTTTAATCTTTGGCATTTATGATGTGAGACGTAGGAAAATTGAGGAAAAATACCTTGGCGTTTTGTTTTGTAAGATGATGGAAGGAGAGAGGACTTGGAACGACGGCGTTCTTGGTGGCCGGAGAAGGAGAACGAGGATGACAGCGTTGATAGCTCACCTTTGGTATTTCTGTATCTTTTAAACGTTTGATGATGAATGCATATTCTGAAAACCCTATATCATTGTGCTTCTGAATCTTCTCTTCTTCTTCTCTTTTGCTGATGCTTAATGATGATGAATTTGTTTCTAAAAAAAAGCTATTTGTTGTTGTTCTTCATGTTGATATTGAAACTTGTTGGTGATGAATGTTAATGATGAACTTATTGCTTTGATCTTTCACTCTTCCTCTGCTTTTTTTGTCAATGATGATGATTTTTCTGAGATATCTCTTGCTTCTAAACTCTTCCTCTTTGTGGGCCCTGTTGATTTGATGATGAATATATGTGTTCTGAAAAATCTATTTATTGTTGTTGATTTGGTGTTTGGATGTTTTGTGATGATGAACTTGAACTGTGTTTGTAGTTTAGGCAAGACTGAGTTTGTGTATGCAAATTTGGGCTTGGCTTGAGTATTTTGGGCAAACAGACTTGAGTTGTTCTTGTTTGGATTTTGAATTTGCTTGTATTTAGGCCAGTTTTGCAGTTTGGATATGCTTACAGGTTTGTTGTGTAGTTGGACAGGTTTGTTGTGTTTTGCAGATCTGAGTTTGCTTGTTGAAGGCGGGCTTGAATGGTTTGTGAGGCAGGTTGTGTTTGGAGGCAGTTTGATGAATTTTTTAGGCAGACTATCTTGCTTCTGGTGTTTTGGTAAGGCAGGCTGTCTTGCTTCTGGTGTTTTGGTAAGGCAGGCTGTATGGAGAAAGCAGGCTTTGAAGGCTTGTTGTGCTTGCTTCTATTTACAAGCACTTTGTTGTTTTAACTGGTTTTTGCAGTTTGAGCAGGTTTGAATAGGTTGGAGTTTTGAAGGCCACTTTGAGATGCAGTTTTACAGGTTGAACTGGCTTGTGTGATTTGTGGTGCTTGTGTTTACAAGCATTTTTACAGGTTATGCAGGCAGGTGGTGTTTTGCTGTGCTTGTGTTTACAAGCAGTTTTGCAGGTTTTATCACTTGCAGTTCTTGTGACTGCAGTTTGTATTGAGTTGCAGTTTTTGTGGCTCTCCCCCTTAGATTGTTTACAGTCTTGTTCTCTTATATCTTTTTCACTGCTTTGTACAGCCTGCCAAACTGCAAAACTCTTTTTCTGGTTCTCTCTTTATCTCTCCATAAAGCATTTTTAAATTGCTTATTATATCCTTTTCTGAAAAGCTTTGTTGGCCAGAATATGATGAGAAGTTTTGACAAGCCTGCTTGCTTATATCTTGGTTTATCTCTGCATTGTACTTGCTTCCAGATTTCCTGCATTGTTCTTTTTGACAGCTTTGTGTACTTTGACAGCTTTGAAACTTGGTTTGACATTTTTGCAACTTAGTTTGCTTTTGGTTGACTAATGCAGTTTGTTGTTCAGTTTACTTTGCCTTGCTGCCTTGTATCTTTGCATTTAATTGTATGCTTGCAAATTAATTTTACTTTCCTCTTTGTGAACCAAGAAGAGAAATCTTCTTGTGATTTGCAAAGAGGACAAGTAAAACGTGATGAACCCAAAAACAATCTGATTCCGGCCAACAAGCTTTAATGATGACTTTACATTTATCTGCTTGAAAATGTTTTTTCAGTTTAACTGCACTAATTTCTTTTCCTGTCTTTGCAGGTAAATACCAGTTGGATAATGGAAGAAGCAGTAGAAGATCAAATATTTCGAGAGATTTTAGGCTTTAGATTTATTTTCTTTTCATTTATTGTAATAAATATTATTGTAAACACTGTAAATTATAAATTTACAGTATTCGAATAAAATTTTCAACAATATTTAAAATAAATAAATAAACAAAGTCTTTGTCAAATACGAATTATTTACTGTCAAATATTTCCTTCTTTCCTTTGCACTGTCTATTTAATTTATTTAAGTCTCTTAAGTTAAAACAACTGGAAATGCATCCCAATAACTTTAACTCAGATAAAATAAATAATCAACAAACTTTGCCATCTCGCAACCTTGCATTAACCACAATACGCCTGGTACTCCAATTAAATCATGCTTTGTACAGTTAAACAAACAAGCATTCCATACATTTTTCACTCCACTGATCAAACCAGCGCCTTATAGTTTCAAACAAAGCCTCAGCTCATATCTCAGATGTTTAGGTTTTGAGAAAGAACTGGTAATCTGAAACAAGCGTAAAAATAATGTGACAGTCAATTGAATTATTGTGGATTCAATTTCTTCTGAGAAATACGAGCGAAAACCCTAATTCCAGATTTGTCGTCAAAGAAAAGTCTGTTTGATCAATTCCTGAGCCAATTTGAAAAATCAGGGAAAACCCCGAAGTTGTGATTTCTTGTGAAAAAGGGAGGGAAAATTTTGGGGTACAACAGGAGGTCTAGGCAAAAGTTAGGGATTAAAAGCGTATAACTATGTCCCATTAGATCACCCAGCAACCAGACTTCAATATCAACCATCAAGTTCAAACGATACCAATCAATCCAGTCAACTTCGGACAAGTAGCAAAGTGATGAGACGCTCAAGGACATAAGGGCAATATCAGAATTGAAACTCAATGGGATTATTACACATAGCTGTTTTCTCTTTGTACACTATTTTGTATAGTTTTCGTTTTTACGACGGCGTTCTCCTACTAGAACGTTAGTCTCTTTGTACAAATTGCTTGTTATAGGAAAACTTCAAAATCAATGCAAATCATTTCTTTGAAAGTACAAAGCTATTTTGTTTTCTATTTTACTATTTTGTTTTGCAAAAACGTCCAGTGATTATTTTTTACATGTGCATTTGAATATGATTACTGTTTACAAATACTTGCGTAAAAAACGGAAAGACAGTTTCTAATGACTTTAAGAAACAGGACAAAGTCTAAAAAGCCATCTAAAGTCCCCACATGCACTTTCTCCGGCAGGTACAGGAGCAGAGACGTCTTGAGACGAAGTCACCGCTACATCCTTAGCATACGACCTAGTGATGTCTATGTTCCCCACATAGTGGAAACAACCAAAGTTTTGACCTCTTCTTCCCCAAGCAGGAATTACCTCCTCCAGCAAAGTACCCTCAGAGAACAGAAATCCATGTTTCCAACTAAGTTTTTATAATCTCGAACAGTTTATAAGCCTTGTCCCCGGTAGAGTTTATTTCTCTAACTGTGGAATTTTATCCCCCAACAGAGTTTGTTTCTCTACATTGGTAAAATCTTCCAACAAAGCATCTTTTCCACCATAGAGTCATTCTTAAGCAGGAGTCAAAGATCCCCGACAAAATATCTTCAAACGGAAAGAGGAAATCCCCAACAAATCATCTCCATTCATCATCCCCAGCTGAAATGAAAGAATCACTTTCCTCATCTACCAAACAACAGTCTGGGATTCAACTTCCCAGTACGCTCCAGCAGCAGTCAGGGATTTATTTTCCCAGACTAGGAAATATTGCAACAACACTCCATATTCATACATCATGGCATGCACATACATATTGCATACAATATAATCTCATTTATTTTGAGAACATCATTACACAATGCATTTCATATATCATGACATTGCATACGACTAACTCTTTACCTTTTCAGGAAAGATCAAATCAACAAACACCGTTGACTACTTATATGACCTGGCAGTCTTCTCAAAGGCTACGTCTGACAAAGGGATATTTCAGCATTTTCCTCAGAAAGATCATTCTCAAAAGACCTCTACTGGTTCAGTTTAAATCGACAAATGATTTACTCTGATTCTTTTCTGGTAAACACCTCTACTAGTTCATTTTAAATCGACCAATGATTTACTCTGATTCTTTTCTAGTAGATACCTCTACTGGTTCAATTTAAATCGACCGATGATTTATTCTGATTCTTTTCTGGTAGACCTTTATCTGGTTCAGTTAAATCGATCCTAAGATTTTTCTGATTCTTACCCAGTTAAAGTTAATTCAAGACCTTTCTCTGGTTATATAAATCGATCCTAAGATTTTTCTGATTCTTACCTAGTTAAAGTTAATTCAAGACCTTTCTATGGTTCAGTTAAATCGATCCTAAGATTTTTATGATTCTTACCTAGTTAAAGTAAATTCAAGACCTGTCTCTGGTTCAGTTAAATCGATCCTAAGATTTTTCCGATTCTTACCCAGTTAAAGTTAATTCAAGACCTTTCTCTGGTTCAGTTAAATCGATCCTAAGATTTTTCTGATTCTTACCCAGTTAAAGTTAATTCAAGACCTTTCTCTGGTTCAATTAAATCGATCCTAAGATATTTCTGATTCTTACCTAGTTAAAGTTAATTCAAGACCTTTCCCTGGTTCAGTTAAATCGATCCTAATATTTCTCTGATTCTTACCCAGTTAAAGTTAATTCAAGACCTTTCTCTGGTTTAGTTAAATCGATCCTAAGATTTTTCTAATTCTTACCCAGTTAAAGTTAATTCAAGAATTTTCTCTAGTTCAGTTAAATCAACACTAAGATTTTCTGATTCCTATCCAGTTAAAGTTAATTCAAGACCTTTCTCTGGTTCAATTAAATTGACACTAAGATTTTCTGATTCCTATCCAGTCAAAGATAACTTAAGACCTCTGTTGGTTTAGTTTAAATCGACCAATGATTTATTCTGATTCTTTTCCAGTAGATACTTTCTCTGGTTCAGTTAAAGAAACTGTAAAGCCTGGAGTCCGACCAGATAACAGTTCAATGTCCATAATTACTGTAAAGCTTGGAACCAACCAGATAGCAGTTAATTTCATATTCCCCAGTAAGTCGCTATGAAGCCTGGAATACAACTAGATAGCAGTCATCCTTATTATCCTCAACAAGTCAGTGTGAAGCCTGGATCCTGACCAGATAGCAGTTTGCTTCCATCTCTCCAGTCAAGAGATGACTCCCCAATAGAGTAATGGACAACTGAAGCTCCTAGACTCTATTTCCCAAAATAGAGACCAATATTTCTCAGCAGAGTCCTCCTCAACGGCATGAGCAGGAAACCACACAAAGGAATATCCTACGAAATCAGAATGTTCTCTAGGTGGCATCTTTAAGCCCACCTCCGATGACTCTTCGTCAGTTTCTATGAATGGCATCTTTAATCCCATCTCCGTCAATCTTTTGTCATCTTTTCCAAATGGCATCGATAAGCCCATTCCTGATATTATCCACCAACAATGCTACTTTAGACGAGTGCAAATTTTTGGGCACTCTAGTGTTCAATCATCTTCCACCTTCAGATCACGAAAGGCAGATAAGCCAATATACACCCTCAGGTTTAAGAAGATTAAACAGGGGCAGCTGTTGTACCCCAAAATTTTCCGTCTCATTTTACTCAACACATGCCCATTGATATCCCCAACTTGCCCATAGATGACCAAGAATTGACTAGACAAATTCTCTTCCTAAGGCAGTAAACCTCTAACTAGGGTTTCAATTTTCATCAAGATGTGTGAGTTCCAATGGTCTCAAATGTTTTCCATGGTCCTAATATGTCCTCAAGGTTATCCATTCCAAATTTCATTCCTTTCACAACAAGTTTGCTTAGTCAACTGCTCAAATGCCTGAAAATCATTATATTAGGTCAAAAGTCAATTGTGGCCTATATACAGTCAACCTTCAAGATTTTTGGTCAACATCAACATTTTGGAGTGATATCCATCATTTGATCAAGGGTTGATCATGATTCCTCAAGAAATTCCCCTAACTCATCAAAAGTAAAAAATTGCAAATTAGGGTTTCTATAGGAAAAGTCAACCAAACTTTGACCAGGCATAACTATCTCATACTTTATCAGAAATTTTTCCACCAAAGCTAATTTTGGAGATAATCTAATTCCCTATAACTTATCTTCATCCATCAAGTTCAAGGAATGCCCCGGTTAAAAGATACAAGCTTAGACAGTATGGGTCCTTTCAAAAAGTTAACAAGAACACCTTTTGGGTCAAAGCTCCTTACATGAACATGGAAAATACAATTGAGATGAAACCAAAAGGGTTGTTTATAAGACATCCTAAGCTCTCTAAAAAGTAAAATAACACCATCATAGGGTTAAAATTGAGAGAGATATGCATTGCTAAAGTTGGTCAATTTTTGGAAAAGTGCATGAAGTAAATATTGTACTAACTTGGAATTTTTCCAAATGAGCCTATCTTTTTATGTTTGAAACTTATTCCTAACATGGTACACGACCTCTAAGCCCACCCATACATTATTATATTGTTTATGCTATTTATTTTGATATTTTATTCATTAAAATTCAAAATTAAATAAAGAAATAATGGAGATAATGTAAGATTTGATTTGAAATCTTTTTCCATCAAATAATGGACAAGATATGCTAACTACATCAAGGGAATTTCGTGGAGGGAGGAAAAGATTTGATTTAGTCCAAAACAAGTCAAAAGTCACATAATTAGAAAGAAAATATTTTCTCATGAAAGCATTGATATTCCTCCACATTTGTTGACCTAATATTTCCTCATATATATGCATAAGCATTCCAGACCACAAGGATGTGCGCAACTGCCTCAAACAAGCCCTAGAAAAGTTTCAAAAAATGTTCAAAATGGTGCAACTCGAGATCTCTCTCTCCAGCTAATTTCAACCACTTCCAACCATCCATTCACGTTCCTGAGACTCTCAGCAAGCCAACCCATTCATTCCTGAAGGCCAAAGCACACAGGATCATCCTCTCCAACAACTCATAGTTTGGTATATTTCGTTGATCTCAAACTCTTATTTCATGCAACATAAATGATATCTCTGTATATAGTTGTGCTTAACATCATGTTTGCATGTGCTTAGAACCATTATATGTCAGTTTTAACGTAGAAATAGAAAAGTGCCATTATTAGGGAACGAAGGTCCTTCCTCTTTGTATCTGAACTTGCAGGCCGTTTCAGTCTAAAAGGACATCACCATCGTGATCACATCCCTCAAAATAGGGGGTAGGGTACCCTTGGCATCTTTATCTTGCGTGTTTTCCAGGTTTGAAGTTTGAAGTCGCCAGAGACGATGGTGGTTAACCACCGTGGGGGGTGGTTTGACCCTTCTTGCACTGGCGTGGCTAGACAACGCTCCCTGATTTTTCCATTCAAACTTCCAGGGGCCCACTGAAGGGCGCGTGTTGACAACTCAACATTTACTTTCATTTCACATTATATTGTTTTGTTTTATTTATATACACGAATTGACAATTGGCTAAGATGGAAAAGGCAAAGGCATATGATGGGGAGGACTTGGGTTCGATACCCAGGTCAGGCATTTTGATTTTTCTAACAAGTTATTTGCAGATCTAGTATCACAAATGCAAACACATGCACCATGCGACGTCACCTCCACACCATGAGATCTCATCAGATTCAGATCAGATGATCCAGATATAGGCGCCCATGGTGAACCCTCAAGGGCTGGCAGCATAGAATCTCACGCAGGCTTTAGGCTTGTACAATCTGGGCCTAGAAGATTCAGCTTCACACCCCCAAACTACTTCACTAACAGGCCCATTTTTCTAGTTTTTTGGTTTTTTTTAATTTCTTTGTTTTTTATTTTAATTGTTTTAAAATTAATTTCTATTTTAATCATAAAATCACAAAAAATAGAATTAAGTTTTTTTATAGAATTAAAACTAATTTTGTAAATTAATCTTGTTTAATTACTTTAATCTTTTTCTTTAAATTAAAATTAACTAGAAATTAGGATTAAATTTTGAATCTTTTCCTTTAAAAATACCAAAAAATATTAGTTTTATTAAAATTAATTGTAATTAATTTTTTCTTTCCTTGTTTAATTTAGTTAATTAAGATATTATAATTTAATATTTTCTTAAATAAACAAAAACCAAAAAAGGGATTTTCTTTTAACTTAGAAACATTTTAGGGTTAAACGCTCTTTCCATTCTTCGTGCGCTTATCTTTGATTTCGATTTTATATTTCCTTTTTTAATTATGTAACTGTTTCCTGGATTGTAATAGTTTTAATTAGGTTTAAAATTCCGCATTTTTATTTTTCTTGTCCTAGTTATGTAATTGCCCCAAGGCCTTGTAATAGCTTAGGAGTTTTATTTTCCGCAATTTATTTTCTGCATTATTATTAACTGCTTAGATTAATAGCATTGTATGAAAAGACTGAAATTAAAACGATTAGATAATCCTCAATGCGCAAGATAAATGAACTGAATCAATACACTTGCACATGCTCACCCTTAGGGTATCTCCCACTTCAGTTGCCTTCGAAAACGGTCACCTCGAAACGTGAGAATTTTTAGTGACTTTCCTTGAGTTCAAGAGATCACAAGTCCCTCTATGACCTTTTCGACTGTTGCCTTGGTTAAAAAAGTTATCTTAGAATTTTAGGACAATTACTAAGAGTTCTTGCCCAGTTGCCTTAGTGACCGTAAACTTCCCTTCGATAGTCCCTCAACATCCAATGATAGGGCTACCTACTCACTAATAGTAGGATATCACTATCTAAAGGAAAGGAGGAAAAGAACATCTTTTTCTAGTACGTAGATAGTTGTTATGTACTTGCTCAAAACAATATTTTTCACACCACACTTTCAAAACTCTTTTCAAAAACGCTTTATCAATACTCTTGAGGACTGATACAAGAGTTATCATAAAGAAAGTAAACTTTTCAAAACGTAAAAACACGAAAGCAGTTTTCAAAATGAGCAAGTACCTAAGAGCCCATGGAAAACCACAGATGGAAAGGGTGCTAACACCTTCCCTTTCCATAATCTACCCCCCTTACTCAAAATCTCGAAAAAGGTCTTTTCTGTTCTTTTCACCCTTTCCTTAATTTGGATAAAAGAAAAGTATGTGGCGACTCTTACTTACCGTAACATTCGCAAATACAAAACACAAAAACTAGTATAACAGTTGGTTCTGACACCGTACCATAATACGCTTCAACTATATCTCACATCCATACATTATTTACAAATATTATAGCATATGCATATGAGATGCATATAGCACACTCTCATTTACTTTGAGAATATCATTACGCAATACATCACATACAACATGACATTGCATACAGCTAACTCTTTATCTTTTTAGGTAAAAGTCTACAAACAAATAAGTATCATCAACAATTCTCAAACAGGTCGAAGATTAATTCCCGAAACAAGACGGGGCAACTATCTATATGATTAGACGATATGAATTCCCAAAGTAAGACAAGTTTACCAATAAAATCAGGTATAAGATTAACTCTCGAAATAGGACAGGGGAACTATCTATATGACCAGACAAAGATTAACTCCCGAAATTGGACGAGGAAACTATCAATATGACCAGGTAGTATGAACTCCCGAAACAGGACGGGGTTACAAACAAAAACAGGTTGTGGATCAATTCCTGAAACAGGACGGGGAGACTATCTGCATGACAAGCATTTCCCTCAGAGACTAAATCTTACAACAGCTACTTAAACACCTTCCTCAGAGGTTCATTCTAGAAAGCATTCTTCAGATACAGTCAAGCGTAGATTCATTCTGATACTTCTATCAACAATTAATTTGGATGGCATCTATAAGCCCATCTCTCATGATATTCTGTCACATTTCTGAATGACATCTTTAAGTCCATTCAAGCAATATTATCAACCAACAAAGTTACTTCCTGCACACACGAGTGTAAATTTCTGGGCACTTAAGTGTTCAACCCTCTTCTACCTTCAGATCACGAATGGCAGACGTGCCAATCTAACTCCTCGATGTAGCGGTAGAAATATTGAGACTAAGCCATTGGATTGACTTGACTCGCACAGATCAAAATAAAAATCGTCATTGCGCTTTATTGTTTCCAAAGGAATGGGAAAAGAGAGAATAACCCAAAAAGAGGGGGAGAGAATCTAAGTTCGGGGATTGGTTATGCAAAGGGAATGTATTAGCACCCTAAACATCTACAGTACTCTGCATGAACCTCTTTGAAAATCTGTGTATTTTGGCTATAAATGTTTGTATAAAAATAGATTATGGAGATGAGAAAAAAAGTATTTTTTATGATTTTTGCACCCGCCGCGGTTGCGAACCTTTAGTTCCTATGTACCACCTTCTGTGCAATAGGGGATCAGGGTACTCGTAGTTCACCTTTAAAAATTTTAAGACACAAGTATGTTGGTTAATTTTAAGAGACGAGACATCTTCGTCTTATCCGAGTGGAAGAACATACTTACTACCCATAGTGGAGGATATAGCTTGTATTTTAAAATCAATGTGCTTAAAGTAAAGGCATAAAGTAAAGGCATAAAGTAAAGGCACAAAATAAAGGCACAAAATAAAGTCAATTGATAGAAATTAGAGGTTAGTTGAATGACCATCTTGAAACTTGCATTTTGAAACTCATTAGAGGATTGATAAAACCAAAGCCTCTCAACAACAAGTTTCATTTGCTTTTTGTCAAGTATATCATTCATTTAAAATTCTCAAGGCTACAATAAATGATCAATGATGTTTAAGTGATTCTCTTTGACCAAAGCTTATGAAGATTTGTTAGAGGATTGATAAGACCAAAGCCTCTTAACAATGAATTTCAAGGTTACTGGATCAAAGGATTCAAATTAACATACTTGGGCTTATAAACACAGGTTTGGGCCACGAATGATCATTTCTCGAATCGGGAAAAAATTTAGCGCTATGTTAAGCAATCGTAAGTGGACTTATATAGAAGTCGCACCTATTTTGAGGTCGATCAATAATAATATATGTACCATATGTTTTGAGAAATGATATGTAAATCATTCTCCAATAATATTTAGTACAAAAAGAAGAGGATAAGATGAAGAGGGAAGGGATAATAATTAAACCACATTTGTAGCAAAGAATTTAATCAAGCTATTATTAAAATCATTCATCCATTTTTTGTGGAGTTAGACTCAACACCATGGATCCAATAATGTTAACAAAGCTCATGATCCAAATCTCATAGTCCAAGATCAACTAGAATATATAAAAAATAAAATTGTATTTAAAAATAAAGAAAAAAATATTTTTTAAAATGGTTTTTTAAATGAAAATAAAAGGGGAAAATAACAACTATATTCAAAACATCCAAGAAAAAAAATCAATGGGACCATAGAAAATTCATAAATAAACTCAAATATTTTTATACAATATTTGGTAATTTTTTAAAGTCAGCAACTATTTTTAAAATTAAAAGAAATAGGCAAAAAAAACCAAAAATTGTGAAAACTAGTAAAGCCAGAAATTAAAAAAAAATGAGGTCACCAATATTTATCAAAAGGTCATTGGATCCTTCCATATTTTTTTCAGAATTTAAAAATTAATAAAAGTATTTTTATACATTTAAAACAACTCAAATAAAATGAAAAATTATAAAAAAATATCAAAACATAAAATAAAATTGTGAAAAAATAATAATCATAAAGAGAAAAATCAAAAGTATTTTTAAGATTTTTTTTGGATTTTTTGAAGTAAAAATGAATTTTCTATGAATTTTTGAAATTTAAAACAATTAAATATAAAAATCAGAAAATAAAAAATAAAGTCAAAAAAATATAGACCAATGAATGAGAGTCAAAACGCGTTAGTAAGCTAATCCAATGGATCAGACACGCTGTGCATATCATGGTCCTCAAGAAATAACACACGGAATCATTTATTAAAATCAAATTTGAAAAAAATGCGTGGCACGCTATCAGTGGTTGAGAGATGACACATTCGTCATCTTCAACCTCCAGCCACGCGAATTGCAGGTCCCTGAAATTGTAAAATTAGAGCTCGAGACCGGTACCATTCGCTTCATCTCTTCAAAACGATTCCAATGGTACCCTCGCGAAAAATTTATATAAGGTGTAGCTCAGTCGTTTTGGAAGGGAAGATTCGAAAATTCATGCCCAAAATGCACTTCCAGTTGAAAATAAATGTTGCGACTAGAATCAGAATAATGAGAGCTTCATAATTATATCAATGTTTGAGAGAATTGGTGAATGAATCTACCTATTGAAGTTCAAATTCAGAGCTCTGAAACTTGACTTGGCTAACACGATATATGGAGTCTTAAAGCTTGGTACTTCTTTTGTTAGCTTCAGTGAGGTTCGAGGATGAATAATTGACAAAGAAAATGGATTGAGGAAAGATGTAAAAGAAAATTCGAAGTTGTAGAAAAGTGGGTTCAAGAGGAAGTTTGACAGGGTGTTTCTGGCTCTCTAAGTTTGAGAAAATGATTGAGGTATGATCCTCTATTTATAGGGAAATAAGTGGGATGCTCAAGCGTGTGAAATGAGGAGATTTGGAGGAAATTCGTGTGAACCTGATACATGAGGAATATGTGATCTGTTTAGCATCAAAACTCACTCAATCCTTGCATTTCAAGGCTCTAATAAACTTTGACAAGTGGGTTAAACATGTTTGGACCAAAAACGCGTGCTAATTTGATGTTTAGAAGCCACAACATGAATTTCAAATTCTGTCTTGAAGTGAAACTTCAGTTTCAAGGTACCATATTTAAATCAATGGTGTGTATAATTTATGGAATCTTAAGACTTAATTATTGATGCATTGGAAAGATGATATCACAAACTTTACAATGTGCAAAGAATATGATCAAATGGATGCTTGAGCTGAAAGTTATGATGAGACAAAGTTGAGAAAAAGAGGTTGACTTTTGTACTTAGAAAAATTTCAAGTTTTCTCTTCAAAAATGACTTGTAATGTCTTGCATCCAAACATGGCCTTCCATTTGAAATTTGCACTTGACCAAAAAAGCTGGCATGAAGTAGATCTCTTGAATGACATTTTGAGACTTGAACCATTTAAAATCTCCAAAAAATGAGAAAGTTATGACTTGGTAAAGTTGGAAAAAATTAAAGAGATGACCTATAATCTTTTGCATCCTTAGGGCATCTTCCATCTATTTTCAAGCTTAGCACATACAAGAAAGGTTGAATTTCACATGTTTAAGACCATTTTGGAAAAATAATGGGCTCAACGAGATAAAAATTGACTAAGTTATGATCTTTTGAAGTTACATAAGGGGATTTGATGGCTTATCTAGAGGACTTGTAATATTTCTTCATCATTAGGTATCTTCCACACAAAATTTTCTTGAAACTTTCGAAGTGATTTATTAATTACCCTTTGAATAAAAGCATGTTTTTGGAATCGCTCAAAAATACCAAAAGATGAGCAAGATATAGCCTATTGAAGTTCAAAACCCTAGATCCTAGAGAAACAAAATGCCTTGGGAACCCTTTTCAATTTTGACAAACCTCCTTGTACAAATACTTTTGTCATATAAATATAAGTTGTTGAGGATGATAATGAGGAACCATAGCAACCATAACCACTTCCAAATATTGAGGATTGATGGAGACATGCACTTGGGATCAATAAATAAATGACTTATCCAATTAGGTCAAACTTCTTCCATCAACCCTTCCATCTTTGGACTATCTTTGACAACTTGAGGCATGATGGATCATAATAGAATTTGTCAATGATATTACTTCAAAACATCTTAAATGATGAGGCTTGAATCTCAAAGAAGATTTATTGAAGAAGGCATGGGAATAAACTTATGAACCTATTGTAGTGGTGAAAATCGGAGATCAAACTATTAATTAACTTGACTCACAAATAAGCAAGAGTCGCCACCGCTTTATTAGTTTCAAGGGAAATGGGAAAAGTTCGAAATAAAACCCATAAATATGCAAAGTAAGTGCAATACTAAAAGTAAAGAAAAATACAATGCATTTGAAAGTGATCGAAGGTTCGGGGGTTGGTTATACAAAGGGGAGGTACTAGCACCCTGTGTATATATAGTATCCTATTGAAACCTTTTAAAATATCTGTTTTTGGTTAAAATTGGTTTACTTGATAAATGAGTGTGGGGATGAGATTTTGGAAATGCGACGACCTAGTGTCGAAGTTTTTGGCTTAAAAGAGGTGTTTTTTTTTAAAAAAATTAGGGCTTAGAAGAGATTTGTTTTTAGATTAATAAAACTAAAAAAATGTACAAAGGGGTTTTCGCACAATCATGTTAAATATATTTGATGACATGAAGTCAATGAATTCAATTTTTCCTTTGGAGTTAGACAAACAAAATATAAAGACTAAATGATCGACAAAGGGAAATTAAATAAATAGCAATTAAATAACTAAATAATTAACAATCAAAAATTAAATAAAATAAAGAAAGACAAAATTATACTAATATATATTTTTGGTATTTTTTAAAGAGGGCAAGAAAGAAATAATTATAATCCTAATCTAATAGTTTTTTATTTTGTATTTTTTGTATGGATTTTTAAACGAAAATAAGGCAAAAGACTTAAAAAATAGAAATAAAAAATAAAGTGTGCAAAGAGAAGATAAATGCTCAAGTGAGCAAAGAAAAAATGCATAAAGTAAAGAAAATGAAATGTTATGGATGATAAATGGCATAAAAATAAAGAGAAGAAAATATAAAGTGTGGAAATATAAACGATATTAAAGTAAATTTAGTATAATATAAAGTTAATAATCTGATTTGGGATAAGTGTAACTTCATATAGAGCATAGAATGTATGTATTCATACATGTTAGAGAAATGACACTTTGAAGTTCATTCTTATACATGTAGTACAATTAACAAATTTGGGGGATCAAGATAAAATCAAGGAAGATACATTATGACAAACTTATCATCAATCCCAAGTACCTTGAATGATCAAAGGACCATTTAGAGGTATATTGGAAACGATGAAAGTTTATCAAATATCCGACAAGCTTAGATGAACTAAAAAAGCTCAAATTATTTTCAAGTTGATCCAAATAAAAATAAAAATAAAATAGATAAAGAAGAATAAGATGAAGTCTATAATAAAAATAGTATAAATGTCATAACTTTATCAATTTTTCATGAAATTAAAAAAATGAATAATGAAAGTTTATCTACTCAATCTCAAGACCAAGGATCCATACTCAAAATAAGTAAATAAACAATAAAAAATTACAGAAAAAAATGAAAATTAAACAACAATAAATCACTTTTTCTTTTGGAGGTTCGAGAATACTTTTCAACTCTTGATTTTGAATCAATGGAGTTTCCTTCCAAAATGGTGATAATTATGGTACTAAATAAATAAATAAACAGTAAAAATGTAATAAATTTAAATAAAGAACAAGTATAATAGCTTACCTATTCAATAAAAGGAAGTAATGACTTGAAAGAAAATGAAGAGAAAAAGAAGAGAGTTTTGGCTTAGTTTAGTGAATGATTTATGGTATTGTTCTTCCAAATGAAAGAAAGAAATGTTTTATTTATAGGGTGAATGAGGTGGGAGTGTTGATGTGGCAATCTATGTGACTTTATGAGAACGTTTCTTGGTCATTGATAAGTCTAAGTTGGCAATTCATGTGAAGTGTGAGAATGATTCTTGGTCATTGATAAGTACAAATTGACAATCCATGTGAAGTGTTTGTACTATATTATAGTGGTCCCAACTTTTCTTTATTGACACAAAAAAACAAAAGGACAAAGTAATAATAATAATAATAATAATAATAATAATAATAATAATAATAATAATAATAATAATAATAATAAACTAAAAGTGTTAGTAATAATAATAAATAGAAAATAGAAAATAAAAGCGACATTAAATTAACTATTTATGATTTTTTTTCTTGAATTAAAATAAATGAAAATATAAGTGCAAATTAAAAGATAAAAAATAAAATACATATAATAAAGTAAAAGAAAATAAATAAATAAATAAATAAATAAAGAAAATAAAAACCCAACCAAGGGTTGAGTCCCCAACAGAGTCGCCAGCTGTTGCGACTGGTTTTTTAATCAGAGTCGCCACTACTAGTTTATATCCTAAGGAAGGGAATCTAATAGGAAACCCTAATTTGTAAACAGAGATTCTAAGTTTCGGACTTCTTTAAACGAAAGGAAAGTGTTAGGCACCTTTCATCTATCTTATTCTTAAGGATACTAGATTTAGGTTTAATAGTTACGTAAGAAGGGGTTTTAATTTTTTAATAGGGGAAGAGAGTTTTAATTTTTACTAGGGGAGCTCGCCACGATTTTAGCCGTATGCCTACGTATCCCCTTATGAGGAATCATAGTCTCAATTCGTAGTTCATAGTTGGTTGGTGTTTTTTATGGATTACGCAGATATTTTGATTCCCCTTGTACTTAGCCCTGGTGTGCGAATAACGCAGATTTTGGACCAAATGCGCAGTTAATCAAAATATGCTTCATAACCCTTTTTGAAAATTAATTTATTTATGAAAAATAATTTGGCGTTGGTTAAATGTTTTTTATATATCAATTATAAAAATTCTTATTTAAATGCATGGTAAAAGATATTTTAATGCAATAGGTAAAATATATTTGAATGAGTTAAAAACATGATATTTGATTAGATACTAATTAATAGTAATAATTAATATAATACTAAAATTATAAAAAATTGGAAATATATAATATAAAAATTATAAAATAAAAATAAAAATAAAATAAAACGCAAAGGGGGGTGTTAATTAGGTTGAGGTGGTAAAATAGGAGATGCTAATAATAAGAGACTAAATTCAGATATTGAATTTAATCCCAAATGACGGGAGGTGTGCTTTTTGGTTCATGCAGTAAAAAAGGTAGATAAGAAATATGGCCCAAGTTCAGATATTGAACTGGGCCCAATAGGCTGAGGGTTTTAATATATTTGTGGAATATTAATTTAATTATGAAATTGTTTTGATTTGTTTATAAGATTAATGATTTGAATTATTAAATTTATTGAAAAATCCCAATAATTATGTATAAGGAATATTTTTGTTATTCTCGACTTTTCACTTAACCTAATAATAAAACTAACATATTTTTGCATTTTTTAAAATTAAATTAAAAAAGAGACAAACAAAAATAAGAGAAACAAAACCATTAAAATATTGTAATGAAATAATTAACCTAATAATAATTATAATAAAGAACATGTATGAAAGTTGTTGTTTTATTTGCAAAGTGAACATGTTTCTACGTGACCCGAATCATATATACATGTTACAAATTATAATAGATATTGAAATTTTTATTTTATTAATTAAATTGAAAAAGAATAAACATTAAGACAACAAACATGGAGATTTTAAACAAGTAATGAATCCCAACAATAAAATACTCAATAGAAATAAAATATAAACAATTCAAGAAATTTTACGATGGAGGTTTTTAAGAGAGACTAACCTACGAGAGCAAGGATTCCCCCAATAAGCAAATGATAAAAAATCTTTCTTTCCTTCACTGTTCTCCTATTTTTCTTTTTGGGACGAGATCCTCCTTAGATAGATGTTGGAGACAACAACAAGGTTTTGAAAAATTGTTGATAGAAAATTTTTAGGTATTCTGTTCAAAATCTAATAATAAGTGACTTATGATGGAGGCTTCGGGGTTTCTTTGTTGTTGTTCTTCGATGTGAAGAACAACAATTTTAGGAGAACTCTAGTGAATTGTGGATGATTATGAAATTATGGATGAAAAATAGTGTGAAAGAGTGGTTTATTTATAGATTTAAAATTAGGTTAAAGACACCCCAAAAAGGAAATAGTCCGCACAAAGAAAAACCCAAAGTTTATGATTTTTATCTTGGTCAACAAGTCTACAAATTCTGACCAATGAGAAATCAGTTTTGTTAATATATGACCAATCAGAAAGTGACAAATCATGTGATTTGGTTGTTTTTATATTTTATATGATTTTTGTTTATTTTTAAATAAAACTTAAAAAAAGTGAAAAAATTATTTTTGAAAAATTATTAATTAAAAAATACGAAAATTATAATTTAATAATAAAAAATAACTTTTTGGGAAGATTTATACCAATTGAGATTTGATTGAGAATTTGGTGGACAAGATTATGAACCTAGACACCTTTGTGATTTTTTTCTCAATATTGTGATTGATTTTGTGACTAATAAAAATTGATTTTGAAAGATTTCAATTATTTTTAACATCTTGACTATTAAGTGTATAAAATCAAAGATTTAAAAAAATAAAAAAAAATAATTTTAAAATATCCTTAAATTATAAAACGAAAATAATAATAAAATAATTGAAAAATGACTTTTTTTTATCCTTTTTATTAAAAAAACGCAAAAAAAAATATAGATACCAAAAAGTAGTGTAACGAGACTTAAACTCGGGACCTTCCACTTGTAAGCCTTACTCTCTTACCAACTGTGCTACGTTATTCATTTGGAATAAAAAGTCAATTGAAAACATATGAAAACGATCAATTATTTTCTATTTAAAAATATATATAATTTGAAATAAATTATTTTATTTTTAAATTAACTAGAAAACAAATATTTTCAAAACCCCAAAATACTAATGTAAATCAAAAGAATTTTACAAAAATCAAAGTTTGAAAATAAACTTGATGGTAGCACTGAGGGCGGGAAAATTTGGGGTATGACAGCTGCCCCTATTTAATAACTCTTCGATTGAATGGCGCGAGAATATGGAGGTCTTGTTTATTCAAATCGGAGATTTATTAAATAATAGAAGACCCCAAAATTTGACCAATAGTTGGCTAGATAGGGTTACGCTGATATAACATACCCCCAAGAGTTGGCTAGATAGGGTTTCGCTGATATATCATACCCCAAATAGTTGGCTAGATAGGGTTACACTGATATATCATACCCCTAAGAGTTGGCTAGATGAGGTTACGCTGATATAGCATACCCTCAAGAGTTTTGAAAAGAATAAGCAAAGCTGATGATGTATCGCTTACCAGGATTTGAATAAAGATGAGAATGATGACTTGTATAAATGGATAGGTAAAGACGACGATGTATCATCCTACCAGAGTTTGAGTAGAAAAGAGAGTGAGATTAATCAATGCTTGGGAGACCAATATGATAAGTTTGGGTTTGATTTTTCTTATTCATCGCACCTTAGGGGATGAATAAAACAACACTTGATAATGCATGGCTGCTTGGAGACCGGGGCAATGGGTTATGTTTGCGAATCGCTGCGTGGAGTCTTTAGGCGATGAGCTAAATTTGGATTTAGAACACCGCTGCATGGAGTCTTAGGCAATGATCTATATCATGAAATAAGGAAACACACTGCTGCATGGAGTCTTAGGCAATGGGTTATGTTGGGAGTGTCACACATTAATGCATGGAGTCTTAGGTAATGGGTGAAGAGAGGAAAACACATCGCTACATGGAGTCTTAGGCAATGGGTCATGTTACACTGCTGCATAGAGTCTTAGGCAATGAGCTAAGTTTCAAACATTACTGCATGGAGTCTTAGGTAATGGGTAAGGAGAGGAAAAGACATAGCTGCATGGAGTCTTAGGCAATGAGTTTCACACATTACTGCATGGAGTCTTCAGTAATGAGCTACGTTGTAGAGAACACATCACTGCATGAAGTCTTAGGTGACGGGTTAAACACATCACTGCATGGAGTCTTAGGTGATGGGTTGAATTGTAGAGGAAGTGTGTTTTGATGATCAAACCTTAGATAGATAAATCGAGGGTGAGATTAGTCATTTGCTGGTTTTTTGTTTTCAACTAAGGTGAAAATTTGATGGGGCCAAGAGATAACGATTCTGCCCGACGTATGTTTTGAGGAATGTCATGCATGATGTATATGCATAATGTGAGGCTCTTAACGAGAAATTTACTGTCCGGATTTCCGAGGAATCTACTGCCGATATTTGATTGAGAATTACCTACTTTCTAGGTCTTCTGGATAATCAACTGACGTGATCAACCAGGGGAATCTACTGCCGATATTCGTTTATAAACTACCTTCTACAAAGGTCTTCCAGATAATCAACTATCATGATCAACCAGGGGAATCTACTACCGATATTCATTTGTAAACTACCTTCTGTAACGCCCGCAATTTAATTAATTATTTAATTAAATCATTTTTAGAATATTTAAGAAGAAGTGTTATAATTAAATTGGATTTATTTTATTAAGTGGAGAAATAATAATATATTAGAGGCATTATATTATTATGTGGTGAAATAATGTTAGAAGCTAATATTATTTAATGTGGGCCTATATTGTGTGAGTGGAAGTAATAAGGGGGTGTAGGTTTGGAGCCCAATAAGAATAATATAATAATCTTAGGTTATTTTATTATTTGTGAGAAAGAATAGAAGGAGGAAGCAGTAAGAAGAGAATAAGGATTTGAGGAGAACGTGAAGCTGCTAGAATTAGAAGGAAACAGCAAGAACAAAGATTCAACCCGGAAATTGTAGAGCGACCTTCAATCCAAGGTAAGGGTGGGGTTCTGGCTTTATAATTGGGTTCATGATATTTGATATGTGGGGTTAGATGTAATTGCTGTTTGTTCTTGAATTGGATGTGTTATGAATGATGTATGGAAAATATTGATGAATTCTTGATGAATAATTATGTTATTATGTTGTTTAATCGATGGAGTAATAGAGTATAATGTTAAGTGATGAATTATCATGGTTATAATGAGGTTTGTAGGACTGTAACATAATTTCCGTAGTGAAAATACAGAAGAAAACGCAGAAAATTATGCAGACTGTAGCAGGATGCGTCGACCCCAAACTGGATATATCGATACATGAAGGGTGTTAGACTCAGGATGAGTCGATACAAGGAGGGCTTGCATCGTTGCATGATAGTTACGAGACTCAGTATGAGTCGACACGAAGAGAGGATGTGTTGATACATGAGTGTGTGAGACTCAGGATGAGTCGACCGGTGAGATGCATGTGTCGATACATGCTGCATTTTGAAGTCAGGATGAGTCGATCCATGGGGTTTTGTGTCGACCCATGATGTAAAGGAGAAGCAGGATGAGTCGATCCATAGAGTTTTGTGTCGACCCATACTGACTAAATTTTGACAGAATCAGTTTTAAATTGATGTAACTTGAGTTTTAAGATGCTATTCGAGATGCCGTTCGAAGCGTTGATGAGTTAACGCGATGAACTTTATTCTAGATGATTTAGATGATGATTAAGAGGGTAATCCTAGTAACTAATTTAGAATTTAGGATTAATTCCCGTGATTGGTCGTTGTGCTGATGTTTTGGACAGAATGATGAACATGAGATGTGTAGAGGCTGCTGTCAGAATTTTGACAGTAGGATTAGTGACAGTAGCGATATAAATTAGCAGAATAACAGTTTGGTTTACTGTACTATTAATATACAGTTGAGTATTAGTGAGATGTTATTGATGAAGTTGTGTTCGATGATTTTGTGATGATAAATGATGTTTAATAAATTATTTTGATGTTATGAGATGTTGTTAATGGAGATGTTTCGAGATGACTGAGATGTTGCAATTTTGAGATGTTAATTGAGATGTTTTGAGATGTGTTTTGAGATGATTTGGGTGTCGTCATTACATTCATGATGAGTCACATACATTGCATTTTTGAGATGGAGCTTATGCTCGTTGAGATGGCCTGGATTGGAAAATTTTGAGATGAAGGCTATGCCTTGTTGATGCCTCTATTAATTGGCAGATTTTTGAGATGGGAGTTCTGCTCCAATGGTACCACATGCATTTGCATAGTTTTGAGTCGCATTATATGAATGAATAATGAAATGTATTCGATGTTGATGAATGAGTACATATGCTATAATTATTGTTGATTATGAGATGAGAAGTGGTGATGTTATTGATCTAATTTAATATATTAATTATCATGCGCTTTATTATATTGTTAGATATCTCACCCCTTCTGTTTGAGTGCTGCCCTTATGTTGGTAACATGCAGGTAATCGCGAGTGAAGGCAGTATACCTTCAATAGATCGAGTCGGTGTCATTGCTCTGATATATAACACTCGGGGGGATGAATGCTTGCTGATTTTTTTAGTTGTTGAACCTTAAATTGTTTATTTACTGAATATGAGTGTTTCGAAGTTGCTATTTTATTTAAAGATGTTATTGAAGAATTCCGCTGCGTAGTTGTTGAATATTTAATGAAAGATGTTATGTTGTTAGTTCATCCTATGTTTCGAAAAAGTGTTATATATCCATGATGTATGCAATGAATTTGTTAGAAGAATTTGTGACGTCCCGATTCATTCGTATGATTGAAATTTTGTAACTCTGATTTAATTGCATAATTGCTTGGGGTAGAATTGGGGTGTTACAAAGTTGGTATCAGAGCAAAAGGTTGGTCCGACCTTGTCGTTGAGTCTTAGTTGTCTAACAATCGAGTATTGTTATTTTGAGTTCTAACCGTTGTTTATGTTGTAGTGAGAAGTTGAGATGGCTGGAAGGAATGATGTTGCTCTTGCTGCTGCTCTAGAAGCAATGGCTCATGTGATGGAAAATCAGTCGAATGCTGACGGGAATGCTGGATCTCGTAGCTTGGCGACTTTCCAGAGAGAGAATCCACCTACGTTCAAGGGAAAGTATGACCCTGATGGAGCTTTGGAATGGTTGAAAGAGATTGAGAGGATCTTTCGCGTGATGGATTGCACTCCAGCGCAGAAGGTTTGTTACAGGACTCATATGCTAGCAGTCGAGGCTGATGACTGGTGGCTAGAGACTTTCCATAAGTTGGAAGCTGCAGGTGAGAATATCACTTGGGCTATGTTCCTTAGGGAGTTTTTGAGAAAGTATTTTCCTGAAGATGTCTGTGGTAAGAAGGAGATTGAATTCCTTGAGCTGAAGCAAGGAAGTATGTCTGTTGTTGAGTATGCTGCCAAGTTTGCTGAGTTGGCTAAGTTTTATCCGCATTATGCTGAGGAAAATGCTGAGTTTTCTAAGTGTATTACATTTGATAATGGGTTGCGCCCGGAGATTAAGAAGGCAGTTAGATACCAGAAGATCCATGTCTTCACTGATTTGGTTGATAGCTGTAGGATTTTTGAGGAAGATAATAATGCTCACTACAAGATAATCAGCGAGAAGAGGGGTAAGAACCAACAGAGTCATGGTAAACCTTATGATGCCCCAGCTGGTAAGGGTAAGCAAAGAGTTGCTCATGGACAGAGGACTAGTGGGGGAGATGCTCCTGCTGGTGTGATTTGCTTTAAGTGCGGGAAACCTGGGCATAAGAGTAATGTGTGCACTACTGAAGTGAAGAGGTGTTTCCGTTGTGGCAAGAATGGACATGTTGTATCTGAGTGTGAGCACAAGAGTATGGTTTGTTTCAACTGTAAAGAAGAAGGGCACATTGGTAGCCCGTGTCTGAAACCGAAGAAGGCTTAGTCCAGTGGTAAAGTGTTTGCTTTGGTTGAGGATCAGACAGCTGCTGAGGACAGACTTATTAGAGGTCCATGTTTCATTAATAGTACTCCTTTAATTACTATTATTGATACTGGTGCTACGCATTGTTTTATTGCTGCTGATTGTGTTGAAAGATTGGGTCTTGTGTTGTCTTTTTTGAATGGAGAAATGGTCGTCGATACTCCAGCCAAGGGGTCGGTGATTACTTCTTTTGTGTGTGCTAACTTTCCTTTGTCGATCTTCGACAGAGACTTTGTTGTTGATTTGGTTTGTTTGCCGTTAAGAGGTTTGGATGTGATTCTGGGTATGAACTGGTTAGAGCATAACTGTGTTCATATTAACTGTTATGACAAGTCGGTGAAGTTTTCTACTCCTGAAGAAGAGGAAGACAGTTTGTTGTCTGCTAGACAGTTGAGAAAGTTGATGCAAGAGGAAGTACATATGTTCTCATTGATGGAGTCTCTATCTGTAGAGACTCAAGCTATAATTGAGGAATTGCAGGTGGTGTGTGAATTTCCTGAAGTTTTCCCTGACGAGATTCCTGATGCACCTCCAGAGAGGGAAGTCGAATTTGCAATTGATCTTGTACCTGGTACCAGACTTGTGTCTATGGCACCATACAGGATGTCTGCGTCCGAGTTGTCAGAGTTGAAGAAGAAATTGGAAGAGTTACTTGAGAAGAGGTTTGTAAGACCAAGTGTATCGCCGTGGGGAGCTCCAGTGTTGTTAGTGAAGAAGAAAGATGGAATTATGAGGCTTTGTGTTGATTATAGACAGTTGAATAAAGTAACTATTGTACCCCAAAATTTGCCCTCCCATAATCTTCAAAGTTTTGCCTCACAGGGTTCAAAGTCTACTCAAGGGCTACACAGTCAAACCATCCTCCTAAGCCAGTCAAACTAGGGTTTTGGTTCTTGCAAGGAAGTTGAAGTTTTCAAGGGCTCAATCAAGTCCCACATGCTCATATACAGTGTCAAGCATCCATATGTCAAGGTTCAAGACTCACAGCATCAAATTGCACAGTAAAAAATCCTAATTGCTCCACAGTCAACTGCAGGGGCAAAATGGTCATTTGACAGTCAAAAGTCAAAATTTTTGGTCAACACCTTATTTTGAAGCCACAATCCTCATTTGATCAATTCTTGATCATGATTTCACAAGCATGGCTTAAAAAGTCTCAAGATGCAAAAGTTTCTATTTTTGGACAGTTGAAAAGTCAACTGTAACTTGACCAAGGCATAACTTTTTCATGGTTCATCAGAAAAATCCCATCCAAAGATAATTTTGAAGGGGATGACATTTCCTACAACTCATCTTCACATTCCAAGTCCAAGAAATGCTCTCACAAAAAGTTATCAATTTCAACATTATAGGTCATTTTCAAAAGTCAACAAAAAGGGAGTTTAAGTCAAAGACCATAACTTGAGATTGGTAAATAAAAATGACATGGGACCAAAGACATTGGTTAGAGGACTTCAAGACCTTTCCAAAATGTCCAAGAACATGTTCATAGCTTCAAAATTGAGCAAGATATGCATTGGAGAAGTTGGGAAATTTTTATGAAATGGCCAAAGTCAATTATCCTTGAAACTTCATTTTTGACAAAAGGGGCCCACTTTTTCAACTTGATTCAGCTTGGCCATGCTTCCCACGTGTCCCACAATTTATTTCAAGATTTAAAATTAATTTTTCCATTTTTATTTAATTTTATTTGATTTAATTCATTTTAAATCTTTAAAATTCAAATAAAAATCAAAGAAATTAATGGAGGGATATATTTTGTGATGATTAGCTTTGATACACCTTAAAACACATTCCAAATTCGTGCATGGCCTATTATGGGCATAAAAATTCAAAATTTCACAAATATGGCAAATGGTTCAATGTTGGTTATGGAGGAAATCAAGAACATAATTGCGTAAGCTTAATGACCATTATTCTTATTGATACACTTTACATTACTATATATACAAGCCTTCCCAACCTCATTCAAAAAATAGTGTGTGCAGAAACGGCCAAGAGCAAAACCAAAAATTATTCAAAAAGTGAGAGTTCTAAAACATAGTTGCGAGCATCTTCAGATCAAAACAAGCATGTGGTTCTATTCCTTGCCACACCCTGAAGCTCAAGCAACCTTTGCCAGGTCCTGAGGCTCATACCGCGCTGTAAGTTCTTCCCAGGTCCCTTTATAATTTCCACACTATTTTTTTTTATTGCTTTCATATGCAGATTCTCAAAAGAGGAACACTATAGACCTCATATCCCAACAAGCCAAGTGTCATCCAAGGCAGATCCAGGGGACAAAAAGAAAGAAACACCATGGTCTGGAGTCAAGCATGCTGTAGGCGATCAAAAAAGTCATACAGGCCTTGTTCAAATGGGCCACAATTCTCAATTCAACACCTCCAAATTTCAGCCCACACCCCCCTTTTGGTTTTACTTCCTTTTTTTATTTTGTTTTGTTTTTCTATTATTTTAATTTTTAACCTTTTTTATTTTTATTATTATTATTAACAAATTAACTTAATTAACATATTTTCATAAAAAATCAAAAAAATAGAATTACATTATTATTATTATTATTATTATTATTTTATTTTGTAAATAAATATTAACCAAAATAGTTTAATTAGGCAAGTTTAATTCCTTTTCTTAAATAATTAAAATAAATCTAGAATTAGGTAAAAATTAACTTTTAATTTTATTTCATTTCTTTTATTTCATAAAAACATAAAAAACAAAAAAAATATTTTCTTTTAATTAAATTAATTAATTAGTCATTAATTAGCTTTAATTTCATTTTAATTACAAAAAAGACAAAAAAAAATCAATTCCTTTTCTTAAAAGGGTCAACACCCTTAGCACTTTCCGATTTAATTTTTATTCGCGCACAATTTATTATTATGTAATTGTTCCGGATATGTAATAGTAACTAGGACTTTTACTGTTTTTATTTACTTTCCGTACTTATTTACCAAAAAAACGGGTCTTTGTAATTTTTGGCGATGTATAGACCCGCGCCTTGTAATAGCGTAGGATTTACGTTTCCGCAATTTACTTTCTGCACCCCTTAACTGCTAAACTTGCATGAAAGAATGTATGTAAATAAAAATAACTCGTAGCTCACTAATTACAAAGACAAACATAACATGAATACAACACACAATGCACACACCACTTCTAGGGTACGCCTCACTCGTTGCCTTCGAAACGTGGTCGTCAAGTATAGGACGTCTTAGCGGTCCTTATGTCCATGATCCTTGAAAACATTGCATACATATCATACATATCAAGCTACCCAAATTCAAATTCTAACAAGTTTCTCTGTTTACCTCGCGAGATCCTTGAAAACATTGCATACATATCATACATATCATTGCATTACAGGTACCCTTGTTACAGGTCGCTTACCTTCTTCGCTGTTTATTTCAGCAGTCATCATGAATCCTGAATCATCCAATGAGAAAGCTATCAAGGCCCTCCAGGCCCAGAACGCCCAGTTCCAGGAGCTGGTCATGAGCTTAGCCCAAGGACAACAGGAATTGAAGACTCTGCTTTTGAAGAAAAAGAAGAAGAGGACTGTTTTGTTCAACCCTAGACGCAGATCTGGGAATACACTGCAGAATGAAGCTGAGCGGACTACTCCATCTGTTGGGGAAGGCAGTCACCAAGAGAGAAGGGTTCCTAGTCCTGTGGTCTCTGACACCGAGACAGACTTCAACGATGAACAGTACCCTCCTGCTGAGGACCGGTACAAACAGCTGGAGGACAGGTTAAATGCCATGGAGATTCAACAGGTGCCCGGGTTGGACTTCGGAGACCTAGGCTTATCTTCTGGGGTGGTGATCCCTCACAAGTTCAAGGCACCTGCCTTTGCAAAGTACGACGGGGCTTCCTGTCCTAAGCTGCACCTCTGTTCATACGCAAGGAAGATCCAGCCCTACACGGCAGACAAGAATCTATGGATCCATTTCTTCCAGGAGAGTCTTTCAGGGACTCAACTCGAATGGTTCTATCAACTGGATGGAACCACTATTCGTAACTGGGAGGACTTGGCTACTGCTTTTTATAAGCAGTATCAGTATAATGCCGACCTCGCTCCTACGCGTACCCAACTCTAGGGTATATCACTGGAGACGGGTGAAGGTTTTAAGGAATATGCGCAAAGGTGGAGAGACTTGGCTGGAAGGGTGCAGCCACCTTTGACTGACCGTGAACTCGTTGACATGTTCTTGGGGACCCTGTCTGGTCCTTTCTTCAACCATTTGATTGGGAATTCTTCTGCTGGGTTTACAGATTTGATCTTGACCGGGGAGAGGATTGAAGCTGGTATCAAGGCTGGAAAGATTCAAGAAGCTACACCTTCTGATACTCATAAAAAGCCTTACAGTGGGAAGAAGGAGTCCAATGTTGTGCATAGTAAAAAGGGTCGCCATGATCAACATGTAGGGGCAACCCAGATCTTTAATCCTAGGCCTGCTCAACAAGGACAGGGGCAGCAACGTAAGGAGGTCGCACCCAAGAGACAGTTCACTAAGATCAACATGTCACTGGATCAAGCGCTACAGCAAATGTTGAAGGCAGGGCTGATTACCTTGAGGGCTCCTCTCAGGAATCCAAACACCTCTGCTCCCAACTACCATCCTAATGAGAAGTGCGCATACCACTCCGATAGCCCGGATCATACTACGGAAAACTGTTGGCCTTTGAAGAACAAGATTCAAGACATGATCGACGCCGGAGAGATTCAGTTTGAAGCGTCAGAGACTCCAAACATAATCAATGCTCCTTTGCCCAATCATTGAAGGCTTTTGTTTATTTGAATTTCCGAGTTGTAATTTTTTGCTTATACAAACAATTAATGTCATAGCAAACTCTTTTATTTCACTAATGCACTGCATATGTCTGTTTTTGAATTAATCCAATTATTTTCATTATATTCAAATTGCTTTCATATTTTTTGTGATGTCCAACTCTCGGTTAATAATTCTAAGCCTCTTGAGGGGGGATGACGAAAACGATACCACAATCTACAGTATGCTTTTGAACAGACCCCGCTGATGAGGTACAAGCATTGTTTCAATTCCTAAACACTGAAGTTATAAGGATGATAATCCCTCGTCAACCCCTTTGAGCCAAAGAAGTAGGAGTTTTTCTTTTCACAAAAAATTAAAACCCTTAATCATAACCTGGGGCAGGGTAGTTCTCTCAATTGATCCAAGTGCACAACAAATGGCATCAAAGAGGTCCTTCTAAAACAAAAGACAGTGATGGTTCCAAATAATCATCAAGACAGGCAGTCATTATCTCCCAAAATAAAAGCCCAATAAGTCAAAACCTATAAAGGAGACTTACAAAACTGGGGCATCCCGCTGACTGTAAAAGAAACAGTTCAGGCAAAAAACAGGGATAATAAAAATCAAAAACAAAGAGGTCCTACAGACTCTCAACAAAAAAAGAAATGACTGCCTATTCAAAATAATCTGTCAATATCCGAACCATCATTGGAACATCAGGACAAAGACTCAAACGAGATCTAAACGCACGATCAGCTGAGTTTAGGTTTGAAGAACATCACGAAGAGCGGGTGGGTACAAATATAATTTGAGCCTTTTCCTTTGTTTCTTAAACAGTGAACCAGGCCACGTTACAACCCTTAAAAGTCCTAGCTGAAGCATGGTTTAGTTCGAAGGCATACTGTTACGAAAGGTATCCTGACTCCTTAAGGCTTGCTGTAAAATACTGAGTTGACATCACATTTTACAAAATTTGCTTGTTTTACTGAAAATGCATTTTCAAAAATTTCAAGACAGACATAAGTGTTGCATTCTTAATATAACATTGTTTGCATATGACTATTTTGTCTAAACAGCATAGAAGTTCGCACGACGAATGTCTAAATGAACAAAAGCACCCCCAATCAAGGGGCACGGCATGATCATTGTCCATCATCTGGGGTAGTTAGGTCAAGATTCGAAGAATCTCTCAAAAGGCCAACCAGCTTGGGGCAAATCTCCATCTGGATCACTTGGGGCATTGGACGATCAAACGAAGATCTTCTGGTGGCATGGTAACACTGCACTACTGACAGTGACAACTCCCTGCATCCTGAGAGCACGGACATAGTCGGAAAAAAAAAACACTACGCATAAGCAAAGACCTGCTAGGTTGACACACCTAGGCAAAAATAAGGGCTTCCCAGCGAACCAAAAGGGTTCGAGCAAAAATAAGGGACGAAAATGAAAAATCTGTACAACCGGCAAGTCGAAAACCTGAAAAGGCGGCTTGGGCAAAAATGGGTATCCCGTTGGACTGAAAACTCGAAAGGGCGGTCCAGGCAAAAGTTAGGGATCAAAGCGTACGACTATGTCCTGTCTTCTCGTCACTTGCCTACCAGAAGAAGATCTGTCAAATCGGCAGTCATCAAGCACCTCATAGGCCTTCTTCTCCCGCAGAAACTGGGGCAATAAGAATCGTCTAACTGTACAAACTGCTCTGTCCTCCAGGCGCAAGATACCTTCACTCCCAGAGTAAGACAAGATTCAACAATTCTCCCCCAAGCAGTTGGTCTCCAATCAACCCTAACAAGGCACAATATCCCAAGCAAGTCAGCAACACTCTCCCCCAAGCAGAGTTAGTCTACTGTCAGCCTTAAGGAAGTTGGGTATCCCCAGAAAATCTCAATATTCCCCAGCGGAGTATACAGATGTTCCTAAGCAAGCATCCCCGGCAGTCTTAAGATAAGATTGTTCCCCAGCGGAATACCAGACACTCCAGTAGGAAGCTTATCCCCAGTAGATTCTGGAAGCTTATCCCCTGCAGAGCACGAACGCGTCTCCCCGGCTTTATCCAAAGGTTATTCCCCACCAGGGCTTATAACTGGGTTATCCTCAGCTAATGACCACGGAAAGATCGTCCTCGGCGAAGTTTCTTCCTACCCCCAACGGAGTTCATCAATTCCCTCAACAAAGCTTATCAACGGTATCCCTCAGCGGAGTTATCATCAAATTCTCAGCGAAGTATCCCTTCCTTATAGAGTATTCCCCGCAGAGTAATCTCTTCGCCAAGTTTATTCCCCAACGGAGTCATCTTCTCCTATTGGTTTATTCTTGCAACCATCACCCCCAGTGGAAACCAAGAACTTCACTCCCCAACATCAGCCCAGGATTCAATTTCCCGGCATTCGTCAAGGATTTATTTTCCTAGACGAAAATACATTCATAAACATATCACTTTTCATACATCTTGCTTACATACATAATGCATGCACATACACATCATATCACACCATCTCATTTCTCCCTGAGAACATCATGGCATCATGCATTGCACAACTGATGTTTTGCCTTTTTCAGGAAAAAGGTCAATCCAAAGACGATTACTATCAACTGTTGCAATTCCAGATTCGATACCTCCATCTAGCCAGGGCATATCTGTGAGCGATTGATTATGGATTCGATACCTGTATCTAGCCAGGGCATATCTACATTAAAGAGATTAAAGAGATAGCTAGAAATGCTCCAGAGATAGACGTTATTATGTTGCTTGTTCAGAGTTACTTGTTCAGAAATAGTTCAGATATGCTCCAGATGGACGCTATTCTGTTGCTTATTCAGGACTTCTTTTCAGAGATAACTTAGAGATGCTCCAACCACGGATGCTATTCTATTGTTTATTCAGAGATTCTTTCTAGATATAAGTTCAGATGTGACCCAGGCATGGCGACGTTCTGATACTTATTCCAGATTTCCTTTCAGAGATAGCTTGGAAATGCTCCAGATATGGATGTTGTTCCTTTGCTTATTCAAGACTCCTTATAGATATAGTTCAGATGTGACCCAGGCATGGCAACGTTCTGATACTTATTCCAGATTTCCTTTCAGAGATAGCTTAGAAATGCTCCAGATATGGATGTTGTTCTTTTGCTTATTCAAGACTCCTTCTAGATATAGTTCAGATGTGACCCAGGCATGGCGACGTTCTGATACTTATTCCAGATTTTATTTCAGAGATAGCTTAGACATGCTCCAGATATGGATGTTGTTCCTTTGCTTATTCAAGACTCCTTCTAGATATAGTTCAGATGTGACCCAGGCATGGCGACGTTCTGATACTTATTCCAGATTTCCTTTCAGAGATAGCTTAGAAATGCTCCAGATATGGATGCTGTTCTTTTGCTTATTCAAGACTCCTCCTAGATATAGTTCAGATGTGACCCAGGCATAGCGATGTTCTGATACTTATTCCAGATTTCCTTTCAGAGATAGCTTAGAAATGCTCCAGATATGGATGGTGTTCTTTTGCTTATTCAAGACTCCTTCTAGATATAGTTCAGATATGACCCAGGCATGGCGACATTCTGATACTTATTCCAGATTTCCTTTCAGAGATAGCTTGGAAATGCTCCAGATATGGATGCTGTTCTTTTGCTTATTCAAGACTCCTTCTAGATATAGTTCAGGTGTGACCCAGGCATGGCGACGTTCTGATACTTATTCCAGATTTCCTTTCAGAGATAGCTTGGAAATGCTCCAGATATGGATGTTGTTCTTTTGCTTATTCAAGACTCCTTCTAGATATAGTTCAGATGTGACCCAGGCATGGCGATGTTCTGATACTTATTCCAGATTTCCTTTCAGAGATAGCTTAGACATGCTCCAGATATGGATGTTGTTCCTTTGCTTATTCAAGACTCCTTCTAGATATAGTTCAGATGTGACCCAGGCATGGTGACGTTCTAATACTTATTCAGATTCCCTTTCAGATATAGCCTAGAGATGCTCCAGATTTGGACGCCGTTCTATTGCTTATTCAGATTCAAACTTCTAAAAGACAACTTAGAGATGCTCCATCCCGGATGCTCTTTTATTGTTCAGTCTAGATACGATCCAAATTCGGATGACATTCTGTTACTCATATACCCCAGACACGGCGGTCATTCTACCATTTATTCAGACGTCAACAATTAGACACAGACTAGATATGCTCCAGACACGAAAGCTATTTTATTTGTTATTCAGATTCACCTATCCACCATCTTTCCAAATGGCATCTATAAGCCCATTCCCGACAAGGTTCTGTCACACTTTCAGATGGCATCTTTAAGCCTATCCTCCCATCCATCATCTCTCCAAATGGCATCTGTAAGCCCATTCCCGACATCACACTGTTGATACTCTACTATGTGAGTGCAAATTTCTGGGCACTCTAGTGTTCAATCATCTTCCACCCTCGGATCACGAAAGGCACACAAGCCAATCTACATCCTCAGGTCTAAGAAGATTTAACAGGGGAAACTGTTGTACCCCAAAATTTGCCCTCCCATAATCTTCAAAGTTTTGCCTCAAAGGGTTCAAAGTCTACTCAAGGGCTACACAGTCAAACCATCCTCCTAAGCCAATCAACCTAGGGCTTTGGTTCTTGCAAGGAAGTTGAAGTTTTCAAGGGCTCAATCAAGTCCCACATGCTCATATACAGTGTCAAGCATCCATATGTCAAGGTTCAAGACTCACAGCATCAAATTGCACAGTCAAAAATCCTAATTACTCCACAGTCAACTGCAGGGGAAAATGGTCATTTGACAGTCAAAAGTCAAAATTTTTTGTCAACACCTTATTTTGAAGCCACAATCCTCATTTGATCAATTCTTGATCATGATTTCACAAGCATGGCTAAAAAAGTCTCAAGATGCAAAAGTTTCTATTTTTGGACAGCTGAAAAGTCAACTGTAACTTGACCAAGGCATAACTTTTTCATGGTTCATAAGAAAAATCCCATCCAAAGCTCATTTTGAAGGGGATGACATTCCCTACAACTCATCTTCACATTCCAAGTCCAAGAAATGCTCTCACAAAAGGTTATCAATTTCAACATTATAGGTCATTTTCAAAAGTCAACAAAAAGGGACTTTAAGTAAAAGACCATAACTTGAGATTGGTAAATCAAAAGGACATGGGACCAAAGACATTGGTTAGAGGACTTCAAGACCTTTCCAAAATGTCTAAGAACATGTTCATAGCTTCAAAATTGAGCAAGATATGCATTGGAGAAGTTGGGAAAATTTTGTGAAATGGCCAAAGTCAATTATCCTTGAAACTCCATTTTTGACAAAAGGGGCCCACTTTTTCCACTTGATTCAGCTTGGCCATGCTTCCCACGTGTCCCACAATTTATTTTAAGATTTAAAATTAATTTTTCCATTTTTATTTAATTTTATTTGATTTAATTCATTTTAAATCTTTAAAATTCAAATAAAAATCAAAGAAATTAATGGAGGGATATATTTTGTGATGATTAGCTTTGATACACCTTAAAACACATTCCAAATTCGTGCATGGCCTATTATGGGCATAAAAATTCAAAATTTCACAAATATGGCAAATGGTTCAATGTTGGTTATGGAGGAAATCAAGAACATAATTGCATAAGCTTAATGACCATTATTCTTATTGATACACTTTACATTACTATATATACAAGCCTTCCCAACCTCATTCAAAAAATAGTGTGTGCAGAAACGGCCAAGAGCAAAACCAAAAATTATTCAAAAAGTGAGAGTTCTAAAACATAGTTGCGAGCATCTTCAGATCAAAACAAGCACGTGGTTCTATTCCTTGCCACACCCTGAAGCTCAAGCAACCTTTGCCAGGTCCTGAGGCTCATACCGCGCTGTAAGTTCTTCCCAGGTCCCTTTATAATTTCCACACTATTTTTTTTATTGCTTTCATATGCAGATTCTCAAAAGAGGAACACTATAGACCTCATATCCCAACAAGCCAAGTGTCATCCAAGGCAGATCCAGGGGACAAAAAGAAAGGAACACCATGGTCTGGAGTCAAGCATGCTGTAGGCGGTCAAAAAAGTCATACAGGCCTTGTTCAAATGGGCCACAATTCTCAATTCAACACCTCCAAATTTCAGCCCACACCCCCCTTTTGGTTTTACTTCCTTTTTTTTATTTTGTTTTGTTTTTCTATTATTTTAATTTTTAACCTTTTTTATTTTTATTATTATTATTAACAAATTAACTTAATTAACATGTTTTCATAAAAAATAAAAAAAAATAGAATTACATCATTATTATTATTATTATTTTATTTTGTAAATAAATATTAACCAAAATAGTTTAATTAGGCAAGTTTAATTCCTTTTCTTAAATAATTAAAATAAATCTAGAATTAGGTAAAAATTAACTTTTAATTTTATTTCATTTCTTTTATTTCATAAAAACATAAAAAACAAAAAAAAAATATTTTCTTTTAATTAAATTAATTAATTAGTCATTAATTAGCTTTAATTTCATTTTAATTACAAAAAAGACCCAAAAAAATCAATTCCTTTTCTTAAAAGGGTCAACACCCTTAGCACTTTCCGATTTAATTTTTATTCGCGCACAGTTTATTATTTTGTAATTGCTCCGGACATGTAATAGTAACTAAGACTTTTACTGTTTTTATTTACTTTCCGTACTTATTTACCAAAAAAACGGGTCTTTGTAATTTTTGGCGATGTATAGACCCCCGCGTTGTAATAGCGTAGGATTTACGTTTCCGCAATTTACTTTATGCACCCTTTAACTGCTAAACTTGCATGAAAGAAGGTATGTAAATAAAAACAACTCGTAGCTCACTAATTACAAAGACAAACATAACATGAATACAACACACAATGCACACACCACTTCTAGGGTACGCCTCACTCGTTGCCTTCGAAACGTGCTCGTCAAGTATAGGACGTCTTAGCGGTCCTTATGTCCATGATCCAGTTGCCTCGAAACAGTTGCCTCGGAACAGTTTCCTCGAAACAGTTGCCTCAGAACAGTTGCCTCGAAACGGTTGCCTCGGATTAAAAAAGTATTAAGGACATAAGGGTAGCTTCTAAGGTGTCCTAACTGTTGCTTCGGTGACCACACTGTCCCTACAATCGAATTGACCCGAACACCTCCAACGGTGGTGCTACCTACCTCTCAATGGTGGGATGGCACTACCTAAAGGACACTTACACAGCTTAATTCCTTAGGGTAGGTAGATAACTCATGGGTACTTGCTCTTTTCAAAAACAAACAAAATACTTTTCACACCTCACACTTTCAAAAGCTTTCAAAACAAATTTTTCAAACACTCTTGAGGACTGATACAAGAGTCATTCAGAAATCTTTCAAAGAAACTTTTTCAAACCCACTCACATTTGAAAAGCAAACAAATTTTGAAAACATAAGAGCAAGTACCTAAGAGCCCATGGATAACCATGGATAGAAAGGGTGCTAACACCTTCCCTTTCTATAAATCTACCTCCCGAACCGAGAAACATTCTCGAATAAGGAATTTTGCTGTGCTTTTGTCCTTTCCATGTTGGAGAATATAAAAGACGGTGGCGACTCTTTCTTACCGCGACATTTTGCGAAACCAGCTTAAAAAAAAGTCAGTTCTAAATCCACCGATCACAGTAAAAATTAAGAACAAGTATCCGATTCCAAGAATAGATGACTTGATGGACCAATTAGTGGATGCTCGTGTGTTTAGTAAGATTGATCTGAGGTCGGGTTATCATCAGATTAAAGTGAAGGATGAAGATATTCAGAAGACGACTTTCAGAACGCGTTATGGATATTACGAGTATTCGGTGATACCTTTCGGTGTTACTAATGCGCCGGGAGTATTCATGGAATATATGAATCGTATCTTTCATACTTATTTGGATCGGTTTGTAGTGGTGTTCATTGATGATATTTTGATTTACTCTAAGTCGGAAGAAGAGCATGCTGAACATTTAAGAGTAGTATTGCAAGTTTTGAAAGAGAAGAAGTTGTATGCAAAGTTGTCCAAGTGTGAATTTTGGTTGAAAGAGGTTAGTTTTCTTGGTCATATGATTTCAGGCAGTGGCATTGCTGTAGATCCATCGAAGGTTGATGCTGTATTGCAATGGGAAACTCCAAAGTCAGCTACTGAAATTAGAAGCTTTTTGGGATTAGCTGGTTATTATAGAAGGTTTATTGAAGGGTTTTCTAAGTTTTCGCTTCCATTGACTAAGTTGACTTGTAAAGGTAGAGCTTTTGTTTGGGATGTTCAGTGCGAAGAAAGTTTTACGGAATTGAAGAAGAGGTTGACGTCGGCTCCGATTTTGACGTTTCCTAATCCAGGAGAGCCTTTTGTGGTGTATTGTGATGCTTCTAAGATGGGTTTAGGAGGTGTGCTTATGCAGAATGGTAAGGTAGTTGCTTATGCGTCGAGGCAGTTAAGGACTCATGAGAAGAACTATCCTACGCATGATTTAAAGCTTGTTGCAGTTGTTTTTGTGCTGAAGATTTAGAGGCATTATCTTTATGGTTCTAGATTTGAAGTGTTTAGTGACCATAAGAGCTTAAAGTATTTATTTGATCAGAAGGAGTTGAACATGAGGCAACGAAGATGGTTATAATTGTTAAAGGATTATTATTTCGGTTTGAATTATCATCCAGGAAAGGCGAATGTGGTAGCTGATGCGTTGAGTCGAAAGACTTTACATATGTCAGCAATGATGATTAAAGAGTTGGATTTGATTGAGCAGTTCAGAGATATGAGCTTAGTTTGCGAGGTTACTCCGCAAAGTGTTATGTTGGGTGTGTTGAAGATTAATAATGAATTTTTAGACAGTATCAGAGAAGCTCAAAAGTTGGATGTGAAACTGGTAGATTTGATGGTTGAGATTGATCAATTTGAGAATAATGATTTTAATCTAGATGAGCAGGGTGTGTTGAGATTTCGTAACCGGATTTATATTCCTGATGATGCTGAGATGAAGAAAGTGATACTTGAAGAGAGTCATAGAAGTAAGTTGAGTATTCATCCAGGAGCTACAAAGATGTACCAAGATTTGAAAGGTTTGTTTTGGTGGCCTGGGATGAAGAGTGATGTGGCTCGGTTTGTGTATGCATGTTTGACTTGTCAGAAGTCGAAAGTTGAACATCAGAAGCATGCAGGATTGATGCAACCGTTGGAAGTTCCAGAATGGAAATGGGATAGCATTTCAATGGACTTTGTGACAGGGTTTCCTAGTACTTCAAGAGGACATGATTCGATTTGGGTGATTGTTGATATGCTTACGAAGTCAGCTTATTTTATTCCTATTAACATCAGTTTTCCAGTGTCGAAGTTGGCTGAGATTTACATTAGTGTGATTGTGAAACTGCATGGTGTTCCTTTGTGCATTGTGTCAGATAGAGATCCAAGATTTACTTCTGATTTTTGGAAGAGTTTGCAAGAAGCGTTGGGTTCTAAGTTGAGGTTTAGTTCAGCGTATCATCCTCAGACTGAACGGACGATTCAATCGTTGGAAGACTTGTTGTGGGCATGTGTTCTTGAGCAGGGAGGTTCGTGGGATACTTATCTTCCATTGATAGAGTTCACTTATAATAACAATTATCATTCCAATATTGGGATGGCACCTTTTGAGGTGTTGTATGGTCGAAGATGTAGAACTTCGTTATGTTGGCATGAATCTGGTGAGAGTGTAGTACTTGGACCTGAACTTGTTCGTGAGACTACTGAGAAGGTGAAGTTGATTCGAGAAAAGATGAAAGCTTCACAAAGTATACAGAAGAGTTATCATGAGAAGCGCAAGAAGGATTTAGAATTTCAAGCTGGTGACCATGTGTTTTTGAGAGTTACACCTGTGATTGGTGTTGGGCGAGCATTGAAGTCTAAGAAGCTCACTTCTCGTTTTATTGGACCGTATCAGATTTCGGAGAGAGTGGGGAATGTTGCTTATAGAGTGGCTTTACTGCCTAATCTTTCGAATTTGCACGATGTGTTTCATGTGTCGCAACTTCGGAAGTATATTTCAGATCCATCTCATGTGATTCATATGGATGATGTGCAAGTACGGGATAATCTTACGGTGGAGACGATGCATGTACGGATCGTAGATCGTGAAATGAAGACTCTGAGGGGAAAAGAAATTGCCTTGGTTAAAGTGGTTTGGCTAGGAGCTGCTGGTGAAAGCATGACTTGGGAATTGGAGAGCAAGATGCGAGACTCCTATCCTGAATTGTTTAATTGAGGTTGTGATCGGTAGATCTGGAACTGAATGTTTAACGCTGGTTTCGCGAAATGTCGTGGAAGCAAGAGTCGCCACCGTCTTTTATTTTCTCCAACATGGAAAGGACAAAAGAACAGAAAAATTCCTTATTGAGATTAGTTCTCGGTTCGGGAGGTAGATTTATAGAAAGGGAAGGTGTTAGCACCCTTTCTATCCATGGTTATCCATGGGCTCTTAGATACTTGCTCATTTGTGTTTTCAAAATGTTTGTTTGCTTTTCAATCGTGAGTGGGTTTGAAAAAGTTTCTTTTAAAATTTCAGTTCGACTCTTGTATCAGTCCTCAAGAGTGTTTGAAAAGTTGTTTTTGAAAGCTTTTTGCAAAGTGTCAGTGTGAAAAGAAGTTTTTGATTTGTTTTGAATTAGAGCAAGTATCTATGAGTCATCTGAAGGGGTGAAAAACACAAGAAGGGGGGGTTGAATTGTAAAACTGGAAACTTAAAGCAAATGACAAGGTATTTTTATCCTGGTTCGTTTGATCTCAAACTACTCCAGTCCACCCGTTCAAGGTGATTTCGCCTCTCTCCAACGAGGTCTTAATTCACTATATTCAGCTGAATACAAATCTGCTTTAGCAACTGCTAAAACCTTCTTGATTCAAACCACAATCCGGTTTGTCAAGGCAACACTTTCTTACAAAGGAATGAACAAGTGTGTATGAATGTTTCTACAAAAACTATATCACAACTGTGATGTTTACACAAATGAAGCTTAGAGTACTAAGTTGCTAAACGCTAATAGAGTATCAGAGTTTGGTGGTTTAGCAAAACTTGGAGAGTGAAGATTATTGATCAGCTTTGTGCGTGTAGAGAGTTTGGAAGCATTAGCCGTGATAATCTTCAAAGCTTGGTTTATATAGCACTTTGAGAAGATGAACGTTGGAGCAAATATTCTTGCTTCAATGCTATTTACAAGCTTTCCTTTTTGAGCAGATCTTGTCTAGAATGATGCCGTTGGTATTGATTAGCTTTCAATGCACAGTACCGTTGCTTCTTCAATGCACGTTCTGGCTTGGCTCATTCTGATTCTGCTTTGCTGCTGATGAACTGATTTGATTCTGTATCAGAGTATTTTACGCGCAGTTCTGTTCATCAAGCTTCAGCATGTGCAAGCGTTAATCATCTGATCTTGACGTTCTGATTCAGCAACTTCTGATGCTGATGCACAAACTCATATTCTGATGCTGAAAACGTGATCTTGCTTATTTCAATCAGCATATCTGCAAGTCAGAGCATAGTAATTTTAAGTAGCATATAATTCAATCATGAAATATTTTACTACTATATCTTTTCACTTTGTTATCATCAAAACTTAATTATAGGGTACTAGATTCAAACATTGTTCTAACAATCTCCCCCTTTTTGATGATGACAAAAACTAGATATTTTAAATGAAAAATAACGTGAAAAGTTATCAGTTCTATGTATCAGAATAAGAAGTACGGAGAAGTTAGAGTTAAGAGATACTCCCCCTGAGTTTGTTACTTCCCTTTGATATGCGTTTTCTTCAGAGTCAGATCTTTTTCTATCTTTGAGCATCAGATTGTAAGTCTTTGACTTATCAGAGAGCAGAGCTTCAGAGCTTTTCTTGTCAGAGCTTTGCTTCAGATCAGAGTGTTAGGTCGATCAGAGCTTCATATATCAGAACTTCATATTTGATCAGAGCAACATGAGCTTCTATATTTTGATCAGAGCTTCTAGTCTTCATTGTGTTCAAGAGCTTCCTTGTGCCTGTAGACTTAAAGACAAAACAGAAAAAAACATTTCAAGTAATAGAGAGTTAGAATGTTTGAGAGTTTCTGTCTAGTTATCCGTTATTGATTTTAAATATCATTCTTGTTCTCCCCCTTTTTGTCAGCAATCAAAAAGTGCTGGTGATGTGCTAAAATGATTTAGATCAGAAAAACTAATAATATTAAAATAGTTCAGAATCAGAGCAAAAGAGCATTACAAACCATAGTCAAAACATAGTCAAAAGTACATCAGAAAATGAAGAAAATATAGAGAATGTTATGCATGAAAAAAAAGTTTCAAGGTTGTGGGGGCATGCGTGAGAACAGGCTTTCCAGCATTGCTTGAATCTTTTCAGAAGTAGCATTCTGCTTCTGAACCATGGTGACAACAGTATCAATCTTGTTGTCCTGGACATTCATTCTTGCTTCCATCTTCTGATTATTCTCATCCATCCGCTGCTGTAGACGCAAGTCATTCAGCCTTAATTCTTCCAGAGCCTGCCTGTCCAAGGCAGCTTGAGAACTTTCAGCAGGAGGAAGCTTCTCAGAACTTTCAGCTACATCTTCTGCTGGATTTTCTTCTTGAAGAGTCTTGTCTTCTTCTGAAGGTTGCGCCTGTGCAGCTTGCTCTTTCTTAGACCACGATTCAGAGTCCAGAGGGAGCACAACTTCTTGAGGCAGCTGACTCTCAACTTCTTTCAGCAGCTTGCTAAAGTTCTGTTGAGCCTGCTCATAGTTGACGTCCTGCAGCTTGAGTGCTTCAGCACGAACCCATACTCTGAACTGTGACCAGAGCTGATCAGAAGCAGCTGGGTCGATCATCCCCGGACAGACTTGCTTCAAAGAAGCAATCCACTGCAGCATACCTGTTTCAAAGTCCAAAATACCAGAGCCAACATCTAACTGCTTTGGTTTGGGAATGGCCAATTTGTGTCTTAAATCAGCAAGACGTTCAAGACTTGTTAAGTCAATGAAAGTTTTGCTGGGGTTTTCAGAGGATTGGCTTTCAGAGGTGTGCTGAGGTGCTGTTTGTTTTGGAGGATGGTTATCAGAGTCAGAGGATATGTCTATTGGAGTGGTTGGAGTTTTTGGAGGTGTTGATTCCTCTGATGATGGTAATTGGGGTCTGACAATGGTGGTTCCACATGGCAACTGTATTGCCAGCGGTGAAGGTTGAGGTGAGTGGGGATCAGAATGATGAGGAGATGGGGTTTCATAGCGGTGAAACTCTGTTTGAGGTGAGGGAGGATTATTTTCTGGTTGAGGAGGTGGAACTTCTGATTGTTCAGGGATCAGAGGTTCTTCTGAGATAGGTTGTTGTTGTTGTTGTTCTGATTCTTGTTCTGGTTCTGGTTGTGGTTCTGATTGTGGTTGAATATCTGGTTGAGGTTGAATTTCTGGTTCAGGTTGTGGAGGAGGAATATTTGGTGGTTCAGAGTGAGGTTGAACAGAAGTATGTTCACGCTCAATATCAGCTAGCACTCTATCAAGTGCTGGTGTTGTTGAAACAGTTGGTTGTTGTTTGGTAATTTTGAGAGGGATTTTAATTCTGGTTCTTCTGAGTTGTAAGGCCTCAGAAGGGTCTTCTGGTATGGTTTCATCAATAGTGGGGATTGGAATGGAAATTCTGTGAGAGGTTTGAGGCGGAGCAACAGATGTTGGAATAGTAGAGGAAATTGAAATAGGAGCAGCAGATGAATTACCTCGTTTCTTTGGAGTCTGGTGAGATGATCCTTCTGCCTTCCTCTTCTTTGACTTCTTCTGAATCACTTCAGGTTGAACTTGACTCAGATCTTTGATCTTCAGCTTTGAACCTGCAACTTCTTCCTTGTGAAGATCTGGATACTTGGCAAACATATCAGGATGGGATTCCATTTCAGAAAATCTTGGGAAATCACTCAGAGGCACTCTTCTTCTGGAGATGTCCGCAGTTGAAGAAGCTCTGGGTTCCTTCCTGATATTGTCTATCAGCTTCATCTTTTTCAGATTCTTAGCATTCAGCGCTTTTCCAACAGTTGGTTCAAAATTGCCCAGTACTTTAGCCTCGCTCAGATAATCTATCAGCTTATTCTCTGTCAGAATATCTGATATGAGCCTCCCAAAAGGTATCAAGTCTCTTTTCGTCCTTTCTTCTTCTCTAGTCTCTTTCACACTAGTCTTCAGATGATTGAACAGGAAGTGTGCCAAATTGATCTTCACCCTCTGATCAATAAAGTAGATCAGAAATTGCTGATCCACGTTTATATAGTCAGGAGAGCTTGTTGGCTTCCTGTGATTGAAACAGCCTAGAACAATCTTGGCCCACACTCTGCAGTGATCCTTCAGATCCTTGATTTTGCTGCTGGGAAAACCAAGAGTGAAAATGCAGTTTGCTACCACACCAATATCAGGGCACCTATCAGCCATGTCCACACAACGGACTCCACCACCACTCTGACCAATTAACCTAGCAATGAGGTCTTCAGAAATTATTATCTTCTTTCCCATAACAGAAGAGACGACTAGATGTTTATCAATCTTGGCATGAATCCAAAATTCTTTGACAAGCTCTGGGAAGGTTGGTCCAACCAATCTATCAAAGTACCTCTCCCACTTTTGAGCTTTGACTTCAGCAGTTAGGTCAAATCCATTTTCCTTCAAACTTTCGAAATCCACTATTAACTCAGAGAGAACCTCAAGATTCTTTACTGGTGTGAGAAGAGTTCTGGTAGGCGCTTGATATTGCTCAGAGGTTTCCTTCTTCTGATTTCCTGCAGAAATGCTGGAGGATGCCATTGTTCTCACACAAAAAGCTTGAGAGTGATTTGAGAAAAACTAGGGTTTTGAAGGAGATATGCAGAAAAAAATGCAGAGAATACTTAAGAGATTATGAGTAAGCGTAAAGATTAAGAATGAAGAGTAATGTGCTTTAAATAGAATTTTCAAAAATTATTTTGAAAAATAAAACGTTTTTAAGAGAGAGAAAAAATAATGATTGCAATTAACAAGCGTGATTACTTTTGCATTTAATGCTTGCTGATTTTGGGGGATTTGAGAAAGATACTTAAAAACGGTTACCAGACATGTGTCTCAATGCACCCAATCAGCGTTTTCCTTTCTCAGAAACGTGCACGCGTTCTGCTTCAGGGATTTGCTGATGATTGGATGACACTTGTTTGATATAGTGATCAGCACGTCTGTCTTTGAGATTAGACTCTCAGATCTTTAGACTTGCCTCTGATACAATCTGCATGTTCTAACTTTCTGAAACAAAGATTGATCAGAAGTTCACAGTAATATAATTACATTCTGAAAGATAAAAATATGGAATTAAAGCATTTTCATTCTGGGCATACTTTCATGCTGAGATGTTTCAGAATGAAATTAAACCTATCTTCTGAAAGGGGTTTAGTAAAGATATCAGCCCATTGATGGTCTGTATCTATAAATTTCAAGTTTAAAATTCCTTTCTGAATATAGTCCCTAATGAAATGATGTTTTATTTCTATATGTTTAGCTCTAGAATGTAAAATAGGATTCTTACTTAAGCAAATAGCAGAGGTATTATCACAAAGAATAGGAATGTTACTCTCAAAAATCTGGAAGTCTTCAAGCTGACTTTTCATCCAGAGCATCTGTGTGCTGCAACCAGCTGCTGCTATGTACTCAGCTTCTGCTGTTGACAGAGCAATAGTTGATTGCCTTTTGCTGGACCACGAGATCAGATTTTCTCCCAGAAACTGGCAGCTTCCAGAAGTACTTTTTCGTTCCACTCTGTCTCCAGCAAAATCAGCATCGCAGTAGCCTACTAAACTGTAATCACTAGATTTTCTATAAAACAAACCCAGATTAGTAGTACCTTTCAGATACTTGAAAATTCGCTTAACAGCTGTTAAGTGAGATTCTCTAGGATCTGATTGGAATCTAGCACAGATACATACGCTGAATAGAATATCAGGTCTTGAAGCAGTCAGATAAAGGAGAGAACCAATCATACCTCTGTAGACTTTCTGTTCTACGCTTTTGCTTACCTCTTCTCTTTCCAGAATGCACGTGGGATGCATTGGAATCTTTGATGGCTTACATTCTGAGAGGTCAAATTTCTTCAGAAGATCTCTGATGTATTTGCTCTGATGAATGTAAGTTCCCTCTGGAGTTTGATTGATCTGAATTCCTAGAAAGAACTTCAGTTCCCCCATGAGGCTCATCTCAAATTCTGCCTGCATACACTTAGCAAATTTTCTTCCAAGAGAAGGATTAGTAGAACCAAAGATTATATCATCAACATAAATTTGACAGACTAAGATGTCACTCTTAACTGTTTTACAGAATAGAGTGGTGTCCACTTTCCCTCTGGTGAACTCATTTTCAAGCAGAAAGTTACTTAGCCTTTCATACCAAGCTCTGGGAGCTTGTTTCAGACCATACAGTGACTTTTTCAGTTTGAAAACATGTTCTGGATGTTTTGTATTTTCAAAACCTGGGGGTTGGTGAACATACACTTCTTCTTCTATATAACCATTTAAGAATGCACTTTTGACATCCATCTGATACAGAGTGATGCCTCTATTAACAGCAAATGAGATTAAAAGTCTGATAGATTCTAACCTGGCGACTGGGGCAAAGGTTTCTGTATAGTCTATCCCCTCTTGCTGACTATAACCTTGTGCAACCAGTCGTGCCTTGTTTCTGACGACTTCACCTTGTTCATTGAGCTTGTTTCTGAACACCCATCTTGTTCCAATGACGTTGAATCCTTTTGGTCTTGGAACGAGATCCCAAACGTCGTTTCTGGTGAATTGATTCAGCTCTTCTTGCATTGCCAGAATCCAGTCATTATCCAGAAGTGCTTCATCAATAGAAGAAGGTTCAATCAGAGACACAAGTCCCATCAGAGTTTCTTCAGAGTTTCTGAGGCTTGCTCTTGTTCTGATTGGATCTTCCTTTCTTCCTAGAATAGATTCTTCTGGGTGATCCAAACTGCTTCTGGGTACTCTCTTCTGAGGTTGATCAGCAGCAGTTGTAGGATTTCTAGCATTGCTTCTTTCAGACGTTGAAGGAATGTCTGTGTTGAGAGCTTCTGATGACTTGTCTTCAGAACCTGCAAATTCAATTTCTATACCTGCAAGATTTTCATTCTGCTTTGACTTTTCAGAGTCAAGCTTGTCATCAAAACGAACACTGATTGATTCTTCCACAATCTGTGTTTCTGTATTGTATACTCTGTACCCTCTTGAGCGTTCAGAGTATCCTAACATAATACACTTCTGTGCCTTAGAATCAAACTTGTTCAAATAATTCTTAGTATTTAACATATAGCAAGTACATCCAAATGGATGAAAATACGAAATGTTGGGCTTTCTGTTCTTCCACAATTCATATGGAGTTTTTTCCAGAATAGGTCTTATTGAGATTCTATTCTGAATGTAGCACGCTGTGTTTATTGCCTCTGCCCAGAAAGTCTTAGCAACGTTTGTCTCGTTGATCATGGTTCTGGCCATTTCTTGCAATGTTCTGTTCTTTCGTTCTACAACTCCATTTTGTTGGGGAGTTCTAGGACAAGAGAAATCATGCAGAATGCCTTTGTCATTAAAGAATGACTCAAAATCTTTATTTTCAAATTCTCCACCATGATCACTTCTGACTTTAACGATTCTAAGATCTTTTTCATTCTGAACTTGGTTACAGAAGGTAACAAACACAGAGTGTGACTCGTCCTTGTGTCTTAAGAACTTTACCCATGTCCATCTGCTATAGTCATCTACGATTACTAACCCATACTTCTTGCCACTGACAGAAGCAGTCTTAACTGGTCCAAATAAGTCAATGTGCAGAAGTTCTAATGGCTTAGAGGTAGAAACAACATTTTTGGATTTAAAAGATGGTTTTGAAAATTTGCCTTTCTGACATGCTTCACACAGAGCATCTGAATTGAACTTCAAATTTGGAAGTCCTCTGACCAGATTGAGTTTGTTAATCTGAGATATTCTTCTCATACTAACATGCCCCAATCTTCTGTGCCAGATCCACTGCTCGTTGTTAACAGACAGAAGACATTTTACGTTCTGACTCTTAAGTTCAGAAAGTTTGATTTTGTAAATGTTGTTTTTCCTCTTACCATTAAATAGGATAGTCCCATCTTTCTGACTAACAGCTTTACATGATTTTTGATTAAAGATTATATCATAACCGTTATCACTTAATTGACTTATGGATAACAGGTTATGCATCAATCCATCAACAAGCAGAACATTATTAATAGAGGGAAGATTTCCATTACCTACAGTTCCAGAGCCAATTATCTTTCCCCTCTGATTGCCTCCAAAGCCAACGTGGCCTCCAGGCTTAAGTTCCAGGCTTTGGAACATATGCCTTCTTCCCGTCATGTGACGTGAGCAGCCAGAGTCCAGGTACCATGACTGGTGTTTCTGACTTCCTGCTAAAGATATCTGCAACATGTATTATTTTATCCTTAGGTACCCAGATCTTCTTGGGTCCTGATTTGTTAGTCTTACCAAAACTCTGGTTGAATTTTGGTTTCACAAAGTGATTACTACTAGTATATTTGATGTCATGTGTGTGACCATACACAAAGTGTGAATTTAGAGGAGTGTGTTTAATAACTAAATCCATGACATTTTTAGGTGTAGGAACCTTACCTAGGTATCCTATTCCTTTCCTGCCGTTTCCGCTAACTCCATAGATCATTGAAGCCATTCTGCTTCTATCTATGCTTTTAGCAAGGAACTTCTGGAAACTATGATCATACTCCTTGATGATCTCATCAGCGTTGCTGGGAGTTTCAGAGATTGGTACCTTCTGAGAGTTTTGTAAAGAGTTTTCTAATTTTAAAATTTTATCTCTCAGCTCAGAGTTTTCCAATCTGAGACTCTCAGACTTATTAGAGTCAGATTCAAGAGTCCTTTTCAGGTCTCTGAATTTAGCTCTAATCTGCTGATAACGTTCCAAAATTTCATTTAGGCTTTCAGCAAGTTCAGCCTTTGTAAAATTAACAGCGAAGTTAGGGAATACCTCTTCTGTGTCTGATTCTGAGTCTGAGTCAGAAGCTTCACTGTCATCTGGAATGTTAGCCATAAGCGCTATGTTCGCCCTTTCATCATCTGATTCTGAGTCAGCTTCAGACGAGTCAGAGTCATCCCATGTGGCCATGAGACTTTTCTTCTTCTCTCTTCCAAACTTCCTTTTTGGCTTTTCCCTCTGAAGCTTTGGACAGTCACTCTTGTAGTGACCTTGCTCATTGCACTCGTAGCAGATGATGTCTTTTGTATTTGGCTTCTTGCTACCTGAGGAGCCTTCAGATCTTCTGTATCCAGAGGAAGAATCTGTTCTTCTGTATCTGGAAGAAGACTCGTTCTGATCAGATCTTCTGGGATTCCTGAACTTCTTTTGTCTTTGCTTCCACAGTTGATTTACTCTTCTGGAGAGAAGAGAAAGCTCGTCTTCTTCTGATGAGGATCCATCAGATGTTTCTTCAACTGCCTGCAAAACTTTAGATTCAGATTTTCTGTTAGATTTTAAAGCTATAGGCTTACCTTGCTTCTGAGGCTCGTCAGCTTCCAGCTCTATCTCATGACTTCTGAGGGAGCTTATAAGTTCCTCCAGAGTGATTTTGTTGAGATCTTTCGCCAGCTTCAGAGCAGTAACCATAGGCCTCCACTGCTTGGGTAAACTTCTGATTATCTTCTTGACATGGTCAGCAGTAGAGTATCCCTTGTCCAGAACTTTGAGACCAGCTACTAGAATCTGGAATCTAGAGAACATAGTTTCAATGGATTCAGATTCTTCCATTTTAAACGCCTCATACTTCTGAATGAGCGCCAGAGCTTTTGTTTCCTTGACTTGAACGTTGCCCTCATGCGTCATTCTGAGAGAATCAAAGATGTTCTTAGTTGTGTCTCTGTTGGAGATCTTCTCATACTCAGTATATGAGATGGCACTGAGAAGGATGGTTCTGGCCTTATGGTGATTCTTGAAATCACGCTTTTGTTGATCAGTCATTGATTTTCTATCAATCTTCTGACCAGTTGCATTAACAGGGTGCGTGTATCCATCTGTCACCATATCCCACAGATCAGCATCATGTGCTAGAAAGAAGCTTTCAATTCTGTCTTTCCAGTAGTCAAAGTTTTCTCCATCAAAGACTGGAGGTTTGCCGCTGAATCTGTCTCTATCATCATTGTTGTCATTGCTGAAATGAGAGTTGTTTCCTGCCATAGTGTTTTTCTGACGCTGGATCTTTTACTGACACGGTTAAGTGTTTTAGCTCAGAACCAGGCGCTCTGATACCAATTGAAGGGGTGAAAAACACAAGAAGGGGGGGTTGAATTATAAAACTGGAAACTTAAAGCAAATGACAAGGTATTTTTATCCTGGTTCGTTTGATCTCAAACTACTCCAGTCCACCCGTTCAAGGTGATTTCGCCTCTCTCCAACGAGGTCTTAATTCACTATATTCAGCTGAATACAAATCTGCTTTAGCAACTGCTAAAACCTTCTTGATTCAAACCACAATCCGGTTTGTCAAGGCAACACTTTCTTACAAAGGAATGAACAAGTGTGTATGAATGTTTCTACAAAAACTATATCACAACTGTGATGTTTACACAAATGAAGCTTAGAGTACTAAGTTGCTAAACGCTAATAGAGTATCAGAGTTTGGTGGTTTAGCAAAACTTGGAGAGTGAAGATTATTGATCAGCTTTGTGCGTGTAGAGAGTTTGGAAGCATTAGCCGTGATAATCTTCAAAGCTTGGTTTATATAGCACTTTGAGAAGATGAACGTTGGAGCAAATATTCTTGCTTCAATGCTATTTACAAGCTTTCCTTTTTGAGCAGATCTTGTCTAGAATGATGCCGTTGGTATTGATTAGCTTTCAATGCACAGTACCGTTGCTTCTTCAATGCACGTTCTGGCTTGGCTCATTCTGATTCTGCTTTGCTGCTGATGAACTGATTTGATTCTGTATCAGAGTATTTTACGCGCAGTTCTGTTCATCAAGCTTCAGCATGTGCAAGCGTTAATCATCTGATCTTGACGTTCTGATTCAGCAACTTCTGATGCTGATGCACAAACTCATATTCTGATGCTGAAAACGTGATCTTGCTTATTTCAATCAGCATATCTGCAAGTCAGAGCATAGTAATTTTAAGTAGCATATAATTCAATCATGAAATATTTTACTACTATATCTTTTCACTTTGTTATCATCAAAACTTAATTATAGGGTACTAGATTCAAACATTGTTCTAACATCATCTACCTACCCTAAGGAATTAGGCTGTGTAAATGTCCTTAAGGTAGTGCCATCCCACCATTGAGAGGTAGGTAGCACCACCATTGGAGGTGTTCGGGTCAATTCGAGGGTTAGGGACAGTGTGGTCACCGAGCAATAGTAAGATACCTTAGAAGCTACCCTTATGCCATTGATCTCTTTATTCCGAGGCAACCGTTTCGAGGCAACTTGTTTCGAGGTAACCGTTTCGAGGCAACTAGATCAATGGAACATAAGGACTCACTAAGACGTCCTATACTCGACGACCATGTTTCGAGGGGCAAGGCAACAGTGAGGCGTACCCTAAGAGTGGTGTGTGAATTGTGTGTCATTTTCAGTTATTATTTGTCTTGTCATGCATTGGGTGAGCTACGCTTTGATTTTATTTGGGCATTCATTCTTTCATGTGATTAGAAGTTAAAAGGGTGCGGAAAATAAAAATGCGGAAAATAAAGGTCCTACGCTATTACAAGGCGCGGGTCTACATCGCCAAATTAAACCAAGACCCGATTTGAATAAAAGTGCGGAAAGTAAATGTCCTAATTATCTATTACAAGGCTTTGGGGAAAATACATTATATCCACAAAAGAAATAAAAATAAATGCGAAAAGAAATAAGAATCGAGAGTGCGAGGGCGTTGGACCCTTTAAAGAAATTAAATAGAAATTATAAATTAATTAATGATTAAATAAAGAAAAGAGATTATTTTTATGTTTTTTTGGTATTTTATGAAATAAAGAAAGTTAATTGAAATTAGAAATTAAAATAAAAGCCTAGTTCTAAATTTGTTTTTAATTAAAAAAAATATTTAAGTTTTAACCTAATTTATCCTAATTAATTAAATGCCATATTTATTTACAAAATTAATTAATAATAATAATAAGGAGAAAAAGTTATTTATTGAGAAAAGAATAAAGATACTAATAACCTAATTTTTATGTTTTTTTAATAATTATTTTAGAAAAAGACATTAAAGTTAAAAACCTAAATTTAAACTAATTGTTTTATTGGAATTTATTTACAAAAACTATTTAAAGAATTAAAAAAAATTAAATAAAACATATTTTTATTTTTTAATGATTTCTGATTTTTTTGGTTTTGTGTTATTATTAAGATTAATTTTGGTGAATTAAATAAAACAAAAGAAAAACAATTAAAATAAAAAGAAGAAAAGAAAAATGGAAAAATGAAAGGTGATGCAAACCATGGGGGTGTTGACCCAATTTAGGAGGGAGCACGAAGTCGCGGCAGAAGCGGATCTGGAAGCGGCGGTTGAGTCCGCGGTTGCGCGGCGGAACTGTGATTTGGACGCTTCTCGTTCTTCTGTTTCTGATTCAGAGAGCCAAATTCCAGTCCTGATCTTCACAAAGAATTTTATGGATAAAGTTCAAACAATCAAAAAGAAAATTAAATAGAATAAATGAAATTGAAAATGTTAGAATTTTGTGTTGCTTTATCATGACTCAATGATGTTGTTGTGGTGTTGTCAAGAGGATGATGATTTGTGGTTGCATCAATTTTGAGCTTGTGTCAACGGTATGAACATGAGCTTGTGTAAGGTTTCTGTTTTGGTTGATGAGATTTTTGTTAAAGTTGGTTCATAGGAAATTGCACGTGAAAAGTGAATTTACAGTGCAACAAGAAGAAAAGTGGGGGTTTCCATCGAGTGGCCTCCGTACAGGATTTTATATAAGAGAATATGAGGTTTTTTGTGGAATTTTTTGTTTTTTTCGTTTTAGAGAGTTCTCTAGGTTGTGTTCTCCTTTTTTTTTATCACTTGCATATGCATTATGTAATGTATTTCAATTGGAATTAAGGGCCTTGAAGCCTTGCATTCATACATAAGATTTTGCCATAAACCTCCATTAACAAACTTTCCATCTTTGTACCAATTTTGAATTCTTGCTTGATTAGGCCTTGAAACAAATTTGGGATGTTGTATAATGATGATTCAAAGCTAATCAAGACCAAATATGCCCCTTAATTAACCTTCTTGATTTTTATTTGATTTTAAAGGATTTAAAATGAATTAAATCCAATAAAATCAAATAAAAATGAAAAAATTAATTTTAAAATTTGAAATAAAATGTGGGACACGTGGGAAGCATGGCCAAGCTGATTCAAATGGAAAAAGTGGGCCCCTTTTGTCAAAAATGAAATTTCAAGGATAAATGATTTTGGCCATTTCACAAAAATTTCCCAACTTCTCCAATGCATATCTTGCTCAATTTTGAAGTTATGAACATGTTCTTGGACATTTTGGAAAGGTCTTGAAGTCTTCTAACCAATGTCTTTGGTCCCATGTCATTTAGATTTACCAATATCAAGTTATGGTCTTTGACTTAAAGTGCCTTTTTGTTGACTTTGAAAAATGACCTATAATGTTGAAATTGATAACTTTTTGTGAGAGCATTTATTGGACTTGGAATGTGAAGATGAGTTGTAGGAAATATCTTCCCCTTCAAGATGAGCATTGGATGGGATTTTTCTGATGAACCATGAAAAAGTTATGCCTTGGTCAAGTTACAGTTGACTTTCCAGCTGTCCAAGAATAGAAACTTTTGACACCTTGATGATTTTTGAGCCATTCTTGTGAAATCATGGTCAAGACTTGACCAAATGATGATTGTGGCTTCAAAATAAGATGTTGACCAAAAATTTGACTTTTGACTACCAAATGACCATTTTGCCCCTACAGTTGACTGTGAAGCAATTAGGGTTTTTGACTGTGCAACTTGACCTTGTGAGCCTTGAAACTTGACATGTAGGTGCTTGACAATGTGTATGAGCATATGGGACTTGATTGAGCCCTTGGAAACCTCAAATTCCTTGCAAGAACCAAAACCCTAATTTGACTGGCCTTAGGAGAGTGGTTGACTGAGTAGCCCTTGAGTAGACTTTGAACCATTTGAGGTGATGCTTGGCAAAACTTTGAAGAATGTGGGAGGGCAAATTTTGGGGTACAACAATTGCCCCTGTTCAATCTTCTTAGACCTGAGGATGTAGATTGGCTTGTGTGCCTTTCGTGATCGGAGGGTGGAAGATGATTGAACACTAGAGTGCCCAGAAATTTGCACTCACATAGTAGAGTATCAGCAGTGTGATAGCGAGAATGGGCTTACAGATGCCATTTGGAGAGATGGTGGATAGGAGGATGGGCTTAAAGATGCCATCTGGAAGTGTGACAGAACCTTGTCGAGAATGGGCTTATAGATGCCATTTGGAAAGATGGTGGATAGGTGAATCTGAATAAGAAATAGAATAGCTTCCGTGTCTGGAGCATATCTAGTCTCTGTCTGATTGCTGACGTCTGAATAAATGGTAGAATGACCGCCGTGTCTGGGGTATATCCATGCTGCATGAGTAACAGAATGTCATCCGAATCTGGATCGTATCTGGACTGAACAATAGAATAACATCCGGGATGGAGCATCTCTAAGTTGTCTTTAGAAGTTTGAATCTGAATAAGCAATAGAATAGTGTCCGGATCTGGAGCATCTCTAGGCTATATCTGAAAGGAAATCTGAATAAGTATCAGAACGTCGCCATGCCTGGGTCACATCTGAATTATCTCTAGAAGGGGTCTTGAATAAGCAAAAGAACAGCATCCATATCTGGAGCACTTCCAAGCTATCTCTGAAAGGAAATCCGGAATGAGTATCAGAACGTCGCCATGCTTGGGTCACATCTGAACTATCTCTAGAAGGAGTCTTGAATAAGCAAAAGAACAGCATCCATATCTGGAGCATTTCCAAGCTATTTCTGAAAGGAAATCTGGAATGAGTATCATAACGTCGCCATGCCTGGGTCACATCTGAACTATATCTAGAAGGAGTCTTGAATAAGAAAAAGAACAGCATCCATATCTGGAGCATTTCCAAGCTATCTCTGAAAGGAAATCTGGAATGAGTATCAGAACGTCGCCATGCCTGGGTCACATCTGAACCATATCTAGAAGGAGTCTTGAATAAGCAAAAGAACAGCATCCATATTTGGAGCATTTCCAAGCTATATCTGAGAAGAAATCTGGAATGAGTATCAGAACGTCGCCATGCCTGGGTCACATCTGAACCATATCTAGAAGGGGTCTTGAATAAGCAAAAGAACAACATCCATATCTGGAGCATTTCCAAGCTATCTCTAAAAGGAAATCTGGAAGAAGTATCAGAACATCGCCATGCCTGGGTCACATCTGAACTATATCTAGAAGGGGTCTTGAATAAGCAAAAGAACTGCATCCATATCTGGAGCATTTCCAAGCTATCTCGGAAAGGAAATCTGGAATGAGTATCAGAACATCGCCATGCCTGGGTCACATCTGAACCATATCTAGAAAGGTAGTCTCTGAATAAATAACAGAACAGCCTCCGTTCCCGGAGCATCTCTAAGTTATATCTGAGAAGAAATCTGGAATAAGTATCAGAACGTCGCCATGCCTGGGTCACATCTGAACCATATCTAGAAAGGTGATCTCTGAATAAACAACAGAACAGCCTCCGTGCCCGGAGCATCTCTAATTTATATCTGAGAAGAAATCTGGAATAAGTATCAGAACGTCGCCATGCCTGGGTCACATATGAACCATATCTAGAAAGGTGATCTCTGAATAAACAACAGAACAGCCTCCGTGCTCGGAGCATCTCTAAGTTATATCTGAGAAGAAATCTGGAATAAGTATCAGAACGTCGCCATGCCTGGGTCACATCTGAACCATATCTAGAAAGGTGATCTCTGAATAAACAACAGAACAGCCTCCGTGCCCGGAGCATCTCTAAGTTATATCTGAGAAGAAATCTGGAATAAGTATCAGAACGTCGCCATGCCTGGGTCACATCTGAACCATATCTAGAAAGGAATTTTGAATAAGCAAAAGAACAGCATCCATATCTGGAGCATTTCCAAGCTATCTCTTTAATCTTTTTAACGTAGACATGCCCTGACCAGATACAGGTATCGAATCCACAATCAATCGCTCACAGACATGCCCTGGCTAGATACAGGAATCGAATCTGGGATTGCGATAGTTGATAGTAATCATCTTTGTATTGACCTTTCTTGAAAAAAGGCAAAATGTTAGTTATATGCAATGTCATGGTGCATGGAATGCGCGGTGTCATGACGTTTATAACCAATGGGATTGTAGAATGTGATGTTTATATCATGTATGAAAATGTGATATTTGCGAATGTATTTTTGTCTAGGAAAATAAATCCTTGACGAATGCCGGGAGCTTATCCTGGGCTGATGTTGCAAGAATACCGGTAGGAGAAGATAACTCCGTTGGGGAATAAACTTGGCAAATAGATTACTCTGCGGGGAAAATTACTCTAGCGATCTTGCTGGGGAAAATACTCTGTGGGAAGAGAGGTACTTCGCTGAGATGTTGATGATAACTTCGTTGGGGATACCGTTGTTATGTTGGAAGTTTAATAGACTCCGCTGGGGATGAGAAGACTTCGCCGAGGATGATCTTTCCGTGGCTTTTGGCTGAGGATAACCCAGTTATATCCTGGTAGGGAAATAATCTTTGAATAAAGCCGGGAGACGCGTTCATGCTCTACAGGGGGGAAGCTTCCAGAATCTACTGGGGATAAGCTTCCTGCTGGGGAGATGGATTCAAACTTTCCTTGAACTATACTGGACTCTCCTGGGGAAATTTTGAGATGTACTGGAAGTGACTCCACTGAATGCTTGGTATACCGCCGGGGAACAATCTTAGATCAAGATTGCCGGGGATGCTTGTTAAGAACGTCGGTATAATTTGCTGAGGAATTTTGAGATCTGTTGGAGGATACCCAACTTCCTTAAGGCTGACAGGATAACTCTGCTTGGGGAGGCTGTATTGACTTGATGGCTCACTCTCTGGGGATTTAAGATATCTTAGTTACATTCTTCAGCTGAACTTACCTTGGTACTTTGGTGGACAGAGCAATTAGATCGCTTAGACGACTCCTTATTGCCCCTATTTCTGCAGGAGAAGAAATCCTATGAGGTGCTTAATAAACGTCGATGGACAAATCTTCTTCCGGTAGACAAGTGATGAGATGACGGGACACGGTCGTACGCTTTGATCCCTAATTTTTGCCTGGACCGCTCTTTCGGGTTTTCAGTCCACCGGGATACCCATTTTTTCCCAAGCCGCCTTTTCAGGTTTTCGACTTGCCGGGTGTACAGATTTTTTTTATTTCATCCCTTATTTTTGCCCGAACCCTTTTGGTTCGCCGGGAAGCCCTTATTTTTGCCTAGTTGTGTCAACCTAGCGGGTCTTTGATTGTGCGCAGTATTTTTTCGACTATGTCCGTGCTCTCAGGATGCAGGGAGTTGTCACTGTCAGTAGTGCAGTGTTACCATGCCACCAGAAGATCCTCGTTTGATCGTCCAATGCCCCAAGTGATCCAGATGGAGATTTGCCCCAAGTTGGTTGTCCTTTTGAGAGATTCTCCGAATCTTGACTTAACTGCCCCAGATGATGGACAATGATCATGCCATGCCCCTTGATTGGAGGTGCTTCTGTTCATTAGACATTCGTCGTGCGAATTTCTCTGCTGTTCGAACAAATAGTCATATGCAAACAGTGTTATATCAAGAATGCAAAGCTTATGTATGTCTTGAAGTATTTGAAAATGCAGTTATTTCATAAAAACAAATGAATTTTTTGTAAACTGTGATGTCGACTCGTTATTTTACCGCAAGCCTTAAGGAGTCAGGATACCTTTCGTAATAGTATGCTTTCGAACTAACCCATGCTTCAGCTAGGACTTTTTAAGGTTTATAACGTGGCCTGGTTCACGGTTTAAGAAACAAAGGATAAAGGCTCAAATTATTTGTGCCCACCCGTTCTTCGTGATGTTCTTCAAACCTAAGCTCAGTTGATCGTGCGTTAGACCTTGTTTGAGTCTTTGTCCTGATGTTCTAATGATGGTTCAGATATTGATGATTTATTCTGAATAGGCAGTCATTCCTTTTTGTTATTGAGGGTTTGTGTGACCTCTTTCCCTTTTTTTTTGGTTTCGTTATCCCTGTTTTTTGCCTGAACTGTTTCTTTTGTGATTACAGTCAGCGGAATGCCCCAGTTTTGTAAGTCTCCTTCATAGGTTTTGACTTAATGGGCTTTTATTTTGAGAAGTAATGACTGCCTGTCTTTATGATTGTTCGGAACCATCACTGTCTTTTGTTTTGTAAGGACCTCTTTGGTGCCATTCGTTATGCACTTGGATCAACTGAGAGACTACCCTGCCCCAGGTTATGATTAAGGGTTTTAAATTTCGAAAAGAAAAACTCCTACTTCTTTGGCTCAGAGGGGTTGACGAGGGATTATCTTCCTTATAACTCAAGTGTTTAGGAATTGAAACAATGTCTGTACCTCATCAGTGGGGTCTGTTCAAAAGCATACTGTAAAGATAGCGGTATCGTTTTCGTCATCCTCCCTCAAGAGGCTTAGAATTATTGACCGAGCATTGAACATCACAAAAATATGAAAACAGTTTGAATATAGCGAATGCGAATATATGGGTTCAAAACAGACATATGCGATGCATTGATAAAGTAATAAAGTTTGCTATGACAATAATTGTTTGAACAATCAAAAGAAAATTACAACTTGAAAAATTCTAATGAACCAAAAATCCTCTAGTTTGAACTAGTCATTTCTCAGCGGAAGATTTTCATCTCGCCATCTGGCATGAACTCTAGCACCCCTTCGTCAATCAAGTCCTGGATTTTGTTCTTCAAGGTCCAACAGTCGTCTGTAGCATGCCCCGGGCTGTCTGAATGATAAGCGCAGCGGGTGTCGGGGTTATACCTTGAAGGTGTCCTGTTGGGATTCTTATGAGGGTCCTTTAGAGTGATCAGATTGACCTCCAGCAAGCGCTTCAGTATAAAGGATGATGGTATATCAGTTTCAGAGAAGCGTCTTCCAGGCGTATTTCGTTTACGCTGACTACCCCGTTAAGGCTGGGCTCGTGACCCTGAAGCAGGCTGAGGAGATTTTCCCTTGTCCTCTCGCCCCGCATGTGGTTGAATGATGACTGGAACTTCAACCCTAGTTGTTTGCCCCACTTGATTGTTTGGGAGCAGCTTGGTGACGAGGACCCTGAGATCTTCTTGCTTTTGAGCTAAGTCCTGAATGAGAGTCATTTGGCCCATCAACTGTCCCATCATTTGGATCTTCATGGTTGCCAACTCAATTTGTAGCCCTTCCAGCTGATCGTTCCTGGTACCCCCCTGCATTCCCTAGGACCAAGTTCCTTGTGAGGAGAGCCTTTATCTCTTCTTACCCCTGGGATAGGTTCGAGAACATTTCTTGCAGTTGGGCGTTTTGAGCCCGGAGATCTTGGTTGTCCGGTTGGAAAGCAATTGCTGAAATAAACAGTGACAAGGGTGAGTGACCTGCAACAAAGGTACCTGTTATATATGATATGCATGTGATGTTTTCAAGGATCTCGCGGGGTAAACAAAGAAACTTGTTAGCATTTGAATTTCGCAGCTTGATTGAAGGAACTTCCTGTTGTAGAGATTCCTTCTTTAAGGGTCAAGGCTCACCATATCGAGTGGGTCATAGCCCCTGACAACCTTGGCTAGAGGAAAATAAATCCTCTTTGCCCCTTGCTAGACGTTTGATTCATCATGACCTGCATCACAAGCCCTTGAGATCCTTGAAATGGGTTAGTCCTTATGCAGGATGTATGCAATGGTATGATGTTATGCTATGCAGGGGGTAATGTAGGTAAACCCTGTTATGAGTCCCAATTAAGGACTATAAACAAAACCTGCAAGAAACTCAAGTGTCAGATAACAAGCATGCAAGTAGTCAAGTTTTAAGGCACACAAGTCACACCACAGCCCTTAGAGTTTAGGCCAGCATGAGGTCTAGGTATTACCCTCTTTCAGTTTGTTGGTTAAGACCTGTCCTATCAGAAGTAATCGGGTTCTAGAGGATCCCAATATCACTGGATTGCTTTCATTGTTCATCGTTTCGATTTAGCCACTGAACTGGCGACCGAAATATTCCAAGAAAACAACCCTCAATTGAGTGTAGTATCGAGTATCAACCAACCTCGGACTGCACCAAAGTCAGTTATCTCACTACCCTAAAGAGGCCAAGATGGTTCAATTAAGGTTCCTAAGGTCAGTTGATGCTTCACGACACAACGCGGCGGCCCCGTACTCTCCTTGACTGAACTCAAGGGTTACCGGTACACACCAAAGTGCCACATCAACGTAGCAGACTGCTTCAACCATGTCGGTATACCCCACACAGTTCCCTCACAGTCTTGTTGCTACTTTCTAAGAAGGTATCCCCAGATCCGGTTTAGGATCTATAGAACTCCCAAGACAGTCCCACAATTTAAAGCAAACAAGTCAAAGCAATTGAAAACACAGTGATCTTAGTCCTAAGGTACACCTCACTTTAAAATACGTCCCCATCAGAGTCGCCAGTTCTGTGATCGGTGGATCTGGAACTGACTGTTTAACGCTGGTTTCGCGAAATGTCGCGGAAGCAAGAGTCGCCACCGTCTTTTATTTTCTCCAACATGGAAAGGACAAAAGCACAAAAAAATTCCTTATTGAGATTAGTTCTCGGTTCGGGAGGTAGATTTATAGAAAGGGAAGGTGTTAGCACCCTTTCTATCCATGGTTATCCATGGGCTCTTAGATACTTGCTCATTTGTGTTTTCAAAATGTTTGTTTGCTTTTCAATCGTGAGTGGGTTTGAAAAAGTTTCTTTTAAAATTTCAGTTCGACTCTTGTATCAGTCCTCAAGAGTGTTTGAAAAGTTGTTTTTGAAAGCTTTTTGCAAAGTGTCGGTGTGAAAAGAAGTTTTTAATTTGTTTTGAATTAGAGCAAGTATCTATGAGTCATCTACCTACCCTAAGGAATTAGGCTGTGTAAATGTCCTTAAGGTAGTGCCATCCCACCATTGAGAGGTAGGTAGCACCACTGTTGGAGGTGTTCGGGTCAATTCGAGGGTTAGGGACAGTGTGGTCACCGAGCAATAGTAAGATACCTTAGAAGCTACCCTTATGCCATTGATCTCTTTATTCCGAGGCAACCGTTTCGAGGCAACTTGTTTCGAGGCAACCGTTTCGAGGCAACTAGATCAATGGAACATAAGGACTCACTAAGACGTCCTATACTCGACGACCACGTTTCGAGGGGCAAGGCAACAGTGTGATCACCAGAGCAACAATAGGACACCTTAGAAGCTACCCTTATGCCATGTTCATGGACATAAGGACTTACTAAGACGTCCTGTACTCGACGACCACGTTTCGAGGGGCAAGGCAACAGTGAGGCGTACCCTAAGAGTGGTGTGTGAATTGTGTGTCATTTTCAGTTATTATTTGTCTTGTCATGCATTGGATGAGCTACGCTTTGATTTTATTTGGGCATTCATTCTTTCATGTGATTAGCAGTTAAAAGAGTGCGGAAAATAAAAATGCGGAAAATAAAGGTCCTACGCTATTACAAGGCGCGGGTCTACATCGCCAAATTAAACCAAGACCCGATTTGAATAAAAGTGCGGAAAGTAAATGTCCTAATTATCTATTACAAGGCTTTGGGGCAAATACATTATATCCACAAAAGAAATAAAAATAAATGCGAAAAGAAATAAGAATCGAGAGTGCGAGGGCGTTGGACCCTTTAAAGAAATTAAATAGAAATTATAAATTAATTAATGATTAAATAAAGAAAAGAGATTATTTTTATGTTTTTTTGGTATTTTATGAAATAAAGAAAGTTAATTGAAATTAGAAATTAAAATAAAAGCCTAGTTCTAAATTTGTTTTTAATTAAAAAAAATGTTTAAGTTTTAACCTAATTTATCCTAATTAATTAAATGCCATATTTATTTACAAAATTAATTAATAATAATAATAAGGAGAAAAAGTTATTTATTGAGAAAAGAATAAAGATACTAATAATCTAATTTTTATGTTTTTTTTATAATTATTTTAGAAAAAGACATTAAAGTTAAAAACCTAAATTTAAACTAATTGTTTTATTGGAATTTATTTACAAAAACTATTTAAAGAATTAAAAAAAATTAAATAAAACATATTTTTATTTTTTAATGATTTCTGATTTTTTTGGTTTTGTGTTATTATTAAGATTAATTTTGGTGAATTAAATAAAACAAAAGAAAAACAATTAAAATAAAAAGAAGAAAAGAAAAATGGAAAAATGAAAGGTGATGCAAACCATGGGGGTGTTGACCCAATTTAGGAGGGAGCACGAAGTCGCGGCAGAAGCGGATCTGGAAGCGGCGGTTGAGTCCGCGGTTGCGCGGCGGAACTGCGATTTGGACGCTTCTCGTTCTTCTGTTTCTGATTCAGAGAGCCAAATTCCAGTCCTGATCTTCACAAAGAATTTTATGGATAAAGTTCAAATAATCAAAAAGAAAATTAAATAGAATAAATGAAATTGAAAATGTTAGAATTTTGTGTTGCTTTATCATGACTCAATGATGTTGTTGTGGTGCTGTCAAGAGGATGATGATTTGTGGTTGCATCAGTTTTGAGCTTGTGTCAACGGTATGAACATGAGCTTGTGTAAGGTTTCTGTTTTGGTTGATGAGATTTTTGTTAAAGTTGGTTCATGGGAAATTGCACGTGAAAAGTGAATTTACAGTGCAACAAGAAGAAAAGTGGGGGTTTCCATCGAGTGGCCTCCGTACAGGATTTTGTATAAGAGAATATGAGGTTTTTTGTGGAATTTTTTGTTTTTTTTCGTTTTAGAGAGTTCTCTAGGTTGCGTTCTCCTTTTTTTTTATCACTTGCATATGCATTATGTAATGTATTTCAATTGGAATTAAGGGCCTTTAAGCCTTGCATTCATACATAAGATTTTGCCATAAACCTCCATTAACAAACTTTCCATCTTTGTACCAATTTTGAATTCTTGCTTGATTAGGCCTTGAAACAAATTTGGGATGTTGTATAATGATGATTCAAAGCTAATCAAGACCAAATATGCCCCTTAATTAACCTTCTTGATTTTTATTTGATTTTAAAGGATTTAAAATGAATTAAATCCAATAAAATCAAATAAAAATGAAAAAATTAATTTTAAAATTTGAAATAAAATGTGGGACACGTGGGAAGCATGGCCAAGCTGATTCAAATGGAAAAAGTGGGCCCCTTTTGTCAAAAATGAAATTTCAAGGATAAATGATTTTGGCCATTTCACAAAAATTTCCCAACTTCTCCAATGCATATCTTGCTCAATTTTGAAGTTATGAACATGTTCTTGGACATTTTGGAAAGGTCTTGAATTCCTATAACCAATGTCTTTGGTCCCATGTAATTTTGATTTACCAATATCAAGTTATGGTCTTTGACTTAAAGTGCCTTTTTGTTGACTTTGAAAAATGACCTATAATGTTGAAATTGATAACTTTTTGTGAGAGCATTTCTTGGACTTGGAATGTGAAGATGAGTTGTAGGAAATGTCTTCCCCTTCAAGATGAGCATTGGATGGGATTTTTCTGATGAACCATGAAAAAGTTATGCCTTGGTCAAGTTACAGTTGACTTTTCAGCTGTCTAAGAATAGAAACTTTTGACACCTTGATGATTTTTGAGCCATTCTTGTGAAATCATGGTCAAGACTTGACCAAATGATGATTGTGGCTTCAAAATAAGATGTTGACCAAAAATTTGACTTTTGACTACCAAATGACCATTTTGCCCCTACAGTTGACTGTGAAGCAATTAGGGTTTTTGACTGTGCAACTTGACCTTGTGAGCCTTGAACCTTGACATGTAGGTGCTTGACAATGTGTATGAGCATATGGGACTTGATTGAGCCCTTGGAAACCTCAACTTCCTTGCAAGAACCAAAACCCTAATTTGACTCGCCTTAGGAGAGTGGTTGACTGAGTAGCCCTTGAGTAGACTTTGAACCATTTGAGGTGATGCTTGGCAAAACTTTGAAGAATGTGGGAGGGCAAATTTTGGGGTACAACAGAGGTAAATTTTCGAGGACGAAAATATTCTAAGTGGGGGAGAGTTGTAACGCCCGTAATTTAATTAATTATTTAATTAAATCATTTTTAGAATATTTAAGAAGAAGTGTTATAATTAAATTGGATTTATTTTATTAAGTGGAGAAATAATAATATATTAGAGGCATTATATTATTATGTGGTGAAATAATGTTAGAAGCTAATATTATTTAATGTGGGCCTATATTGTGTGAGTGGAAGTAATAAGGGGGTGTAGGTTTGGAGCCCAATAAGAATAATATAATAATATTAGGTTATTTTATTATTTGTGAGGAAGAATAGAAGGAGGAAGCAGTAAGAAGAGAATAAGGATTTGAGGAGAAAATTATGCAGACTGTAGCATGATGCGTCGACCCCAAACTGGATGTGTCGATACATTAAGGGTATTAGACTCAGGATGAGTTGATACAAGGAGGGCTTGCATCGATGCATGATAGTTAAGAGACTCAGTATGAGTCGACACGAAGAGAGGATGTGTTGATACATGAGTGTGTGAGACTCGGGATGAGTCGACCGGTGAGATGCATATGTCGATACATGCTGCATTTTGAAGTCAAGATGAGTCTATCCATAGGGTTTTGCGTTGACCCGTGATGTAAAGGAGAAGCAGGATGAGTCAATCCATAGAGTTTTGTGTCGACCCATACTGACTAAATTTTGACAGAATCAGTTTTAAATTGCTGTAACTTGAGTTTTAAGATGCTGTTCGAGATGTCGTTCGAAGCGTTGATGAGTTAACGCGATGAACTTTATTCTAGATGATTTAGATGATGATTAAGAGGGTAATCCTAGTAACTAATTTAGAATTTAGGATTAATTCCCGTGATTGGTCGTTGTGCTGATGTTTTGGACAGAATGATGAACATGAGATGTGTAGAGGCTACTGTCAGAATTTTGACAGTAGGATTAGTGACAGTAGCGATATAAATTAGCAGAATAAGAGTATGGATTACTGTACTATTAATATACAGTTGAGTATTAGTGAGATCTTATTGATGAAGTTGTGTTCGATGATTTTGTGATGATAAATGATGTTTAATAAATTATTTTGATGTTATGAGATGTTGTTAAAGGAGATGTTTCGAGATGATTGAGATGTTGCGATTTTGAGATGTTAATTGAGATGTTTTGAGATGTGTTTTGAGATGATTTGGGTGTCCTCATTACATTCATGATGAGTCGCATACATTGCATTTTTGAGATGGATTTTATGCTCGTTGAGATGGCCTAGATTGGCAAATTTTGAGATGAAGGCTATGCCTTGTTGATGCCTCTATTAATTGGCAGATTTTTGAGATGGGAGTTCTGCTCCAATGGTACCACATGCATTTGCATAGTTTTGAGTCGCATTATATGAATGAATAATGAAATGTATTCGATGTTGATGAATGAGTACATATGCTCTAATTGTTGTTGATTATGAGATGAGAAGTGGTGATGTTATTAATCTAATTTAATATATTAATTATCATGTGCTTTATTATATTGTTAGATATCTCACCCCTTCTGTTTGAATGTTGTCCTTATGTTGGTAACGTGCAGGTAATCGCGAGTGAAGGTTGTATACCTTCAATAGATCGAGTCAGTGTCATTGCTCTGATATGTAACACTCGGGGGGATGAACGCTTGCTAATTTTTGATTGTTGATCTTTTTAGTTGTTGAACCTTAAATTGTTTATTTACTGAATATGAGATGTTTCGAAGTTGCTGTTTTATTTAAAGATGTTATTGAAGAATTCCGCTGCGTAGTTGTTGAATATTTAATGAAATATGTTATGTTGTTAGTTCATCCGATGTTTCGAAAAAGTGTTATATATCCATGATGTATGCAATGAATTTGTTAGAAGAATTTGTGACGTCCCGATTCATTCCTATGATTGAAATTTTGTAACTCTGATTTAATTGCATAATTGCTTGGGGTATTACAAAGTTGGTATCAGAGCAACCAGAAGAATCTACTTCCGAGATTCAATTGAGAACTACCTTCTGCCGAGGTCTTCCAAATAATCAATAGCCGTTGTGATACGGTGGAAGAACTGACTTGAGGTTTGGTGTTTGTGTTTGCAATTGTGCGGTTTAGCAAGAGTCGCCACCGACTTTTTATTTTATCCAAAGGAAAGGTCAAAAAGCACAGGAAATACCTTTGAGATGTTTTCTTGGGTTCGGGGGGTAGATTATGAAAAGGGAAGTTGCTAGCACCCTTTTCATCCATGGTTTTCCATGGGCTCTTAGTTACTTGTTTAGATCACTTGCCTTTGCTTTTCAATTGTTTGAAATGGTGCTTTGTGTGTGGTTTTTGAAAATGCTTTGAAAAAGAGGCCTTGTCTAGGAAACCTTTGTAATGATTCTTGTTTGAATATATACAAAGGTGTTTGTCTTTTTGAAAAGATATTTCAATGTTTTGAAAGTTTGTTTTGAAACTGTGTTGTGATGTGTGTTTGAAAGTAGCAAGGATGTTTTGCAAGCTTTTGATCAAGTAACTAAGAGTTGTCTACCCTATTTTACTCAAAGATCTTTCTTATGTTTTTAACCCTTTTGACATTGTTATTTCACCATTACATTTGGTGAACAACCTTGTATTAGGATGTTAAACGGGACAGGCGCGAGTCATCGCATACAATCATTGAAGGCAACTTGTGAGACGCTCTAGCAATTTTGTAAGGGACGAGATCATTTTATCGAAGGCAACATCGAGGGTCATCGAGGGACTACGATCTTTGTTTATCGAAGGAGCATTTGCTAGAGTGTCTCATATTCGAGGTACATGATTGCATTTTTCGAAGAAACAAGCGAGGTTACCCTAGAGGTGCAAGTGTGCATTGTGTTTGTCATTTTCATGCATTTGGATCTTGTATTAGGTCATCTAGCGATTGATTTTCGATTTTCACATACAAACCCTAATCTCTAGTCATGGCATATTTGAAAGCATAAAGTGTGAGAATTAAAATTCTAAGCTATTACAAAAGTATCTGGGAATGGGGGTACAATTATTTACAAATGGGGATGAGTCTCTCAAGAATAATAAAGTCCAAATATCAAGTGTTACAACCAAATCGAATTGTCGCAATTCACTATAAATTATAACAAATTATAAAAAAGAAAATCAATAAATTATGAGATGCATGTATAAATAAATAAAAATCTATTCTAAAAAAAAGGAAGATTAAGTATTATATTCTTTTGTTTTTTTTGCATTTTTATTAATTATGAAAAGAAAAAGTTTTAAAGAAAGAAAATTTACTTTTAAACTAAATCTCTATTATTTACGTATTTTTATTAATCAATAACAAGGGTTAAAGAAAACCAAAATTATTTAAATCAAACTAAATGTTCTTTTTTTTGTATTTTCATTATATTAAACAAGATTAATTAATAATAAAATAAAACTAACTTAAAAGAAAATAAAACAAAGTTTACTTAGTGTTTTTATTAACTAAAAGAAAGAAAACAAATTAGCTAAAATTAAATAGTAAAAAAAAGTGTTTGCTAATTTAAAGAAAATAAAACAAGGAGATTGGGCTTAAGGCTTGAGGAGTTAGGCCCAAGATAAAGAAAAGAAAGAAGGAAGAAAGGAAAAAATGGGGGGTTTCGCTGGTAAAACAAATATGGGCTTAAGGCAAATGTGTGGGGCGAAGGCCCAATGACAAATTTGTACAACATTTGGTTAGGGGTTTCAGCATTTTAGGGTTTGTATGTTTGGCTTTACAGTGGCGCCTCTTTTGCTCTCTTCTTTATCTTCATCCTTCTCAGGCCATGACGCTCTGATTCTATCCCTAAACCCCAGCTACCGGAGCGCTGCCCTCTCTCACTCTCTATCTTCTTACAGTGGCCCACAACTTTGGTTCTAAAATGGTACGATTCGTCATCTTTGTGTTTTAACAGTTTCATTATTTGTTTGATGTTCATGTTACTTTGTTTTAATCCATGGTGTTTATGTGTTTGATATGCAGTAAAGGTTTGAGAAAATCATACCTTGAGAGATTTGTTTCTGGATAATGGAGGGAGAGAGATTGGATTGGTGACGTCTCATTGGTGGCCGGGGATACGAGGAAGATGATGACTAGCTTCACTTCTGGTATCTCTCTTTGGTTCTTTAGGATTTTGAATGTTGTTTGATGATGATGAAAGTTCTGAAAACTGTGTTGTTGTTGATTGTTGATGATGACAAATTTCTGAAACTCTTTGCCTTTGCTTCTGAAACTCTTTGCCTTTGCTTCTGAAACTCTTTCTCTCTCCTTGAGTGTTGATGATGAGTGATTCTGAAACTTTTGATTTTGTTGTTTTTGAATATGATGTTTGATGATGAAATGTTCTAAAAACTTTTGATTTTCTATTGTGGATTGCTTAATGATGATGATGATTATTGATTTATGATGAAGCTTGTTATAAGCTTCTGAAACCTTGTTTGTTGATGATTTGGTTCTGTAGTTTGGCAAACCTGCAATTTTGTAGTAGTTTGAAACTATTAACATAGGTTTTGTTCTGTGTTGATCCACAAGGTTTTTGTGATCTTTGTGAAACTGTTGGACAATTTCTTGTATATTGCAGTTTTTTTTAACAGTTTGGGATTGCAGGTTTGGAAAGCAGGTTGGGAAACTTTGTTGGTTGGCTTGCTGAGTTTGTAGTTTGGGGTTTTGAGCAAACTTGCAGTTTGCTTGTTTGAGCAAGCTTGCAGTTTGTTTGTTTGAAAGGTGTTGCAGGTTTTTTGGAAGTGTTGGCCTATTATGCAGGTTTTGTGGTTTCACAGTTTGGCCAAACAGTTTGGCAAGTTTACAAGCTGTGCAGGTTTGGATTGCAGGTTTGCTGGCTTGTTTGCATAGGCTTGCAAGTTTGTTACAGTTTTGCTGTAGTTTTTGAAAGTGTCTTTCTCTTTTCTTCTTGTGCTCTTTTTATATCTTTTACTCTTTGTCACAGCCTCCTTTAGCCAAACTGTCAAACTTCACCCAAGGTGATATCTTTTCCTCTTTCTCTCTCTCCATCAAAAAGCATTTTTTGCTTATTATATTCTATTCTGAAAAGTTTGCCCCTGGAAAATGATGATGGCTTCTGACAAGTATTTTGCTTGTCAATAGGTTTTCCTCCTGCTGTATTTGCCTGCTGCATTTGCTGTACTTTCTGCATTGTGTACTTTGCATCTAATTGGCTTACTTGACAATTTTTGCATTCAGTTTGGGTTTGCCATGCTTAGTTTTCTTAGTTTATGTTTGTATAACATATTTAGCAATGCATCTTGACTTGTTTTGCAACTCAGTTTGGTTTTGCTTTAGTATGCTTGGTTGCTGGACAGTTTGAATTTTGGCGCCTTGGTTTGCCTTTGCTATGCAGTATTTGTCTTTGCAATGCCTATGTTTGCAAGCTTTGTACAGCATGGTCCATGTTTTGCATTTGAGCCAATTGCTTTTGTATGCTTGCATTTTATTTTTTACTTTTCTCTTTGTGAACCAAGAAGAGCAATATTCTTGTGATTTGCAAAGAGAAAAATAAAACATGATGAACAAATAGCACACTGATTCCGGACGGCAAACTTTAATGATGAATTTCTCCTTTCTTTTTTGTTTGAAAATTCTTTTTTCAATTAACTGTACTAATTTCTTTTTCTTTGTCTTTTTTCAGGTGAATGCAACTTGGACGATAGAGGAAGCAGAGGAAGCAAGAAACCTTGGGCATGGGAGCAATGGAGTTTAGGAGGCTTAGGCTTAGAATTTTTACTAATTTCTTTTTCTTTGTCTTTTTTCAGGTGAATGCAACTTGGACGATAGAGGAAGCAGAGGAAGCAAGAAACCTTGGGCATGGGAGCAATGGAGTTTAGGAGGCTTAGGCTTAGAATTTTTTATTCATTGTAATAATTTATTCTTCAAATACTATAAGTTGTAAAACGTATAATATTCAAACAACAAACTATTTTTGTAACAATCATTTGCGATGAATAAAAGAGTCTTTTATGAGATCAATTGATAATTCAATAAATCCTTCTACTGTCAATATTTTTCAATTCTTCCTTTGTGTCTTCACTTTTTATTTAAGATTCCTGATTTAAAATAACTGAAATTGCATTCCAGCATTTCCAATACAGATAACTTAAAATCCAAGTAATCCCTAAAACTCTGTAATCTCATAACTTGCGACAACATTCCAATCAACATACGCGTGGTATTCCAAACAAGCAAGCATTCCATTAACTAGCAAACATTTTATTCCATTAACAAGCAGATGTTTTAACAGACGCACATTATCTAGTTAATCTGGATTAGACAGTTTCAGCTCCTATCTCTTATCCCAGATAAATAAAACTTGAGGACAAACAACAATCTTTTAGTAGGCTTAAAAAGTGTGAAAACAATGTAACATGAAACTGAATTTCTATGGATTCAATTTCTTCTGAGAAATGCGAGACAAACCCTGATTCTTGATTTAATTCCAAAGAAAAGTTTGTTTGATCGATTCCTGAGCCAATCTTAAAAATCAGAGAAAAACCCTAGGGTTGTGATTTCTTGTGAAAAAGGGAGGGCAAATTTTGGGGTACAACAGTTTCCCCTGTTCAATCTTCTTGAATCTGAAGAGTTAGATTGGCGAGTGTGATCGGTGGAAATAGAACTGACTGTTTGGAATGCTGGTTCGTGAAATGTCGCAGTAAGCAAGAGTCGCCACCGTCTTTTATTTTCTCCAACAAGGAAAGGACAAAAGCACAACAAAATTCCTTTTTGAGATGTTTCTCGGTTCGGGAGGTAGATTATAGAAAGGGAAGGTGTTAGCACCCTTTCTATCCGTGGTTATCCATGGGCTCTTAGGTACTTGCTCACTATGTTTTCAAAAAGTTTTGCTTTTCTTGTGTTTGTGGGTTTTGAAAAGAGTTTTGTTTGAAGACTTGGATTTAACTCTTGTATCTGTCCTCAAGAGTGATGAAGTGTTGTATGAAAACTTTGTTTGAAAAGTGTAAGTATGAAAAGTATTTTTATTTTGAAAGAGCAAGTACCTGAGAACCTCTACCTACTCAAAAGAAATTAAGTTGTGTAAATGTCCTTTAGACAGTACCATCCCACTATTGAGAAATAGGTAGCACCGTCGTTGGAGTTTTTCGGGTCAATTCGATTATAGGGACATGTGGTCACTAAAGCAATAGTAGGACGGCTTAGCGGTAACCCTAATGTCTTAGATCGTTTTTTATCGAGGCAACTTTTGATCTTTAGACAGGAGGGCGACCTCTAAAACACCCTATACTCAATGACCACGTCGAGGTAACCAAGTGAGGCGTACCCTAAGAGTGGCATGTGCGAGTGTGTCAGGTTTCATGTTAAGTTATCTTTGTACATGTTATGGTGAGCTACGATTGATTTTAATTTCAGATAAGTCTTGTCATGCATAGCCTAGTTAGCATACATCTAGCAGTTAATAGTTTGCGGAAAATAAAACTAAACTATTACAAGGCGTCGGGTATTTACATCGCCAAAAACAACCCTTTGAAAAAGTAAATTGCGGGAAATTAAATAAAAGCGATAAAAAGTCCTAATTAAAGCTATTACATCCTCGGAACAATTACATAATAATAATCAACAATATGAATCAAGAATAATCACACGCGCGAGAGAAAGTTGAATCAGAGAAGTTCTTAGGGTTTTAACCCTTTTTTGAGAAAGAAAGATTTTGTTATTTATGAATTAAATTAAATTAAACCCAAAACTAATTAATTAATAAAAAGGAATATTTTTGGCTTTTTAATGTCTCAAAATAAAAAAATGTTTAAAAGTTGTCAAGAACCCTAATTCTATGTTGATTTTATTTATTGCAAAAAAGTTAGAATTATCCTAATTAAACTAAATTGGTTAATTATGTTTATTTACAAAAATAATAAAAGTGTGAAATTAATTTTAATAACTAAAAATATTATGTTTTCTGAATTTATTATGAAAAATTAATTTGGGTTAATTAAGTAGTAATAATAATAATAATAATTAAGTGAAAAGTATAAAAGAAGAAAATAAAAGAAAATAACCAAGGGGGTGTTGGCCCAATTAGGAGGTGCATTTGCAATTTGTGGCCCATTAAGCTGCAAGCCTGTTTGACTTTTCTGGATCGTCCACATGCATGTTGACTGGGGAGTATGGTGATCTCCCATTCATGGCCATTGGATCTGAGTTTGGAGACACATGGCATGCTGAGCTTTAAAGCATATGGTGGTCTTCTGTTTGCAAGCTGTACAAGAACGCCTGAAGGAAAAAATCAAATAAACGTTTGGGGGACCTGGGATTCGAACCCAGGTCCCAATGGATTTTGCATGCTTTCCCCAACCACTCAGCCAACGCGTTCCAATCGTTATTAAAATAAAGAGCAATAATTATATAAGAAAATAAACAAATATGCTGAAAACAAAAAAAAACGCGCGTTGATTCAAATGGTCCAATGGAGTATCAACACCTCATCATCTTCTTCGTTGTACCTGCAAAAACATAAACAGATAGCGGGGGTTTTTAACCTCCACTATATGCTTGCACGAAAAATAGCGATTAGCACCATGGTACATATAAATATTTTGCGAGGGGTCAGTTGTGTTCGTCTTGGTCTCGTGATCTCAACCATATGTCTCACAAGTCCTAATTTTGCCTGGTTCAGAAAGCCCCAATTTCAAAGCTTAAGAACCCTAGAAATTGATCATGGCATCTTTGGATTCAGGGCGTTATAGTTCAATTAAATGATGCCATTAGCTTCGTATGGTTCCTAGCAACACAAATCAATCACAAAAACATGTTAACTATGCATGAATTGAGCAACACGATTTTGAATAGGAATTGCAAACAGTGGTTCTGTAGATGATGATTCTTTGAGCTTTGAAATTGGAATTTGATTGTAAACCGTGACTGAGACCTCCTGCAATGTATTAGAATGGTCAAAACGCCTTGAATCGTCCTAGAATGCAAAAATCAGTTTTCAATTTTCTTGGAATTTCTTGAAACTGTATGGGGTCTTTCTGCAGTTTTTTTCACGTCTATTTGATCAGGGTTTGCTTGCTTATGTATAAGAGAATGAAATTAGGTCAAAAACTTGGGCAAAAATCCATTGTGTTGATGATTGAATCTTTGATTGGAAATCAAATATTTTTGAATCTTCATGATTGAACAAAGTTGCCAATTTTGGATTTTTTGATATCTTTGACTTGTGCACGAAATTGCCAGCATGATTAGGTCCTATTTGCTTCACAAGTTGATTGAAAAAATCAAATCTTCTATTTTCCTACAATTTAAATTAATTAAATGAATTAATATTAATTAAAAATCCAATTAATCAATAAAAATAAGAAAATAAATTCAATTAAGCTTGATGGGTCGTGCATAGGTCATGGATGAAGTTTCAAGAAGAGATTTGAGGCCCATTAGCAAAAATAAGGTGTTTGGAGCAAAGTTGACTTTTGCAATTTCATGAAAATTTCCCAACTTCTCCAATGCATATCTTGCTCAATTTTGATCATATGACCATGTTCGTGGACATTTTGGAAAGCTCTTGAAGTCCTATAACCAATGCCTTTGGTCCCATGTCATTTGGATTTACCAATCTCAAGTTATGGCCTTTGACTCAAAGTGTACTTTTGTTGACTTTTGAATTTGACCTATAATGTCAAAATTGATAACTTTTTGTGAGAGCATTTCTTGAACTTGGAGTGTGAAGATGGATTGTAGGAAATTAAATCCCATTCAAAATGAGCATTGGATGGAATTTTTCTGACAAACCATGAAAAAGTTATGCCTTGGTCAAGATACAGTTGACTTTTCTACTATCCAAAAATAGTAACTTTTTGCATCTTGATGACTTTTGAGCCATTCTTGTGAATCATGATCAAGACTTGATCAAATGATGATTGTGAACTCAAAACAATATGTTGACCAAAAATTCTGACTTTTGACTGCAAAATGACCATTTTGCCCTTGCAGTTGACTGTGGATCAAATGGAGCTTTTGACTGTGCAAATTGGCACTGTGAGTCTTGAAACTTGGCATGTAGATGCTTGAGAATGTATATAGGCCTAGGAGACTTGATTGAACCATTTAAAACCCCAAATTCCTTGAAAGAACCAAAACCCTAATTTCAGCTGTCTTAGGAGGTGGTTTGACTGTCTAACCATTGAGCCATCTTGAGTAATTTGAAGATCAATCTTGACAAATCTTGAGGAATATGGGAGGGCAAATTTTGGGGTACAACAGCGAGTTCTCCGTTTGTGACTCGAAGGTAAAAGATGATTGGACACTAGAGTGCCCCTAAATTTGCACTCATCAAAGCATAGTTGAGGGAATGGGCTTAAAGATGTCATTTGGAGATGTGACAGAACCTTGTCAGAGATGGGCTTAAAGATGCCATCCAAGAATATTTATTGAACTGTATATTGTAGGTGAAAGAATGAGTATCAGAAAGGTATCCATGTTTGGAACGTCTTTGAGCTGGGGGTTTGAATAAGCAATAGATTAGCATCCGTGTTTGGTGCATCCATAAACTGTTTTCAAAAGTTGGAGTTGAACAAGCAATAGACTAACATCCATGTTGGGAAGCATCCGTAAACTATTTTCATGATTCTGGGGTTGAACAAGCAATAAATTAACATCCATGTTGGGAAGCATCCGTAAACTATTTTCAAAAGTTGAATCTGAACAAGCGATAGATTAACATCCATGTTGGGAAACATCCGTAAACTATTTTCATGATTCTGGGGTTGAACAAGCAATAAATTAACATCCATGTTGGGAAGCATCCATAAACTATTTTCAAAAGTTGAATCTGAACAAGCGATAGATTAACATCTATGGTGGGAAGCATCCGTAAACTATTTTCATGATTCTGGGGTTGAACAAGCAATAGATTGACATCCATGTTGGGAAGCATCCGTAAACTATTTTCAAAAGTTGAATCTGAACAAGCGATAGATTAACATCCATGTTGGGAAGCATCCTTAAACTATTTTCATGATTCTGGGGTTGAACAAGCAATAGATTGACATCCATGTTGGGAAGAATCCGTAAACTATTTTCAAAAGTTGAATCTGAACAAGCGATAGATTAACATCCATGTTGGGAAGCATCCGTAAACTATTTTCATGATTCTGGGGTTGAACAAGAAATAGATTGACATCCATGTTGGGAAGCATCCGTAAACTATTTTCAAAAGTTGAATATGAACAAGCGATAGATTAACATCCATGTTGGGAAGCATCCGTAAACTGTTTTCAAAAGTTGAATCTGAACAAGTGATAGATTAACATCCATGTTGGGAAGCATCCGTAAACTATTTTCATGATTCTGAATTCGAAGCTTGTTAATCTTATCCTGAAAAGGGTAAAATATTAGCTGAAACACAAAGTTATGTTGCATGAAATGTATGATGCAATGTATGTGTTATATCAATGTTTATGATATATGAATGCAAATGTATGCGCATGTAAGCTGATAACCTGTCCTGCTGAGGAAGATAAATCTTGGATAGCTGGAGATAATAAAATCTTTGACTGTTGTCGGGGAAGACAAATCCTGGACCACTGTTGAAGAGTATGTGTGTCTTCAAGCTTTTTGACAACCTCTGTGGGGAGAAGTTATACTGCTTGGGGAAAGTCAGGAGTTTGGGTTGTATGCCAATCTAATGGGGGATTCCTGTTTTGAGGAGAACTCCGTTGGGGGATATTTGAAAACTTTGAGGAATTGAGAATGAGAATCTTCATTCTGCTAGGGGAATTTGTGTTGAGGAGTTAATAACGAGAATCTTTGATCTGCAGGGGATTAAAAAACTCTGACAAATTATGCTGAGAGTAAAGAAGGTTCTGGCAACTTCACTGGAGAATCAAGGATAAGAATCTTGATTTTGTCGGGGAGTAAAAACTCTTGGGGAGTAGCTGTACTGCTGAAGAGTAGCTATCCTGTTAGAGAGTAAAACTCAGGACTCTGGAAAAAGCTTATTCCTGTTTGGAAGAAGTTCAGGAGTTAAAGTTGTATGCCACTTTGAGAATGAGAATCTTCATTCTGTCGGGAATATTAAGAGCTCGGGTTATACGCCACTTTGAGAATGAGAATCTTCATTCAGTCGGGAATATCAGGAATTCAGGTTATACGCCACTTTGAGAATGAGAATCTTCATTCAGTCGGGAACATCAGGAATTCAGGTTATACACCACTTTGAGAATGAGAATCTTAATTCTTGAGAGAAATATCGGGAATTCAGGTTATACGCCACTTTGAGAATGAGAATCTTCATTCTGTCGAGAATATCAAGAATTCCGGTTATACGCCACTTTGAGAATGAGAATCTTAATTCTGTCAGGAATATCGGGAATTCAGGTTATACGCCACTTTGAGAATGAGAATCTTCATTCTGTCGGGAATATCAGGAATCCAGGTTATATACCACTTTGAGAATGAGAATCTTCATTCTGTCGGGAACATCAAGATTTCAGGTTATATGCCACTTTGAGAATGAGAATCTTCATTCAGTCGGGAATATTAGGAATTCAGGTTATACGCCACTTTGAGAATGAGAATCTTCATTCCGTCGGGAATATCAGGAATTCAGGTTATACACCACTTTGAGAATGAGAATCTTCATTCTTGAGAGAAATATCGGGAATTCAAGTTATACGCCATTTTGAGAATGAGAATCTTCATTCTGTCGGGAATATCAGGAATTCAGGTTATACGCCACTTTGAGAATGAGAATCTTCATTCTGTCGGGAATATCAGGACTTCAGGTTATATACCACTTTGAGAATGAGAATCTTCATTCTGTCGGGAACATCATGATTTCAGGTTATATGCCACTTCGAGAATGAGAATCTTCATTCTGTCGGGAATATCGGGAGCTTGGGAGTATGCCAATCTACTGGGGAAGCAAGAATGAGAATCTTCATTCAGGCGTTTGGGTCAGGAGGTTGGGAGTATGCCAATCTACTAGGGAAGCAAGGATGAGAATCTTCATTCTTGAGAGAAACAGAATTTTAGGAGCTTCAGTTGTCCATTATTCTGCTGGGGCATCATCTCCATTGAATTTTGGGAACCTCGATCGTTCGTTATTCTGTTGAGAAATCATCTTTGTTTGAAGATGGAAGTTGGATGCACTACTATCTGGTCGTGGTCCAGGCTTCACCATGTATCATGCCATTATCTAGTCGAATCCAGGCTTCATGGCGTTCGGAGGTATCAAGATATCATTCGGTCGAATCCGATCTTCATAACTTGTATTAAAGATATACCACTATCTGGTCGACTCCAGGCTTCGTAGTATTCTTGGCTGTTATCCGGTCGTAATCCAGGCTTCGCAGAAACTTGCATTGCTATCTAGTTGTAACCCAGACTTCACAATAACTTGCTGGGGATTAAACTATTATCCGGTCGAATCCTGGGCTTCATAGCTTGCTTTTGATCGTATCTTTCCTTTCGCTGGGGAAAATAAATCCCGAATTGGTGATGGAGAAAAGAGTTGGATTCTTTGTCTCTAATAGTGAAAGATCTGGAAGCGAATCAGAATGAATCGTTTGAGAGATTTATCTAAAACAACAAAACTCGGAATATCTTCCACTAGAAAAAGAATCAGGGAGATCTTAGTGTTGATCTGACTGAACCAGAGATGGTCTTAGATTAACCTTGACTCAAGCGGATGATGAAGGAATCTTTGACGACTGCAACTCCAAAAGGTAATGAAGGAATCTTGGACGATTACTACTCCAAAAGGTGATGATAACCTTTACCTGCCGATCAATCTGCACATGTTACGAATGTTGTTGAAAAGTAATTTCATTTTGGAGAATAAATCCCTAACAAATGTTGGGGAAATAAACCCATGACCGCTGGTCTGCTAGAGAGGTGATGAACTTTTCGAGGATGCTTGAATTTCTTTTCAGAAAGATTTTGGAGAGATTCGTCACTGCCCCTAGTATCAAATGTTTGCGGCACTGCCAGGAAACTTGGACTGTACGTAACCCTTTGATGAGATTGATGTTTTAATGCCCCAAGTGATGGTGAGGGAGACTTGCCCCAGGTTAATCTGCAATTGAGAGATTTCTTGAAATCTTGACTGGACTGCCCCAGGTTTACCAGACTTTGAGAGATTTGTTGAAATCTTGACTGGACTGCCCCAGATTTACTGGACAATACCATACCAAGTCCCCTTTTGTTGATAAGAGATTTTTGCAACGGGAGTGTCATCCCACTTGAAGTGATTTTATTCACTGAGAGAGCTTTCATTCATCCGAACATTCATTGTGTGAATTTCTTCGCTGTCAAACAAATAACCATGTGCAAACAACGATATTCAAATAATACAAAGTTCATGCTTGTCTTGAAGTTTTGAAAAATGAGTTTTTTAGCAGAAAACTTTTTATAAGAAAAATTCAGCTCAAGATTTAGAGCAAAGCCTTACAGGAGTCAGGATACCTTTTGTAACAGTATGCTTTCGAACGAACCCATGCTTCAATTAGGACTTTTGAAGGGTTGTAACGTGGCTTGGTTCACGGTTTAAGAAACAAAGGATAAAGGCTCAAAGTATATTTGTACCCACCCGCTCTTCGTGATATTCTTCAATCCTAAACTCAGTTAATTGTGCATTTGAGCTCCAAATGAGTCTGGAACGACATTTTGGTGATGGTTCACACAAGTTGAATTTGTTGGAAGGCAGTCATCATTTTTTGCAACATTTTTTCATGTTGTTGAGGATTTGTAGTGACCTCGTTCTTCCTTTTTTGTTATCCCTAATTTTTGCCCGATTGTTCCTATTTTTGAGATTTACAGTCAGTGGGATGCCCCAGCTTTCTTAAGTCTCCTTTGTAGGTTTTGACTCAGTGGGCTTTTCTCTTTGAGAGATAATGACTGCCTATGAGATAAGGAACCAACACTGTCTTTTGGTTCCAAAGGAATGTTTTTAATGTCATTCATTGTATTATGAACTGAGAGTTTGCGACTTCAACGCGCATTTTGAATTAACTGAGAGACTACCCTGCCCTGGTTTGATTAAAGGTTTCAATTTGTGTTAAAACAGAAAACTTCTACTTCTTTGGCTCGAAGGGGTTGACTATGGATTATCTTCCTTATAACTCCGGTGTTTAGGATTTGAAGGAAACGCCTGTATATCGTCAGCAAGGTTTGTCCAAGAGCATACTGTATGAGATTATGGCATTTTTTCGTCATCCTCCTTCTAAAGGCTTGTAACTTTTAGCAAGAGTTAAATATCATAAAGAAAGTAGAAAGCATAGTTCAAGAATAGTGAAAACTAATGGATGAATTCAAGACAAATATATGCAATGCATTAATGAAATAGAGTTTGACATCAACAGATAATTGTTTGAATAACAAAAGAAATTACAACTTGAAAATTCAAATGAAACAAAAGTCTCTTAGTTCTAACTTGTCATTTCAGGTGGAGAAACCTCAGCGGAAGATTTTCATCTGGCCATCCTGTGTGAATTCTAGGAGTCCACTGTCAATCAAGTCCTGGGTCTTGTTTTTAAGGGCCCAACAGTCGTCGGTGTCATGTCTAGGACTATAAGAGTGGTATGCACAGAATTCATTGGGATTATAATGTGGAGAAGCGGTATTTGTATTCCGAAGAGGATCCTTTAATACAGTCAGATTGACCTCCAACAAGCGTTCCAGTACTTGAGATAATGGTGTGTTAATCTCAGTAAAGCACCTTCCAGATGTATTTTGTTTACGCCAATTACCCCGTTGATGTTGGTGAGGTTGTTGTTGGGCTTGTGACCCTGAAGCAAGTTAGGGAGACTTTCCCTTGGCTTCTTATCTCAAAGGAGGCTGAATGATGACTTGATCTTCAACCCTAGTTGTTTACCCCACTTGGTTATCTTGAAGAATTTTGTTGATGAGGACCCTTAGCTCTTCTTGTCCTTGAGCCAGGTTTTGAATGAGAGCCATCTGACCCACCAGTTATCCCATCATCTGGATTTTCATTGTAGCCAACTCAATCTGTAGCCCTTCCAATTGATCATTCCTGATGCCCCCTGGATTCCCTAGGACCATGCCCCTTGTGAGGAGAACTTTCACTTCTTCTTGCCCCTGGGACAGGTTCAAGAACATTTCTTGAAGTTGAGCGTTTTGAGCCTGGATCTCTTTGATAGTCCTCTCTAGAGCCATCTCTACTGAAATAAATAGTAGGAAGGTAAGGAGACCTAAAAGGGGAAACCTGTCATGATACAATGCATGATATGTGGATGCACGTTTTCAAGGACCGAGCGGGGTAAACACAAGAAAATGTTAGAGGTTGAACTTTGATCAACATCTTTGATTGGAGAACTTTGTATCGGTGGATGTCTTTCCACGAGAATCAAGCTCACCATGTCAAGTGGGTCATAGCCCTCAATTCAAGTTGTTGTACTTGATCTTTAACGGCATTTGTTTAGAGGAAAATGAATCCTCTTGCCCTTTGGTAGACGTCTGGTTCAACGTGACCCTGCAACAAAGACCATCGAGGTCCTTGAAATGGTTATTGAAAATGCTATGGTATGATGTTATGATGTTATGTATAGGTATGCAAAAGTAAGCAAGTGTATATACAAATAATCACATTCACACAAAGCAGACAAGTCCTTAGGTTTAGGCTTGAACGGAGTAGGTAAGTACCCTCTTGAAGTTAGTTGGCTCAACCTGTCCTATAAATAGTAACTGGGTTCTAAGGAGCTCAATATCACTGGATTATTTTCTGTGTTTATTGTTTCAGTTTAGCCACTTTACCGTCGACCGAAATATTCCAAGAAAACAATCCTCAATGAGTGTAGTATCGAGTATCTACCAACTTCGGACTGCACCAAAGCCGGTCATCTCACTACCACTAATAAGGCCAAGATGGTCAAGTAAGGTTCTAAGAGTTCGTTAGTGCTTCATGACATCACTCAGCGGCCCCGTATTCTCTTTGATTGACTCAAAGGCTACCGGTACCCACAAATATGTCGCACTAACGTAGCCACTGCTTCAACCATGTCGGTATACCCCGCACAGTTCCCTCGCAGTTTATTGCTACTTACCTAAAAGGTATCCCCAAATTCGGGTGTAGGATTTAAAACAAACCCAAGCAAGGAACCAAACATGTAAAGCAATCAAGGCAAACAAGATAAGCATGCAAAGGTGATCTAAAACCCTAAGGTAACCCCACTTTTAGAATTTCTCCCCAGCAAAGTCGCCAGTTCTGTGATACGGTGGGAGAAATGACTTGAGGTTTCGCGTTTGTGTTCGCAATTGTGCGGTTTAGCAAGAGTCGCCACCGACTTTTTATTTTATCCAAAGGAAAGGTCAAAAATCACAGGAAAGACCTTTGAGATTTTTTCTTGGGTTCGGGGGGTAGATTATGAAAAGGGAAGGTGCTAGCACCCTTTTCATCCATGGTTTTCCATGGCTCTTAGTTACTTGTTTAGATCACTTGCCTTTTCTTTTCAATTGTTTGAAATGGTGCTCTGTGTGTGGTTTTTGAAAATGCTTTGAAAAAGAGGCCTTGTCTAGGCAACCTTTGTAATGATTCTTGTTTGAATATATACAAAGGTGTTTGTCTTTTTGAAAAGATATTTCAATGTTTTGAAAGTTTGTTTTGAAATTATGTTGTGATGTGTGTTTGAAAGTAGCAAGGATGTTTTGCAAGCTTTTGATCAAGTAACTAAGAGTTGTCTACCCTATTTTACTCAAAGATATTTCTTATGTTTTTAAACCTTTTGACAGTGTTATTTCACCATTGCATTTGGTGAACAACCTTGTATTAGGATGTTAAACGGGATAGGCGCGGGTCATCGCATACAATCATTGAAGGCAACTTGTGAGACGCTCTAGCAATTTTGTAAGGGACGAGATCATTTTATCGAAGGCAACATCGAGGGTCATCGAGGGACTACGATCTTTGTTTATCGAAGGAGCATTTGCTAGAGTGTCTCATATTCGAGGGACATGATTGCATTTTCTGAAGCAACAAGCGAGGTTACCCTAGAGGTACAAGTGTGCATTGTGTGTGTCATTTTCATGCATTTGGATCTTGTATTAGGTCATCTAGCGATTGATTTTAGATTTTCACATACAAACCCTAATCTCTAGTCATGGCATATTTGAAAGCATAACGTGCGAGAATTAAAATTCTAAGCTATTACAAAAGTATCCGGGGATGGGGGTACAATTATTTACAAATGGGGATGAGTCTCTCAAGAATAATAAATTCCAAATATCAAGTGTTACAACCAAATCGAATTGTCGCAATTCACTATAAATTATAACAAATTATAAAATAAGGAAAATCAATAAATTATGAGATGCATGTATAAATAAATAAAAATCTATTCTAAAAAAAAGGAAGATTAAGTATTATATTCTTTTGTTTTTTTGCGTTTTTATTAATTATGAAAAGAAAAAGTTTTAAAGAAAGAAAATTTACTTTTAAACTAAATCTCTATTATTTACGTATTTTTATTAATCAATAACAAGGGTTAAAGAAAACCAAAATTATTTAAATCAAACTAAATGTTATTTTTTTTGTATTTTCATTATATTAAACAAGATTAATTAATAATAAAATAAAACTAACTTAAAAGAAAATAAAACAAAGTTTACTTAGTGTTTTTATTAACTAAAAGAAAGAAAACAAATTAGATAAAATTAAATAGTAAAAAAAAAAGTGTTTGCTAATTTAAAGAAAAGAAAATAAGGAGATTGGGATTAAGGTTTGAGGAGTTGGGCCCAAGATAAAGAAAAGAAAGAAGGCAGAAAGGACAAAATGGGGGGTTTCGCTGGTAAAACAAATATGGGCTTAAGGAAAATGTGTGGGGCGAAGGCCCAATGACAAATTTGTACAACGTTTGGTTAGGGGTTTCAGCATTTTAGGGTTTGTATGTTTGGCTTTACAGTGGTGCCCCTTTTGCTCTCTTCTTCGTCTTCATCCTTCTCAGGCCATGACGCTCTGATTCTCTCCCTAAACCCCAGCTACCGGAGCGCCGCCCTCTCTCACTCTCTATCTTCTTACAGTGGCCCACGGCTTTGGTTCTAAAATGGTACGATTCGTCATCTTTGTGTTTTAACAGTTTCATTGTTTGTTAGATGTTCATGTTACTTTATTTTAATCCATGGTGTTTATGTGTTTGATATGCTTTAAAGGTTTGAGAAAATCATACCTTGATTTATTTGTTTCTGGATAATGGAGGAAGAGAGATTGGATTGGTGGCGCCTCCTTGGTGGACGGGGATACGAGGAAGATGATGACTAGCTTCGCTTCTGGTATCTCTCTTTGGTTCTTTAGGATTTTGAATGTTGTTTGATGATGATGTAAGTTCTGAAAACTGTGTTGTTGTTGATTGTTGATGATGACAAATTTCTGAAACTCTTTGCCTTTGCTTCTGAAACTCTTTGCCTTTGCTTCTGAAACTCTTTCTTTCTCTCTCCTTGAGTGTTGATGATGAGTGATTCTGAAACTTTTGATTTTGTTATTTTTGAATATGATGTTTGATGATGAAATGTTCTGAAAACTTTTGATTTTCTATTGTGGATTGCTTAATGATGATGATGATTGTTGATTGATGATGAAGCTTGTTATAAGCTTCTGAACCCTTGTTTGTTGATGGTTTGGTTCTGTAGTTTGGCAAACCTGCCATTTGGAGATTGTTGGTAGGAGGATGGGCTTACAGATGCCATCTGCAAGAACGTCGATCGCATAAGAGATTCCTTAGTGAGAACTTGCATACCTGTTGTTTGTAGAAGATTCCGTTGGGGAAGTCTAACTTTGTTGAGATTTGGGAACTTGCCTGTACTTCAACTGAGAGAATGCCTCGGCTGAGTCTTAAGAACCTGTCCATTTCAACTGGGGGGAAACATCTTCATCAAGATCTAGGAACTGTCTAGTTTTCAACGTAGTATACCGTTGAGATTATAGAACTCGTCCACACTATGACAGAGGAAAACATCAAGATCTAGGAGCTGTCTGGTCTTCAACGTAGTATACCGTTGAGATTATAGAACTTGTCCACACTATGACGTAGGGAAACATCTTCATCAAGATCTAGGAACTGTCTGGTCTTCAACGTAGTATACCGTTGAGATTATAGAACTCGCCCATACTATGACGGAGGAAAACATCAAGATCTAGGAACTGTCTGGTCTTCAACGTAGTATACCGTTGATATTGTAGAACTCGTCCACACTATGACGTAGGGAAACATCTTCATCAAGATCTAGGAACTGTCTGGTCTTCAATATAGTATACCGTTGAGATTGTAGAACTCGTCCACACTATGATGGAGGAAAACATCAAGATCTAGGAACTGTCTGGTCTTCAACGTAGTATACTGTTGAGATTGTAGAACTTGTCCACACTATGACGTAGGGAAACATCTTCATCAAGATCTAGGAATTGTCTGGTCTTCAACGTAGTATACCGTTGAGATTGTAGAACTCGTCCACACTATGACGGAGGAAAACATCAAGATCTAGGAACTGTCTGGTCTTCAACGTAGTATACTGTTGAGATTGCAGAACTCGTCCACACTATGACGGGGGGAAACATCTTCATCAAGATCTAGGAACTGTCTGGTCTTCAACGTAGTATACCGTTGAGATTGTAGAACTCGTCCACACTATGACAGAGGAAAATTGTCAAGATCTAGGAACTGTCTGGTCTTCAACGTAGTATACCGTTGAGATTGCAAAACTCGTCCACACTATGACGGGGGGAAACATCTTCATCAAGATCTAGGAACTGTCTGGTCTTCAATGTAGTATACTGTTGAGATTGTAGAACTCGTCCACACTATGACGGAGGAAAATTGTCAAGATCTAGGAACTGGCTGGTCTTCAATGTAGTATACCGTTGAGATTGTAGAACTCGTCCACACTATGACATAGGGAAACATATTCATCAAGATCTAGGAACTGTCTGGTCTTCAACGTAGTATACCATTGAGATTTTAGAACTCGTCCAGACTATGACAGAGGAAAACATCAAGATCTAGGAACTGTCTGGTCTTCAACATAGTATACCGGTTAGATTGCAGAACTCGTCCACACTATGACGGGGGGAAACATCTTCATCAAGATCTAGGAACTGTCTGGTCTTCAACGTAGTATACCGTTGAGATTGTAGAACTCGTCCACACTATGACAGAGGAAAACATCAAGATCTAGGAATTGTCTGGTCTTCAACGTAGTATACCGTTGAGATTATAGAGCTCGTCCACACTATGATGTAGGAAAACATCTTCATCAAGATCTAGGAACTGTCTGGTCTTCAACGTAGTATACCGTTGAAATTACAGAACTCGTCCACACTACGACGGAGGAAAACATAAAGATCTAGGAATTGTCTGGTCTTCAACGTCGTATACCGTTGAGATTATAGAACTCGTCCATACTATGACGTAGGAAAATCGTCGAGATTGAGAACCTTATCTGAAATTCAACCGAGGATAATTCAGTTGAGATTTAAGAACCGGTCAGGTCTTCGACGTAGCTGAGAACTTTAATTGTATCTTTCCTGGAAGGTAAAGGTCAGTCGTATGCAATGCATGATATAAATCAAGCGATGATGTTCTCAAAATAAATGAGATTGTGTGTATGATGCGTATATGCATGTATCATGATGTATGGAAATGTAATGTTTTAGCTGGGGAAAATAAATCCCGGATACCTGGTGGAGAATAGAGTTGGATTCTTTATCTCCACTGGGGATGGCGAACGAAGGTGATTGCGAGAATAAACCTGCAGGAGAGTATAACTCTATTGGGGAATAAACTGATGAGGAGATTACTCTGTGGGGAAGAGATGCTCTGTAGAGGATTCCGCTGATAAATTCCATCGGGGATGAATTACCGTTGCTGGTGATACTGAATCCTATTGGGGATTGAATTCCTGTTTGCGAAAGGAAAGAACTCCGCTGGGGATGATCTTTCAGCTGCGGCTTCACCGGGGATAACCTGTTATACTCTAATGGGGATAATCCTTTGAGCTTTGCTGGGGACTATCTTCCTTTGAACTCAGTTGGGGATGTTTATTTTTATACTCCGCCGGGGACGAACTTCCAGAGTCTACTAGGGGTGATTCTCCAACTCCACTGGGGAAACTTTTTCAGACTGCGCTGGGAAAATTTTAACTCCACTGGGGGATATCTTGCATTCTGCCAGGGAATATTCTTATACTCCATTGGGGAATATTAGAACTGTCGGGGATATTAAGCCTTTTCAGCATTCATGATAGATAAACTCTGCTTGGGGGGAGAATATTACTGACTCATTCATTCACAGTTGTAAGTCTCAGCTGGGGAGAGCTATCATTACTGTCTTTCTCTGCGGGGAGTGAAAGTATCTTAACCATGTTCTTCAACTGAATTTACCTTGTACCTGGTGGACAAAGCAACTATACAACTTGGACAATTCTCATTTGCCCCTGTTTCAGATATTACCAACAATCACCTTTTTGTTTTGCATGCAAATATTTATGAGCGGCAATTAATGTCAAGTGCATATATCAAAAATGAACATTGAACATTCTTTGTAAAACAAAACAAATAAAGGAAAAATAGTTTGAAATTTCTTTGAAAATGAATTGTATTGATTTTGAAGTTTGGCCTGTAAATAGGCGCTTTTGTACAAGAGGTTGACGTCCTAGTAAGAGAACGCCACCGAACAGATATAGTTTATACAATTTGTGAAAAACTAGACAAAACAGTTATTTGAATAATCCCACTGGGTTCCAACTCTGCTATTGCCCTTATGTCCTCGAGCATCTCATCACTTTTCTACTTGGTTGAAGGTAGATCAGATTGATTAGTGTCGTCTGAGCTTGATAGTCGATACCGAAATCTGGATGCAAGGTGATCCAATGAGACATAGTGTTACGCTTTAATCCCTAATTTTTGCCTGGACCGCCCTTTCGGGTTTTCAGTCCACCAGGATACTCTTTTTTGCCCAAGGCGCCTTTTCAGGTTTTCGACTCGCCAGGTGTACAAATTTTTTCATTTCGTCCCTTATTTTTGCCCGAACCCTTTTGGTTCGCTGGGAAGCCCATTATTTTTGCCTAGGCTAGTCAACCTAGCGGGTCTTTGATTATGCGTAGTATATTCTCACTATGTCTGCATTGACGGGGTGAGGAAGGTCGTCACCATCCATAGTGGTTAGAATCATAGCTCCTCCTGAGAAAATGTTCTTAACCATAAATGGCCCTTCGTAAGTAGGGGTCCATTTTCCCCTGGGATCACCTTGAGGTAGTATGATGCACTTGATAACCAGGTCCCCAACTTGATACTCTTGTCGCCTGACTTTCTTGTTAAATGCCTTGATCATCCGTTTTTGATACGTCTGACCATGACAAATAGCAGTAAGTCTCTTTTTGTCGATTAGGTTCAGCTGATCAAGCCGGGTCTGAATCCAGTCATCTTCGCTCAAACCTGCATCCTTCATAATACGAAGAGAGGGTATCTGAACTTCAATGGGAAAGACTGCCTCCATACCATATACCAAGGAATAGGGTGTTGCCCCTGTTGACGTCCGTGCTGAGGTACGGTACCCATGGAGAGCAAACGGTAACATCTCGTGCCAGTCTTTGTATGTCACAGTCATCTTCTGCACAATCTTCTTAATGTTCTTATTAGCCGCTTCAACAACCCCATTCATCTTCGGCCGATAAGGAGAAGAGTTGTGATGCTGTATCTTGAATTGCTTGTAGAGCTCAGTGATCATCTTGTTGTTGAGATTGGTACCATTGTCCGTAATGATCCTCTCTGGTACACCATATCGACAAATCAGATTATGCCGAATGAACCGCGCCACGATGTTCTTGGTTACTGTAGCAAAGGAAGCTGCTTCAACCCACTTTGTAAAGTAATCGATTGCTACCAGGATGAAACAATGTCTGTTGAACGTTGTAGGTCTGATCTCGCCGATCATATAAATGCCCCATATGGCAAAAGGCCACGGAGCTGTCAAGACATTCAGAGGTACTGGAGGTATGTGCACCTTATCAGCATAGACTTGGCACTTGTGACATGTCCGAGAATGCTGATAACAGTCGGATTCCATAGTGGACCAATAATATCCTGCCTGTAGGATTTTCTTTGCCATGGTGTGTCCACTAGAATGGGTCCCGAAAGTACCTTCATGTAAATCTGCCATGATTCTTTCTACTTCATTCTTATCCACACAACGCAGTAAGGTTGAATGATGGTTACGCTTGTAAAGAATGCCATTGCTGATGAAGAACTTTGCCGCGAACCTCTTCAGAAACTTCTTATCTTTAACGGATGCACCCTCGGGGTACTCCTGAGCCTCAAGATACCTCTTTACCTCATGAAACCAGGGTTTGTCCGCTACCTCTTCAGTCTTAACATCGTAGCAATGCGCAGGTTCATCCAGTCTTTCAATGATAATCCGGGGAGCTTCGTTGTCCCAATTGACTTTGAACATAGAAGACATCGTAGCCAGCGCGTCCGCTAACTGATTCTCCTCTCTAGGGAAGTGTTCAAAGGTTATCTCCTTGAAATGGGGAAGCAACTTCAATACATACTCTTTGTAAGGAATAAGATTCGGGTGTTTCGTATCCCACTCGCCTTTGGATCTGACTGATCACGAGAGCGGAATCTCCGAAAACACTCAAGAACTTAATCCTTAGGTCAATTGCTGCTTGAAGACCCATGATGCACGCTTCATACTCCGCCATATTGTTGGTGCAGTTGAAACATAGTCGGGCGGTGAACGGAGTATGAGAACCTTTAGGAGATATGATCACGGCACCAATGCCATTACCCAAAGCATTCGAAGCTCCATCAAAGTACATAGACCATCGGGATCCCTCCTCAGGTCCTTCATCCGGTCCAGGTGTCTCACAGTCAGTCACTATCATGATATTCTCATCCGGAAATTCAAAGTTCATAGACTGGTAGTCATCCACTGCCTGATGTGCCAAATGGTCTGCCAACACACTTCCCTTGATTTCCTTTTGGCTCGTATACTGTATGTCGTACTCAGTCAAAATCATCTGCCATCTTGCTATTCTTCTGAACAAAGCAGGCTTTTCAAAGATATACTTGATTGGATCCATTTTTGATATCAATAGAGTAGTGTGAGTCAGCATGTACTGTCTCAGCCGGCGAGCAGCCCATGCCAAAGCGCAACAAGTTTTCTCAAGCAACGAGTATCGGGTCTCGCAGTCGGTAAACTTTTTGCTAAGGTAATAAATAGCATGCTCTTTTCAGCTAGACTCGTCATGCTTCCCCAGCATGCACCCCATTGAGTTGTCGAGTACTGTCAAGTATAAGATCAGAGGTCTCCCCTCAACTGGAGGAATCAGAATGGGTGGCTCTTGGAGGTACTCTTTGATCCTTTCGAAAGCAGCCTAACATTCATCATTCCAACGTACTACTTGATCTTTCTTCAGTAGTTTGAAGATTGGCTCACAAGTAGCAGTCATGTGCGAGATGAATTAGGCAATGTAGTTCAGACGTTCCAGAAAGCCTCTGACTTCTTTTTCTGTTTGGGGAACTGGCATTTCCTGTATAGCTTTCACCTTGGCAGGATCCACTTGAATACCTTTGTCACTTATGACGAAACCCAGCAGCTTACCAGATCTTACCCCGAAGGTGCACTTGTTCGGGTTTAACCTCAGTTTGTACAATTTCAACCTGACAAATAACTTCTGCAGGTGGTCAAGGTGTTCTTCCTCAGTCTGGGACCTTGCAATCATGTCGTCGACGTATACCTCAATCTCATGATGGATCATGTCATGGAACAAAGCGACCATGGCACGCTGATACGTTTCCCCATCATTCTTCAATCCAAAAGGCATGACCTTGTAACAAAAGGTACCCCATTGAGTAATGAAGGTTGTCTTCTCCATGTCTTCGGGAGCCATTTTAATCTGATTATAACTGGAGAAACCATCCAAAAATGAGAAGACCTTATGTTGTGTTGTGTTGTCAACCAGGACGTCGATATGAGGCAGAGGGAAATCATCTTTGGGGCTCGCCCTGTTTAAATCTCTATAGTCGACACACATTCGAACCTTACCATCCTTCTTCGGCACTGGAACCACGTTGGCCACCCACTGTGGGTAAGAAGTAACTGCTAGAAAACCGGCGTCAAACTGTTTCATCACTTCAGCCTTGATTTTCTCAGACATATCCGGGCGCATTCGACGGACCTTCTGTTTCACTAGAGGACAGTCTTCCTTGGTAGGCAGGCGGTGAACCACAATATTGGTATCCAACCCAGGCATATCTTCATAAGACCAGGCAAAGATCTCAACGTAGTCACGCAGAATCTGAATCAACCGTTGCTTCACATTAGCTTCCAGATTTTCCCCGATCTTGACCTCTTTCTTGTCTATCTTTGTACCCAGATTTATTGATTCTATCAGCTCTTCATGCGGCTGAATGGCCCTCTCTTCTTGAAGTAGCAGTCTATCAAGTTCACCAGGCACTTCACAATCATCTTCACCTTCGTCTTCGGCTAAGTTGATCGGACTTTCGAAATCATAACTGGCAGTAGCAGAGTCGTTACCGGTGAGATCCAGTGTAGATGTAGACATGTATATATGAGTGTGTGTAAAATAGTTGTTTTGCAATATGTGATAAAAGAAAAACAAGGAGCACAAAATTTGAAATGCAAGGAAACGTCCAATGCTTTTATTAATGATATATGTAGATGACACACATAAAGCCCTCACAAATGAAGCCACAGTGCCCCGGGTAAGACACCGGGCCATAAAGTTTAAAACATTGTCTGTTACAAATTCAAAACAAAAGTCTCATTACTGAGTAACAAAAGAAATTGGGATGAAGTCCTTTGCTGTCCAGTTTCCTAGTCCACCATCAGTAGTAGGATAGATCCAGCTGTCGAACTCAGACTCTTCAACATCGTCTTCGATGGCATTCACTCCTGAATTGCTGATGAACAGGGGAGGTCTTTCGATCTGTGCATTCCGAATAACCTTTTGAGCTTCTGCAGTGAAACCCAAACCAAACTTGTTAGTCTTCTGTGCAAAATCAGGGAGTTGGCCCCAATTTGCACACCCACCTTTCTCAATAACAGCCCGGGCATCCTTGAAGGAAGCCATCTTCATTGGAGAATTTTCAACAACAGTCTCAACTGATGCCAGCGTCTGGGGAACCTCTTCAAAATGTTGGAACAGGGTCTCAATGAACTCCCTATCCATCTCTACATACCGGAAAGAGTTGAGGTGGCTCACCATGTACTCCTCCTCTCCTTTTACTGTCACAACTTTCCCTTTTACCGGGTACTTTAGCTTCTGGTGGAGCGTAGACGTCACTGCCCCAACTTTGTGGATCCATGGACGACTTAGCAAATAAGAATAAGATGGCCGAATATCCATCATATAGAATGTAGATGCGAAAACCTGAGAACCAACCTTAATCGGGATATCAACTTCTCCATGTACCATTCTCTTTGACCCATCAAAGGCCCTAACGACAATGTTGCTTGGTTTCAACTCTAAACCTTCATAGTCCAACCGGTCTAGAGCTTTTTTAGGTAAAACATTCAATGAGGAACCAGTATCCACTAATACATGAGCAAGAGTAGTTCCCCTGCATTCAATAGAGACATGCAGGGCATCATTGTGATTCTTCCCTTTAGCAGTTAAGTCGGCGTCGGAGAAACCCAACCCATTATCAGCAGTCAGACTAGCCACGCAATCTTTAAACTGATCAGCTGATGTTTCTTGAGGTACGTGTGCAGTCTTCTGGAATGCGATCAGAGCCTTGGCATGGGCCTCTGAGCATAGCAACAGTGACAACATAGATATTTTGGATGGGGTTTGCCCCAGCTGCTCGACTACATTGTAGTCTCTCTTTTTGATAATCTTCAAAATTTCCTCCATCTCTTGTCTAGAGGCTTCAATAGTAATTTTCTTTGGTGCCTCCGTCTGGGCAGGCTCATCAGTGGTCCCTTTGCCCCGAGTGTCAGACGACTCGGCAACAGGGGTAAGAATGGGAACTTGAACAGGAATAGTAGCAGGTACACTGGTAGGTGTAGTAACAACAGGTTTTCGAGCAGTCAGTGGAGAGATGTCAGGGGAGAAAAGTCTTTCGCTGCGGGTGACTTTGGCAGGTCCAACAATATTGCTGATGTCAGTATCAGCATCCAAATCTTGTTTCACTCCGTGAAAATAAACATCAGCCTCGTAGTGCCAGGGGATAGCTTTATCAGATGTATAAGGGATAGGCCCTGGAACAGTAATGATTAATGGCGCGATTCTTGGAACATATGTAATTCTAACAGGCTTTCTCGAGGAAGCCTTGGAAGAATTGTCGAAAATGGTGATAATAGAAACTTCTTCAGTGTGAACTAAAGGAACAACAGTCTTCTCAAACAAAATTTCTTTATTATCCATCAGGCGTTGGACACCTGACTTCAAAAGATGGCAACCGGTAGGTAGGACAGAACACATACGACAACCTTCGTCACAGCCCAAAAATAAACCGGCTAACAAAAGGTTCTTCTTCACAGTCATCAAAGGGGTAACAATGTCGTTCACAGAAACCACAAACGAGTCTTCATCTATAGCATTTACTCCATGCTTGGGCATAGGAGCAGTCACAACATTAGGTCTTTCAAGCGCCTCAAACTCAATCTCCCTAGCACCAATCAAGTCCTGTATTTTGTTCTTCAAAACCCAACAATCATCTGTATCATGCCCCAGGATATCATAGTGAAAAGCACAGCAGGCATTAGGGTTATACTTTGGTGATGTAGTGTTGGGGTTCTTCGGGGCCTCCCTCGGAACCACTAGATTGGTTTTCAATAACTGTGGCAGAATCTGGGATAAAGTCATGTTGAGCTGAGTGAATTGTCTTCGAGGTCTCTCGGTCTTTGGCTAATTGTTGCGCTGAGGAGCACCAGCAGGTCTTGAAATAACAACCACATTAACAGCCTAGCAGCGTTCAGGTCTATTCTGGCTTTTCGAACTATAAACAGCAGTGGACTCCTTCATAAAAGGCTTCTTCTCGGTGCCCGATGAAGCACCCTTCTGTATTTTACCGGATTTGATACCAGCCTCAATCCTTTCCCCGGTCATGATCAGCTCTGTAAAACCGGATGAAGAACTTCCAATCAGATGGTTAAAATACGGACCAGACAAGGTCCCCAGAAACATGTCTACTAGCTCCTTATCAGCCAAGGGTGGTTGCACTCTTCCAGCGAGGTCCCTTCACTTCTGAGCATAATCTTTGAAACCTTCGCCCGCACCCATTGACATACCCTGGAGTTGGGTACGCGTGGGAGCGAGGTCGGCATTGTATTGGTACTGCTTATAGAAAGCAGCAGCCAAATCTTCCCAATTACGGATGCTAGTTCGTTCCAACTGGTAAAACCATTCAAGCTGAGTCCCTGAAAGACTGTCTTGAAAGAAGTGGATCCATAGGTTCTTATCAGCGGTGTGCGGCTGAATCTTCCTTACATACGACCGGAGGTGCAGTTTCGGGCAAGAAACTCTGTCGTACTTAGCAAAGGCTGGTGCTTTGAACTTGTGGGGAATCACCACCCCAGATTACAGACCCAAATCACCAAAGTCCAGACCATGCACTTTCTGAACTTCCATCGCACTTAACCGGTCTTACAGTTGCTTGTATCTATCCTCAGACGGAGGATACTTGTCTTCGTCGAAGTCTGTCTCGTTGTCTGAAACCACTGGGCTAGGATCCCTCCTTTCTTCCTGACTATCTTTCCTTCCAGATGAGGTGATCAAACCAACTTCATCTCGTAGCCTGTTTCCAAACCTGTGACCCGTGTTAAACAGGACTGTCCTCTTCTTCTTCTTCTTCTCTTTCAGAATAAGGGTCTTCAGATCTTGTTGTCCCTTATCTAGATTCATGAACAATTCTTGGAACTGGGCGTTTTGAGCCTGTAGAGCCTTGATTGCTTGTTCAGTTGATGGTTCAGAAGACATGATGCTGAAATAAACAGCGAAGAAGATGAGAAAACCTGTAAAGGTACCTTTATGAGATACATGGAATGAAATGCATATGACATGATTTCAAAGACGTCGAGAGATTCAAATTCGTAAACAAGAAATGAAGCACACTTTTATTAGATAAACTTGAAATTCAATTGTTCAACAAATGCCCTTAAGGCGTTACAAGAAAGGAAATACTGAAAAGTAAATAAAAACTAGACATAATCAAAAGACATCAGCGCTCCCATGGACGTTTTCCTTTAGTGCTGACATAGTCGTTGATGATCTGCTACCTCTCCAGCTGCCTAGTCAACTTTTGAATCTTCTGCTCTTGCTCGTGATACTTTTCTCGGTAAGTATCCCGCTCTTCCCTTAGCTGCATCCAGGACCTCTTCAACGCCCCAATGTCAGTAGGCATGTAAGGGTGTAAGATAGTATGAGGAACCCCTTCCTCATCAGCAACTTCAACAATAATAGGCAAGACGGCTTCATAGGGCATTCCCAGCTTTTGGGCACGGATACAAACCCATCAAAGATATGGCTCCATTGGTAGAGAAGTCTTCGCACCCAACTCGTGTGGATCAGATCTGTGTACTCTATCCCAAGCCCTTATGAATCTGCGGCGTTGCTCGTCATTATCCCCTTGGAAATCAAAGATTATACTAGGCATTAGCAATTCATGAGGTTCTTCCCTCCTAGCACGCCCAAACTGACGTAAGGCCAAACATGGATTGTAAGTAATTCCTCCATTGGTTCCTAGCAGTGGAACATTGGGGTATTCCCCACAGCGATCAATAATGGCCACCTCGTCCATACCTTTAATAGTCCAAATGATGTCATTGTGAGAAAGAGACATAACCATATAAGCCCAGCCCATGCCTTCTTTGTTCTTTAGAACTGATTTGGGGAGGTGAGAAATAAACCACCTCGCCAACAACTGAGCACAGCACATCAAGGTTCCCCGCTTCCGAGAAGTACGGGCATAAAGCTGATGAAGAATGTCACCCAAGAGAGTGGGTACATGATTACCAGAGATGAAGATTTTTACCGCATTCACATCAACAAAGGAGTCAGAGTTAGGAAACAGTACCAAGCCATATATCAGAAGAGCCAGAATGTCTTCGAATGCCTGGAAGTCTAGACTATCCCAGAAGTGATTAGCCTTACCAACCAAGAACTTAGTCAGAAAGCCCTTTGCTCCACTACGAGTTTCCCAATTAGCCATTACCTCATCCTTTGTCATATGAAGGGCTGAAGCAATCTCTTCTGGCCTAAGGATCTTCTCCCAACCTGTAAATGGGGTCTGCTCCAGAATAGAGATACCGAGCAGATCAGAGAACTCTTCCAAGGTAGGGACCAACTGGTAGTCCTGAAAAGTAAAGCAATGGTACAATGGATCATAGAACTGGACTAGGACACTCATCATCTACTCGTCCAATTTGGAGGTGACCAAACTAAGAAGATGCCCATGTCTTCTGATGAAGGAGGTAGTATCAGACATATTTGCAACTAATTCTTTAAGCATAGTGGGAACCTGGACAAAGTTGATCCGGATGGTATTCCTACACATAGGTGCCATGACCTACAAAACAGAACAAAGATAAATCCCTCCTGTCTTTGAAATAGGTTAGTCCAATGCAAGATGTATGCAATGTTATGATTTCATGATGTCATGATAGAAAGCACACCACAAGTATCCACAAATAGCAAACATGGTAAAGGCACACAAGTCACACAGAGAGCCCTTAGATTTCAGGCTGGCAAGGAGTCTAGGTACTACCCTCTTTCAGTTTAGTTGGTTCAAACCTGTCCTAAAAATAGGAATCGGGTTCTAGATGATCTCAATATCACTGACTACCCTTGATCGGTCATAATTCCAGTTTATCAACCTTTTCTTGTGGCCGGAATCATTGCGAGAGTTTAGTCTCGATGAGTGTAGCATACTGCTACTGTTTTATGGCCAAGTTGGTCAATTTAAAGGTTCTAAGGTCAGTTGGTGCTTAATGACCCCTTAGAAGACCCATATTCTCCTCGTTCCAACACAAGGGATATTGGTACAAACTAAAGTGCCACACCAACGTAGCTACTGCTTCAACCGTATCGGTCTACGCCGTACAGTTCCCTCACAGTTTGTTTCTACTTACCTAAAGGGTATCCCCAGATTCGGGTTAGGATCTATAGTAACTCTGATACAAGCCCACAAATATAAAGCATACAAGTCAAGCAATTGAAAATATTATGAACTATTCCTAAGGTACACCCCACTTATATTTCCCCCAGCAAAGTCGCCAGTTCTGTGATACGGTGGGAAAGAACTGACTGTTTCTTGGAATGCTGGTTTGCGTTTTGCGTTTGTTTTTGCAAAATGTTGCGGTAAGCAAGAGTTGACACTAACTTTTATTTTATCCAACAAGGAAAGGAAAAAAGCACAGAAAAATCCCTTTTTCGAGATATTTCTCGGGTTCGGGGGGTAGATTATAGAAAGGGAAGGTGTTAGCACCCTTTCTATCCGTGGTTATCCACGGGCTCTTAGGTATTTGCTCAATTGTTTTTAAAATATTGCTTTCTTTGTGCTTGTGGGTTTGAAAAAAAGTTTTTGTTTGAAAGGTGTAAGTGTGAAAAAGATTTTGTTTCTGTTTTTTGAAAGAACAAGTACTTAAGAACCATCTACCTACTCGAAAAAGGAATCATTCTATGCTATCTTCCTTTAGACAATGCTATCCCACTATTGATGAGTAGGTAGCACCGTCGTTGGAGTTTGAGGGTCAATTCGAATTTAAGGACTTACGGTCACCAAAGCAATGTTAGGACGCCTTAGCGGTAACCCTAATGTCTTAGATCATTTATTTGAGGCAACAATATCCGAGGCAACCGTTTCGAGGCGACTATGATCTTTGGACAAGAGGACGACCTCTAAAATGACATATACTCAATGACCGCGTACGAAGGCAACCAAGTGGGGTGTACCCTAAGAGTGCGCATGTGCGAGTGTGTCGTTTTTCAGTTAATTTTATCTTTGTACATGTTAATGGTGATCTAAGTTGATTTTAGGTTAAAGCATTCATTCTTGTCATGCATTCCTATTATCAAACATCTCACAGTTATAAGTTGCGGAAATTAAATTGCGGAAATTAAATTATAAGGCGTCGGGTATTTACATCGCCAAAAGCAACCCTTTGAAATTTAAATGCGAAAAATAAATAAAGCGATAAAATAATTAAATGGTCCTAATTATCTATTACATTCCGGGAACAAATACAATATTGAATAAATAGACCGCGTGCGAAAAATTAAATCGGGTGCGAGTTCTAGGTTTTTGACCCTTTGTTAAAGAAAAATATTTTTTTTGGTTATTTTTGAATTAAGAAAGAAATTATCTAAATTAATTATTAAATTAAATTAATTAAACTAATTAATAAAAATAAATATTTTTGGGTTTTTTTGTTATTTAAAGAAAGAAAATAAAATTAATCAATGTTAATAAAAACCTAATTATGTCTAAGTTAATTTTAATTATTTTACAAAATATATTAAAGTTATTCCTATTTAAAGCCTAAATTAATTAAATTAATATTTATTAATAAAAGTTAAAATACTGAAATTTAATTTAATAAAGAAAATATTTTTGGTTTTAATTTTATAAAGAAAAAGATTTGATTGGTTAATTAATAGTAAAAATAATAACAAAACAATTAAATAAACTAAATGAAAATAGAGAGAGATAGAGGTATATGGGCCTGTTTGGAGGTTTGATCAGCAATTCCATGGCCCATTAACATGCTGGCCTTGTTGACTTTGAGGGATCCAGTGGGTGCACGCTGACCTGGTCCATGGTAGACCATCAATTTCTGGCCACCAGATTTGGCCTATGGCCATCTGGCCATCGATGCTTGAGTGTGTATGGTGTGCTTCGCGTTTGGATTTGCATGAGATAACCTGAAGAAAAAAACACATTGAGAAATTTGGAGGACTTAGGATTCGAACCCAGGTCCTGTGGGATGTGCCAATGTTCGCTTGCCACCAGGCCATTGTGTTTTAGTTGTTATTGATATACGTAATAATAATAATGAAAGAAAAACAATCATATGCCAGAAAAAGTAAAACAAAGCGCGCGTGTTTTGAATTAGCCACTGGAGAGGCGACACATCTCCATCTTCTTCCTCACGTCCGTGGCTAAAACTTTGCAACACCTATAGCCACAGACACCGCCTGTCACTAAAGGTCACGTATCCCTATAATCCACTGTGAGCCATGGAAATGAAATCTAAGGGCATGGTTGTGCTCGTCTCATCGCCCCGGTCACAACCATGCCCTTCTCGTCATCCAATTTTCCCTGAAAAAGAAATGCCCAAAAACAAACCACGAAACCCTAGATATGGCACTTGGCTTTACAGGTCAGATAAATAAAATTGGATAATACAGAAAGCTTGGAAATTTTATGAGGATTATGAATATGCCAATAGTTTGTACAAAAGATACAGGAATAAAGATTTGCGAATTCAAAAGAAGAGCGGTTTTCTGTGACACTTACAGTGCGTTTGAGCGTGTATGGAGACCAGCTTTGGATCCAGGAGGGTTATGTGATCACCTAGGAATTGATTGAGATCGTTCTTGGCTTCTGAATTTGCCTCTAAGTGTGAATTCGAACTCAAGCTTTTTCACACTTTTTCCAAGTTTGGTTTTGAGTGTTCTTGCAGCCTCTTTATTTATGATAGAATGCATTAGGTTAACAATTGTGCCTTGAATCTTTCCACATCAATGCCATGGGATTTGATTTTATTCACCATTACTAAACCTTCCAAAATTGTCAAAACTCAATCTTTTTGCACATGGATTGCTTGATACGAGTTTTATACCCTTGATGATGATGATTCAGTCCTGAAATAGCCAAAAAAATCAAGTAATCAATATTTGGATTTTATTTGATTTAATTTGATTTAAAATAAAATAATTCAATAAAAAATCAAATAAAATAATAAAATTGATAAATGGACACAAGGCTGAAGCTAGGACACGTGTGCAATGTGGAAAGTTCAAATCAAGTGGAAAAGAATGGGCCCATTTGACAAAATTTGATGTTTTGGGGATAGTTGACTTTTGGCAATTTTGAAAAAATGTCCAACTTCAACAATGCATAACTTCTTAAATTTTGAACTTTTGGAAGTGTTCTTGGACTTTTTAGAAAGCTTGATATGTCCTCTAACCAACCCTTTTGGTCTAATCTCATTTTGATATTCCATTCTCAAGTTATAAGCTTTGGAAAAAAAGGTGTTTTTGTTGACTTTCAAAAATGACCTATAATGTCCAAATTTATAACTTCTTGTGAGTGCATTTTATAATCTTGGGGTATGAAGATGGATTGTAGGAAATTGAATCCTCTTCAAAATGAGCTTTGTATGGGTCATTTCTCATAAAGTATGAGAAAGTTATGCTTGGTCAAAGTTGAGTTGACTTTTCCTGCAAAACCCTAATTTAGCAACTTTTGAGTCTTGATGAATTTTGAGCAATCCTTGATGAATCATGATCAACCATTGATCAAATGATGAAATAACCTTCAAAATGAGAATTTTGGCAAAAAATATTGAAGTTTGACTATTTATAGGTCACAGTTGACTTTTGCCCTAGCACAGTCGATTTTTAGACCCTTTGAGCAATTGACTGAGCAAACTTCCTCTGCAAGGATTGAAATTTGACATGGATGACCTTGAGAACATATTAGGACATTGGGGAGCACTTGAGGTCATTTGGACTCAAATATATTGATGCAACACAAAACCCTAATTTGGGGTTGACTGCCTTAGGAGATAGCTTGACTGTCTAACTCTTGAGCAATCTTGAGACACTTGGAGATTTTTCTTGCAATGTTGGGAGAAATATGAGAGGGAAAATTTTGGGGTACAACACCGCCTATTGAAAGTTCTGGATATTTAACCCTGGTGCAGTGCGATCTGCCTTACACGCATCCAAATATCTGACAATTATCTCAGGCTTGGAGTCAATCTCAGAGAAAAGAGGAAAATCATCCAGAAGAATTCTTCTGGAGGTGATGGTTGCAAAAGAAGTAACGTTGGGTTCCTTCTTGATGTTCTCAATAATTTTCATCTTTTTCATATTCTTTGCATTCAAAGGCTTCCCAGCAGTTGCCTCTAGAGAGCTTATTTCCTGTGCTTCAGTTAGATGCTCTATCAGCCTATTCTCTGTCAGAATATCTGATATGGGTCTTCCTAGGGGTATCCAATCCCTTTTGGTATGCTCATCTTCTCTTGTATCTTTTACACTGGTCCTCAGATGATTAAAAAGCAAGTGAGGGAGATTTACCTTGGTCTTCTTGGAGATAAAGTAGATCAGAAACTGCTGATCAATGTTTATGTAATCAGGAGAGCTGGTTGGCTTCCTGTGGTTGATGCATCCCAGAATTATCTTAGCCCAGATTCTGTGATGATCCTTCAGATCCCTAATCTTGCTGGAGGGAAGACCCAGAGTGAATATTTCCCTTGCAATTGAAGCAACATCATAACATCTTTCAGCCATGTCTATACACCTTACGCCACCACCATTGTAACCTATCAGTCTTGAAATTAGGTCTTCAATAATGACTATCTTCTTCCCCATGACATATGAAGTAACTTGATAGTTTAAGGAGGAAGCATGAATCCAGAATTCTTTTACAAGAATTAGAAATGTTGGCCCTAGAAGACGGTCAAAATATCTGTTCCATCCTTGAGCATTGACCTCTTTAGAGAGATTGGAACCATTTTCTTGAAGACTTTCAAAATCCACAATCAGTTTTGAAAGAACTTCCAGGTTGTCAATGGGCGTGAGTAGAGTTATGTATGGTTCTTTGTACTGTTCCATAGAATCAGTTCCCTGAGTACTGGTGTTTTGGATGCTTGAAGAAGCCATGTTCACACAGGAAATTTGAGAAAGATGAAAGGGTTTTTGAGAAAGTACGAGCTAAAAACACTTAGAATGTATTGAGAGAGTGAAAGTGAAAATGTGCAAAGAGTGAAACTTGAGTTTAAATAGATTTTGAAAACATAAACTGTAAGAGAGAGAAACAACTAGTAATGATTATAAGCATTAATGACAACTGATTTTAGGGGATTCAGAAAGATATTAGAACGGTTACCCATGACATGTGTCTCAATGCACCCAATAAGCGCTTTTGACCTTTCAGAAAAGTGAACGCGTGTTCAGCCTCAAAAGGTAGCTGATGAATGGATGACAACTGTTTGCTTACGTGAACATCACACTTCTATCCTTGAAATGAAACGCTTAGATCTTCATGGATAGATTCTGATACAATCTGTACTTCTAAAATTCTGAAGGAGGGTTGATCAGTAGTTCACAGAAAATAACTAAAACTCTGAAGCATAAGATATGTGTTGTACCCCAAAATTTTCCCTCCCATATTTCTCAAGACATTGCAAGAAAAATCTCCAAGTGGCTCAAGGTTGCTCAAGAATTGGTCAGACAAGCTATCTCCTAATGTAGTCAACCCCAAATTAGGGTTTTATGTTGCATCAAGATCCTTGAGTCCAAATTACCTCAAGTGCTCCCCAATGTCCTAATATGTTCTCAAGATCATCCATGTCAAATTTCAATCCTTGTAGAGGAAGTTTGCTCAGTCAATTGCTCAAAGGTCCAAAAATCGACTTTGCTAGGGCAAAAGTTAACTGTGACCTATAAACAATCAAACTTCAAGATTTTTTGTCAACATTATCATTTTGAAGGATATTTCATAATTTGATCAAGGGTTGATCATGATTCATCAAGGATTTCTCAAAATTCATCAAGACTCAAAAGTTGCTAAATTAGGGTTTTGCAGGAAAAGTCAACTCAACTTTGACCAAGAATAACTTTCTCATACTTTATGAGAAATGACTCATCCAAAGCTCATTTTGAAGAGGATGCAATTTCCTACAATCCATCTTCATACCCCAAGATCAAGAAATTCACTCACAAGAAGTTATGAATTTGGACATTATAGGCTTCAATGGACAGCTAGCACATCTCCAAACTAGTATCAAGGCATAAGTGTACAAGAAGATATGATTTGAATCAAATTTGGAAAGATTTAATGGAAGAATCAAATCCATATCAAAGTCATTGATGGAGGGAGATTTGAACCAAGTTTGTAGACCTAATGCAAAGCATAATACATAAGCAAGCTGAAGGACACGAAATAAGGGTTGGAAATCGTGAGAAGAGGCAGAACTGACTTTGCAAAATTCACAAAAAAGTGAGAGATCAAAATCAGGGTTAGAAGCAGTTTCAGGACGCAAGACTTATTCCAATCGCTTCCTGGGCATTCACACAAGCTATCCCAATCAAAACCATGCATCCTCAGGCCTCCAAACGCACTGTAAGTCCCATGCAAACTGCTCCTGTTCTTGATTTCGTAACTCTGGAATTAGGCATCTTTTTCATGAACTAATAGCATATTTGTAACCCTCATATCATTTGTAAGCTAATGGTAATAGCCAATTTCATTTATGCGCTATGTATCATGAAACGCCATGGCTGGGGTTTCGTTTCTGTTTTTAGGGTTTTTTATTTCAGGAAGAATTGAAGCACATGAAGGACATGGTTGTGATCAGGAGTTTGTCACGAATCCAACCATGGTCCTAGAATTCATTTTTGTGGCCTGAGAAGGATTTTTGAGATGAGCAAGCTTGTAGCTATGGACTCCTGTCCGTTGGTATAGGTGGTGATACTTTTGGCCATGGTTGGGATGTCAGGGATGATGTGTGGCATCCATCCATTGGCCGGTTCAAACATAGCGCGCGTTTTATTTTTTTTCTGACCAATAATTCTTGTTTTATTTTATTATTATTAATTTGTGTTAATATAACAAACAAATCAATGTGGCATGGTGGCAAGCAAGCAGAGCATTCTCCTTCAGGACCTGGGTTCGAATCCTAGGTCCCCCACTTTCTCAATAATTTTTGTTTTCAGGTATTCCAGTGTACGCGCCTATCTGTAGTGCACCATACTCCCTCATGCATCCAAGAGCCAGATGGCCAATGGCCAGATCTGATGGCCAAGGATTGAAGGTCTACCAAGGCTCTAGTCAATGCGTGAGCACAAGATCTACAAAGTCAAAAAGGGCTAGCAATATTGGGCTTACAAAATTGCTACTCACACCACAAAAACAGGCCCAATCCCTCTACTCTTTTATTTATTTTTTGTTATTTATTTTAATTAATTTTTCTAACCAATCACAAAATTCTGTTTTTATTAAATAAAATCACAAAAAAATATTTTTATTTCAATCAAATTTTAAACTTTTATTTTTTTAATAAATTTATTAATTGATTAGGTTTTAATTAGAAAACTTTAATTCATTTTTTTGTAAATAATTTTAATTAATTAGATTTAATTAGACATTAACCATTAATTCAATAGCTTTATTTTCTTTCTTAAAATAAATAAAAAACAAAAATAGGTCATAATTAATTTTTTTTCATTTAATTAATTAATTTAATTTAATTTAGTAATTAATTTAGGATTAATTTCTTTCTTAATTTAAAAACAACAAAAAAACCAAAAGGACATGTTTTTTAACCAAAAGGGTCAAAACCCTAAACTCGTACTCGATCTAATTTCCCGCACGCGTTATTTATTTTTTATCCAATAATGTACCTGCTTCCAGATTGTAATAGTTAAATAGGACTTTTATTTATTTTTATCGCTTTATTTTATTTTTCAAAGGGTTTGTCTTTGGCGATGTAAATACCCGACGCCTTGTAATTTAATTTCCACACTTTTAATTCCGCAAATTATAACTATTAGATGTTTGATAATAGGGTTTGCATGACAAGACTGAATGTTAATCTTAAAATCAAATTAGATCACCCTTAACAAGTACAAAGATAAAAATAATTGAAAACGACACACTCGCACATGCGCACTCCTAGGGTACACCCCGCTTGGTTGCCTTCGTACACGGTCATTGAGTATAGGTCACTTTAGAGGTCGTCCTCTTGTCTAAAAGATCATAGTCGCCTCGAAATGGTTGCCTCGGATATTGTTGCCTCAAACAAATGATCTAAGACATTAGGGTTACCGCTAAGGCGTCCTAAGATTGCTTTAGTGACCGTAAGTCCCTCATTAGAATTGACCCTCAAACTCCAACGACGGTGCTACCTACTCAGTCATAGTGGGATAGCATTGTCTAAAGGACATTAGCATAGAACGAATCCTTTTTCGAGAAGGTAGATGGTTCTTAGATACTTGCTCTTTCAAAACAAAACAAAATTTTCACACTTACACTCCTTTTCAAACAAAGTTTTCAAAAACACTTCATTACACTCTTGAGGACAGAAGCAAGAGTTAAATCGAAGTTTCAAATAAAAACTTTTTCAAACCCACAAGCACAAAGAAAGCAATTTTCAAAACAATTGAGCAAGTACCTAAGAGCCCGTGGATAACCACGGATAGAAAGGGTGCTAACACCTTCCCTTTTTATAATCTACCCCCCGAACCCGAGAAACATCTCGAAAAAGGAATTTTTCTGTGCTTTTTTCCTTTCCTTGTTGGATAAAATAAAAGTCGATGGCAACTCTTTCTTACCGCGACATTTTGCGAAAACAAACGCAAAACGCAAACCAGCATTCCAAAAAACAGTCAGTTCTTCCCACTGTATCACAATATGTAAATAAAACAGTTTATTCTGGGAAAAGCTTCATGCTGAGATGTTTCAGAATGAAGTTAAGCCTATCTTCAGAAAGAGGTTTTGTAAAGACATCAGCCCATTGATGGTCCGTGTCAATGAATTTTAAGTTAAGAATCCCTTTCTGAATATAGTCCCTAATAAAATGATGTTTTATTTCTATATGCTTAGCCCTAGAATGCAAAATAGGATTTTTACTGAGACAAATAGCAGAAGTATTGTCACAGATGATAGGGATATTACTCTCAAATATATTGAAGTACTCAAGTTGACTTTTCATCCAGAGCATTTGCGTGCTACATCCAGCTGCTGCTATGTATTCAGCTTCTGATGTTGATAGTGCTATTATGGATTGTCTTTTGCTGGACCATGAGATCAGATTTTCTCCCAGAAACGGGCAGCTTCCAGAAGTGCTTTTACGTTCTACTCTGTCTCTCGCAAATTCAGCGTCACAGTATCCTACTAAGCTGTAATCACTTGATTTTCTATAAAACAAACCCAAATTAGCAGTACCTTTCAGATACTTGATAATTCGCTTAACTGCTGTTAAGTGAGATACTCTAGGATCTGATTGGAATCTAGCATAAATGCAAACACTGAATAGAATGTCAGGCCTTGAAGCCGTCAGATAGAGAAGAGAACCAATCATACCTCTGTAGACCTTCTGTTCTACCTTTTTACTTACCTCTTCTTTTTCCAGAATGCACGTGGGATGCATTAGAATCCTTGAGGGCTTACATTCTGAGAGATCAAATTTCTTCAGAAGTTCTGACATATTTGCTCTGATGAATGTAAGTTCCTTCTGGAGTTTGATTTATCTGAATGCCCATAAAGAATTTGAGTTCCCCCATTAGACTCATCTCAAACTCTGCCTGCATACTTTTAGCAAACTCTCTTCCCAGAGAGGGTTTAGTAGATCCAAATATGATGTCATCAACATAAATCTGACATACTAACATGTCATTATTAAATGTCTTACAAAACAAGGTTGTTTCTACTTTCCCTCTGGTGAATTCCTTTTCTAACAGGAAGTTACTTAGTCTTTCATACCAAGCTCTGGGAGCTTGTTTCAGACCATAGAGTGACTTATTTAGTTTGAAAACATATTTAGGATTTTTAGAACTCTCAAAACCAGGGGGTTGGTGCACATATACCTCTTCATCTATATAGCCATTTAAGAATGCACTTTTGACATCCATCTGATACAGAGTGATGCCTTTATTAACAACAAATGATATTAAAAGTCTGATAGATTCTAACCTGGCGACTGGAGCAAAGGTTTCTGTATAGTTTATCCCCTCTTGTTGACTATAACCTTGTGCTACCAGTCATACTTTGTTTCTGATGACTTCACCTTGTTCGTTCAGTTTGTTTCTGAACACCCATTTTGTACCAATGACGTTGAACCCTTTTGGTTTGGGAACCAGATCCCATACGACATTTCTGGTGAATTGATTCAGCTCCTCTTGCATTGCTAGAATCCAGTCATTGTCCAGAAGTGCTTCATCAACTGTTGTTGGTTCAATCAGAGAAACCAGTCCCATGAGGGATTCTTCAGAGTTTCTGAAAGTTGATCTTGTTCTGATTGGATCTTCCTTCCTTCCCAAAATTGTATCTTCTGGGTGATCAATGCTGCTTCTGGATAGTCTTTTCTGGAGTTGATCAACATAAGGTGTTGGATTGCTTGTAGTAACTCTTTCTGCTATTGAGGGAGTGTCTCTATTGAGAGCCTCTGATGAGTTGTCTTCAGTACCTGTGAGTTCAACTTCTATACCTGCAAGGAATTCGTTCTGCTTTGACTTTTGAGAGTCAAGTTTATCACCAAACCTAACATTGATTGACTCTTCAACAATATGTATTTCTATATTTTATACTCTGTACCCTCTTGAGCGTTCAGAGTATCCTAACATAATACACTTTTGTGCTTTAGAGTCAAACTTGTTCAAATAATTTTTTGTATTCAAAATAAAACATGTGCATCCAAATGGGTGAAAATAAGAAATGTTGGGCTTTCTGTTCTTCCACAATTCATATGGAGTCTTTTCCAGAATAGGTCTTATGGAGATTCTATTCTGAATGTAACACGCTGTGTTTATTGCCTCTGCCCAGAAGATCTTAGCAACGTTAGTCTCGTTGATTATGGTTCTGGCCATTTCTTGCAATGTTCTGTTCTTTCGTTCTACAACTCCATTTTGCTGGGGAGTTCTAGGACAAGAGAAATCATGCATAATGCCTTTTTCATTAAAGAATAATTCAAAATCTTTATTTTCAAATTCTCCACCATGATCACTTCTGACTTTGACAATTCTAAGATCCTTTTCATTCTGAACTTGGTTGTAGAAGGTAACAAACACAGAGTGTGACTCGTCCTTGTGTCTTAAGAACTTTACCCATGTCCATCTTCTATAGTCATCTACGATTACTAACCCATACTTCTTGCCACTGACTGAAGCCATTTTTACTGGTCCAAATAAGTCAATGTGAAGAAGTTCTAATGGCTTAGAGGTGTAAACAACATTTTTGGATTTGAAAGCAGGTTTTGCAAACTTGCCTTTCTGACATGCTTCACACAGAGCATCTGAATTGAACTTCAAGTTAGGAAGTCCTCTGACCAGATTGAGTTTGTTAATCTGAGATATTCTTCTCATACTAACATGTCCCAATCTTCTGTGCCAGATCCATTGCTCGTTGTTAACAGACAGTAGACATTTTACATTCTGACTTTTTAGTTCAGAAAGTTTTATTTTATAAATGTTGTTTTTCCTCTTTCCATTAAATAGGATAGTCCCATCTTTCTGACTAATAGCTTTGCATGAATTTTGATTGAAGATTATATCATAACCATTATCACTTAATTGACTTATGCATAACAGGTTATGCATTAATACATCAACTAATAAAACATTACTTATAGAGGGAATATTTCCATTACCTACTGTTCCAGAGCCAATGATCTTTCCTCTCTGATTGCCTCCAAATCCCACGTGGCCTCCAGGCTTAAGTTCCAGGCTTTGGAACATATGCCTTCTTCCCGCCATGTGTCGTGAGCAGCCACAGTCCATGTACCATGATTGGTGTCTTTGCTTTGGTGCTAAAGATATCTGCCACATGTATGATTTTATCCTTAGGTACCCACATTTTCTTGGGTCCTGATTTGTTAGTTTTACCAAGATTCTGATTGAATTTTGGTTTGACAGAATAATCACTACTCGTGTATTTTATGTCATGTGTGTGCCCATATATAAAATGTGAATCAAGTGGAGTGCGTTTTATAACTAAGTCCATGGAATTTTTTGGTGTAGGTACCTTACCTTGATATCCTATCCCTTTTCTGCCATTTCTGCTAACTCCATAGATTATTGAAGCCATCTTGCTTCTGTCTATGTTTTTAGCTAGAAACTTCTGAAAGTTGTGATCATACTCTTTGATGATCTCATCAGCATTGTTGGGAGTTTCAGAGATTGTTTCCTTCTGAGAGTTTTGCAATTGGTTTTCTAATTTTGAAACTTTTTCTCTTAACTCAGAATTCTCCAATCTGAGACTCTCAGTCTTATCAGAGTCAGAAGCAAGATTCCTTTTCAGGTTTCTGAATTTGACTCTGATCTACTGATACCTTTCCAGAATTTCATTTAGGCTTTCAGCAAGTTCAGCCTTAGTAAAGTTTATGGTAAAGTCAGGGAATACCTCTTCAGTGTCTGATTCTGAGTCTGAACCAGAGCCTTCACTGTCTTTTGATATGTTTGCCATGAGAGCTATGTTTGCTCTTTCATCATCTGATTCTGAGTCAGCTTCAGATGTGTCAGAATCATCCCATGTAGCCATGAGGCTTTTCTTCTTTTCCTTGATAAACTTCTTTTTGGGCTTCTCCTTCTGAAGCTTTGGGCAGTCACTTTTGTAGTTCCCTTGATCGTTACATTCATAGCAAATGATGTCTTTGTTGTTTGGCTTTCTGTATCCTGAAGAACCTTCAGATCTTTTGTGTCCAGAGGAGGATTCTGACCTTCTGTATCTGGATGAGGATTCATTCTGATTTTCTGATCTTCTGGGATTTCTGAACTTCCTTTGTCTCTGCTTCCACAGTTGGTTCACTCTTCTGGAGAGGAGAGACAGTCCATCTTCCTCTGATGAGGATCTGTGATCGGTGGAAATAGAACTGACTGTTTTTTAGCTGGTTCGCGAAATGTCGCGGTAAGCAAGAGTCGCCACCGTGTTTTATTTTCTCCAACATGGAAAGGACAAAAGCACAACAAAATTCCTTTTCGAGAATGTTTCTCGGTTCGGGAGGTAGATTTATAGAAAGGGAAGGTGTTAGCACCCTTTCTATCCGTGGTTATCCACGGGCTCTTAGGTACTTGCTCTTATGTTTTCAAAAATTGTTTGCTTTTCAAGTGTATGTGTGTTTTGAAAAAGTTTCGTTTGAAAAATTTCTAGGTAACTCTTGTATCTGTCCTCAAGAGTGTATGAAATATTTGTTTGAAAACTTTTTGAAAGTGTAGGTGCGAAAAGATGTTTTTTTTTTTGAGAGAGCAAGTACCCATGAGAAATCTACCTACTCTAAGGAATTAGGCTGTGTAAGAGTCATTTAGACAGTACTATCCCACTATTGAGAAGTAGGTAGCACCGTCGTTGGAGGTATTCGGGTCAATTCGATTATAAGGGACATGTGTGGTCACCAAAGCAATAGTAGGACGACTTAGCGGTAACCCTAATGTCCTAGATCCTTTTTATCCGAGGCAACCGTTTCGAGGCGACTGGATCTTTAGACAGGAGGGCGACCTCAAAAACACCCTATACTTGACGACCACGTCGAGGAAACCAAGTGAGGCGTACCCTAAGAGTGGCATGTGCATGTGTGTTGTTTTTCAGTTTAAATTTATCTTGTACATGCATTTTTGTGAGCTACGGATTGATTTTATTTGTCATACAAGTCTTTCATGCATATTAACAGTTAAATAATTTGCGGGAAATAAAGTGCGGAAAAGGTAAATCTACGCTATTACAAGGCGCAGGTATATACATCGCCAAAAACATAACCCGTTTGGAAAATAAATGCGGAAAGTAAAAGAAAATGATAAAATCCTAATTAACTATTACATCCTCGGAAACAGTTACATCAATATAATCAAAAATAAATAATAAAGTGCGCGCAAAGAAATTAAGTCGGGAACGTCCTTAGGGTTTTGACCCTTTTTGAGAAAAGAAAGAATTTGGTCCTTTTTTGCAATTAAATTAAATATTAAACCTAATAACTAATTAATTTTTTAATTAAAATAAAAAAAATGTTTTTTTGTGTTTTTTAAGTCTTTAATAAAAATAAAATAAAAGAAATTAAAAGTCAAAAAGAAAAACCCTAGGTCTAAGCTAATTTTATTTATTGTAAAAGAAAATTAAAATTAAACCTAATTAACAAAAAGACTAAATTAATTAATGTTAGTGTTTATTTACAAAATAATTAATAGTGAAAATAATAAATAATAAAAATATTTAATATTTTAAGTTTCTGAATTTAATATGAAAAATAATTAATTTATGAATTAATAATAATAATTAATAAGAGTTAATAAAAATTAGTAAAAAGAAAATAAAAGGAAAATTGTGAAAGAACCAGGGGGGTTGATGGACCCAATTAGGAGGTTTTGCTAGAAATTTTAGGCCCATAACACTCAAGACCTGTTGACTTTGGGAATTGGCTGCACGTTGATTGACTGGGAACACCATAGTCAACAGCTCATGGCCATTGGATTTGAACACGTGACCACCTGGCGCCTGACTGTTTGAGGGACATGGTGGAATGCTTTTCAGCGCCTGCACATGATTATATTGGAAAAAATAGAAACAAGGAATTTGGGGGACCTGGGAATCGAACCCAGGTCCCAATGATTGCCAGACAACACACTAACCACTACTCCACTCGCCTGCGTTTGTTAATATAATGGATAGCGAAAATAATATATAAAAAATCAATTATACTGGAAACCAAGAAAAAGCGCGCATTATATTTGAATCATCCAATAACACGTCAACAGCTCATCATCGTCTTCCCTAAACCTGTAAAACAAAGGTTGGATAGCGGGGGTTTTTAACCCCCACAAAATAGCATGACCAAAAATAGCGATTAGATATAGGATTAATATAAATTCATCGCGAGGGTTCCATCTTGCTCGTCTCGTTCAGACGGTTTCAGCCATGGGCATTAGGGTTCTCAATTTTACTAGACTTGGAAAGCCCTATTTCAAGAACTCAAAAACCCTAAAAATCGTTAATGGCAGTTCACAATCCTGTGCATTATAGTCCAATTAATCAATACCAATAGCTTTGTATGGATGCAAGCAATATAAAACAAGCCATAAATCACATCAAATGTTCATGAATTGGGAGTTTCGATTATGGCAAAAGTGTGCAAACCGTATGACTGAAGCTAGTGATTCTTGGAGCTATGAAGCTGGAAACTGATTGCAAATCGTCCTGGGAACCTCCAGCAATGTCTTTGGATCCACAAAAGTCCTTAATTCGCCCTAGAACACTGAAAACAGTTTTGAGTTTCTTTGATATTTTTTGGAAGTGGTTATGGTGTTTTGGCAGCAATTTGCACGTGAATGGAATTAGGTTTAGCTTATTCACTTATAGTAGAATGGTTTTAGGTCAAATCTTGCTCCAAAAAGCCATGGCATTCATGTTTTCAATATTTGATTTTCAATCAAATATTTTTGCATATTTTTGATTGAAAAACCTTGCCAAATTGGGAGATTTTGTCCCCTTGATGTGTACACGAAATCTCCAGCTTGTCTTGAGTTTATTTGCATCACAAAAAGATTTGAAAACCATATCTTTGAATTTCCTACATTTTAAATCAATTAAATGAATTAATATTAATAAAAAATTCAATTAATTAATTAAAAATAAGAAAATAAATCAATTTAAGCTCAATGGGTCGTGCATAAGCTTTGGACAATGTTTCAAGAAGGAATTTTGAGGCCCATTAGCAAAAATGATGTGTTTTGAGCAAAGTTGCCTTTTGCAAATTCACAAAAATTTCCCAACTTCTCCAATGCGTATCTTGCTCAATTTTGATCCTATGAACATGTTCTTGGACATTTTGGAAAGGTCTTGAAGTCCTCTAACCAATGCCTTTGGTCCCATGTCATTTGGATTTACCAATCCCAAGTTATGGTCTTTGACTTAAAGTGCATTTTTGTTGACTTTTGAAAAGGACCTATAATGTAGAAATTGATAACTTTTTGTGAGAGCATTTCTTGGACTTGGAATGTGAAGATGAGTTGTAGTAAATGTCATCCCCTTCAAAATGAGCATTGGATGGGATTTTTCTGATGAACCATGAAAAAGTTATGCCCTGGTCAAGTTATAGTTGACTTTCCAACTGTCCAAAAATAGCAACTTTTGCATCCTTGATGATTTTTGAGTCATTCTTATGGAATCATGATCAAGACTTGATCAAATGATGATTGTGGCTTCAAAATAAGATTTTGACCAAAAATTACGACTTTTGACTGTAAAATGACCATTTTGCCCCTGCAGTTGACTGTAAAGCAAATGGAGCTTTTGACTGTGCAATTGGACCCTGTGAGTCTTGAGACTTGATATATAGATGCTTGACAATGTATATGGGCACATGGGACTTGATTGGACCACTGGAAACCTCAAATTCATTGAAGGAACCAAAACCCTAATTTTGACTGGCTTAGGGGGCATTTGGACTGTGCAACCCTTGAGTAATCTTGAGCCAATTGGAGATGACCCCTTGACATATCTTGAAGAACATGGGAGGGAAAATTTTGGGGTACAACAGGATCCATTATAGGTTTCTTCCACAGCCTGCAAAACTTGGAGTCAGATTTTCTGTTATATTTTAAAGCTAATGGCTTACCTTGATTTTGAGGTTCATCTTCTTCTAGCTCTATCTCGTGACTTCTGAGGGAGCTAAAAAGTTTATCCAGAGAGATTTTGTTGAGATATTTGGCTAGCTTAAGAGTTGTGACCATTGGCCTCCATTGTTTTGGCAAGCTTCTAATGATCTTCTTAACGTGACCAACAGTAGAATACCCTTTGTCAAGAACTTTTAGTCCAGCAACAAGAATTTGGAATCTTGAAAGCATAGTTTCTATAGATTCACTATCTTCCATCTTGAATGCCTCATACTTCTGAATGAGCGCAAGGGCTTTGGTTTCTTTGACTTGGATGTTTACTTCATGCGTCATTCTCAGAGAGTCAAACATATTCTTGGCAGTTTCTCTGTTTGATATTTTCTCATATTCTGAATATGAGATGGCGCTAAGGAGAATTGTTCTGGCCTTGTGGTGGTTTTTGAATTCACGCTTTTGCTGATCAGACATCATTTCCTGTCTATCTTCTGACCACGTCCATCCACTGGATGCGTGTATCCATTAGTCACCATGTCCCACAGATCAGCATCATGGTCCAGAAAGAAACTCTCAATTCTGTCTTTCCAGTAGTCAAAGTTTTCTCCATCAAAGACTGGAGGTTTACCACTGAATCTGTTTCTGTCTTCATTGTTGTCATTGCTGATGTTTTGGCTTGGTCCCACCATAGTGTTTTTCTGATGCTTGGATCTTGTACTGACATGGTTAAGTGTTTAAGCTCAGAACCAGGCGCTCTGATGCCAATTGAAGATGTGAAAAACACAAGAAGGGGGGTTGAATTGAAAAACTTGGATCTAAAACAGCTTAATGACACAATATTTTTATCCTGGTTCTTTTGATCTCAAACTACTCCAGTCCACCCGTCAAGGTGATTTCGCCTCTCTCCAACGAGGTCTTAATCCACTAATCTCAAAAGATTACAACAGCTACTTTAACAACTGTTAAAGTCTTCTTGAGTACAACCACAATCCGGTTAATCTCAAGGAAATCTTTTACAATATGATTAAATAAAATTGTGTTGTTGTTTTCTAACAAAACAGTTTATCACAACTGTGATAAATTACACAGGTTAAGCTTAGAATAAAGAATGAATTTGCTAGAGCTTGAGTATGCGTGGTTGGTGTTCTTAGCAAATTGATGTGTGTACGTACGTGCTTCTTTTTGCAAGCTGACTTGTTTATATAGACAATATAATGACGTTGTCCATAAAGCAAGTTTAATGTTATTAACACACTTTCCTTTTGGAGAAGATCTTGTCTGAAGAAAGCCGTTAGCATTAATTTTGTCTTGAATGTTCAGTAACGCTTCAGAGTCTTCTTTCCTTAACTGCTGATGACGCTTAAGAATATTGATGACTTGGTTGATATGTCTTGTTCAGAATCAGAGTTTATTGTAATTAAGCGCATGTTCTGGTCACCAATCTTCAGTGTATAATCTTATTGCTTCTGCGTGTAATACTTTATGACTTATCTTCTGATGCTGATCAGATCAGAACTTCTGCATACATAAAACATATTTTTAAGGAGCATATTTGTTCTTTGTATTTATTCTTTGTATTTATTTATTCTTGTATTTGTCATCATCAAAACTCTAACCAAGGGTTGTAGAATCAAACTATGTTCTAACAGGTATAACTTATAATCCTTGTTTAGCTCTGCGAAAATTTGGTCACACTCGAAGGGATGGTCCCCATGAGTTACTTATCAAGGGCATTGTATTCAACTATCAGGATGATGTTCAAGAGTATCGCCGGAGGTTCATATGAGTACGGGGCATGGTAAACAGATCGAGCGTCAGAGATTTGGGGCCAAAGACTTCCATTCCAATGGAACCTTATCTACAATGGGTACGATCTCATGCTCAGCAGATTATGATGCCCTATGTGGCTGTTTTGCCAGTGATTGTGGAACCCACTACTGAATAATGCATTCCTTACACGTTTCTCTATCCTTACATGCCCACTGATCTTGGGGAATTACAGAGGTCTTGGATTCAGTTGATGAAACAGCGGGATACTTACAGGGATCAATTCCATGCTCAGGAGAGGAAGGTTTTAGAGCTCACAAAGAAACTCCATGAGCAAAAAGGACTGAATGATTATCTCAGTGCAAAGAGGAAGCATCCATGGGATTTTTGATGTCTTTTATAGTTTTAGATTTGTTTTTTAATTGTAACGCCTAAAAGGCATTTGAACTTCAAATTCAGCTAATAAAGTTTTTATTTATTTTGGTTTGCAAATTTAAATTTCCCGAAGTCTTTGAAATCATTGCATACGCATCCCATTATCATATACATCACTACAGGTACCATTACAGGTTTCTCATCTTCTTCGTTGTTTATTTCAGAAATGTCCTCCGAACAAAGTATTAAGGACCTTCAGGTATAGAACGCCCAGTTCCAACAAATGTTCATCAGTCTGGAAAAGGGGTAGGAGGATCTAAAAGCCCTCATCCTGAAAGATAAGAAGAAAAAGAAGAAGGCTACTGGAATTCTGAACATGGGCCGAAGGTTTGGAGAGCGGTTGAAGCGACAATTCGACTTGACCTCTTCATCTAAGGAATGGGAGAACCAAGAAGGAGAGAAGGACCCTAGTCCTGCAGTCTCTGACAATGATACTGATTATAACGATGAACAATATCCTCCTGCTATGGATAGATACAAACAGTTGGAAGATCGTCTGAGTGCCATGGAGGTCCAGAGGATACCTGGGTTGGATTTCGAAGAATTGGGATTGGTGTCGGGAGTGGTCATCTCGCATAAGTTTAAAGCTCCAGTTTTTGCTAAGTATGATGGGGTGTCCTGCCCAAAACTCCATCTTCGTTCTTATGTCAGAAAGATCAAAACCCACACCGCTGATAGAAATTTATGGGTTCATTTCTTTCAAGATAGTCTGTCAGGGACTCAGCTTGAGTGGTTCTATCAATTGGAGAGAGCCAATGTCTGAAATTGGGAAGATTTGGCTGATGCTTTCTATAAGCAGTATCAATACAACGCCGACCTTGCTCCTATGCGTACTCAACTCCAGAGTATGTCCATGGGGGAAAGTGAAGCCTTTAAAGACTATGCCCAGAAGTGGAGATACTTGGCTGGAAGAGTCCAACCCCCGTTGTCTGATAGGGAGTTGGTTGATATGTTTCTGGGGACGCTATCTGGTCCATTCTTTAATCATTTGATCGGCAGCTCATCAGCGGGTTTCACCGAGCTGATTCTGATTAGAGAAATATTAGAAGCTGGGATCCGGAGTGGTAAGATCCAGAAAAATACCTCTTCGAGTACAGAGAAGAAGTCATTTGGTGGCAAGAGGGAAGCCAATGCTGTGCACGGCCAGAAGGGGCGTAGTAAGGCAGACTACCACCAATCTATGGGGGCAGTGTTGATCTCTAATTCGGCACGCGCACAATGACCACAACAACGAAACAATCAGCCAAGGGTGGAAAGACCTCAAAGGAAGTTCACCCAAATCAACATGCCATTGTCACAAGAATTGCAACACATGTTAAAGATGAATCTTATTACAGTGATAAACCCTCATCTGAACCCTAAGACTTCTTCTCCTAACTACAACCCGGATGTAAGGTGTGATTATCATTCTAGTAGCCTGGGGCACGATACTAACGATTGTTGGGCGCTGAAATACAAGATTCATAATATGATTGACGCCAAGGAGATCAAATTCGACCCTCCTGAGATTCCCAACGTGATCACTGCTCCCTTGCCAAAACATGGCTAGGATTGAAAACATTTTTGTTCATTTGAATTCTGAAGTTGTATTTTCTTTTCTTATTCGAACAATTATTGTGATGTCAACCTTTATTATTTCATTAATGCATTACACATGTTTGTCTTGAATTAATTTGTTTTCATTATGATTAAACTGCTTTATACTTCCTTTTCGTGATATTCAACTCTCGACTAAAAACTCTAAGCCTTAGAGGGAGGATTACGAAAATGATACCACAATCTCTACGGTATGCTTTTGAACAAACCCTGCTAACGATGTACAAGCATTTTTTTTCAAACCCCAAACAGTGGAGTTATAAGGAAGATAATCCCTAGTCAATCCCTTTGAGCCAAAGAAGTAGGAGTTTTTCTTTCACACAAATTAAAACCCTTAATCATAACCTGGGGCAGGGTAGTTTCTCAGTTAATCTAGGTGCACAATGAGTGGCATCGAAGACGTCCTTCCAAAATAAAAGACGCTGATGGTTCCCTATAATTGTCAAGATAGGCAGTCATCATCTCTCGAAATAAAATCCATTAAGTCAAAACCTATGAAGGAGACTTAAGAAAAAAACTGGGGCATCCCGCTGACTGTAATCACAAAAAGAAACAGTTCAGGCAAAAGACAAGGATAATAAAGTCAAAAAGAAAGAGGTCCTACAACCCCTCAACAAAAATGACTGCCTATTCAAAATAAACTGTCAGTATCTGAACCATCTCTGGAATATCAGAGCAAAGAATCAAACGGGATATAAATGCACAATTAGCCGAGCATAGGTTTGAAGAACATCACGAAGAACGGGTGGGTGCAAATAAAATTTGAGCCTTTATCCTTTGTTTCTTAAACCGTGAACCAGGTCACGTTATAACCCTTAAAAGTCCTAGCTGAAGCCTGGGTTAGTTCGAAAGTATACTGTTACTAAAGGTATCCTGACTCCTATAAGGTTTGCTATAAATCCTGAGTTGACATCACAATTTTACAAAATTTGTTTGTTTTACTAAAAAAAAATATTTTCAAACTTCAAGATAGACATAATGTGATACGGTGGCAGAACCGGACTATTTTAGGAAAATGCTGGTATGCGTTTTGCGTTTGTGTTTGCAAAATGTCGTGGTAAGCAAGAGTCGCCACCGACTTTTATTTTATCCAACTGGAAAGGAAAAAAGCACAGAAAAATTCCTTTTTCGAGATTTTGAGTACGGGGGGTAGATTATAGAAAGGGAAGGTATTAGAACCCTTTTTATCCGTAGTTTTCTACGGGCTCTTAGGTACTAGCTCATCTTTTTGAAAATTGCTTCTGTGTTTGTGTGTTTTGAAAAGTTTTTGTTTTACATCGATTTAACCTTTGCTTATTTCTTCAAGAGTGTTACGAAGTTGTTTTGAAAACTTTGTTTGAAAAGAGTGTAAGTGTAAAAAAGTTTGTTTTGAGCAAGTACCTACTAACATCTACTTACTTGAAAAAAGAATGTTTCTGTTCTTACTTCCTTTAGACAATGCTATCCTACTATTGAGAAATAGGTAGCACCGTCGTTGGAATTTGTAAGGGTCAATTCGAAAGGGACGTACAATCACTAAAGCAACGTTAGGACGTCTTAGTAATAACTCTAATGTCTTAAGATCGTATTCGAGGCAACATTTCCGAGACAACCTTTCCGAACGGGACTTTGATCTTTTGTTTAGACAAGAGAGCGATCACTAAAATACCCTATACTTAATGATCGTTTACTAAAGGCAACCGAAGTGAGAGTATACCCTAGGAGTGCGCATGTGCGAGTGATTCAATTTCAAGTTATTATCTTTGCACATTTAGGGTTTGCTAACCGTTTTAAAATTTACATACAGTCTTGTCATGCAACCCTATTATCATACATCTAACAGTTAATATTTGCGAAAATTAAAATGCGGAAAATAAAACTACGCTATTACAAGGCTTCGGGGATTAATTACATAGCCAAAAACTCGTAAAAACAATAAATAAACGGAAAAGTCCTAATTAACTATTACATCCCATAAGCAATCACATTAATATTGTAAAAAATAAATAAACGCGCGATGAATCGAGAATGAAAGAAAACTAGGGTTTTGACCCCGTCTAATCCTAATTAAAAATAAAAATATTTTTTTTTGATTGTTGTCGATTGTTTTAAGAAAATAAGGTTTTAAATTAAATATGTACAAACCTAATTACCAATTAATTTAAATTAAGAAAATTAATTGCATTTGACCTATTTTTATATTTTGTTATTTTTGAGAAAAAAAGAATTAAATCAAACAAAACCCTAATTTCTAATTTGTTTTAATTTATTTACAAAAGAATTAAAGTTACACTAAAATTAAATTACACTAATTAAATTAAATTTGATAAAAAATAAACCTAAATCTAATTTGATGAAAATTGATTTTATGAGTTTTTATAAAAAAAGTTAATTTTGTGTTAGAAAATGATTAAAGAAAAATAAACAAATAAAAGAAAAATATAAGGAGGATAAAGAAAAAAGGGCCTGGTGTCAGCGGCTCCGATCAGAGGATGATGATCCAGAAGATGATGGGGATATGCCAGATCTAGTTCTGAATGGGATCCAGAAGATGATGGCCCGTACGTGCTGGATCTGGTTCTGATTGGGATCCAGAAGATGATGGCCTGCACGTGCTGGATCTGGTTCTAACTGGGATCCAAAAGATGATGCATGGGATTTGCAGCTGGCCGGTGGATCCAGAAGGTGGTGATCTTCAGGAGATGCACGTGCTGGCTCTGGCGAAAATGAAGGAGAAGATACCAAAAGCTCATGCCTGGGGTCGAACCCAGAACACTGAACTTCTGATTTCCTTCTTCTGACAACCTGCGCTGGATGTTAGTTTACCAATATAATAGAAACAAACAAATAAATCAGAACTATAGGTTTCTGGCCAGAATAAACGCGCCAAAATTTAAACCGGCCAGTAGAGTCATGACACGCCATCGTCTTCTTCCAGGATCTGTCGTTTAAAACTCTAAACCTTTACCTACAGACATGGCGTTGTAGCTATAACCTTGTGCATCTCAGAAATTATATACAAATGATATAAATAAAATTCAAGACCATGGATCTGCTGGGTTTGACCCGCTGATTACAATGGTCTCCTCCATTTGGGATAATTGTTCCTGTATAAGAAAACCCTAAAACGATCCAAGAAAACCTAACAATGGTGGATCTCTGTATGGTTAGCGAAAATGCAATTAATTATGACCAATAGCTTGCAAATGATTCAAGGATCAAGAATATGCAAATAAATCGTGTTGCAAACGCCAGAATTATGAGATTGAATTTCAAGAAAGTACCAATGTCGTGAGATACTTACAGCGTGATTCTGGATGTTAGGAGGCTTGTTAATGATTGGAACAGGATCCTAGAACATTCAGGAAGCGATTGAGATGGCTGGAACGCTTTGAACTAGTCTGTAACTTAGAGATCAATGTGTCACATTTTCAATTCTTTTCAAAACTTACTCTCTTGTTTTCACGCCTCTAACCCCTTCTTTCTGGTCTGCCTTTGTCCAATATATATCACTGATAGAATTAGGTTTACAAATATGCTTTCAATCTTTGTCAATTATGGTCTTTGATCATGATTTGATTCTCATGAAGATCTTTCCAAAATAGGCCAAAAATCAATCTTTTCATGCACAAACATGCCTTGCACGATTTGATTTTGTTGCTAGCTGTACAAGGGACCTGAAATATGCACCAAATCTCAAGACTTAAATGATTTTGATATTTCCATATTTATTTTGATTTAAATTGATTTAATTGAAATAAAAAATCAAAATAAATGGCAAAGATAAGATAAAGGCAAGTGGGAAGAGTTAGGGCTCATGGACCATGTTACAAACTCAAAACAAGTGCAAAAAGTTGGGCCCATTTGACAAAAATTGCAATTTGAGGCATATTTGACTTTTGGCAATTTTGCAAAAAAAGGTCAACTTCACCAATGCATAACTTCTTCAATGTTGACTCTATGAGGGTGTTCTTGGACTTTTTAGAAATCTCAATATGTCCTCTAAGCAACCCCTTTGGTCTCATCTCAATTTAATCTTCCATGTTCATGTATGAAGCTTTGACAAAAAAGTGTTTTTGTTGACTTTTCAAAATGACCTATAATGTCCAAATTAATAACTTCTTCTGAGTGCATATTTAGAACTTGGGAGATGAATATGGATTGTAGATCATTGCATCCTCTTCAAAATGAGATTTGGATGGGTTATTTCCAATAAAGTATGAGAAAGTTATGCTTGGTCAAAGTTGAGTTGACTTTTCCTACAAAACCCTAATTTAGCAACTTTTGGGTTTTGATGAATTGTGAGCAATCCTTGATGAATCATGATCAACCCTTGATAAAATGATGAATAATACTTCAAAATAAGAATGTTGACCAAAAATATTGAGGTTTGAATGATTTGGATATAGTTCACTTTTGCCCTAGCACAGTCAATTTTCAGGCTTTTGAGCAATTGACTGAGCAAACTTCCTCTGTAGGGCTTGAAACTTGACATGGATGATCTTGAGAACATATTAGGACAATGGTGAGAATTTTGGGTCCTTTTGATTCAAACATCTTGATGCAAACTGAAACCCTAATTTGAGGTATACTACCTTAAGAGAGAGTTTGTCTGGTCAACCCTTGGACTTCCTTGAGCAATTTGAGGACTTCTCTTGAAATGTACTGAGAAATATGGGAGGGCAAATTTTGGGGTACAACACATAAGCTTTGCATTCTTAAAATAACATTTTTTTCATATGACTATTTGTTCAACAGGAGATAAATTCGCATGACGAATATCTAGTGAACAAAAACCTTCTCAATAAAAAGGATCACCTCAAGTGGAAAAACACTTCCAACCAAGGGGCACGACATGATCATTGTCCATCATCTGGGGCAGTCAAGTCAAGATTCAAGGAATCTTTCAAAGATGCCAAATAGCCAGGGGCAGATCTCCATCTGAATCACTTGGGGCATTGGGCATGAATTCCAGCAACAAATCTTGTACGATCAAACAAACATCTTCTGGTAGTATGGCAACACTTACTACTGTGGACAGTGACAATTCTCCGTACCCGGTGAACGTGGACATAGTCGGAAAATACTACGCATGAACAAAGACCCGCTAGGTTGACTGGCCTAGGCAAAAATAAGGGCATCCCGGCGAACCAAAAGGGTTCGGGCAAAAATTAGGGATAAAAACAAAAAAGATATGTACACCCGACAAGTCGAAAACTTGAAAAGGCGGCTTGAGCAAAAAAGGGTATCCCGGTGGACTGAAAACCCAAAAGGGCGGTCTAGGAAAAAGTTAGGGATTTGAAGCATACGACTATGTCCCGTCATCTTATCATTTGTTTATCAATAAAAGACTTATCATCCTGATCAGCATCCACAAAGCCTCCGTGGGTACTTTCTCCAGCAGGTATAGGGGCATAAAAGTCCTGATGCAAAGTCATTATCGTATCCTCAGCATACGACCCTGTGACATCTACACCCCCCACAGAGTAGAGGCAACTAAAGCTTTGACATCGGCTTCCCCAAATGGGAGCTACGTTCCCCAGCAAAGCTCCTTCAGAGAATCGACATCTATATTCCCCGACCAAATTTCATAATCGCAAGCGGTTCGTAAAGTTGTCTCCCAAGCAGAGTTTATTTCTCTGAATATAGAAGCTCAATCCCTAACAGAGTTTATTCCTCCGGCTACGGAAGTTCATCCCCCAGTGGAGTTTATCCCTCTGAATCGGCAAGATATTCCAGTAAAGCATATCCTCTCTCAAACAGAGTTATTCCCCCGCAGAGTTGTTCTAAAGCAGAGTCTCTCCTCGGCAGGATATCCGTAAACAAGGGGTAAATCCCTAACATAGTCATCTCCGGTTCACCATACCCAGAGGAAGTAGAAGAACCACTTTTTCTATGAAGGTCAAGAACTCAATTTCCGTTACTTTCCAGCAGCGGTCAGGGATTTATTTTCCCACTTGGATATGTCACAATAGCATTTCATGTTCATATATCATGATGTATGCATACATATTGCATACAACATAGTCTCATTTATTTTGAGAACGTCATCATACAATGCATTTCATGCATAATATATGATTAATCATGTACCTTTTCAGGAAAGATGGTTATCATCAACAACTTCCAGCAAGTTCAAGATTAGCTCCTGAAACTAGACAAAGTAATTATCTGCGCGATCAAATGCAGCTTTACGCGGGTTTGTCGCGAAGCAATCTTACACGGGTTTCTCCTAAATGTAGCTTCACACGGGTTCATCCTGAAAAATCTTACACGGGTCCTTTCTCATACATTTCCTTCTGAAGTTTCACACGAACTTATCACAAAGTAACCTTACCCAGGTTCCTCTTGAAGTTTTACACAGACTTATCCCAAGGTGACCTTACCCAGGTTCCTTCTGAAGTTTTACACGGACTTATCCCGAAGTAACCCTACCCAGGTTCCTTCTGAAGTTTTACACGGACTTATCCCAGAGTAACCCTACCCAGGTTCCTCCTGAAGTTTTACACGAACTTATCCCAAAGTGACCTTACCCAGGTTCCTTCTGAAGTTTTACACGAACTTATCCTAAAGTAACCTTACCCAGGTTCCTTCTGAAGTTTTACACGAACTTATCACAAAGTAACCTTACCCAGGTTCCCCCTAAAGGACTACACAGACTCATCACGAGAAACCTTACCCAGGTTCCTTCTGAAGTTTCACTCAGACTTATCCCAAAGCAACCTTACCCAAGTTCCAGATTCCTCATCAACAACAGGAACATGACTCTCATCGAAGGAACATCTCAGGAAATCAACATCCTCTAGATGGCATCTTTAAGCCCATCTCTGACGATTCTCTGTCATATCTTTCGGATGGCATCTTTAAGCCCATCTCCGAAGATTATCTGTCATATCCTCCAAATGGAATCTATAAGCCCATTCCTGATACTACCTACACAGTCCAGCACCATCTCAGACGAGTGCAAATTTTTGGGCACTCTGGTGTTCAATCATCTTCCACCTTCAGATTACGAAAGGCAGACAACCAATCTACATCCTCGGGTTTAAGAAGATTGAACAGGGGCAGCTGTTGTACACCAAAATTTTCCCTCTCATTTTACTCAATACATACTCCTAGAGATCCTTAATTTGCTCAAGTTTTCCCAAGAGTTGACCAGAAAAACTCTCTCATAAGGCAGTGTGTCTCAAATTAGGGTTTCCATTTTCATTAAGATAGGTGGACTCCAAAGACCTCATATGCTCTCCATGGTCCTAATATGTTCTCAAGACCCTCCATGTCAAATTTCAAGCACTGCATAAGAAGTTTGCTCAGTCAACTGCTCAAATGCTTGAGAATCGATTGTAATAGGTCAAAAGTCAACTGTGGCCCACATACAGTCAAACTTCAAGATTTTTGGTTAACATCCACATTTTGAAGTGAATTTCATCATTTGATCAAGGGTTGATCATGATTCTTCAAGGAATTCCCTAAATTCATCAAAACCCAAAAGTTGTTAAATTAGGGTTTCTTAGGAAAAGTCAACCAAACTTTAACCAAGCATAACTTCTTCATACTTTATCAGAAAGTTTCCATCCAAGTCTCATTTTGAATAGGATGCAATTCCCTACAATTCATCTTCATCCCACAAGTTCAAAATATGCACTCATAAAAAGATATGAATTTCTACATTATAGGTCCTTTTGAAAAGTCAACAAAAACACCTTTTGGGTCAAAGCTTCTTACATGAACATGGAAGACCCAATTGAAATGAGACCAAAAGGGTTGTTTAGGGGACATCCTAAGATTTCTAAAAAGTCCAAGAACACCCTCTTAGGGTTAAAATTGAGGGAGATATGTATTGTTAAAATTGACCAATTTTTGGAAATGTGCATGAAGTCAATATTGATCAAAATGATTTTTTTCCAAATGGGCCCGTGTTTTCTTGTTTGAAACTTGTTCCTAAGATGGCCCATGATCCCTGAGCTTATCCACCTATTATTTTATTATTTTTATTATTTATTTTTATTTTTTATCCATTTAAATCAAAATAAATCAATTTAAATAGTAGAATAATCAAATAAAATCAAATATTTGATTTTATGAGCATATTCTGAGTCCATGAACAGCTAGCAAATCAAAAAATTCGTGCAAGAGCTAATTGATTGGAAAAGATCTTAATTTGGTCTATTTTGGAAACAAATCATACAAGGAAAAGAATGTAATCAAAGCTCCATAATTTGCAAAGATATGATCAGTTTTTGTTGACCTAAATCATTCTATCATATATACCTAACATATCTAAAGCATAAAAGAGGGTTTGGGGTCGTGAAAACAGGGGGAAGAAATTGAAAATTTTGGAAGAAAAAGTGCAGACTGTATTCTCTTCCATAGGCCGTTTTAAGTAATTCCAAAGCCAACAATCTGTTCCTGGACGTGTTCTGAAGCCATTCTAATCATCCTCAAGCCTTAAAACCTTCAGAAATCACGCCTCACAGTGCCACGGTTTGCATCTTTTTTTCAAGATTCGTTTTCAATGATTTATCCATCATAAACATGTTTTGATCATATATCCATGCTTGCTATCATATTTGCAATGTTTTTGATTGGTTTGATTGAAGTTTAAGTGCAGGAATGGCACAATGCCATTGTTAGGGTTTTGAGGTCCCAAATTGGGAATTCTATATAAAGGAAAAATTGGACAAAATTAGGGGTACTATCGTGCTCAGGAGATGATTTGCAGTTGATCCATGTCTTTGGTTTGAATTTATTCTGCTTATGCTGTGTTTTTTTGAATTTTACAGGTTTATGGCTACGAACAAAATCCGTCACTATAGCCTTTAGTGACGGAAACGACTGTAGGTAAAAGTGTGGCCAAAAACAACAGTTATGGGGAAGAAGACAATTAGGTGGCAGAATCCTATTGGGTGATTTGAATCACATGCGTGTTTGGGAAAGACCACTTTATTTCCTTTATATTTTATTTATGTTATTATATATACAACTAACCATCCCAGCAAATTTTGTTTTCTTACTTTGTTTCTACATATTCAATGCATCATCATCCAAAACGCCTACCATGCGCTACCACCATCTGGCCATTGGATGTATCAATAATTCAGATCCAATGCCTCAAACAATGAAGGATTATGGTGCACTCTCAGGCTGGCACAACACATGCCCATTATTTTCTTTTCTATTTTATTTTTTTTAATTGTTTTACTAATTATTTTCCTTTATTGAAATAACACCAAAAAAATCATTATTTTTTATTTAATAAAAAAATCATCAAAAAAACATAAACAATCATTTTTTTCATACAAATTTTTTATTTCCTTAATTAACTAGTTTAATTTAATTTAGGGCAAATTTAATTCCTTTTTTATAATTTAAATTAATTAGAAATTAGGGTTTTAATTTGTACATAACCTAATTAATTTTTCTCAAAAAAACTAACCTAAATCTTTTTTCAATTAGATTTTTTAGGTTTTCTAAATTATTCTCGCATTTAATTCGCCGCGCGCATTTTTTTAATTTCCTTTTATTATTATTGTAATTGTTTCGAGGTTGTAATAGTAATTAGGGTTTAAATTCTGCCTTTTTATTTTCAGTCCAAAATAATTATGTATCTGCAAAAGCCTTGTAATAGCCAGGACTTTAAACTTTCTTGCTTTTAATTCTTCAAACTATAAACTACTTAGATGTATGTTAATAGGATTGTATGGAAAGACAAACTGAAAATTAATACGGTAGAAAGCCCTAAATATGCAAAGATAAATTAACTTAAAATTACACTCGCACATGCTCACTCCTAGGGGTTGCCTCACTTGGTTGCCTCAGAAATAATGGTCGTGCCCCTCAAACGTAGGGATATCTTAGCAAAATACCCTGAATCTAAAAGTCATCATAAAGATCACAGTCCCTTAACGTCCCTCGAGTTGCCTACGAGAAATGATCTTGTCCCTCGATGTTGCCTACGAATATATGATGACAGTCCCTTCGAACTGCTAAGGTATCCTTACATGTTGCCTTCAATGACCATTTCGTCCCTTTCGATAGTCCCTTTAAAACTCCAACAACGGTGCTACCTATTCCTTAATAATAGGATAGCGCTGTCTAAAGGAAAACGAACAGTCTTTTTCGAGTAGGTAGATTAGTTCTTAATTACTTGCTCAAAACAAACAAACTTTTTCACACCAAACACTTTTCAAACAAGGTTTTCAAAAACAACTTTGTAACACCCCAATTCTACCCCTCGTAATTAATAATAAAATCAGAGTTTCAAAATTTCATCCAAACATAAAATGAGCTATCACATATACGTGTTTTTCATCACTTTGTATTATAATGCACAACACAAAATCAAAAGTCGGATATACCGACTCATAACATAAATCATCATATAAACATATGACTAATCATAGCACAGCGGATGTGTTCACAAAATGTACGTATCATCATGTTGTCATCAATACATAAAGTCATAAGATAGTATACATAAACTATCCTATCAAAATAATAACGTCGCCTAAATCCCGAGTGTTACCACTATCAGAGCAGAGCGGCTCAAAATAAAGAGACTCGAGCTAATCCTCATCATCCTCGCGGATCACCTGCACGTTACCAATATAAAGGCAACGACGAAACAAGTAAAGGGTGAGATACTCCAAAACATATAATTAAAGGCATGATAAAATATATAAATAGTTTTGGAATCATAAACGATATAGGTTAATAAGAATATGTCAACAAATATCAAATCTCACATACTTTAAAATCATTATTTAATGTATAAGATCAACACTTTAATATCATCACATAATCACAATAATCATGACAAAACAAGACATAAACTCCATCGCCATAAACTCATATCGTCGCTTTACCGTCATGTTATATCCATCACATAATTTTCATTAAATTATCACATCATAATCACTTTATGTTCAACACAAAAATCATCACAAAACAAAGTATCATATAACATCGCATTTCATTATAAGTCATCAAATAAAACTCAACGCCAAAAGACTCAAAAATAAACATAACCGACTCCATGAGACACGACTATGTTATGCATGTGGTACCCGTCACTTTGTCCATAATTAGGGACATTCGGCATAAAAGCCCATCGTCGCTTTGGCATAAAAGCCCTCGTCGCTTGGCATAAAATCCCTCGTCGCCAATGCAATGTATGTGACTCGACAACACGACATCACAAACACGACACGACAAAACATCATCATCGCACATCAAAATTGGTATAAAACCCACGTCGCCATATTCATCCACATCAAGATAAACATATCATCGCATCGCATATCATCAAGTATTCATTATAAGTAAACTGTCGCAAACATCATATTTAATCACACCACATCATTATCAAATAATTCACTAAATTTCAAACACGGAAAAATAGTCAAACATCAATAATCATCGCGAAAGTCATTCATAATAATCAGCATCAATCATAATCATTAACATTGCAATCGGATTGTCCATACGCGACTTAAACCGGCTAAAACGCAACCCATTTCAAATTAAGCGTAAATTGGCCTATTTCGGGTCGCTTCATAAAAACTCGAAATCTCAAAAAAAAACTAACCTCAGCATGATGTTCTACACGTCGAAATTAGCTAGCACGTCAATTTCCGTTAAATTCGGAGCAACTTGCTCCATCGCCGAAATTGTCGAAATCGGGAAATCAGAACATAATCGGGTTCCAAATTAAATCGACTAACTTATGTCATATTTATATTTAATTAATATAAATATTTAATATATATTAAATCAAGAAAAGAAAAACAAAACATAAATTAATTAATTTTCTAAACTTAATTCAAATTCCATACTGTAAGTTTATTAGTTTATAAGCCATACTGCTATTATATTTTAGTTTTTACTAAACTCCACTGCTATTTACGTTCTGTTTTTACTAAACTCCATTCTACTGCTAGCTTAGTTTAGGAGCTTAACTTCTATTGCATATGTTAGTTTCTAAACTTCATTTATATAATGCTACTACTTAGTCTTAACTTCTAAACTTAACATAATGAATATACTGCAAGTTAGCTTCCTATTATGCAAGCTTTAGTTTTCTATACTACTAGAATTTTAGTAAACTAAACTTCAATTCCAATATGCACGCTTCAGTTTATAAGTTAATTGCTATACTGCATTATTTTGTTTTCTATTAACTTAATTAATTAACATAAATTAGTTTTCCTAATTTAATTTCTATTAACATAACAATATTCCCACAACACTAACACTTAAATTAAGTCTCCTAATTTATCTCAATAAATCTCAAGAACCCTAACATCAATTTTATCCCAAATCAAAATATACCAAATCAAACCCTAACTATAAACATTGGAAAATCAAACCCCTTACCTTATATGTTTGAAATGATTCTTGATGTTCCAACCAACCCAAAACCCAAACTTTGTTCTTGCTCCTCTTCTTCTATTCCAAGACCTCTAGCTCTCTCTAACTCTCTCAAAGTGTTTTTGTGTGTTATGTCAAAACAAGTAGTGTTGTGTTTGGTTTTGGTCTTGCAAGACACAAGTAAATACCCAAAAAGCCCTTCTTGATATACCACCACTAATTAACACTAAATAATATTATTAACCCAAATAATTAAAATAACTCCGAATTATTAAATATCGGTCCGAATAATATTTTACCGAACAGAACAGAATAAAAACCGGACCGAACAAAATAATTACCGGTCCCTCAAAACAAATATCGGACCGAATAAAATAATTACCGGTCCCCCAAAATAAATACCGGACCGAATAAAATAATTACCGGTCCGAATAAAATGTCGCCGAATATATTAACAGATATAACGGTTAATTTAAATATTCTCGTCGCAAAAATAAACGTCAAACGGTAATTCGAAAATATTAATATAATATAATATTAAATAAAATGGGGCGTTACAACTCTCCCCCACTTAAAAAAAAAGTTTCGTCCTCAAAATTACCTGACTCGAAAAGCTCGGGATAGGAATCCCGCATCTTGCTTTCTAACTCCCACGCTGCACTTTCACCAACTGCTCCTATCCAAACAACTTTAACCAAGGAGATCTCTTTGCCACGAAGAGACTTTATCTCACGATCTTCGATCCTTAATGGCATCGTCTCCACCGTAAGATTGTCTCGCACTTGAATATCATCCATCTCAATCACATGTGAAGGATCCGGAACATACTTCTGAAGTTGCGACACATGGAACACATAATGCAAGTTCGAAAGATTTGGCGGTAACGCCACTCTATAAGCCACTTTTCCCACTTTACTAGTAATTTGGTAAGGACCAATAAAGCGAGGAGTTAGCTTCTTCGACTTCAATGCTCGCCCAACACCGGTTGTAGGAGTAACTCGCAAAAATACATGATCACCATCTTGAAATTCTAAGTCTTTTCTCCTTTTATCATGATAACTCTTTTGTCGACTTTGAGAAATTCTCATCTTTTCTCTAATCATCTTCACCGTCTCAGTAGTCTCTCTAACCAATTCTGGTCCAAGCACCACACTTTCACCCGACTCATGCCAACACAAAGGAGTTCTACACCTCCGACCATACAAAGCCTCAAATGGTGCCATTCCAATACTAGCATGAAAACTATTGTTATAAGTAAACTCAATCAAAGGAAGATATGTATCCCATGAACCACCATCTTCAAGAATACAAGCACGTAACAAGTCTTCCAACGATTGAATCGTCCTTTCCGTCTGACCATCAGTCTGAGGATGATAAGCCGAACTCAACCTCAACTTTGAACCCAAAGCCTCTTGCAAGCTCTTCCAAAATTCAGAAGTAAACCTCGGATCTCTATCTGAAACAATACACAAAGGAATACCATGTAATCTCACAATCACATGCGTATAAATTTACGCCACCTTCGATACGGGATAAGTGATGTTAATAAGAATAAAGTGAGTCGACTTCGTAAGCCTATCAACAATCACCTAAATCGCATCGTGTCCTCTTGGTGTATTCGGCAACCCCGTTACTAAATCCATAGAAATGCTATCCCATTTCCATTCTGGAATCTCTAACGGTTGCATCGACCCTGCAGGTTTCTGATGCTCCACTTTAGACTTCTGACAAGTCAAACAAGCATAAACAAACTGAGCCACCTCTCTCTTCATGCCCGACCACCAAAATAGTTTCTTTAAATCTTGATACATTTTGGTCACTCCGGGATGAATACTCAAATTGCTTCTATGACTTTATTCCAAGATCATTCTCTTTAAATCCACATCATCGGGAATACAAATCCTATCTCGGAACCTCAATACACCCTGAGCATCCAACTTGAAATCTTCATTTTCAGTTTGTCCAATACCAACCAACAAATCAACAAGTTTCACATCAAGCTTATGAGCTTCTCTAACACTATCAAGGAAATCATTATTGATCTTTAACATTACCAAGATAACACTCTTCGGCGTCACTTCTATCACAAGACTCATATCTCTGAATTGCTCAATCATTTCCAACTCTTTCACCATCAAAAGTGACATATGCAAAGTCTTTCGACTTAAAGCATCGGCCACCACATTAGCTTTACCAGGATGGTAATTCAATCCAAAATCATAATCTTTCAACAATTCAAACCACCACCTTTGCCTCATATTAAGCTCTTTCTGATCGAACAAGTACTTCAAACTTTTATGGTCACTAAATACTTTAAATCTAGAACCATAAAGATAATGCCTCAAAATCTTAAGCACAAAAACAACCGCTGCAAGCTCCAAATCGTGCGTAGGATAATTCTTCTCATGAATCTTCAATTTCTTAGAAGCATAAGCAACCACTTTGCCATTTTTCATAAGTACACCACCTAAACCCATCTTATAAGCATCATAATAAACAACAAACGGTTCTTCAGGATTAGGTAGAATCAAGATCGGAGCTGTTGTCAACATTTTCTTCAATTCAACAAAACTTTCTTCACACTTGACATCCCACACAAATGCAGCTCCTTTACAAGTCAACTTTGTCAAAGGGAGCGCCAACTTAGAAAAACCTTCAATGAACCTTCTATAGTAACCAGCCAATCCTAAGAAACTTCTAATCTCAGTAACAAACTTAGGAGTTTCCCATCTCAACACAACATCGACTTTAGAAGGATCAACTACAATGCCATCACCAGAAATAACATGCTCCAAAAAGCTCACTTCACTTAACCAGAACTCGCACTTTGACAACTTAGCATAAAGCTTATTCTCTTTCAAAACTTCCAACACGATGCACAAATGTTCTGCGTGCTCTTCTTTAGATTTAGAATAAACCAGGATATCATCAATGAAAACAACCACGAAACGATCTAAGTAAGGATGGAAAATGCGATTCATGTACTCCATGAATACTCCCAGTGCATTAGTGACACCGAAAGGCATCACCGAATACTCGTAATGTCCATACCTCGTTCTGAAAGCAGTTTTCTGAACATCTTCTTCTTTCACCCTTATTTGATGGTAACCCGATCTCAAATCAATCTTACTAAACATGCGAGCGCCAACCAATCGGTCCATCAAATCATCAATTCTAGGAAGTGGATACCTATTCTTGATAGTCACTTTATTCAACTGACGATAATCAATACAAAGTCTCATGCTACCGTCTTTCTTCTTCACCAATAACACAAGAGCTCTCCACGGTGACACACTTGGTCTAACAAACTTCTTCTTGAGCAAATCTTCTAATTGGCTCTTCAATTATGTTAACTCAGATGCGGACATCCTGTATGGTGCCATAGAGATAGGTCTGGTACCAGGGACAAGATCCACAAAATTCAAATTCTCTTTCTGGAGGTGCACTAGGAACCTTATCAGGGAATACTTCGGGAAAATCGCACACCACCGAAAAGTTTGCTATCACAGCTTGAATCTCCACAGAAAGAGTTGCTATCAACAAGAAAACCAATGCCTCATCCTTCATGAACTCATTCAACTGCTTCGTCGACACCAACATAGATTGTTCTTCTTCTACTAAGGAAGAAAACCTCACAGTGTTGTCATAGCAATTGATATGGACATAATTAGCTTTTAACCAGTCCATACCTAAAACCACGTCCAACCTGACAAGCGGTAAACAAACAAGATCCACCATAAAGTCTCTATCAAAGATTGATAAAGGGCAACTTGCACACATAAAAGAAGTAGTAACCGTTCCCTTAGCTGGAACTTCTACCACCATATCTCTATCCAGAGACGACAAAGTGAGACCCAATCTCTTTACACAATCAACAACAATAAAACAATGAGTAGCACCAGTATCAATAATAGTAATAAGAGGAAAGCTATTAATGAAACTAGTACCTCGAATAAGACCATCCTCGTTTGCCGTCGGAGCACCCGACAAAGCAAACACATTTCCTGCTCCTTGAGTCCTCTTAGGCTTCTTACATTGAGCACTAATGTGACCTCCCTCGCCATAATTAAAACAGACCACATCCTTATGTCTACAATCGCGAGTCATATGGCCCACTTCTCCATATTGGAAACATCTCACTTCATTCTCCTTAGCTCTAACATCACTTCGACAAACATTACTTTTGTGGCCAGGTTTCCCACACTTGTAACAAACAATACTAGCAGGAGCATCTCCCCCACTAGTTCTTCTCCCTTGAAACTCTTTTTGTTTCCCTTTACCAGCTGGAGCATCATACGGTTTTCCACGGCTTTGCTGACCTTTGTTTCTCTTATCAGACATAATCTTATAATGAGCATTACTGTCCTCCTCAAAGATCCTACAACTATCAATCAAATCTGAAAAGACACGGATTTTCTGATAACCAATAACTTTCTTAATCTCAGGACACAGACCATTTTCAAACTTGATGCATTTAGAGAACTCGTCATTCGGCCCATCATAATGCGGATAGAACTTGGCCAACATAGTGAACCTTGCAGCATAATCAGTGATAGACATGCTTCCTTACTTTAATTCAAGGAACTCTATCTCCTTCTTTCCCCGAACATCTTCCGGGTAATACTTCCTCATGAATTCCCTTCGGAAAACTTCACATGTCACTTCCTCACCAGCAACCTCAAGCCTCTGACGGGTTTCAACCCACCAGTCATCCGCTTCAGCACTTAGCTTATGAGTACCGTAATGGATCCTTTGCACAGGAGTGCAATCCATCACACAAAAGATTCTTTCAATCTCCTTCAGCCACGCCAAAGCACCTTTGGGATCATACTTTCCTTGGAAAGTAGGAGGATTCTCTCTCTGGAAGGTTGCCAAACTACGAGACCCAGCGTTCTCGTCAGCATTCGACGGGTTTTGGAAAGCTTGAGCCATTGCCTGCATAGCAGCAGCAAGAGCCTCATCATTCCTACCAGTGTTCCTTCCAGCCATAACAACTTCTGCTCACAACAAAACAAGGATTAGAATCAACAAATAACAATACTTGATTGATAGACGACAACAAACTCAACAACTTGGCCGGACAGACCGACCTGCTCTGATACCACTAATGTAACACCCCAATTCTACCCCTCATAATTAATAATAAAATCAGAGTTTCAAAATTTCATCCAAACATAAATTGAGGTATCACATATTCGTGTTTTTCATCACTTTGCATTATAATGCACATCACAAAATCAAAAGTCGGATATACCGATTCATAACATAAATCATCATATAAACATATGACTAATCACAGTACAACGAATGTGTTCACAAAATGTACGTATCATCATGTTGTCATCAATATATAAAGTCATAAGATAGTATACATAAAGTCATAAGATAGTATACATAAACTATCATATCAAAATAATAACGTCGCCCAAATCCCGAGTGTTACTACTATCAGAGCAGAGCGACTCAAAATAAAGAGACTCGAGCTAATCCTCATCATCCTCGCGGATCACCTGCACGTTACTAATATAAAGGCAACGACAAAACAAGTAAAGGGTGAGATACTCCAAAACATATAATTAAAGGCATGATAAAATATATAAATAGTTTTGGAATCATAAACGATATAGGTTAATAAGAATATATCAACAACTATAAAATCTCACATACTTTAAAATCATTATTTAGTGTATAAGATCAACACTTTAATATCATCACATAATCACCATAATCATGACAAAACAAGACATAAACTCCATCGCCATAAACTCATATCATCGCTTTACCGTCATGTTATATTTATCGCATAATGTTCATGAAATTATCACATCATAACCACTTTATGTTCAACACAAAAATCATCACAAAACAAAGTATCATATAACATCGCAATTCATTATAAGTCATCAAATAAAACTCAACGCCAAAAGACTCAAAAATAAACATAACTGACTCCATGAGACACAACTATGTTATACATGTGGTACCCGTCGCTTTGTCCATAATTAGGGACATTCGGCATAAAAGCCCATTGTCGCTTTGGCATAAAAGCCCTCATCGCTTGGCATAAAAGCCCTCTTCGCCAATGTAATGTATGTGACTCGACAACACGACATCACAAACACGACACAACAAAACATCATCATCGCACATCAAAATTGGTATAAAACCCACGTCGCCATATTCATCCACATCAAGATAAACATATCATCGCATCGCATATCATCAAGTATTCATTATAAATAAACCGTCGCAAACATCATATTTAATCACACCACATCATTATCAAATAATTCACTAAATTTCAAACACGGAAAAATAGTCAAACATCAATAATCGTTGCGAAAGTCATTCATAATAATCGGCATCAATCATAATCATTAACGTTGTAATCGGGTTTTCCATACGCGACTTAAACCGGCTAAAACGCAACCCATTTCAAATTAACCGTAAATTGGCCTATTTCGGGTCGCTTCATAAAAATCCGAAATCTCAAAAAAACTAACTTCACCACGATGTTCTACACATCAAAATTATCTAGCACGTCAATTTTCGTTAAATTCGGAGCAACTTGCTCCGTCGCCGAAATTATCGAAATCGGGAAATCAGAACATAATCGTGTTCCAAATTAAATCGGCTAACTTATGTCATATTTATATTTAATTAATATAAATATTTAATATATATTAAATCAAGAAAAGAAAAACAAAACATAAATTAATTAATTTTCTAAACTTAATTCAAATTCCATACCGTAAGTTTATTAGTTTATAAGCCATACTGCTATTACATTTTAGTTTTTACTAAACTCCACTGCTATTTTATGTTCTGTTTTTACTAAACTCCATTCTACTGCTAGCTTAGTTTAGGAGCTTAACTTCTATTGCATATGTTAGTTTCTAAACTTAATTTATATAATGCTACTACTTAGTCTTAGCTTCTAAACTTAACATAATGAATATACTGCAAGTTAGCTTCCTATTATGCAAGCTTTAGTTTTCTATACTACTAGAATTTTAGTAAACTAAACTTCAATTCCAATATGCACGCTTCAGTTTATAAGTTAATTGCTATACTGCATTATTTTGTTTTCTATTAACTTAATTAATTAATATAAATTAGTTTTCCTAATTTAATTTCTATTAACATAACAATAATCCCACAACACTAACACCTAAATTAACTCTCCTAATTTATCTCAACAAATCTCAAGAATCCTAACATCAATTTTATCCCAAATCAAAATATACCAAATCAAACCCTAACTATAAGCATTGGAAAATCAAACCCCTTACCTTAGATGTTTGAAATGATTCTTGATGTTCCAACCAACCCAAAACCCAAGCTTTGTTCTTGCTCCTCTTCTTCTCTTCCAAGACCTCTAGCTCTCTCTAACTCTCTCAAAGTGTTTTTGTGTGTTATGTCAAAACAAGTAGTGTTGTGTTTGGTTTTGGTCTTGCAAGACACAAGTAAATACCCAAAAAGCCCTTCTTGATGAACTGAACGGAATAAAAACCGGACCGAACAAAATAATTACCGGTCCCTCAAAACAAATATCGGACCAAATAAAATAATTACCGGTCCCCCAAAATAAATACCGGACCGAATAAAATAATTATCGGTCTGAATAAAATGTCGCTGAATATATTAATAGATATAACGGTTAATTTAAATATTCTCGTCGCAAAAATAAACGTCAAACGGTAATTCGAAAATATTAATATAATATAATATTAAATAAAACTGGGCGTTACACATTTAGTCTTGATTAGAGTTATCTATTTGTTGATTTTGTGTCTTGCCATACAAACCCTAATTACTAACATTTATAATTGAAAGTGATAAATTGCAAAAATGTAAAATCCTACACTATTACATCGTTTAGGGATGGGGGTACATATTGAATTATACAATACAATACAAGAAAAGGAAAGGATTTGTTTTAAAAATGATTTTTTGTTTTAATAAATAAAAAGGAAAATAATTATTTAATAAAAGAAAATATTTTTGATGCCTTTTTATGTTAATAAAAAATAGTACTAATGCTATAAATAAATAAAAACAAGAGAGAAAAAGGAAAAATAGTGAGAAATAGGATCAGCATGTTGCTGAAAGCAAAACAAAAGAGATCAGAAGTTTTGATGCCAAGCGTACTGTGGTTCGAAATGTAACGTCAGAGGAAATCAGAAGTTCTGGATCGATGCACTCTGAGGTCCTGAAAGAAACGCTTAAGAGAAAAACAGAAGTTCTGGGTTGCTGCAAGCTGAAGTTCTGAGTGTCAAAACAGTGAGAAAGTCCTAGAAGTTCCGTGTGTGTTAAAACAGTAAGAAAGCCTAGAATTTCTGTGTGTTAAAATAGTGGAGAGAACTTAGAAGTTCTGTGTGTATTAAAACAGTAAGAAAGGTCAGAAGTTCTGTGTTGTTAAAAAAATAGTGGGAAAGAAAAACTCAGAAGTTCTGTGTTATACTTCACCTTATTCCTTACATTAGTCAGAACATCTGCAACTTATTCAGTTCTTAATAACAGCAAATCAGAAAGATAAAAGCACAACAGTTTATAGAAGTTCTAATCCTAATTCTAAGCCTAGCTTTATTCAAGAAGTTCTGATCTACAGTTTTTCTACTTATGCAATGGTATGGGTGGCATCAACACTATGATATTTACATATTTAATGATGTTCTGAATGAAAAATTCAAAGTCAGAAAGACTTACCTTGAATCTGAAACGTGTGTTTGGGACTTGAGCTGCTGCCTTCAGATGTTCTGGGGTTAGCAAGGAACGGAACAGAATATTATGTTCTTTGATTCAAAGGGAAGAACAAAGGTTTGGTTTTGTTTGGGAATTCTGGGTTTACGAATGTTTGACTGTTTTCTTTTCTCTCTTTGATAATTATCTCTTTCCAAAAGCCAGCCCCTTGAACATGTGATGGAGCAACTTATTTATAGATTGGTTTGCTGTGGTTTTTGGGGGAAAACAAATGGGATTTTAAACCTTTTTGGCATATTGTTCCATTGCTTTTTAAACACAGCTTTTGTATGCTAATTTGGTGCAATTATGGGGTTTGAGAAAGTGCATGCGTGGACTGGATCAGCAGTACTTTGGAGTGTTGTGGCAGCTGGATGTAGGACTGTGCTATAGCAGTGCAGCAGGCTGCTCAAACGAGGTTTTGGGATTTGGTGATGTTCTGATCGCGGAAGACCAGAGTGAGATTCGAAGGGTGAGATTCTAATCGAAGCATAGACTGTAACCTCCATATGCTGAAAAGTCATGGTATGATTGAAGAATCATGTTCTGAACCATGTTTGCAAATTCTGACTGTACTCGCGTGGAGGCTGGCCTAGAAGTTCTGAAGTATCATATTCTCTTAACACTTAGAAAATTTTCTAAATGTTTAGAATTTTGATTTTTCAGAGCAATTTCTTACTTCTGATTTTTGATGAACCAATTTCATGTCCTGATGAAATATAATTGTTGAAATTTGATTTTTGATCAAAAAGTCAAAGTTTGACTTTTCAGTATGCTTTTGACCATTTTTCCCTTGTGAATGACTTTCTTAGAAAATGGTAATCCAATACTTGAAACTTGCCAGAAATAGACCTGAGGGTCTAAGATGATCCTTTGTGAATCAGTTCAGAATCTCTTGAAGGAATTAGAACTCAGAATTAGGATTAGAAAATTCATACGTACCTCTGATTTATAGTTCTGATATTTCCTATTTCTGAAACGCTATGACACCTGCTATAACTGTTTTATGCACATCTTTCTGTTTTGTGGAGAAATTACCAAGTTGCAGATGTTCTGACTAGTATAAAGAGAGAGACCAAGTTCTGCCAGTGGTCTTAGAACTCCTGAAGTCTGTTTAGTTGACAGTGGTATCAGAACTTCTGAAGCCTATTTTGTTGCTAGTGGTATCAGAACTTCTGAAGCCTATTTTGTTGCCAAGTGGTATCAGAACTTCTGAAAACTACTGTGTTACCAGTGGGTTCAGAGCCTCTGACCTTATACATTTTCACTAACAGGTTTCTATTTTGCAGCGTGTCAGGGTCTGAACCTCTGATCTCATTTAATCAGTAATACGTTGATTCTTTTTTCCTTTCCTCATTATTTTTTCTATCAATTTCTATTCCGTTAATAAGCAAACATCAAAAACATTTCTTTCACGCTTTATTTTATTTCTTAAAAAAAAAAGGCCAAAAATAGTTCCTTAAAACAAAATAGTTTCATTTCACATTTTCTTGTACATTCTTATGCATTTCAATATGGTTGTAATAGTAATTTAGGACTTATTTTTTACTTGCAACCCCATTCATAAATTTGTACCCCCATCCCCTAAATATTGTAATAGCGTAGGACTTTACATTTCTGCAATTTATCGCTTTCAAATGTAAATGCTAGTAATTAGGCGTGTATGACAAGATAAAAAACAACAAAATAGACAACCCTAATCAAGACTAAATGCATGCAAATCAAACACTCTTTACACACATGCACCCTTAGGGTAATCTCACTTGTTGCCTTATAAAAATGGCCATGTTATGCATGTGGGATGTCTTAGCACAAACAAATCGAAAATACAAGATCATAGTCCCTCGATGATGCTATCAACGTTACCTTCCAAAAAATGATCTTAGTCCCTAAAGAAAAAGTGCTAAGTCATCTCACAACATTGCTATCATGGTCATACGATGACCCAACGCTTGTCCCTTCACATCCAACGATGGGGCTTCTTGCCAAATCAATGGTAAGGTAGCAACATCTAAAGGAAGAGGAAAATCACATCTAATACCTTTTGAGTAGGTAAATTACTTTTAGTTACTTTCTCAATTTCAAAATAAACATCCTTGTTATTTTTAAAATAATCACATACACTTTCCAAACAACTTCAAAACATTTTCCAAACCTTGAAATATTTTAAAAAGCTCAACACTTTGCATACATTCTTACGAACGGGAATCATTGCAAAGTTTGCCTAAACGATGGCACCTTTTCAAAATATTTTCAAAAACCACATAAAGCACATTTTCAAACAAAAGCAAGTGATCTAGCAAGTAACTAAGATCCCATGGAAAACCATGGATGAAAAGGGTGCTAACACCTTCCCTTTTCATAATCTACTCCCCGAACTCAAGAAACAATCTCAAAGGTCTTTCCTGTGCTTTTTCACCTTTCCTTTTGGATAAAAGAAAAGTCGGTGGTGACTCTTTCTAATTCATAACATTTACGAACACAAACGCAAAACCCTCAAGTCAGTTCTCCCACCGTATCACAGAACTCGCGACTCTACTGGGGATTTAAATTCTAAAAGCGGGGTTACCTTAGGGATTAGATCACATTTACTTGCTTACATTATTTGACTTGTATGCTTTACATTATGGTTCTTTATTTGGGTTTGAATTCTCTACCCGAGTTTGGGATACATTATAGGTAAGTAGCAATACGTTGTGGAAACTGTGCGGGGTATACCGACACGGTCTAAGAAATAGCTACGTTAGTGTGACATATTTGTGGGTACCAGTAGCCCTTGAGTAGTCAAGGAGAATACGGGGCCACTGAGTGATGTCATGAAGCACTAACCGACTTTTAGAACCTTTACTTGACCAACTTGGCCATTAGGACGTAGTGAGATGACCGGCTTGGGTGCAGTCCGAAGTTGGTAGATACTCGATACTACACTCATTGAGGTTAAGTTTTTTTGGGATATTTCGGTCGCCATTAAAGAGGCTTGCGATGAAACAATGCCCGAGAAAACAAACCAGTGATATTGAGTTCCTTAGAACCCGGTTACTATTACTAGGACAAGTTTGAGCCAACTAAACTTCAAAAGGGTACTTACCTATGAGACCCCATGCAAGCCTAAACCTAAGGACTTGTTTGCTTTGTTTGTATATATATTTATAGATAAACATCATGAACATCATAAGCATTCTCATCTCAACACAACATCGACTTTAGAAGGATCAACTACAATGCCATCACCAGAAATAACATGCTCCAAAAAGCACACTTCACTTAACCAGAACTCGCACTTTGACAACTTAGCATAAAGCTTCTTCTCTTTCAGAACTTCCAACACGATGCACAAATTTTCTACGTGCTCTTCTTTCGATTTAGAATAAACCAGAATATCATCAATGAAAACAACCACGAAACGATCTAAGTAAGGATGGAAAATGCGATTCATGTACTCCATGAATACTCCCAGTGCATTAGTGACACCGAAAGGCATCACCGAATACTCGTAATGTCCATACCTCGTTCTGAAAGTAGTTTTCTGAACATCTTCTTCTTTCACCCTTATTTGATGGTAACCCGATCTCAAATAAATCTTACTAAACATGCGAGCGCCAACCAATCGGTCCATCAAATCATCAATTCTAGGAAGTGGATACCTATTCTTGATAGTCACTTTATTCAACTGACGATAATCAATACAAAGTCTCATGCTACCGTCTTTCTTCTTCACCAATAACACAAGAGCTCTCCACGGTGACACACTTGGTCTAACAAACTTCTTCTCGAGCAAATCTTCTAATTGGCTCTTCAATTATGTTAACTCAGATGCGGACATCCTGTATGGTGCCATAGAGATAGGTCTGGTACCAGGGACAAGATCCACAAAATTCAAATTCTCTTTCTGGAGGTGCACTAGGAACCTTATCAGGGAATACTTCGGGAAAATCGCACACCACCGAAAAGTTTGCTATCACAGCTTGACTCTCCACAGAAAGAGTTGCTATCAACAAGAAAACCAATGCCTCATCCTTCATGAACTCATTCAACTGCTTCGTCGACACCAACATAGATTGTTCTTCTTCTACTAAGGAAGAAAACCTCACAGTGTTGTCATAGCAATTGATATGGACATAATTAGCTTTTAACCAGTCCATACCTAAAACCACGTCCAACCCGACAAGCGGTAAACAAACAAGATCCACCATAAAGTCTCTATCAAAGATTGATAAAGGGCAACTTGCACACATAAAAGAAGTAGTAACCGTTCCCTTAGCTGGAACTTCTACCACCATATCTCTATCCAGAGACGACAAAGTGAGACCCAATCTCTTTACACAATCAACAGCAATAAAACAATGAGTAGCACCAGTATCAATAATAGTAATAAGAGGAAAGCTATTAATGAAACTAGTACCTCGAACAAGACCATCCTCGTTTGCCGTCGGAGCACCCGACAAAGCAAACATATTTCCTGCTCCTTGAGTCCTCTTAGGCTTCTTACATTGAGCACTAATGTGACCTCCCTCGCCACAATTAAAACAGACCACATCCTTATGTCTACAATCGCGAGTCATATGGCCCACTTCTCCATATTGGAAACATCTCACTTCATTCTCCTTAGCTCTAACATCACTTCGACAAACATTACTTTTGTGGCCAGGTTTCCCACACTTGTAACAAACAATACTAGCAGGAGCATCTCCCCCACTAGTTCTTCTCCCTTGAAACTCTTTTTGTTTCCCTTTACCAGCTGGAGCATCATACGGTTTTCCACAGCTTTGCTGACCTTTGTTTCTCTTATCAGACATAATCTTATAATGAGCATTACTGTCCTCCTTAAAGATCCTACAACTATCAATCAAATCTGAAAAGACACGGATTTTCTGATAACCAACAACTTTCTTAATCTCAGGACACAGACCATTTTCAAACTTGATGCATTTAGAGAACTCGTCATTCGGCCCATCATAATGCGGATAGAACTTGGCCAACATAGTGAACCTTGCAGCATAATCAGTGATAGACATGCTTCCTTACTTTAATTCAAGGAACTCTATCTCCTTCTTTCCCCGAACATCTTCCGGGTAATACTTCCTCATGAATTCCCTTCAGAAAACTTCACATGTCACTTCCTCACCAGCAACCTCAAGCCTCTGACGGGTTTCAACCCACCAGTCATCCGCTTCAACACTTAGCTTATGAGTACCGTAATGGATCCTTTGCACAGGAGTGCAATCCATCACACGGAAGATTCTATCAATCTCCTTCAGCCACGCCAAAGCACCTTTGGGATCATACTTTCCTTGGAAAGTAGGAGGATTCTCTCTCTGGAAGGTTGCCAAACTACGAGACCCAGTGTTCTCGTCAGCATTCAGCGGGTTTTGGAAAGCCTGAGCCATTGCCTGCATAGCAGCAGCAAGAGCCTCATCATTCATACCAGTGTTCCTTCCAGCCATAACAACTTCTGCTCACAACAAAATAAGGATTAGAATAAACAAATAACAATACTTGATTGATAGACGACAACAAACTCCACAACTTGGCCGGACAGACCGACCTGCTCTGATACCACTAATGTAACACCCCAATTCTACCCCTCATAATTAATAATAAAATCAGAGTTTCAAAATTTCATCCAAACATAAATTGAGGTATCACATATTCATGTTTTTCATCACTTTGCACTATAATGCACCTCACAAAATCAAAAGTCGGATATACCGATTCATAATATAAATCATCATATAAACATATGACTAATCACAATACAACGGATGTGTTCACAAAATGTACGTATCATCATGTTGTCATCAATACATAAAGTCATAAGATAGTATACATAAAGTCATAAGATAGTATACATAAACTATCATATCAAAATAATAACGTTGCCCAAATCCCGAGTGTTACTACTATCAGAGCAGAGCGACTCAAAATAAAGAGACTCGAGCTAATCCTCATCATCCTCGCGGATCACCTGCACGTTACTAATATAAAGGCAACGACAAAACAAGTAAAGGGTGAGATACTCCAAAACATATAATTAAAGGCATGATAAAATATATAAATAGTTTTGGAATCATAAACGATATAGGTTAATAAGAATATATCAACAACTATAAAATCTCACATACTTTAAAATCATTGTTTAGTGTATAAGATCAACACTTTAATATCATCACATAATCACCATAATCATGACAAAACAAGACATAAACTCCATCGCCATAAACTCATATCATCGCTTTACTGTCATGTTATATCTATCGCATAATGTTCATGAAATTATCACATCATAATCACTTTATGTTCAACACAAAAATCATCACAAAACAAAGTATCATATAACATCGCAATTCATTATAAGTCATCAAATAAAACTCAACGCAAAAAGACTCAAAAATAAACATAACTGACTCCATGAGACACAACTATGTTATACATGTGGTACCCGTCGCTTTGTCCATAATTAGGGACATTCGGCATAAAAGCCCATTGTCGCTTTGGCATAAAAGCCCTCATCGCTTGGCATAAAAGCCCTCTTCGCCAATGCAATGTATGTGACTCGACAACACGACATCACAAACACGACACAACAAAACATCATCATCGCACATCAAAATTGGTATAAAACCCATGTCGCCATATTCATCCACATCAAGATAAACATATCATCGCATCGCATATCATCAAGTATTCATTATAAATAAACCGTCGCAAACATCATATTTAATCACACCACATCATTATCAAATAATTCACTAAATTTCAAACACGGAAAAATAGTCAAACATCAATAATCGTTGCAAAAGTCATTCATAATAATCGGCACCAATCATAATCATTAACATTGTAATCGGGTTTTCCATACGCGACTTAAACCGGCTAAAACGCAACCCATTTCAAATTAACCGTAAATTGGCCTATTTCGGGTCGCTTCATAAAAACTCGAAATCTCAAAAAAACTAACTTCACCACGATGTTCTACACATCAAAATTAGCTAGCACGTCAATTTTCGTTAAATTCGGAGCAACTTGCTCCGTCGCCGAAATTATCGAAATCGGGAAATCAGAACATAATCGTGTTCCAAATTAAATCGGCTAACTTATGTCATATTTATATTTAATTAATATAAATATTTAATATATATTAAATCAAGAAAAGAAAAACAAAACATAAATTAATTAATTTTCTAAACTTAATTCAAATTCCATACCGTAAGTTTATTAGTTTATAAGCCATACTGCTATTACATTTTAGTTTTTACTAAACTCCACTGCTATTTTATGTTCTGTTTTTACTAAACTCCATTCTGCTGCTAGCTTAGTTTAGGAGCTTAACTTCTATTGCATATGTTAGTTTCTAAACTTAATTTATATAATGCTACTACTTAGTCTTAGCTTCTAAACTTAACATAATGAATATACTGCAAGTTAGCTTCCTATTATGCAAGCTTTAGTTTTCTATACTACTAGAATTTTAGTAAACTAAACTTCAATTCCAATATGCACGCTTCAGTTTATAAGTTAATTGCTATACTGCATTATTTTGTTTTCTATTAACTTAATTAATTAATATAAATTAGTTTTCCTAATTTAATTTCTATTAACATAACAATAATCCCACAACACTAACACCTAAATTAACTCTCCTAATTTATCTCAACAAATCTCAAGAATCCTAACATCAATTTTATCCCAAATCAAAATATACCAAATCAAACCCTAACTATAAGCATTGGAAAATCAAACCCCTTACCTTAGATGTTTGAAATGATTCTTGATGTTCCAACCAACCCAAAACCCAAGCTTTGTTCTTGCTCCTCTTCTTCTCTTTCAAGACCTCTAGCTCTCTCTAACTCTCTCAAAGTGTTTTTGTGTGTTATGTCAAAACAAGTAGTGTTTTGTTTGGTTTTGGCCTTGCAAGACACAAGTAAATACCCAAAAAGCCCTTCTTGATGAACTGAACGGAATAAAAACCGGACCGAACAAAATAATTACCGGTCCCTCAAAACAAATATCGGACCGAATAAAATAATTACCGGTCCCCCAAAATAAATACCGGACCGAATAAAATAATTATCGGCCTGAATAAAATGTCGCTGAATATATTAACAGATATAACGGTTAATTTAAATATTCTCGTCGCAAAAATAAACGTCAAACGGTAATTCGAAAATATTAATATAATATAATATTAAATAAAACTGGGCGTTACACATTTAGTCTTGATTAGAGTTATCTATTTGTTGATTTTGTGTCTTGCCATACAAATCCTAATTACTAACATTTATAATTGAAAGTGATAAATTGCAAAAATATAAATCCTACACTATTACATCGTTTAGGGATGGGGGTACATATTGAATTATACAATACAAGAAAAGGATTTGTTTTAAAAATGATTTTTTGTTTTAATAAATTAAAAGGAAAATAATTATTTAATAAAATAAAATATTTTTGATGCTTTTTTATGTTAATAAAAAATAGTACTAATGCTATAAATAAAAAAAACAAGAGAGAAAAAGGAAAAATAGTGAGAAATAGGATCAGCATGTTGCTGAAAGCAAAACAAAAGAGATCAGAAGTTCTGATGCCATGCGTACTGTGGTTCGAAATGTAACGTCAGAGGAAATCAGAAGTTCTGGATTGATGCACTCTGAGGTCCTGAAAGAAACGCTTAAGAGAAAAATAGAAGTTCTGGGTTGCTGCACGCTGAAGTTCTGAGTGTCAAAACAGTGAGAAAGTCCTAGAAGTTCCGTGTGTGTTAAAACAGTAAGAAAGCCTAGAAGTTCTGTGTGTTAAAATAGTGGAGAGAACTTAGAAGTTCTGTGTGTATTAAAACAGTAAGAAAGGTCAGAAGTTCTGTGTTGTTAAAAAAATAGTGGAAAAGAAAAACTCAGAAGTTCTGTGTTATACTTCACCTCATTCCTTACATTAGTCAGAACATCTGCAACTTATTCAGTTCTTAATAACAGCAAATCAGAAAGATAAAAGCACAACAGTTTATAGAAGTTCTAATCCTAATTCTAAGCCTAGCTTTATTCAAGAAGTTCTGATCTACAGTTTTTCTACTTACGCAATGGTATGGGTGGCATCAACACTATGATATTTACATATTTAATGATGTTCTGAATGAAAAATTCAAAGTCAGAAAGACTTACCTTGAATCTGAAACGTGTGTTTGGGACTTGAGCTGCTGCCTTCAGATGTTCTAGGGTTAGCAAGGAACGGAACAGAATGTTATGTTCTTTGATTCAAAGGGAAGAACAAAGGTTTGGATTTGTTTGGGAATTCTGGGTTTACGAATGTTTGACTGTTTTCTTTTCTCTCTTTGATAATTATCTCTTTCCAAAAGCCAGCCCCTTGAACATGTGATGCAGCAACTTATTTATAGATCGATTTGCTGTGGTTTTTGGGGGAAAACAAATGGGATTTTAAACCTTTTTGGCATATTGTTCCATTGCTTTTTAAACACAGCTTTTGTATGCTAATTTGGTGCAATTATGGGGTTTGAGAAAGTGCATGCGTGGACTGGATCACCAGTACTTTGGAGTGTTGTGGCAGCTGGATGTAGGACTGTGCTATAGCAGTGCAGCAGGCTGCTCAAACGAGGTTTTGGGATTTGGTGATGTTCTGATCGCGGAAGACCAGAGTGAGATTCGAAGGGTGAGATTCAGATCGAAGCATAGACTGTAACCTCCATATGCTGAAAAGTCATGGTATGATTGAAGAATCATGTTCTGAACCATGTTTGCAAATTCTGACTATACTCGCGTGGAGGCTGGCCTAGAAGTTCTGAAGTATCATATTCTCTTAACACTTAGAAAATTTTCTAAATGTTTAGAATTTTGATTTTTCAGAGCAATTTCTTACTTCTGATTTTTGATGAACCAATTTCATGTCCTGATGAAATATAATTGTTGAAATTGGATTTTTGATCAAAAAGTCAAAGTTTGACTTTTCAGTATGCTTTTGACCATTTTTCCCTTGTGAATGACTTTCTTAGAAAATTGTAATCCAATACTTGAAACTTGCCAGAAATAGACCTGAGGGTCTAAGATGATCCTTTGTGAATCAGTTCAGAATCTCTTGAAGGAATTAGAACTCAGAATTAGGATTAGAAAATTCATACGTACCTCTGATTTGTAATTCTGATATTTCTTATTTCTGAAACGCTATGACACCTGCTATAACTGTTTTATGCACATCTTTCTATTTTGTGGAGAAATTACCAAGTTGCAGATGTTCTGACTAGTATAAAGAGAGAGACCAAGTTCTGCCAGTGGTCTTAGAACTCCTGAAGTCTGTTTAGTTGACAGTGGTATCATAACTTCTGAAGCCTGTTTTGTTGCTAGTGGTATCAGAACTTCTGAAGCATATTTTGTTGCCAAGTGGTATCAGAACTTCTGAAAACTACTGTGTTACCAGTGGGTTCAGAGCCTCTGACCTTATACATTTTCACTAACAGGTTTCTATTTTGCAGCGTGCCAGGGTCAGAACCTCTGATCTCATTTAATTAGTAATACGTTGATTCTTTTTTCCTTTCCTCATTATTTTTTCTATCAATTTCTATTCCGTTAATCAGCAAACATCAAAAACATTTCTTTCACGCTTTATTTTATTTCTTAAAAACAAAAGGCCAAAAATAGTTCCTTAAAACAAAATAGTTTCATTTCACATTTTCTTGTACATTCTTATGCATTTCAATATGGTTGTAATAGTAATTTAGGACTTATTTTTTACTTGCAACCCCATTCATAAATTTGTACCCCCATCCCCTAAATATTGTAATAGTGTAGGACTTTACATTTCTGCAATTTATCGCTTTCAAATGTAAATGCTAGTAATTAGGCGTGTATGACAAGATAAAAAACAACAAAATAGACAACCCTAATCAAGACTAAATGCATGCAAATCAAACACTCTTTGCACACATGCACCCTTAGGGTAATCTCACTTGTTGCCTTATAAAAATGGCAATGTTATGCATGTGGGATGTCTTAGCACAAACAAATCGAAAATACAAGATCATAGTCCCTCGATGATGCTATCAACGTTACCTTCCAAAAAATGATCTTAGTCCCTAAAGAAAAAGTGCTAAGTCATCTCACAACATTGCTATCATGGTCATACGATGACTCAACGCCTGTCCCTTCACATCCAACGATGGGGCTTCTTGCCAAATCAATGGTAAGGTAGCAACATCTAAAGGAAGAGGAAAATCACATCTAATACCTTTTGAGTAGGTAAATTACTTTTAGTTACTTTCTCAATTTCAAAATAAACATCCTTGTTATTTTTAAAATAATCACATACACTTTCCAAACAACTTCAAAACATTTTCCAAACCTTGAAATATTTTAAAAAGCTCTAACACTTTGCATACATTCTTACGAACGGGAATCATTGCAAAGTTTGCCTAAACGATGGCACCTTTTCAAAATATTTTCAAAAATCACATAAAGCACATTTTCAAATAAAAGCAAGTGATCTAGCAAGTAACTAAGATCCCATGGAAAACCATGGATGAAAAGGGTGCTAACACCTTCCCTTTTCATAATCTACCCCCCGAACTCAAGAAACAATCTCAAAGGTCTTTCCTGTGCTTTTTCACCTTTCCTTTTGGATAAAAGAAAAGTCGGTGGTGACTCTTTCTAATTCGTAACATTTACGAACACAAACGCAAAACCCTCAAGTCAGTTCTCCCACCGTATCACAGAACTCGCGACTCTACTGGGGATTTAAATTCTAAAAGCGGGGTTACCTTAGGGATAAGATCACATTTACTTTCTTACATTATTTGACTTGTATGCTTTACATTATGGTTCTTTATTTGGGTTTGAATCCTCTACCCGAATTTGGGATACATTATAGGTAAGTAGCAATACATTGTGGAAACTGTGCGGGGTATACCGACACGGTCTAAGCAATAGCTACGTTAGTGTGACATATTTGTGGGTACCAGTAGCCCTTGAGTAGTCAAGGAGAATACGGAGCCACTGAGTGATGTCATGAAGCACTAACCGACTTTTAGAACCTTTACTTGACCAACTTGGCCATTAGGACGTAGTGAGATGACCGGCTTGGGTGCAGTCCGAAGTTGGTAGATACTCGATACTACACTCATTGAGGTTTGGTTTTTTTGGGATATTTCGGTCGCCATTAAAGAGGCTTGCGATGAAACAATTCCCGAGAAAACAAACCAGTGATATTAAGTTCCTTAGAACGCGGTTACTATTACTAGGACAAGTTTGAGCCAACTAAACTTCAAAAGGGTACTTACCTATGAGACCCCATGCAAGCCTAAACCTAAGGACTTGTTTGCTTTGTTTGTATATATATTTATAGATAAACATCTTGAACATCATAAGCATTCTCACTAACCATTTCAAGGATTTTTGGAATTCATCTTTGTTCTGTTTTGTAGGACATGGCTTTCGCTCGTAGGAACACTATCCAAGTCAATCTCGTGAGGATACCTCCACAACTCAAGGATTTAGTATCAAGGGCCCCTGAAGATTATCCATTCACCAAAAGGCATGGTCGGCTCCTTAGTTTGGTTACCTCAGGTTTTGAAGAAGATATGGTAAAGGTGCTTGTCCAATTCTTCGACCCTTTGCATCATTGCTTCACTTTTCCCGATTACCAACTTGTGCCCACTTTGGAAGAATTTTCTCAACTCATGGGGATTCCTATTCTTGATCAGTTACCTTTTAACGGTATTGAAAGAGACCCTAAACCTGAGTAAATTGCTCGAGCTCTACATTTGCAACCATCAGACATAGTAGCAAATTGGGTAACATGGAGTGGTGTCAAAGGGTTCCTAGCGAAGTTTTTGTTGGAGAAGGCTCAAGAGTGTTGGAGTACTTTGGATCTACAAGACTTTGAGGAGATTTTGGCTCTTCTTGTCTATGGGTTGGTACTATTTCCCGATCCTAACCAACTCATAGATATAAATGCAATCAAAGTTTTCATATCTCGTAATCCGGTGCCTACACTGCTTGGAGACATCCTGCATTCTCTTCACTCTCGCACTTTGAAGAAAAGAGGGACTTTGATGTGTTGCACTCCTCTATTGGCTAGGCGGTTTATTTCGCACCTACCTAAATCTGTCGTGAAGAATGAACAAGGTGTGAGGTGGTCTAAAAGATTGATGTCACTTTCACATGCTGATATTTGTTGGTATTATCGTTCTTTGGAAGACATTACCATCATTGATCATTGTGGGGAGTTCCCTAATGTCCCTTTACTTGGAATTAGTTAAGGCATTACTTACAACCCTTGTTTAGCTTTGTGACAATTTGGATACGCTAGGAGAGATGGCCCTCATGAGGTACTCATCCAAGGAATTACGTTTGACTACGAAAGCGATACCCAAGGTTACTGTCAAAGATTTATACGAGCTTGGAGTATGGTTAACAAAGTTGATAGCAAGACACTGGGGCGTAAGAATTCCATTCCTTTGGAACCTTATCTTAAATGGGTGCGGGCTCACGCTCAAAGTCTTAAGATGCCTTATGAAGTCATTTTACCTGTTATCATGGAGCCATTAGTTGAGGGAGACGTTCCGCATACTATCCTCTATCCTGATATGCCTACTTCTCTTGAAGATTTGCAAAATGCTTGGATTCAGTTAAAAGGAGAGCAAGACACCTTTGAAGCTAAGTTCTATGAGGACGAGAAGAATATATTAGAGCTTACAAGGGAGCTTCATGAAGAAAGGAGTTTAAACACCTACATTGCGCCAAAGAGGATGCGCACAACTTTTCTATCTTAGGAGTTTACTTTATGCTTATTTCTGTTGTTGTAAGCCCAAGAGGCATGTTTGTATCCAAATCGGAACTCTTTAATGCAAGATAACATTTTTTCACTCTTTGTCTATACAAGTTTAAATTCTTTAAATCCTTGAAATCATTCGCATATACATATTCATGCATCATATCATAGGCAAGCTTTTCACAACAAATTTCCTCATCTTTCTACTGTTTATTTCAGTAAGGATGGATCTCGACCAAAGGGAAACAAGAGCTAATGACAACATTAACAACCAAAAAGAAGAAAAAGAAGGCCCTCATCAACATGGGGAAGAGATTCAGAGAACAAATTCGCCAAGTGCAAGTAGTCGAAGACTTCTCTGAGGAGGATGAGAACCAAGCAGAAGACGCAAGAAACACCCGTGCTGAAGGTGGGAGGATTTTGCCACTGCCTTTTATCACCAGTATCAATACAACACCGACTTGGCACCAACGAGAGTTCAGCTTCAGAATATGACCATGGGAAGTGACGAAGGGTTTAAAGTATATGCCCAAAAGTGGAGGGACCTTGCCAGTAGGGTCCAGCCACCTTTGACCGAAAGAGAGCTGGTTGATATGTTTATGGGTATGTTAACTGGTCCTTTCTTCAACCTGTTAATTTGAAGTTCTTCGTCCGAATTCACCAAGTTGATTTTAACTGGTGAAAGGATTGAAAGCGGTATTAGAAGCGGAAAAATTCCCATGGCATATGGTTCCACATCCAACTCCGTCAGAAGGCCCTTCACTGGAAAGAAGGAAACAATGTGATGTGGGGTCAACTCCTCGACATCCCGTTCAAGGCAGACAAGTTTGGGATAGGTTTCACCTCCCAAGCTCATAAAGAAGTAAGAAGTGCTCGTGCTGGAAAGCCGCCTCTCCACCTCAAAAATCTTGAAGTGAACGCTGTAGAAGACTCTGATGATGAGTGTGCTTTTGAAGACTGGATCTACCCAATAACCAAAGGGAAGCTCAACAATTGGAATGAAAAGGATTTCATCCATGTTTCTTTCACTGAGGAGTAATTACTGTTTACTTTTTCTGTCAATTCAAGAACTCTATTTCTGTAATATTATTTCCAAACAACGACTTCTAAGCCATGTGCCTTGCCCGGGGCACTTTGGTCCATTTGTTAAGGGTTTTGCTCATGTTTCATCTATCATATGATCATTTAATATAAACCATTGGACCTCTTTGCATTCAAATTCGATGTTCATTGTCTTTTATTTTCTTTATTATATCCATGTATCTTACATGTGCACACACACACATTTGCAGATCATCATCCGCTCTGGATCTTATTGTCAATAACTCTACTATTGTCAAGTATGATTTTGAACATCCAATTCACCAAGCCGAAGACGAAGGAGAGGAAGATTGTGAAATACCAGGGGAACTAGCCAGACTTTTAATACAAGAGGAGAAAGCTATTCAACCTCATGAAGAGCCAATTGAAGTCATCAACTTAGGTATTGAGACAGACAAGAGAGAAATCAAGATAGGCGCCAACCTAGAAGACAGTGTCAAAAGAAGATTGGTTCAGATGCTACATGACTACATGGAAGTATTTTCTTGGTCATATGAAGATATGCCAGGGTTGGATACCGACATTGTGGTTCATCGTCTGCCTACGAAGGAAGACTGCCCTCCTGTTAAACAAAAGGTTCGTCGGATGCGATCGAATATGTCTGAGAAGATAAAGGCTGAGGTAATGAAGCAGTTCGATGCAGGTTTCCTAGCTATCACATTTTATCCTCAATGGGTTGCAAATGTAGTCCCTGTGCCAAAGAAAGATGGAAAGGTCCAGATGTGTGTAGATTATAGGGATCTGAATAGGGCAAGCCCCAAGGATGACTTCCCTCTACCTCATATTGACGTCTTGGTTGATAATACCGCTCAACACAAGGTCTTTTCCTTTATGGATGGATTTTCTGGCTACAACCAAATCAAGATGGCTCCCGAAGACATGGAGAAGATAACTTTCATTACGCAATGAGGCACCTTTTGCTACAAAGTCATGTCGTTTGGATTGAAGAATGCAGGGGCAACATATCAAAGAGCTATGGTAGCTTTGTTTCATGATACGATCCATCATGAAATAGAGGTCTATGTGAACGATATGATTGCAAGGTCTCAAACTGAGGAAGAACATCTCGATCACTTGCAGAAGCTATTTGAGAGGTTGAAGAAATACAAGTTGAGATTAAACCCTAATAAGTGTACATTCAGAGTAAGATCTGGGAGGCTCCTAGGTTTTATCGTCAGTGATAAAGGCATCGAAGTTGATCCTTCCAAGGTAAAAGCCATTCAAGAAATTCCTGTTCCTCGTTCTGAAAAGGAGGTTAGAGGATTCCTGGGTCGCCTTAACTACATCGCCCGTTTCATATCCCACCTGACCGCTACTTGTGAACCGATCTTTAAACTCTTAAAGAAAGACCAAGTAATCAAGTGGAATGATGATTGTCAAGTTGCCTTCGATAAAATCAAAGATTATTTGCAAGAAGTTCCTATTCTTATGCCTCCAGTGGAAGGAAGACCATTAATCATGTATTTGACGGTACTAGAGAACTCTATGGGGTGTGTGTTGGGTCAGCATGACGAGTCTGGCCGAAAAGAGCATGCAATTTACTACCTAAGCAAAAAGTTTACCGATTGTGAAACCAGATATTCACTGCTCGAGAAAACTTGTTGTGCTTTAGCGTGGGTTGCTCACCGGCTAAGGCAGTATATGCTGACTCACATTACTTTGTTGATTTCTAAGATGGACCCTATCAAATACATCTTTGAGAAACCAGCCCTATCCGGAAGAATAGCTAAGTGGCAAATGATTATGACCGAATACGATATTCAATATACGACACAAAAGGCCATCAAAGGAAGCATATTGGCAGATCATTTGGCTCACCAAGCTGTTGATGATTATCAATCTATGAATTTTGACTTCCCAGATGAAGATATTATGTTGGTGACCGACTGTGCAAAATCGGGACCGTATGATGGACCTAAACCGGGATCCCGATGGACCATGGTTTTTGATGGAGCTTCCAACGCTCTGGGCAATGGAATGGGCCTTGTAATCATATCTCATGAGGGTTGCCATACTCCCTTCACAGCTAGATTATGCTTTGATTATACGAATAACGTGGCGGAATACGAAGCATGCATCCCGGGATTGAAAGTTGCCATTGATTTGAGAATCAAACACCTGAGTGTTTTTGGAGACTCTACTTTAGTGATTAGCCAGGTAAAGAGGGAATGGGACACTAAGCATCCTAACCTCATTCCTTACAAGGAGCTTGTGTTGACTCTGATACCATACTTCGAAGAGATCACTTTTGAGCATTTTCCTAGAGAAGAGAATCAATTGGCTGATGCTTTGGCCACTATGTCTTCTATGTTCAAAATCAGGTGGGACAATGAAGTTCCCATGATTATGATTGAGAGATTTGACGAACCTGCGCATTGCAATGAGCTCGACACTGACGAAGAAAAACCATGGTATCATGAGGTGAGGAGGTATCTCGAGGTACAAGAATATCCCGAGGGGGCTTCCATCAATGATAAAAAGTTCTTGCAAAGATTTTCGGCTAAATTCTTTCTAAGCAAAGGAATTCTATATAAACGCAACCACGATTTTACTCTACTCCGATGTGTGGACAAGAAGGAGTCAGAGGAAATTATGGAAGATATGCATAATGGCCTCTTTGGAACCCATTCCAGTGGACATACTATGGCCAAGAAAATCCTAAGAGCTGGTTATTATTGGTCAACCTTGGAAACCGATTGCCATCAACACTCTAAGACTTGTCACAAATTCCAAATCTACGCTAACAAGGTCCATGTACCTCCTATTCCTCTCAATGTCATGACTGCTCCGTGGCCATTGGCAATGTGGGGAGTTGACATGATTGGAGAGATTAAACCTATTGCTTCCAACGGATACCGTTTCATCCTTGTCGCCATCGACTATTTTACCAAATGGGTCGAAGTTGCCTCATATGCCTCAGTAACCAAGAATGTGGTAGCCAGGTTTATCAAACATAACCTCATCTGCCGTTACGGTATTCCTGAAAGGATCATTACAGACAATGGGACTAACCTCAACAATGATATGATTACTGAGCTTTGCACTCAATTCAAAATCAAGCATCACAATTTTTCTCCGTATAGACCCAAAATGAACGGTGCAGTGGAAGCTACCAACAAGAATATCAAGAAGATTGTGCAAAAGATGGTGGTAACATACAAAGACTGGCATGAGATGTTACCATTTTCCCTTCACGGCTACCGCACTTCGGCTCGAACAACAACCGGGGCAACTCCTTTCTCTCTGGTTTATGGCATGGAAGTTGTTCTGCCAGTGGAAGTTCAGATTCCCTCGTTGAGGATTATGATTGAGACCAGCTTAGGTGAAAACGAGTGGATTCAAACGAGGTTGGATCAGTTGAATTTGATTGACGAGAAAAGACGGATTGCTATCTGTCATGGTCAAGCGTATCAAAAACGTATGATTAAGGCATTCAACAAAAAGGTTAAGCCTAGGGTATATCAAGCTGGTGACTTGGTGTTAAAACGTATCATTCTACCACAAGGCGACCCCAGGGGCAAGTGGACTCCTACTTACGAAGGACCATTTGTTGTCAAGAGAGTTTTCTCTGGCAGTGCCATGATGCTGACTACCATGGATGGAGAAGATTTCCCGCATCCTGTAAACGCGGACATAGTCAAAAAATACTACGCATAAGAGACCCGTTAGGTTGACACACCTAAGCAAAATAAGGGCATCTCGGCAAACCAAAAGGTTTGGGCAAAAATTAGGGATATATGCAAAAGATTGTACACCCGGCAAGTTGAAAACCCGAAAGGGCGACTTGGGCAAAAAAGGGTATCCTGTTGGGCTAAAAACCCAAAAGGGAGGTTCAAGCAAAAATTAAGGATTAAAAGCGTACGACTATGTCCCATGAAATCAACACGGTCAAATTCTATCACCAAGGTCCAAGTTCAAATGGTCCAGGATCAATCCAATCAATTTTGATCAATGGCAAAGGATGTTCGAAGACATTGGGACAATAGTAGAGCTGGAAGGTAATGAGATCATTTCACATGGCTATTTGTTTTCATTTCTCAATTTTGTTTTCCTTTTTGGCGATTTCCTCTTACTAGGATTTCCGTCTCTATGTACAAAAACGCCTATTCATGGGCAAAATTTTCTATCTCTGTTTTGAATGCAAAATTGTCCAATGGTTAAAATTGAATGAACATATGGATATGAACATAATTAAAGCCATTTGACACATGTGTCCTGCCAAGCAGTAGCATCAACAAAGCTCAGCGCACAGCAGCAATAAGCATCTCTTTTAATGTATGTGAAATAGCCCCATAGAGTTATCTCATCATCATTATCCCCACCAGGGCGGTGACAATAGACCTTTCCCCAATGGAGTTGCCCACAAAATATCCTTACACGGGATAATCCCCGGCCAAAGTCTCAACCTCTTGGCAGCTTTTTCCTAAGCTAAAGCCTATGAGATCTCTTCCTAAAGGGAATTCACCTCCTCAACAGGGTTTATTTCCCCAACAGAGTTATTTCCCCAGCTGAGTATATACTCCTTAGCGAGTCCAAATTGCCCGGCTAAGCCCAACATCCCCAGTTGAGTATATCTTCTCCAACCGAGGTTTTCATCCCCAGCGGAGTATATCTTCCAACCAAGGTCTTTTGTCCCCAGATGAGCCCACCATCCTCGGCTGAGCCCGTCATCCCCAGTTGGATGTATCCCCCCAAATTGAGTCTATCTTACCCGACTGAGTCTATACTCTCCAGGTTGAATTTCCCTTTCAAATGACTGCAAATCACAGGGCCACAACCCCTGATCCCCAGTAAAGCCTTCAACAAAGCCTTTATTATTTCCAAAATGCTTTGAAGCCTGGATCCGACCAGATATTAGCACAATTTTCAAGTTATTACTGAATCCTGGACCCGACCAGATAACAGTTTGACTTCTTCAATTACTGAAACCTGGACCCGACCAGATAACAGTTGATCTAATTTTTCAAAAGGCTATGAAACCTGGACCCGACCATATAATAGCCTAACTCTTCAAATATATAGAAGAACCTAAACTCAATCCGACCAAGGTTTAACTTTTTCCCCCCAGTAGAGTTATCTCTCTATCCCCAACAAATGGCTGAGAAACCTGGACCCGACCAGATATCAGTCCTCATTTCCATCCTTTCAAGAAAGCCGTTGTGAAGCCTGGATCCGACCAGATAGCAATCATCCTCAAAGATTCGTTGTGAAACCTGGAAACCGACCAGATAACAACTAAATCCCCAAGCAGTTTATTATGAAACCTGGACCTAACCAGATAACAATTGACCTTATCAACCTCAGAAATCTGCGAAACCTGGACCCGACCAAATAACAGTTTTTCAAACAGTTTATTGTAAAGCCTAGATCCGACCAGATAGTTGCCATTCCAAGTTACTGTGAAGCCTGGATCCGACCAGATAACAGTTAACTTCCATATCCCCAGCAAGTTATGGTGAAGCCTGGATCCGACCAGATAACTATTCAATTTCAAGTAATTTTTTGTGAAGCCTGGATCCGACCAGATAACAGCTGACATTGGAGTAATCTTCCCCAGCAAAAGCATCCTTTCAACAAAATTTGAAGATATGCATATTCTTCATCTCCAACAGGCAATCAGGAATTCAACCTCTAAAGATTTCCTCAGCAGTAGTCAGGGATTTACTTTCCTGGACGAAAACACACATTTCACATTCATACATCATAGCATGTACATACCAATGCATTTAGCATGATACCACATCTGGTGAACATCATGCAAGCATCTGCATTTTACTAACCCCTTTTCTCCCAGGTAAAACATCAAGTTTTAGTAAATCAACAAGAGATTTATGCTAATACTTCTTCTAGCGTTTACCAACATTCCTCCAAATGGCATCTATAAGCCCATTCACCATCCATCTTCGAGTGCAAATTTCTGGGCACTCTAGTGTTCAATCATCTTTCACCTTCAAGTCATGAATGGCGGATCCTCCAATCTAACTCTTCTTGTTTAAGAAGATTGAACAGGGGCAGCTGTTGTACCCCAAAATTTACCCTCTCATTTTCTCAAGAAATCACCCTGGATCCTCATGTTTACTTCCATCCAATCCCGAGCTTTGAATTACAAATTTTTCAAGAAAGTCGTCTTCAAAGGCAAAATAGTCATTTTCACATTAAAAGGTCAAACTTTGACTTTTGGATCAAAATCAAATCTCTGAAATCATGTTTCATCAAGAAATGTTGGAATATGAAGTTTGTATCATCAAAAAGTTCAAAAGTCAAATTTACTATGGAAAAGCCAAATTTCTAAATACTTGGGATTTTTTCTAAGTATTTAAGAAAAATGACACTTCAGAACTTCTGAGCCAGCCTCCAGGCAGGTGCAGTCAGAAGTTGTAAACATGGTTCAGCATATAGTCTTCGGTTAGAACATGGCTCTTCAGCATCTACGCAAGTTCAGTTAGAGTTTGCTAGGGTAATGCAAAGAAGGTAATAAAGCGTAATACGGAGCCTGAAAGCTCCTTCAGAACATGTTGGAGCCATAAGGTAAGAGGATCAGAAGATTGGATGCTACGCTGAAGCAAAACTTTTAATATAGAGTTTTCAAAGGTAAATCAAAGAAGGTTACTGGAAATCCTGGGGATCCTTCAGAACATGCTGAGGCAACAAGGTACAATGATCAGAAGTTGGATGTTTGTCCTAGATAGAACTTCTGATCCAGAATTAAGCAATGATGCAAAACCTCACATTACAGGATTTCTGATTTTGACAAATCTCATCATCATTTAATGCTCATTAATGCTCACAACCACTTTTGAGTCTTTATCCAAAGGATCTCCCCACGTGTGGCATATAAATACCCTTGTTATCCTTAAAAGCAACTTTTATACAGAAGTATGGGAGGGTCCATGCGTTAATTTTTGCTTGTGGGTTTACTTTTCCTTAATCCCTACTTGCTAATCCAGTCTAGGGTAAAAAACTGTCAACTATCACACCCTTTTTTGAACTTGTTTCAAGAACAAGTCAGCATCTAGCGTGTGATGTTGGCGCTACTTGACCTCTCCAAAACTGCAAAATCTTTGCCTATAAATAGAACACATTTGGCCATTGTAAAGAGGTCAAAAAATTTGAGCAAGAAGAGCCTTGAACCCCTGCCAAAATCCCAAGAGTGCCAAGAACTGTAAACATAAAGCACAAGATCTGCTAACTTTTGATCCCTTGCATTCAAACCCCATTTGTTCTCAAATATTTCCTGACTAAAACCATCCACACAGTTTCTGATCCACATATTAGAAACTGCCTTAACTCCTGTCTTCATACTACCTCACATTCTCCATCCATCTGCTCAAAGAAATCAAAACATCACCTTTTTTTGTTGTACCAGAAGTTGAGAACCTCCATCCTGCTGAGTACGTGAAGAAGTTGCTCAGAACCTCATCAGAATTCAGGACCAACCTCTATTCCATAGAATCTTCTCAGCTGCAAGGTAAGCTTCTGTTGACTCTTATCACGTTACTTAAAGCATTACCAAATTTACATGCTCAGATACAATGTAGATTCATATTTTTGGTGTCATACATATTCTGAGATTTCATGCATTCTGTCTGCCTAAGTAGGGAATAAATCAGTTCAGAATCTCTTGAAGGAATTAGAACTCAGAATTAGGATTAGCAAATTCATACGTACCTCTGATTTGTAATTCTGATATTTCTTATTTCTGAAACGCTATGACACCTGCTATAACTGTTTTATGCACATCTTTCTGTTTTATGGAGAAATTACCAAGTTGCAGATGTTTTGACTAGCATAAAGAGAGAGACCAAGTTCTTCCAGTGGTCTTAGAACTCCTGAAGTCTATTTAGTTGACAGTGGTATCAGAACTTCTGAAGCCTGTTTTGTTGCCAGTGGTATCAGAACTTCTAAAGCCTGTTTTGTTGCCAAGTGGTATCAGAACTTCTGAAAACTACTGTGTTCCCAGTGGGTTCAGAGCCTCTGACCTTATACATTTTCACTAACAGGTTTCAATTTTGCAGCGTGTCAGGGTCAGAACCTCTGATCTCATTTAATCAGTAATACGCTGATTCTTTTTTCCTTTCCTCATTATTTTTGCTATCAGTTTCTATTATGTTAATCAGCAAACATCAAAAACATTTCTTTCACGCTTTATTTTATTTCTTAAAAACAAAAGGCCAAAAATAGTTCCTTAAAACAAAATAGTTTCATTTCACATTTTCTTGTACATTCTTATGCATTTCAATATGGTTGTAATAGTAATTCAGGACTTATTTTTTACTTGCAACCCCATTCATAAATTTTTACCCCCATCCCCTAAATATTTTAATAGCGTAGGACTTTACATTTCTGCAATTTATCGCTTTCAAATTTAAATGATAGTAATTAGGCGTGTATGGAAAGATAAAAAACAACAAAATAGACAACCCTAATCAAGACTAAATGCATGCAAATCAAACACTCTTTGCAAAAATGCACCCTTAGGGTAATCTCACTTGTTGCCTTATAAAAATGGCCATGTTATGCATGTGGGATGTCTTAGCACAAACAAATCGAAAATACAAGATCATAGTCCCTCGATGACGCTATCAACGTTGCCTTCCAAAAAATGATCTTAGTGTCTAAAGAAAAGTGCTAAGTCATCTCACAACATTGCAATCATGGTCATACGATGACCCAACGCATGTCCCTTCACATCCAACGATGGGGCTTCTTGCCAAATCAATGGTAAGGTAGCAACATCTAAAGGAAGAGGAAAAGCACATCTAAGACCTTTTGAGTAGGTAAATTACTTTTAGTTACTTGCTCAATTTCAAAATAAACATCCTTGCTATTTTCAAAATAATCACATACACTTTCTAAACAACTTCAAAACATTTTTCAAAGCTTGAAATATTTTCAAAAGCTCAACACTTTGCATACATTCTTACGAACGGGAATTATTGCAAAGTTTTCCTAAACGATGGCACCTTTTCAAAATATTTTCAAAAACCACATAAAGCACATTTTCAAACAAAAGCAAGTGATTTAGCAAGTAGCTAAGAACCCATGGAAAACCATGGATGAAAAGGGTGCTAACACCTTCCCTTTTCATAATCTACCCCCCGAACTCAAGAAACAATCTCAAAGGTCTTTCATGTGCTTTTTCACCTTTCCTTTTGGATAAAATAAAAGTCGGTGGCGACACTTGCTAAACCGCAACATTTGTGAACACAAACGCAAAACCCTCAAGTCAGTTCTCCCACCGTATCACAAGTTCCCACTCTGCTATAGCCTTCAAGTCTCTGAGCGTCTCATATACTTGTTGCTTTGTCCGAAGCTGATTGGATTGATTAGACCCGTTGGAGTTTGACGATTGATGTTGAAGGTTGGTTGTAAGGTGATCCAACGGGACATAGTCATACGCTTTAAATCCCTAACTTTTTCCTGGACCGCCCTTTCGGGTTTTCGGTCCACCGGGATATCCTTTTTTGCCCAAGCCGCCCTTTCAGATTTTCAGCTTACCGGGTGTATAGATTTTTTTATTTTTATCCCTAATTTTTGCCTAGGTCAGTCGACCTAGCGGGTTTTTGTTCTTGCGTAGTATCTTTTAACTATGTCCGCGTTTACAGGGTGTGGAAGGTCGTCGTCGTCCATAGTGGTTAAGATCATTTCCCCACCAGAAAATATGTTTTTGATCACGAATGGTCATTCGTATGTAGGAGTCCATTTTCCCCTGGGATCACCTTGTGGAAGTATGATACGTTTGATTACCAAGTCACCAACCCGATATACCTGACGTCTAACTTTCTTGTTAAAAGCTTTAATCTTACGCTTTTGGTATATCTGGCCATGGCAGACAACCTTAAGCCTCTTCTCATCACTCAAGTTTAGCTGGTCAAGTCGATTTTGAATCCATTCATCTTCATTCGACCCTGCATTCCTTATGATTCTTAGAGAAGGTATTTGGACTTCAATTGGTAGGACAGCTTCCATGCCGTATACCAAAGAGAAAGGAGTTGCCCCTGTTGATGTGTGCGTCGTGTTATGGTAACCATGGAGAGAAAATGGTAACATCTCATGCCAGTCCTTGTAGGTCACTGTCATTTTTTGTATGATCTTCTTGATGTTTTTATTAGCGGCTTCCACAACGTCATTCATCTTTGGCCACTAAGGATAAGAGTTATGATACTGGATCTTGAATTGCGCGCATAGTGTAGTGATCATAGTATTGTTGAGATTGGTACCATTGTCTGTAATGATTCTCTCTGGAATACCATATCGATAGATAAGGTTCTGTTTTATGAATCGGGCCACAACGTTCTTGGTAACAGAAGCGAAAGAAGCTGCCTCAACCCACTTAGTGAAGTAATCAATGGCAACCAAGATGAAGCGGTGTCTGTTAGAAGCTTTAGGTTTGATTTCTCCAATCATGTCAATTCCCCACATTGCGAATGGCCAAGGAGCAGTCAGGATGTTTAGAGGAACTGGAGGCACATGTACCTTGTCAGCATAGATCTGACACTTGTGGCAGGTTCGTGAATGTTGATGACAATCTGCCTCCATGGTGGCCCAGTAGTATCCTGCCCGTAGGATCTTTTTAGCCATCGTGTGTCCACTAGAATGGGTGCCAAAGGTACCTCTGTGTAAATCGGCTATGATCTTGTCTGCGTCACTCTTGTCTACACACTGAAGCAAAGTAGAGTCATGGTTGCGCTTGTAGAGAATCCCATTACTGAGGAAGAACTTAGCAGAGAATCTTCTCAAGAATTTCTTGTCATTGACTGAAGCTCCCTCTAGATACTCTTGGATTTCGATATATCTCTTAATTTCATGGAACCAAGGTTCGGCCACTACTTCTTCAGTATCAATCTCGTGACAGTAAGCTGGTTCGTCCATTCTCTCAATGGTGATCTGAGGAGCCTCATTATCCCACCTGATTTTGAACATGGATGACATAGTGGCTAGCGCGTCTGCTAGTTGATTTTCCTCTCATGGAAAATGTTCAAAGGTAATTTCCTCAAAATGTGGGATCAGTGCCGACACATATTCTTTGCAAGGGATGAGATTAGGATACTTCGTGTCCCATTCTCCTTTGATCTGACTGATGACTAAGACTGAATCTCCAAATACACTTAAGGACTTGATTCCCAAATCTATGGCAGCATTGAGACCCATAATACACGCTTCATATTCCGCCATATTATTGGTATAGTTGAAACACAATCTAGCAGTAAAGGGAGTATGGCAGCCTTCAGGGGATATGATTACGACGTTGATACTGTTGTTGAGTGCGTTGGAAGCTCCGTCAAAGACCAAGGTCCATCGGGATCCTTGTTCAGGTCTTTCATATGGTCTGAGTTTTTCACAATTGTTTACCACCATAATGTCTTCGTTTGGGAATTCGAACTTCATGGACTGATAGTCATCCATAGCCAGATGAGCAAGGTGATCGGCTAGCATACTGCACTTTATTGCTTTTTGGGTAGTTTATTGAATGTCGTATTCATTCAAGACCATCTTCCATCTTGCTATTCTTCTAGGGAGGGGGGCTTCTCGAATATGTATTTAATTGGATCCATCTTGGATATCAATAAGGTAGTATGGGTCAACATATACTGTCTTAGCCGGTGAGCAGCCCATGCCAGAGCGCAACAAGTTTTCTCAAGCAGTGAATATCTGGTTTCACATTCGATAAACTTTTTGCTCAGGTAATATATTGAATGCTCTTTTCGGCCAGACTCGTCATGCTGCCCCAGCACACACCCCATTGAATTTTCCAAGATAGTTAGATACATGATCAAAGGTCTTCCCTCGACTGGCGGCATCAAAACGGGAGGCTCTTGAAGGTGTTCTTTGATCCTGTTGAAGGCATCCTGGTAGTCGTCATTCCATTCCACCATTTGATCTTTCTTCAGTAATTTGAAGATTGGTTCACAAGTAGCGGTTAGATGGGAAATGAACCAGGCGATGTAGTTTAGCCGTCCTAAGAATCCCCTAATTTCCTTCTCAGTGCGAGGAGCATGCATTTCTTGTATTTCTTTTACCTTTGCAGGGTCCACTTTGATAACTTTGTCACTGATAACGAAGCCTAAAGGTTTACCGAACCTTACTCCTAAAGTGCATTTATTTTGATTCAACCTTAGTTTGTATCTTTTCAGCCTTTCAAATAGTTTCTGCAGATGGTCAAGGTGTTCCTCTTTGGTTTGAGATATGGCTATCATGTCATCCACGTAAACTTCTATCTCGTGATGGATCATGTCGTGAAACAGAGCTACCATGGCACGTTGATAGGTTACCTCAACGTTCTTCAACCCGAATGGCATAACTTTGTAACAGAATATGCCCCACTGTGTGACGAAGGTCATTTTTTCCATGTCCTCAGGTGCCATTTTGATCTGGTTGTATCCGGAGAAACCGTCCATGAAGGAGAATACTTTATGATGTGCGGTGTTTCCAACCATAATATCAATGTGGGGAAGCGGGAAGTCATCCTTGGGGCTTGCCCTACTCAAGTCTCTGTAGTCCACACACATACATACCTTTCCGTCCTTTTTAGGCACTAGAACAACATTGGCGACCCATTGTGGATAGGAGGTGACAGCTAAGAATCCGGCGTTGAACTTCTTCATGACTTTAGTCTTGATTTTCTCTGACATTTGCTGCTACATGTGACGGACTTTCTATTTTACCAGAGGGCAGTCTTCTTTTGTCAGCAGACGATAGACCGCGATATTAGTGTCGAGTCCTGGCATGTCTTCATATGACTAGGCAAAGACCTCAACATAGTCATGTAGTAACTGAGTTAAGTGCTTCTTGACACTAGGCTCCAGGTTGGCACCTACCTTGACTTCTTTCTTGTCCTCTTCAGTACCTAAGTTAATTGTTTCCACTGGCTCTTCGTGGGGCTATATGGTCCTTTCTTCCTATTGCAATAACCTGGCTAGTTCCCCTGGTACCTCATAATCTTCCTCACCTTCGTCTTCGGCTTGGTAGATTGGATTTTCAAACTCATAATAGGCCATAGCAGAATCGTTACCCATGGGATCTTGAGTGGATGTGGATTTGCATTTTAATATGTGAGTGTGTGTAAGAGCATAACTACCTTTGAAAATAAAAAGGGTAAAAATAAAAACAAAGAGCGTAAAATTTTGCATGCAAAAACGTCCATGATTTATTGATGACATATGAAGATGAAGTAACAACCCTCACAAGTGGACCATTGTGGCTCGGGTAAGACACGAGGTTTTAAAGTCTAAATTGTTTAATTATTATAAGTCCGACAAAAAAAATTAAGACAATTGCTCTTGAACAAAAGTAATAGGGACAAATTCTTTGGCCTCTCAGTTGTTGAGTCCTCCACTGACGATTGGGAAGATCCACTCGTCCAGGTCACAGCTGTCATAACTATCTTCCACTGTGTTCACTCCCTGATTGCTGATACGTAAAGGTGGCCCCCTAACGCGAGTTCGTCGAACAACTCTTTGGGCCTCTGAAGTAAAACCCAAACCAAATTTGTTGGATTTATAGGGAATATCTAGAATTTGACTCCAGATAGTGCATCCATCTTCTTCAACCACTGCTATAGCATCCTTCAAAGAGGCCATTTTCAATGGTGGTCTAGTAATATTTGGAGTCTTGGTTGCCGCAACTATTTGTGGGACTTCCTCAAAATGCTGACATGGAGTTTCGATGAACTCACCATCCATTTCCACGTACCTGAAAGAGTTCATGTGGCTAACCATGTACTCCTCCTCCCCATGGATAGTGGTGATCTTTCCCTTGATTGGGTACTTCAACATCTGATGTAATATAGAGGTAACGACACCAGCGCCATGAATCCAAGGTCGGCCTAAAAGACAGGAATAGGAAGGGCAGATATCCATCATATAGAAAATCGAATCAAAAGTATAAGTTCTAAATTTTATAGGGATGTCAACTTCTCTGTGCACTGTCCTTTTAGAACCATCAAAGGCCCTTACTATAATGTTGCTAGGCTTTAAAGTGAGTCCCTCGCAGTCTAGCCGGTCAAGAGCATTTTTGGGCAAAACATTCAGCGATGAGCCCGTATCCACTAGAACGTGGGCTAGTGTAGTGCCCCTGCACTCAATGGAGATGTAAAAGGCATCATTGTGTTTCCTTCCTTTGGGAGTCAAGTCGGTGTTAGAAAATCCCAATTCGTTACCAGCAGTTAGACTGGCCACACAATTCTCAAATTGATCAATGGAAGTCTCTTGGGGAACGTGGGCGGTTTTTAGAAACTTTACCAAGGCTTTGGCATGGGCCTTAGAACACAAAAGTAAGGCCAAGATTGATATTTTCGAGGGGGTTTTCCCCAACTGTTCAACGATGTTGTAGTCACTTTTCTTGATTATTTTTAGTATCTCTTCTATCTCCTTTCTAGAAGTTTCAGGAATATCCTTTGGATGCGCCTTCATCTAGATAGGCTCAGATAACACCTCCTTGCCCCTTGTCTTGGTCGCAGGAATAACAGTAGGATTGTCAACAGGAGTATCACTGGGAATGCTTGTAGAAGCGGTAACAGGAGTAACAATGGTTTTTGGAGAGATCTCAGGTGAGAAGATTCTTACACTTCTTGTCATCTTATTGGTCCCAACGATATTGACGATGTCAGGATCAGTGTCTTTTGTAACTTTGTCTTTGATAGCCAATAGATCTTTCTTGGCGCCATAGTAATAGACGTCAGCCCCATAGTTCTAGGGAACAACTTTATCCGAAGAATATGGTATTGGCCTTGGCGTGTGATGATTAGGGGAGCAGACTTTGGAACAGATGTAATCCTAACGGGTCTTTTGGTGGAGACCCTGGGAGGATTGTCGGAGATGGTGATTATTGAAACATCTTCACAGGAATTTCTGATAAGAGGAACTTTTTCAAACAAGATTTATTTGTTATTCATCAGGCATTGGACGCCCATCTTCAGTAACAAACAACCATTGGGTAGAGACTCACATAATTGACAACTTTCATCACAACCCAAAAACAGACCGACTCGCAATAGATTATGTTTAATGGTCAAAAGAGGAGTAGTTAAATCATTTGTGGAGGAAACAAAACACTCATCATCGATAGCATTGACACATTGACCGTGTTTGGGCATTGGCGCCGTAATAACATTAGGTGTTTCTGGGGGATCAAACTCAATCTCTTTTGCCTCGATCAGGTCTTGTATCTTATTCTTCAAGGCCTAACAATCGTTTGTATCATGCTCCGGGCTTTCAGAATGATAGGCACACCAGGCATTCGGGTTGTAACGAGGAGAAGCTGTATTGGTGTTATTGGGAGCTTCCTTTAGGGTCACCAGATTAGACTTCAAAAGATGTGACAGAACTTGGGACAAGGTCATATTGATTCGCGTGAATCGTCTCATGGGCGCCTCTGGCCTACGTTGATAGTTTTGCTGCTGATTTGGTGCAGGATTGGAAATCATAACAGCCCCTACCATCGGGAGATGTTCAGTTTTGTTTTGATTCCTATGGTCGTATGCAACACTGACTTCCTTCTTTCTGGTAAAGGGTTTCTTCATCGCGCTCGAGGGTACATCTCTTTGAATTTTGCCACTTTTTATACCCGATTCTACTCGTTCACCGGTCATGATTAATTCGGTTAATCCAGACAAGGAGCTTCCGATCAAATGGTTGAAAAATGGTCCAAATAACGTGCCTAAGAACATATCCACTAATTCTCTGTCAGATAGAGGGGGCTGGACTCTTCCCGCGAGATCCCGCCATTTTTTAGCATATGTTTTGAAACCTTCACCTGCACTCATAGACATGCCTTGCAATTGTGTTCGAGTGCGAGCTAAGTCAGCATTATACTGGTATTGCTTGTAAAAAGCGGCAGCCAAATCTTCCTAATTGTGAATATTGGTTCCTTCCAATTGATAGAATCAATCCAACTGCGTCCCCGACAAGCTTTCTTGGAAGAAATACACCCATAGGTTCCTAATCCGCAGTATGGGGTTGAATTTTCCTGACGTATGACCTTAAATGCATCTTTGGACAAGAGACACCGTCATACTTAGCGAAAATGGGGACCTTGAACTTCTATGGGATGACAACCCCTGAGACAAGTCCTAGCTCTTCAAAATCTAATCCGGGTACCCTCTAGATTTCCATAGCATTGGGGCGATCCTCCAACTTCTTGTATTTATCGTCAGCTGGAGGATACTGCTCTTCAGAGTAATCAACCTCTTCCTCTTCTTCAGACTCTGGCTGGTCATTTACTTCCTTGTTTTTCCCTTCTTGATTGTCTCCTTCACCTGATGAGGTTGCAAAATCTAGAGTTCGCCTGGCTGGTCCTTTGAACCTTCTTCCCAAATTCAAAACACCAGTCGGTTTCTTTGTTTTCTTCTTCCTTTCTTTGATCAACAGAGTTTTCAAATCCTCTTGTCCATTTGCCAAAGTCAAGAACATTTGTTGGAATTGATCGTTATGCGCTTGGAGATCTTTTATTGTCTGTTCAATATCCATCTCACTAAAATAAACAGTAGAAAGATAAGGAGACATGCTATAAGAAACTTGTTTTTGTTATAATGAATGAAATGCATATGCAAATGATTTCAAGGAAATTAGAGATTTAAATTTGTTTAGACAAAAAGGAAACACACGTTATATTAATAAATCCAAGTTTACGTACATCATGCCTCTTTGGGCTTACAATGAAAGAAATAAAATTCAAAAACTCCTAAGACAAAAAGGTTAAACGCATCCTCTTTGGCGCGATGTAGGCGTTCAGACTCCGCTCTTCATGAAGCTGCTTGGTGAGTTCCAGAACTTTCTTCTCACTGGTGTAGAATAGGGCTTCGAAAGTGTCTCGTTCTTCCTTTAGCTGAATCCAATCATTTTGCAAGTCTTCGAGAGAGGTAGGCATGTTGGGATGAAGGATGGTATACGAGACATCTACTTCAATCACAGGCCCTATGATGATAGGGAGGATGGAGGGGTAAGGCATTGTGAGACTCTGAGCATGAGCTCGTACCCACCTAAGGTAAGGCTCAAGGGGGATGGAATTTTTGTGTCCCAATGTCCTACTATCCACCTTGTTTACCATCCTCCAAGATTGTATAAACCTCTGACGGTAGCCTTGATCGTCGCTTTCGTAGTCGAACACCAAACCCTGGATGAGCATCTCATGAGGACCATCTCTTCGGGCATACCCAAACTATCATAAAGCTAAGAAAGGGTTGTAAGTGATACCTCCCCTAATGCCAAGCAGAGGGACGTTAGGAAATTCCCACAATGGTCAATGATAAAAGTATCTTCCAAGGATCTCGAACACCAATGAATATCAGAGTGGGTGAGGGACATCATCCTTTAAGACCATGTCAATCTTTGCTTGTTCTTCAATGCTGATCAAGGTAGGTGTGAAGTGAACCACTTGGCGAGTAGGGGAATACAACACAAGAGAGTACCTCTTTTCTTCATGTGCGGGTATGGAAGCAATGTAAGATGTCTCCCAGCAAGGTAGGTATAGGATTATGAGAGAGAAAGACTTTGATGGCATTTACATCTATGAATTGGTCTGAGTTGGGGAATAGAACCAAACCATAGATGAGAAGGGACAGGACTTCTTCAAAGGCTTGAAAATCCATATCTTCCCAGAATGAGAAAGCCTTCTCCAATAGGAACTTGGCTAGGAACCCTTTGACTCCGCTTCTTGTCTCCCAATTTGCTATAATATCGAGTCTCTTCAGATGCAAAGCTTAGGAAATTAATTCAGGTTTCAGAATCCCTTTTAGACTGGTGAACGGTATTTGATCAAGCACGGGCACTCCTAACAGTAGAGAGAACTCTTCCAGTGTAGGCACCAACTGATAGTCAGGAAAGGTGAAGCAATGATGTATGGGATCAAAGAACTGGAAAAGCACACACATCATTTCCTCTTGGAAATTGGAGGTATCCAAACTGAGGAGTCGACCATATTTCCTGGTAAAAGGAGAATCTCTGGGCACCTTTGATGCTAACTCTTGGAGCTGAGGGTGTGCTTTCACGAAGCTGATTCGGATGGTGTTCCTTCGGACGGGATTTATGGCCTATAAAACAAAGCAAAGATAAATTCCTAAATCCTTGAAATGGTTAGTGAGAATGCTTATGATGTTATGATGTTTATGATATTATGTACAAGTAAGCAAGTTGTTATGTACACACAAAGCAGACAAGTCCTTAGGTTTAGGCTTGCATGGGGTTTGTAGGTAAGTACCCTCTTGAAGTTTAGTTGGCTCAACCTGTCCTAGTAATGGTAACCGGGTTCTAAAGGATCTCAATATCACCGACCTTTCTTTTAGGCATTGTCTCAGCACAATCAATCTTTTCTTGCGGCCGAGATATCCCAAACGTCCAATCTCAATGAGTGTAGTATCGAGTATAAACCAATTTTCATCTTTCCACCGAAACCAGTTATCTCATTACGTCCTAATGGCCAAGTTGTTCAATTAAGGTTCTAAGGTCAGTTAGTGCTTCATGACGCCTCTTAGCGGCCTCGTACTCTCCTCGATTCAACACAAGGGATACCGGTACCAACAAATGTGTCACACTAACGTAGCCATTATTTTAACCATATCGGTCTATGCCGTACAATTTTCATAATTTATTGCTACTTACCAAAAAAGGTGCCCCAGATCTGGGTAGAGGATCAAAACAAACCCAAACAAGGAACCATAATGTAAAGAAAGAAAAATCAAACAAAGTAAAGCAAGTAAAGGTGATCTAGCCCTAAGGTAACCCCATTTTTAAGTAATTCTCCAGCAGAGTCTCCAGTTCTGTAACACGGTGGGAGAACTGGCTGGGATGTTTTGAGTTTGATCGCAATTGTTGTGGTTAGAAAGAGTCGCCACCGACTTTTCTTTTATCCAAAAAGGAAAGGTTGAAAAGAACAGGAAAAACCTTTCGAGATTATTTCTTGAGTTCGGGGGTAGATTATGAAAAGGGAAGGTATTAGCACCCTTTTCATCCGTAGTTATCTACGGGCTCTTAGTTGCTTGCTAGATCACTTGATTTTTGTTTGACAGTGTGTTTGTGATGTGGGTTTTGAAAGTATTTTGGAAAGGAATGTCTTTTTAATATTTCTCGTCTCTATAAGAATGCGTACAAAGTATTTTGTCTTTTGAAAAATGTTTCAAAGTGGAATCGTGGGTGTATAAAATGTTTTTCTTGTGAGCAAGCGAGAACCGAGGAACAACCTACCTACTCAAAAGGTCTTAAATGTTCTTTTCCTCCTCCTTTAGATGTTGTTATCTCACCATTGTTTTGGTAAGAAACCCTATCGTTGGATGTGAAGGGACGAACGTGGGACGTTTTGTATAGTCATTGAAGGCAACTTATGGGACGTTTTAGCAACGTCATTTAGGGACTAGATCGTTTACCAAAGGAAACATTGAGGGTCATTGAGGGACTACGATCCTTATCGAGGGTCTTTGCTGAAACGCCCATATTCGAGGGACATGACTATTTTCCTAAAGGGAACAAAGCGGGATTACCCTAAGGGTGCAAGTTTGAACGGTGTGTTTGATTTACATGCATTTAGTCTTGATTAGAGTTATCTATTTGTTGATTTTGTGTCTTTCTATACAAACCCTAATTACTAACATTTATATTTGAAAGCGATAAATTGAGGAAATGTAAAATCCTACAATATTACATCGTTTAGGGATGGGGGTACAATTTTACAAATGGGGGGTTGCAAGAATTTTAAATCCTAATTATCTATTACAAGCATATTGAATTACACAATACAAGAAAGGAAAGGATTTGTTTTAAAAATGATTTCTTGTCTTAATAAATTAAAAGGAAAATAATTATTTAATAAAAGAAAATATTTTTGATGCCTTTTTATGTTAATAAAAAATAGTACTAGTGCTATAAATAAAAAAACAAGATAGAAAAAGTAAAAATAGTGAGAAATAGGATCAGCATGTTGCTGAAAGAAAAACAAAGGGGATCAGAAGTTCTGATGTCAGACACGCTGTGGTTCGAAATGTAACGTCAGAGGAAATCAGAAGTTATGGATTGATGCACTCTGAGGTCCTGAAAGAAACGTTAGAGGGGAAAACAGAAGTTCTGGGTTGCTGCACGCTGAAGTTCTGAGTGTCAAAACAGTTAGAAAGTCCTAGAAGTTCTGTGTGTGTTAAAACAGTAAGAAAGCCTAGAAGTTCTGTGTGTTAAAATAGTGGAGAGAACTTAGAAGTTCTGTGTGTGTTAAAACAGTAAGAAAGGTCAGAAGTTTTGTGTTGTTAAAAAATAAGTGGGAAAGAAAAACTCAAGTTTTGTGTTACACTTCACCTCCTTCCTTAAATTAGTCAGAACATCTGCAACTTATTCAGTTCTTAATAACAGCAAATCAAAAAGATAAAAGCACAACCGTTTATAAAAGTTCTAATCCTAATTATGAGCCTAGATTTATTCAAGAAGTTCTGATCCACAATTTTTCTACTTATGCAATGGTATGGGCGGCATCAACACTATGATATTTACATATTTAATGATGTTCTGAATGAAAAATTCAAATTCAGGAAGACTTACCTTGAATCTGAAACATGTGTTTGGGACTTGAGCTGCTGCCTTCAGATGTTCTGGGGTTAGCAAGGAACGGAACGGAATGTTATGTTCTTTGATTCAAAGGGAAGAACAAAGGTTTGGTTTTGTTTGGGAATTCTGGGTTTACGAATGTTTGACTGTTTTCTTTTCTCTCTTTGATAATTCTCTATTTCCAAAAGCCATCCCCTTGAAGATGTGATGAAGCAACTTATTTATAGACGGGTTTGTTGTGGTTTTGGGGGAAAACAAATGGGATTTTAAACATTTTTGGCATATTGTTCCTTTTTTTTAAACACAGCTTTTGTATGCTAATTTGGTGCAATTATGGGGTTTGAAAAAGTGCAGGCGTGGACTGGATCAGCAGCACTTTGGAGTGTTGTGGGGCCTGGATGCAGGACTGTGCTATAGTAGTGCAGCAGGCTGCTCAAACGAGGTTTTGGGATTTGGTGATGTTTTGATTGCGGAAGACCAGAGTGAGATTTGAAGGGTGAGGTTCTAATCGAAGCATAAAACGTAGCCTTCATATGATGAAGAGTCATGGTCTGATTGAAGAATCATGTTCTGAACCATGTTTGTAAATTTTGACTGTACTCGCGTGGAGGCTGGCCTAGAAGTTCTGAAGTATCATATTCTCTTAACACTTAGAAAATTTTCTAAATGTTTAGAATTTTGATTTTTCAGAGCAATTTCTGACTTCTGATTTTTTATGAACCAATTTCATGTCCTGATGAAAGATAATTGTTGAAATTTTATTTTTGATCAAAAAGTCAAAGTTTTACTTTTTAGTATGCTTTTGACCATTTTTCCCTTGTGAATGACTTTCTTAGAAATTGGTAATCCAAGACTTGAAACTTTCCAGAAACAGACCTGAGGGTCTAAGATGATCCTTTGAGAAATGAGAGGGCAAATTTTGGGGTACAACAGTATCACACCACCTTTCATACAAAAAAATCGATGTTACGATATTATTTCAATAAAAAGTCTTTAAACTTCAAGACAAACATAAGTTTTGCATTAGAAGTATCATTCTAATAATAAACATTCTTTGCATATAAACAAGTGCTTGACATCAAGAAAGCTTCCATAATGAGCATCAGAAGAAGAGTTTTATCATCCCAAGGGACACATTATCTTCAAAGTTCCGTTGAACAGGAGAAAAAGTGTATCAAAGTTTGATTACCCTAAGGGGTAGAGAAGCATTTGAATACTCAGTTGAGCAAGAGTTCAGTTAATATGGGGAAGTCATGTCAAGATTCAAAGAGTCTCTCAAAGTGTCCAGTAATCGGGGGCAGTCAAGTGTCGTTGAAACCATTTCCAACATTGGTTGGTCAGGGGCAGTGTTCTAAAGCTCATAACACCAGGACATGTTATCTTGATGGCACAGATCTCAGGAAGTCCTTTCGAGGAAAAATTTCTTCAAAGGCCCTACAGGCTAGGGCAAGGCAATATGCAGAGGAATTTCCTCCTCTTCAAGAGTTGATCAGGTTAGTTCATGCGCAAGCTAAACAACTTGTGAGTTCGAAGAGAATGTCGGGAAGTCAGGATCATTATCCTCAATAGAGATAAGAGATTTAAGTCCAGATTATTGGAATTCCTCAGCAAAAATCAGGACTCTATCGATGGAGTTCCCAACAGATATCCAACATTGTTTTGGAACTTTGCTTATAGTAATCATCATTGCATCACTAAAAACGCGTAGCATTTCCACCGAGGTGGAGCATTACACTAAATATCTTAAACATGCATTGAAGCATAAGCCATATTCAAAGTCTTTCTAAAAAGTACCCTTTGCATCCATAGTTAGGCTGATGGAACCTCTCCGAAGAGAATTCTATCCCTCAGAAATCTCAGGTGGTATTCCCCGCAGGTTTTCCTTAAATCATATCTTCTTCTTGTTGTTTTTTTCTGCAAACATACTTGACTTTGTGTCTGTTTCCCACAAATCCACAATCTAACTCATACCAAGCGTCTTGATTTTTGAAAACTCTCGTTTCCTCACACGCGAGAGAATTGTTTCTCCTTACCTTTTGTAAGTCAGTCCCTTTATTGTCTTTTGCATAAGGGATGTGTCTCACCTTTTGTAAGTCTTATCGGTCTTTTACATGATAAAGTTACCTGCTGTTTTCTATTTACAGTTAGAGTGAGAGTAAGATTTGGTGTATAACATGTCTTGCTTCTCAATCATTTGAACAACCCTACTTTGTGTTTGGCATTTCATATAATTGTCACTCTTAGAGAATTGCACCCTACTTCAGGTTCAGGGATAATGTAGTTATTTTACTTCTTGCAAGTACCCAAGTATTTCGATTACCTTTTGGAATTCAATACCTATTGTACCCCAAAATTTTCCCTCCCATTTTACTCAACATATGTTCATTGAGATCCTCAACTTGCTCAAGGATGCCCAAGAGTTGACCAGACAAACTCTCTCCTAAAGCAATGAACCTCCAACTAGGGTTTCCATTTTCATCAAGATGGGTGAGCTCCAAAGGCCTCATATGCTCTCCATAGTCCTAATATGTTCCCAAGACCATCCATTTCAAGTTTCATGCTTTGCACAAGAAGTTTGCTCAGTCAACTGCTCAGATGCTTGAAAATCAACTATATTAGGTCAAAAGTCAATTGTGGCCCACATACAGTCAAACTTCAAGATTTTTGGTCAACATCAAAATTTTTAAGTGATATCCATCATTTTATCAAGGGTTGATCATGATTTCCCAAGGAATGCTCCTAATTCATCAAAACTCAAAAGTTTCTAAATTAGGGTTTCTCAGGAAAAGTTAACCAAGCATAACTTTTACATACTTTATCAGAAATTTCTCATCCAAGGCTCATTTTTAAGAGAATTTAGTTCCCTGGAACTCATCTTCAGTCCTCAAGTCCAAGAAATGTACTCATGGAAAGATATGAATTCAAATATTATAGGTCATTCCAAAAAGTCAACAAAAATACCTTTTGAGTCAAAGCTCCTTACATGAACATGGAAGATCCAATTGAGATGAAACCAAATAGGTTGCTTAGGGGACATCCTAAGCTTTCTAAAAAGTCTAGGAACACCCTCTTAGGGTCAAAATTGAGAGAAATATGCATTGTCAAAGTTGGTCATTTTTGGAAATTTGCGCAAAGTCAACAATGCCTAAAATTGCATTTTTTCCACATGGGCCCATTTTTTAAAGATTGAATCTCAGTCCTAGCATGGTCCACGACCTATGGGACCCTCCATGCCTTTTTATTTTTGCTTATTTAATTTATTTTGATTTTTATTCATTTAAAATCAAATAAATTCAAATAAAATCAAATTAAATCAAATTTGTGGAATAAGATTTGTTTTGCATTGAACTATAGATCTCATATGTTGGCAATGATCAAACAAATCGTGCAAGCTCTAAAAAGAAGAGAAAATCTCCAACTTTGGAAAGATTTGAATCAAAACTTCAAGACCATCAATATTTTGATTCTTTCCAATTTTTATTGACCTAATTGGATTCATTACTTATAGAGAATCTTTGCGAACCCTAAAAGAGAGAACACACGCGCAACCTGCCTCCCAAGAACAAGAACAAAGTTCAATTTTTTTTGTGAAAAAGTGCAGATCGAATCTTTTATTACAGGCCGTTTCAAGCCATTCCAAGAATCAAAACATATTCCTGGATATCCTCTGAAGCGATTGCAAGCATTATCAAGGCCTGAAGCATCAAGAATCAGACGCTAGCACCTTCACGGTTTGCCTTTTTTTCAAAACTCGGTTACAATGATTCTTGTATCATAAACATGTTTTGATTATATATCTATGTTTGTTATCATATTTGCAACGTACTGGAATACTTTGATTAGAGTTTGAGTGCAGGTATGGACATCTGCCATGGTTAGGGTTCATGAGCTCGAATTTGGGGTTTCCTTCTCTAGGGAAAATTAGCCCAGATTATGGGTACCATAACACTCAGGGGGTTATTTCCTATTGACCCTTGCCCTTGGTTGGGATTGATATTACTTGTGATGCGTTTTTTATGTTTAAAGGTTCGTAGCCACGCAGAAAAACCGTCAATATAGCGTATAGTGACGAGTTCGTCTGTAGGTAAAAGCTCTTTCTAAAACAATAGTCCCTGGAGAAGAAGATGAGGGCGTGGCAGCATACCATTGACTTGTTTAAAATTCGCGTGTTTTCTTGGGCATAACGTTCTGTTTATATTATATTCATTTTATTTGATTATATGCATGACTAACAATCCAGCACAGATGACAAAGAGAGAAGTTTTCAAGGTGTGCGTGTGTAGGAGGTCAGGGGTTCGATCCCTGCCTCCTACATAATATTTTTCCTAATGTTTAACTGCAGATCTGGTACTATCATCCCAAGCGTGCCTACCATACACCTCCACGTCTCATTATTGGATCATCACAAGGCCCAGATCTAACACACCACAAGTGTAGCACATGGTGAACCCTCCAAAGGCCAATGACACTAGATCAGGCGCAGCCTTGGGCCAACTATTATGGGCCTGAATAAATTCAGCATACAACCCCAGGATTATTTTTCATACCAGGCCCATTCTTTTTCTTTTTAATTTCTTATTTCAATTATTTGTTTTAATTATTTTTTTCACAAAAAAAATCGTTGTTTTTTTAATTAAATCAAAAAACATAAAAACACAAAAAATATTAGAATTAGTTTTTTTTAAAATATTTAATTCTATTAATTAATTAGGTTAATTAGACTAACTTAAATTCTTTTTTCTTCATAATTAAAATTAATTAGAAATTAGGTTAATTTGCAAAATCAATTATTTTCTCTCAAAAATCTAAAAATATTTTTTTATTTACTAAATTAAATATCTTTGAATTTAGTTTCCATTCCTCGTATTTAATTTCATCGCACGCATTTATTTCATTAATTTTCAATCAATGTAATTGCTCCGAGTTTGTAATAGTTAACATAGGTTTATTTATTATTTTCATTTACTGTTTTCCCCCAGTTTTTGATTGTGTAATCCCCCTCCCCAAAGCCTTGTAATAGTTAGGTTTTAAATTCTCGCACTTTACTTTCCACAATTATAAACTGCCTAAATGTATGGATAATAGGATTGAATGGCAAGATAAATCAATTTAAAACAGTAGATAACCCTAATTGTGCAAAGATAATTAACTAAAAAAAGTACACTTGCACATGCTCACTCCTAGGGTTTGCCCCGCTTGGTTGCCTCAGAAATAATGGTCGTGTCTCTTGAACGTAGAGATACCTTAGAAATGACCCACGATTCAAAGTCGTCATAAACATCATAGTCCCTACTTGTCCCTCGAGTTTCCTACGAATTGATCTTACGATGATAGTCCCTTCAAAATGATAAGGTATCCTTACTTGTTGCCTTCAGAGACCATTTCGTCCCTTCGAACGTCCCTTTAAAATTCCAATGATGGAGCTACCTACTCCTTAATAGTAGGATAGCGCTGTCTAAAGGAAACAACAATGAACAAACCTTTTTTCGAGTAGGTAGAAAACTCATAAGTACTTGCTCAAAATAAAAACTTTTCACACAAACACTTTTCAAAAACAGTTTTCAAAATAACTTCGTCACACCCTTGAGGACTGATACAAGGGTTATCACGAAGTAAATAAAACTTTTTCAAAACACACACAAAAGTAATTTCAAAATGAGCAAGTACCTAAGAGCCCGTGGAAAACCATGGATAGAAAGGGTGCTAACACCTTCCCTTTCTATAATCTACCACCCGTACTTAGAAACATTCTTGAAAAAGGTTTTTTCTGTTCTTTTCCCTTTTCCTTTGTTGGATGAAATAAAAGTCGGTGGCGACTCTTACTTACCGTAACATTTGTGAACGAAAAATGCAAACCAGTATAACAGTCGGTTCTGCCACCGTATCACAGAACGAGCGACTCTGTTGGGGAATTAAATAAGTGGGGTATACCTTAGGGTCTAGATCATTTCTAAAAATTTATTTCTTGTTTGTTTTGTCTGCTTTATCCTTAAAGGGTTTTGTTTGGGCATTATTAAAAGATCCTGCACCCGGATCTGGGGGCACTTATTAGGTAAATAGCAATAGATCATGGAAACTGTACGGCATAGACCGATATGGTTTAAGCGATGGTTGTGTTAGTGTGACACTTTGGTTGGTACCGGTATCCTTCGTTTGGAAACAAGGAGAATATGGGGCCTCCGCGTGGTGTCTTAAAGCACTAACGGACTTTAGAACCTTAGTTGAACAAACTTGGCCATTAGAAAGTAGTGAGATAGCCGGCCTCAGTATAAAGCTGAGGATTGGTTGATACTCGATGCTACACCCATTGAGGTCAGACTTTTGGGATATTTTGGCCGCAAGAAAAGATTGCTTGAGCTGAAACAATGCCCGATAAAGGATGATCAGTGATATTGAGAATCTTTAGAACCCGGTTACATTTCTAATACAGGTTGAAACCAACTAAACTTCAAGAGGGTACTTACCTTTAACCCCATGCAAGCATTTGAACCTAAGGTCTATTGTATGCTTTGCTTGTGTGTGGTTTACTCTGTTTGAACATAACATCATGCATCATAACATAGTTTTGATTCTCATTACACTAACCATTTAAAGGACCAAGGGAATTTATCTTTGTTCTGTTTTGTAGATCATGGCTTCCACTCGTAGAAACACTGTTCGAATCAGCTTTGTGAGAATACCTCCCCAACTCAAAGAACTAGTATCAAGGGTTCCTGAAACTTCTGCGTTCACTAAGAGACATGGTCGACTTCTCAATCTGGTTACTTCAAGCTTTGATGAAAAGATGATGGGTGTACTCTTTCAGTTCTTTGATCCCAAGCACCACTACTTCACCTTTCTAGACTATTAGTTGGTGCCTACCAAGGAAGATTTCTCTCAGTTATTGAATCTACTCATTCTTGACCAGGTGCCTTTCAGAGGTTTAGAAGAGGTTCCTAAGCCAGAATTCATTGCCTCAGCTTTGCATCTGAAACGGGCCGACGTGATATCCAATTGGAAAACAAGAAGCGGAGTCAAGGGTTTTCTAGCCAAGTTCTTAATAGATAAATCCCAGCTGTTTTGGGATAATTTGGACTTTTAGGCTTTTGAGGAGGTCTTGGCCCTTCTAATCTATGGGTTAGTACTGTTCCCTAATCCAGACTTACTCATAGATGTGAATGCTATCAAGATCTTCCTCTCTCGCAACCCTATGCCCACCTTGCTCGGAGATATCTTGCACACTCTCCATACTTGTACCATGAAGAGAAGAGGGGTTCTTATGTGCTACATGTCATTACTGTCAAGGTGGTTTATTTCTCACCTCCCTAAGTCAGTGCTGAAGAATGAAGAAGGTTTGGGTTGGTCGCAAAGTGTGATACGGTGAGAGAACTAACTTGGGTGTTTTGAGTTTGATCGCAAATGTTGCGGTTAGCAAGAGTCGCCACTGACTTTTCTTTTATCCAAAAGGAAAGGTGAAAAAGCATAGGAAAGACCTTTGAGATTTATTTCTTGAGTTCGGGGGGTAGATTATGAAAATGGAAGGTATTAGCACCCTTTTCATCCATGGTTTTCCATGGGCTCTTAGTTACTTGCTAGATCACTTGCTTTTGTTTGAAATTGTGATTTGTGTGGTTTTTGAAAGTATTTTGTAAAGAGGACATTGTTTAGGCAAATTTTGTAATGATTCTCGTTCGTAAGAATGTAAACAAAGATGTTGATCTTTTGAAAATGTTTTCAAGTTTGTAATATGTTTTAAAAGTGTGGGTGTTTGTTTTTGAAAATAGCAAGGATGTTTTGTTTTTAAATAGAGCAAGTAACTAAGAGCATTCTACCTACTCAAAAGTCTTTCATGTTAATTTTCTCTTTCCTTTGACATTGTTATCTTACCATTGATTTGGTAAGTAACCATATCTTTGGATGTAACTGGGACGAGCGTGGGTCATCATATAACCATGATTAGCAATGTTGCAAGGTATCTTAGCATTCTCTTTTAGGGACTAAGATCATTTGAAAGGCAACATAGATAGCGTCATCGGGGGACTATGATCTTATATTTTTGCTTGTTTTTGCTAAGATACCTCACATGCGTAATATGGCCAATTTGTAAGGCAACCAAGTGGATTTTACCCTAGGGGTGCTTGTATGCAAGTGTATTGTTTTTCATGCTTGATTTTGTATTTGATTAGGGTTTTCTAATTGATTGGTTTTAGTCTTTCCATACAAACCCTAATTACTAGCTTTTGTACCCCAAAATTTTCCCTCCCATATTTCTCAAAACTTTTCAAGAAGGATCCCCAAGTTGCTCAGGGTAGTCCAAGGGTTGACCAGACAAGCTCTCTCCTAAGGCAGTCTACCTCAAATTAGGGTTTCATGTTGCATCAAGATATTTGAGTCCAAGTGATCCCAAATGCTCACCAATGTCTTAATATGTTATCAATATCATCCATGTCAAGTTTCAATCCCTACAGAGAAAGTTTACTCAGTCAATTGCTCAAAGGCCTGAAAATCGACAGTGCTAGGGCAAAAGTCAATTGTGGCCCACATACAGTCAAACTTCAAGATTTTTGGTCCAAATACTCATTTTTAAGTATATTTCATAATTTTATCAAGGGTTGATCATGATTCATCAAGTATTGCTCATAATTCATCAAGACTCAAAAATTGCTAAATTAGGGTTTTGCAGGAAAAGTCAACTCAATTTTGACCAAGCATAACTTTCTCATACTTTATGAGAAATGACCCATCCAAATCTCATTTTGAAGAATATGCAATTCACTACAATCCATATTCATCTCCCAAGTTCAAAATATGCACTCACAAGAAGTTATGAATTTGGACATTATAGGTCATTTTGAAAAGTCAACAAAAATACATTTTTTGTCAAAGCTTCATACATGAGCATGGAATATCAAATTGAGATGAGACCAAAAGGGTTGCCTATAGTACATCTCAAGATTTCTAAAAAGTCCAAGAACACCTCCAAAGAGTCAAAATTGAGGAAGTTATGCATTGGTGAAGTTGACCTTTTTTGCAAAATTGCCAAAAGTCAACTATTCCTAACTTCAATTTTTGCCAAATGGGCCCAATATTTTTCACTTGTTTTGAATTGGAAACATAGTCCACGAGCTCTAGCCTTTGCCACTTGTCATTATCATGTTTCTATTATTTATTTTGATTTTTATTTGATTTAAATCAATTTTAATCAAAATAAATCATGAGAAAATCTAAAACATTGAAAACTCAAGATTTTATACTTGTTTCAGGTCACAAATACAGTTGGCAAGTATTCAAATTCGTGCAAGGCATTGGTGCGGACAAAAATATTGATTTTAAGCTATTTTTGGAATGACATTCAAGTGTATCAAATCACAATCAAACTCATTGATGGAGGAAGATTGAATACAGCCTATCAACCCTAATCCATTCCTTGATACATATAGAACATGTGCATACTCAAAACAGAGGGGGAAAACGTGAAAAAAAGAGGCGCAGGAACCAGAACAAAACAGAGGACCTGCATCCAAAAAACATAAAAAAGGTCCTTGTAGTGCTATTCATCGTCACCATCAAAAACACCAAAAACATTACAGTACAGTCCAGCTTAGTTTCAACCGTCCGGAGTAGCTTTCTGGAGATTCATCGAGATCCTCATCACATTTGGAGAAAACATTCAGATTCAAAACAGACAGTGCAGTCCAGAGGTAAGTCTTCTTAATTTGATATCTCATCATACATCAATAATGATTTATTTATTTTGAAGACAAGATGTAGCACTTTAATATCTTTTTGAACTAGCCATCTGCACCTTGTTTAGGCTTATTCAATCATTTGTTGTTCATGCTTATTCATTATATGCCATAAACTAACATGTACAATCAGTGAAACAATGTTTAAGGCAGGAAAATGCAGCTTGCATCGACACATACCATCATGTATCAACCCATCCTAGTGAAAAAAAACAGGGTATGAGTCGACACATAACCCTCATGCGTCGATCCATACTGAGTTCAGGTTGCAAAACAGAAGCTGGAAAAGCCTATGAGTCGATACATACGCGTTTCGCGTTGATTCAAGAAGGTGCATGAGTCGACACATCCCATTATGTGTCGACCCATACTGAACTAATTTTTGTTTTACAGGATCAACGAAAAGCTATGTGTCGATGCATAGCAGCATGAATCGACACATAGCAGTTCAAAATGCACAAACCATGCAAGCGTTAAGGCGTTGGAGTGCTTGAGGTCAGGGGTTCGACCCCTGCCTCCAACATTTGTTCTTTTCATATTTTCTTTCAGGCAATTCAGTACATGCATGAGGTTAATGACCACCATGCATCCTCATAATCCAGCGCGCCATTTGTCTTGAGATCTAGATCTGATGGTTAGAAAGAGGGGAGCACCATGGAGTCTAGTCAACACAGAAGCATGTGATCTGGGAAGTCAAACGTGGGCTTCAAATGATTGGGCCAAAAGCTTTCCTCTCACACCCCCTCAAAATGCTATTCAGGCCCATTTTCTTACTCTTTTTCTTTTTTACATTTTATTTAATTATTTCATTTAATTATTTTTACTAACAAAATCAAATTATTTTCTTTTTATCAAAAAATCACAAAAAATATTATTTTTCACAAATTAGGTCTAGATTTTATTTTTATTAAAAAAATCAATTAATTTAATTAGGTTTGTTAATTTAGGTAACTTTAATTCCTATTTTTGCAATAATTAAAATTAATTAGAATAAATAGGTTTTATTACTAACTGTGATACGGTGGGAGAACTGACTATGGTTTTGCGTTTGTTTTCGCAAATGTTTCGGTTGAGCAAGAGTCGCCACCGACTTTTTATTTTATCCTAAGGAAAGGTTTAAAAAGCACAGCAAAAACCTTTGAGATTTTTCGTGGGTTCGGGGAGTAGATTATAGAAAGGGAAGGTATTAGCACCCTTTCTATCCATGGTTATCCATGGGCTCTTAGGTACTTGCTTAGATCAACTTGCCTTGGCTTTCAATTGTTTGAAATGGTGCTTTGTGTATGGTTTTGAAAATGTTTTGAAAAAGATGCCTTGTCTAGGCTAACCTTGTAACAATTCTTTACTCGAATGTTTTAGAAAAGGTGTTTGTCTTTTTGAAAAGATGTTTCAAGGTTTTTTGAAAGTTTGTTTTGAAAGTGTTTGTGAAGTGTGGTTTGAAAAGATAGGCAAGTGTTTTGTTTTGCAAGTTTAACAAGTACTTAAGAGCTATCTACCCTAAAGTTCTCAAAGATTTTTGCTATGTTGTAACCCTTTTAACAATTTTGTTCCACCATTGAATTTGGTGGACAATCTTGTATTAGGATGTGAAAGGGACGGGGGCGGGTCATCGATTAGACCATAATTGCAATGGTGCCAAGTATCTTTGGGCAATTTTTCCTTAAGGGACTTGATCATTTTTTAGGCAACTTTTCGAAAGCGTCATCGAGGGACTATGATCATTTGAATTGTGTTTGTTTTGCCCAAAGAGACCTAACATGCAATATGGCCCATTTATTGAAGGCAACAAGTGGAATACCCTAGGGGTGCAAGTGTGATATGTGTTGTCCATTTTCATGCTTGATTATCTTGAAATTAGGTCAAACTAATTTTATTCTTTTTATTTGCATACAAACCCTAATTCTAGCATGGTATATTTAGAAAGCAATAAAGTGCGAAATTTAAATTTCCTAAACTATTACAACACAATATGGGAAGGGGGGTACAAATGTTCAAATAGGGGGATATTTAGACAAGGAATTTAAACCTAGCTATTACATCAATTTTGGAATATTTACAAAATAATTAATTGCATAAATTAAATGGAAAATAAAATAAAGATGCAAAATGCAAAAAGGGTTTTTAGATGTATGGAAAAAAGGGTGTTTTATATGTCAAATAAACAAAATGAATAAAATAAAAAAGGTAATATTTTTGGAGTTTTTGTGTTTTAAGGGTAAAACCCTAATTTCTTAAATAAATATATATATTATTTAATTTATACAAGTATTTATTTATTATATACAAAATAAAATAAAAATGAAGTATATTCATAAAAAAGTATTTTTTAGGTCAAATATTAATAAAATAAAAAATGTATATATTTTTTGTATATTTACCTAAATATACTAATATATATAAATATCTTTATTATTTACTAAATAAGTATTATATATACAAAATAATAATATTTAATATTTATAAAAAAAAGTATATTTTGTATAAAATGTTTTCAGAAGAAAAAAATGAAATAAAAATCAGAAATAAAATATATTTGCATTATTTTTCTAGTTTTTCTAAATAATAGTATATATATATTATTTATGTACAAATGTCCATATAGACAAATAAATGCCTAAAAAATATAAAAATGGTGTAAAAAATGTTTTTTTATGTTTTTAATATTATTAGCAAAAATAAACAAATCAGAATAAAAAGGGAAAAGTCAAAAAATCAATAAAACAAACAAAATGGGCTCAGGGGGTATGAAAGCAAAAATAGGGTGTGAAGAGAAATAGCACACAAGGCCCAGGCCATGAAGACCTTTCTTCAACCTTCAGACAGAAAAATGTTCCAAAACGCGCGCCTGTACTCAAGTTCAAACATCTGGATTCTTTGATCTTTTGCACAAACTTTCAACATAAGAAATGTTAATCATCAAGCCACGATTCTAAATATGTAAAGAACTCATCCTAACTCTCAGAAATGAGAGAGAATTTTAACATTCCCAAATCCTGACCTAACTTTTTATCAACATTCAGACCTTAAATTCTCATAGCTCAGGCAAAATAAATGGAAAGTAAAAGTATGTACAGATTCAGGGGCATGAGTAGAACACTTCTTATTCACAAACCTAGAGCTAACAATGCCTACATTAAGAGTTAGAATTTCAAGAAGATACCTGTTCAGTTGAAGTTGTATCTGGCAATGGGGGAGCTTTCAGGACAAGATGATGATCTGTACAGCTTGCCTGAAGTGTAGTGATGTTATCCCAATGCTTACTTTGCTTTGAAACACCTTGAATCGAGTTATGGACCTTCAACTGCAAAACAAGAAAGTGAAAATGGTGGAACTGATTAGAGGAGTTACAGGTCGTGTTTGAGACTTTGGTTAGCTTTAAGTGATGCTAGGGAATGTGTTTGATGAGCTTTTAGCAAGAAAGCGTGAAAGGGATGAGAGTTGGCACTCAAACTGCAGTAAGAGCTCTGTTTTGGCAGTTTGAGGGAGGTTCTGTATTCTAGAGGGCAATGGAGGTGTTGGAGTCGTGTGCTAGCTCAGTTAGGATGTCTTGAATGTGTATAAAATATTTGCTTAAGGGTTCTATTGCTGAGATGAAAGTTGTGTCGTGATATGCTCTATTTCTTACACTTTAAGCAACCAAAAGCCAAGTTGGTGTTTAGACAGGTAGAGGCCCCCATAACATGCTGCAAACCTTGGCATTGATCAGTGTGATTAGTCCCTAAACTTGTGCCAAGGGGATTTGATCTGTACTTCTTGGATTTTCATTTTGACATAAAGCTTACTTTTGCAAAAATGGTTAAAGTGCTTTATCTATTTTGGGATTAATCCATCATGCAATGCTTGAATACATAGGACATGGTCTTGGCACAAAGAGTTTGCATTAAGTTTATGAGTGTTGAATGGTTTAGAGGCCTGTAATCAAGTTGCATGCTGATTTGAGAAATTTTCACAAGTTATGAACATGGAAATTGGCCAATTCAAAAGTGAGTTTTTGCCATATTGCAAAATTCGATTCTCTCAAGTCATGAGGTTGTTTGATGAGTTCTTGGACATTTTGGAAAGCTTGGAATGTTTACTACAATCCATCTTTGAAATGAAAATTGAAATTCCAAGTGGAAGTATGTGAAAAATGGTCTTGAATTTAGGTAAAAACCTTGCCTAAAAAGGTCAAAATTTCACTAAGTTAAGAATGGTTTGGTACCCTTATTCCAAAAATTGTAACTTGAGATACAAGCTTCTTTTGGGAAAACTTTGTGAATCAAAGTTGCAGATTATGCAATAAGCTACAACTTTCATGTTTTGACTTTTGCTTGAATACAAATGAATCTTGGTGAGAAAGTGGGGCAAAGTTAGGAAAAAATTAGGGTTTTTCATAACTTAGAAAAATTCTAAGTTATGAAAAATTCTCATTTCAAACCCTAATTTGCAAATTTGGATTTCTTGATGAGCAAGTTTCATGATTTGGCATGTTTTGATGAAAAATGAATCTTGACTCTTGATTTTGACCAAAAAGTCAAAGTTTGACTTTTCAGTATACAGTCAAAATTGATCAATTGACTAGGAAATTCAACTGTCAATCTTGTGTATTTGGGATCTTTTGAACTTGTTGAGCATGTCAAGATAATTCTATGGGGTCCTTGAGTCCATATGTGAGCTTGGTTTGCTATTGGCTAGGTCAAACAGTCAAAAATTGCCTTTGTGCAGTCAAAACCCTAAAAATGACCATTTTGCCCTTTTGGTGATCTGATCAAATTTCTTGTGGAGTTGTGATCCAAACTTGATCAAATGGTCCATGTGAGTTCATGATGTTGATGTGGGTCAATTTTCATGAGGTTTGACTGTCAATTGGCCACAGTTGACTTTTTCCCCAATACAGATGATTTCTTGGTCAACTGTCCAATTGACTGGGCAAAACTTGGAATCAAGACTTGAAACTTGATGTGGATAAACTTGGGAGTCCAATATGAAGCATGAAAGTCATCTTAGGCATTTTAGGTCAGAACATCTTTGTGCAGACACAAACCCTAATTTGGGTCAACAGTGCAAGGAGAAGTCTTGAGCAGATGAAACCCTAACTGGATCTTGATCTCCAAGGGCTATGTGATGAGAAGTCAATGAGAAATGGGAGGGCAAATTTTGGGGTACAACACTAACTTAATTATATTATATTTTTTTATTTTTTCCTAAAATAACAAAAACCCAAAAATATGTCATGTAATTATTTTCATTAATTAATTTAATAAATTTAATTAACTAATTAATTGCATATTTAATTTAGAAAAAAAAAACGTATTTCTTTTATTAAAAACAACAAAAACATTTCTTTTCTTTTAATTAGGATAGAAGGGTCAAACCCTAGTTCGCATTAGATCTAATTTGTCATCGCACGCTTTATTTTATTTTTTATCCCAATTATTGTAACTGCTCACAGTTTGTAATAGTTTTAATTAGGACATTTATCTTCTTTTACCGCTTTATTTCAAAGGGTTTGTTTTTTGCTATGTAAATACCCGAAGCCTTGTAATAGCTTAGTTTAAATTTCGCATTTTAAATTCCACAAAATATTAATTGTTAGATGTATGATTAGGGATGCATGACAAGAATGTATGACTAATTTTAAAACGGTTAGATAACCCTAATATGTGCAAAGATAAATAAACTGAAACTGAATGACTCGCACATGCAGGTACACCCCCACTTGGTTGCCTTCGGTAAACGGTCATTGAGTATAGGATGCTGTTGTACCCCAAAATTTTCCCTCTCGTTTTATCAACATTTCCCCTCACAAGGATCTTTGAACTCAAGACTAAGCTAGGGTTTGCACTGCTCAAGACATCTCCTTCCACTGATGACCTAAATTAGGGTTTGAGTTTGCATAGGGATTTTTGGACCTTCAATGCTCAAATTTACTTTCATGCTTTATGTTGGACTCATGAGTTTGTCCATACCAAGTTTCAAGCCTTAAATCAAATCTTTGCCCAGTCAATTGGATAGTTGACCTAGAAATCAGCTATATTGGGGGAAAAGTCAAATGTGGCCAATTTATAGTCAAACCTCATGAATTTTGACCCACATCAATATTATGAACTCATATGAACCATTTGATCAAGTTTGGACCACAAATCCATAAGAAATTTGATTAGATCACCAAAAGGGCAAAATGGTCATTTTTAGGGTTTTGACTGTACAAAGGCAATTTCTGACTTTTTGACCTAGCCAATGGAAAATTAGGTTCAAACATAGACTCAAGGACTCAATGGCATCATATTGACCTATTTAACAAGTTCAAAAGACCTCAATTGCATTGGATTGACAAATGAATTTTTCAGTCAACTGATCAAAATTTGACTGTACACTGAAAAGTCAAACTTTGACTTTTTGGTCAAAATCAAGTGTCAAGGGTCATTTTTCATCAAAATGTGTCAAATTATGAAACTTGTTCATCAAGAAACCCAAAATTGCAAATTAGGGTTTAAAGTTGAAAATTTTCATAACTTAGAAATTTTCTAAGTTATGAAAATTTCTTAATTTTTCCTAACTTTGCCCCACATTTTCACCATGATGAAAATGGATTCAAACAAAACCTCCAACATGAAAGTTGTATTCCTCCATAAAGTCTATAACTTTGATTCACAAAGTTTTCTCAAAAAGAAGCTTGGATCTCAAGTTATGATTTTTGGAACAAAGGTCCCTAAAACTTTTAACTTAGTGAAATTTTGCCCTAGTTTAGGCAAGATTTTGACCTATCTTCTTGGCCATTTTTCACATTGTTCCACTTGGAGTCTCAAGTTTCATTTCAATTATGGATTATAGAGCATGTTTCAAGCTTTCCAAATTGTCCAAGAACTCCTCAAACACATTTGTGGTTAGAGATAATCGAAGGCTTGAAGTTGGCAAAAACTCACTTTTCACCCATGGCATATTCATGTTCATACAAGTTGCATTTTCAAATCAGCATGCCTTACACTAGCTTGCAGGCCTCTAAACCACTTCACACTCCATAATTAAATGCAAATCCATCAGTCTAAGCTTTTGTTTTTGTCATTTGGACATTGTACACAAGATTAGGCCCTAAGTAGAAAAATGCACATTTCCATTTTTGCCATAATGTGCTTTATGTCAAACCACTATCCCTTGAGCATTGGTCCATATCTCAGAGGGATAATCAAATCCACAAGTTAGAAGGGCCAAGGGAAATGTATGCAAGCATATTTGATAGCCTGTAGAGGCCTGTAACTTCACTTCCACATTCTTACTTCAAAAACAAGAAAATTGTCCAAAACCTATAAACTTGAAAACCAGCCAATGTTAACTTACACAAACAATTTGAACATCTTTCTCACACCCCCTTTGAGCTAGAAACACGATTGCTTGAGCCTCTAAACACCCCATAGCCAAAAATCACATTCCTTTGGCAAAACAGGGCAGGTTCTGCAACTTGAGTTCCATAGCTCATTTGGCTCGTGCGTTTTTCCCCAAGTTGCTTCAAACACCTTCCATTCAACTCACCCAAGCTATCCCAAACCTCAAACACCAACTGTAACTCCATTTACAGTGTTCACCATTTTCATTTTGAGCTTGTGCAGGTTGAGTTCTATAGGCTGATTCAAGGACATTCAAGGCAAGCTAGCTATTGGAGAAGGTCAAGTGAAGTTCAAGAAAGCTACCAGACATCTCTAGCCTTGTTGAAAAGCACTACATTGCCCTACACGAATCCAACTGAAACAGGTTTTTCTCCACTTTCTATCTCTCTATTTATGAACATTTAGCCTTAGGTTTGTGAATAAAAAATGTAGTGTTCATTGCCATGAAGCTGTACATATGCTCAGTTTTCATTTATATTAAGTGTGCTAGGAGAATTTCATCCATGAACATGCTGAAAAAACTAGGTCAGATTTTGGGGCCAGAGAAATTCTCTCTGGTCTTTGAGAGTTATGACAAGTTGTTTATATGGTTGGAATCGTCTTGAAATTCTCTACAAGTTTGATGTTGTGTTTTTGCAATAGAGCACGTATAAAGGATCTGGTAGTTTGTACAGGGATGCGCGCGTTTTTTCAAATGCTGGAGGTTGAAGATGAAGTTTTGGGCTGGGCTTAGCCTGGCTGCTTTTGACACCCCCTATTTTCCTTTTTGCACCCCCTGGCCCAATTTCTTGTATTTTTATATTTTTGCATTTTTGTTTTCATTTCTGGTTTTGTTTATTTATTTCCAAATATAAAAAATGCTCAAAAATATTTTCATAATTTTTTTACATATATTTGGCATTTTATTTTAATTTTTCTAACATGAAAAAATATTTAAATACTTTTATATTATTTATTAAGACTTAAAAAATATATAATTTATACTTTTATTTTTGTTCTTTATTTTTATTCATACTAAAAATATTTTCCTAAATATATTTTATTTTTGTACATATTTTATTTTATATTGTACATATTTAATTTGATTAATATACATATATATACATATATACTTTTATTTTATTAAATACTTTAGAATAAAAATATAAAAATATTACATTTTCACTTTTATTATTATTCATACTAAAAAATACCATTTTTTAAGTATATTTTATTTTTGTACATATTAATATATTTTATTGTATATAAATAATATAATATGTTTATTTTCTTAAAGAAATTAGGGTTTTACCCTTAAAACAAATAAAATTAATCCTTTTTATTTACTTCTTTATACTTTTTTACTTTTACATACATAGATAAACAAAAACCTTTTTGTATAATACATATTATTTGATATTTATTTATTTTGTTTATTTAAATATTGTCCATTTAAATATTTACGCATTGTGATTCAATTTGGATGTAATAGTAAATTAGGGTTTATATTTCTTGTCAAATACCCCCCATTCAAAATTGTACCCCCATCCTCATAATCATGTTGTAATAGCTTAGAATTTTAATTCTCGCACTTTACGCTTTCAATTATGCCATGATTAGAGAATTAGGGTTTGTATGCAAAAATCCAAATCAACAAATAGTTTGACCTAATCAAAGACAAAAATGCATGAGAATCAAACACAATGCACACTTGCACCCCTAGGGTTACAATCCACTTGTTGCCTTAAAAAATGGGCCATGTTACGTATGTTGGATACTTTGGCAAAACAAAAACAAAACAAAAGATCATGGTCCCTCGATGACGCTATCTTGGTTGCCTAAACAAAAATGATCAATTCCCTTAAAAAATTTGCCAAAAATACTTAACACAATTGCTATCATGGTCTATACGATGACTCGCGCCTGTCCCGTTTAACATCATAACACAAGGTTGTTCACCAAATGCAATGGTGAAACAACACTGTCAAAAGGGTTAAAAACATTAGGAAAGATCTTTGAGTAAAATAGGGTAGATAGCTCTTAGTTATTTGATCAAAAAGCTTGCAAAACATCCTTGCTATATCCGAACACACCTCACAACACAATTTCAAAACATTTCCCCAAAACAAACTTCCAAACATTGAAATCTTTTCAAAAGACAAAAACACCTATGTATACATTCAAACAAGAATCATTACAAAGGTTACCACAAAGATGGCCTCTTTTCAAAACATCTTTCAAAACCACACACAAAGCACCATTTCAAACAATTGGAAAAGCAAAGCAAGTGATCTAAACAAGTAACTAAGAGCCAATGGATAACCATGGATGAAAAGGGTGCTTGCACCTTCCCTTTTCATAATCTACTCCGTGAACCCAAGAAAACATCTCAAAGGTCTTTCCTGTACTTTTTGACCTTTCCTTAGGATAAAATAAAAAGTCGGTGGCGACTCTTGCTAAACCGAAACATTTGCAAACACAAACGCAAAACCTCAAGTCAGTTCTCCCACCGTATCACAGAACTGGCGACTCTGCAAGGGAAAAGACTAAAAGTGGAGTAACCTTAGGGTTTAGATCACCTTTGCATGCTTAACTTGTTTGCTTTGATTGCTTTATATTTGGTTCTAATGTTTGGGTTCGAATCCTCCACCCGGATTTTTGGGAAACATTCATAGATAAATAGCAATACGTTGTGGAAACTGTACGGGGTATACCGACATGGTTGAAGCAATAGCTATATTAGTGCGACATATTTGTGAGTACCGGTAGCCTTTGAGTCAATCAAAGAGAATACGGGGCCGCTGAGTGATGTCATGAAGCACTAATGAACTCTTAGAACCTTACTTGACCATCTTGGCCTTTTTTAGGGGTAGTGAGATGATCGGCTTTGGTGCAGTCTGAAGTTGGTAGATACTCGATACTACACTCATTGAGGGTTGTTTTCTTGGAATATTTCGGTCGCCAGTTAAGTGGCTAAACTGAAACAATGAACACAGAAAATAATCCAGTGATATTGAGCTCCTTAGAACCCGGTTACTATTTATAGGACAGGTTGAGCCAACTAACTTCAAGAGGGTACTTACCTATGAAACCTCATGCAAGCCTGAAACTAGGATCTTGTGTGACTTGTTTGTACATATGCTTATGCATACATCATGAACATCATAAAACATCATATGCATCCACTAACCATTTCAAGGGTTTGGATCTTCATCTTTGTTCTTGTTTTGTAGGTCATGGAATCTCTTTGCAGGAAAATAATCCAAGTCAACCTTGTGAGAATCCCTCCTCAACTCAAGGAGCTTACTTCCAAGATTCTAAAGAATTCTCTCTTCAGTGAAAGACATGGTAGACTTCTCAACTTGGTCAACTCCAACATCGAAGAAGACATGGTAAAAGTTCTCTTCCAGTTCTTTGACCCCCTACACCACTGTTTCACATTCCCTGATTACCAACTAGTACCTACTTTGGAGGAATTTTCTCAACTCCTGAGGATTCCTATTTTTCATCAACTACCCTACAACGGTACGGAAAGAGAACCAAAGCCTGAATATGTTGCTCAAGCCTTACACTTGTAACCATCTGATATCAAAGGTCATTGGGAAACCAGAAGTGGTGTCAAGGGTTTCTTGGCAAAGTTTCTGTTTGAGAAGGAACAAGACTTCTAGAATTCTCTAGATCTACAAGCCTTTGAGGAGATTGTAGCACTACTCATCTATGGGTTTGTCTTGTTCCCAAACCCTGATTAGCTTATAGATGTGAATGCTGTCAAAATTTTCATATCTCGGAATCCTGTACCTACATTTCTTGGGAACATCCTACACTCATTTCACACACGAACAATGAGGAAAATAGGTGTTCTCATGTGTTGTACTCCTCTTCTAGCAAGGTGGTTTATTTCTCACCTTCCCCAATCAGTTTTGAAGAATGAGCAGGGTTTAAGGTGGTCACAACGGTTGATGACCCTCACACATTTTGATGTTCATTGGTGTTCTCGGTCCATAGAAAATGTCATCATCATTGATCGTTGCAGGGAATTCCCTAATGTCCAACTACTTGGCATTAGGGGAGGCATTACTTACAACCCCTGTTTAGCTCTGAGACAATTTGGGTATGCCTGAAGGGATGGCCGTCATGATATGCTGATTCCTGACTTGGTTTTTGACTTCGACAACGACGCTCAAGGACTTCGACAAAGGTTTATCCGAGCTTGGAGGATGCCCAACAAAGTGGATAGTAAGACACAGGGGCACAAGAATTCCATCCCTCTTGAGCCTTATCTCAAGTGGGTACGAACCCGCGCCCAGAGACTTATGATGCCTTACCCTCACATTCTCCCCATGATCAAAGAGCCTGTTATGGAAGGAGAGGTTCCATACACCCTCCTACATCCAGACATGCCAACATCATTGGAAGAATTGCAAAAGAGTTGGATACAACTCAAAGAAGAATGGAATAATTTTGAAGTCAGCTTCTATTCCAGTGAGAAGAAGGTTTTGGAGCTTACCCGCCGACTTCACGAAGAGGAGACTCTCAACACTTACATCGCACCAAAGAGGATGCGCAATGTCTTTTTACATTAAGAATTTTGTAATATTTCGCCCATGGGGCATTTATGTACTAACAAATTTCTTCTTATTAATATGACGTGTGTTCTTTTTGTTTGCAACAAATTTGAATTTTTGAATCCTTGAATGCATTATATGAATAACATATCATTCATCATATGCATAAACAGGTCTTCACACCAGGTTTCCTTATCTTTTTGCTGTTTATTTCAGCGAGATGGATATAGAGCAGACGGTTAAAGATCTGCAAGCACAAAATTCGCAATTCCAACAACTCCTCATGACCTTAGCAAAGGGTCAAGAGGATCTTAATGCACTGTTAGAGAAAGAGAAGGAACCAGAAAGGAAGAAAAAGAAAAGAGTTGGGGTAGCCACTATGGGAAGGAGATTTGAGCATCAGGCTAGGAGAGTTCTGGAATTTCCCTCAGCGTCTGACGAAGGGGTTGGTAAAGGAAAAGGAGTTGCAATGCCCTCCGAATCTGAAGCTGAAGAAGAAGAAGAGGAAGAGGACGAAGATTACTCTGAACAGCAATATCCCCCAGCGGATGATAAGTATAAAAATCTTGAGGATCGGTTGGCAGCCATGAAGTTGCAAAAGGTACCTGGTTTAGATTTCGAAGAACTAGGGTTGGTTGCTGGGATCGTCATTCCTCCCAAGTTCAAAGTACCTACATTCGCTAAGTATGACGGTTTGTCCTGTCCAAAGATGCATCTGAGGTCCTACGTCAGAAAGATCCAACCTCACTCCTCTGATAAGGATCTTTGGGTCCACTTTTTTCAAGATAGTTTGTCAGGCACGCAATTGGACTGGTTCTATCAACTTGAGAGATCTGATGTTCATAACTGGGAAGATTTGGCTGCTGCTTTCTACCGACAATACCAATACAATACAGATTTAGCGCCTACTCGTACTCAACTAGAGTATGGGCATGGCCTCTAATGAGGGGTTTAAGGAGTATTCCCAGAAGTGGCAGGATTTGGCTGGAAGGGTGCAGCCACCATTGTCGGATAGAGAGCTGGTTGAGATGTTTTTAGGGACTCTGTAAGGTCCATTCTTCAATCACTTGATTGGGAGCTCATCTGCAGGGTTCACCGAATTAATTCTGACCGGTGAAAGGGTCGAAGCTGGCATTAAAAATGGTAAAATTCAGAAGGATACCTCCGCTTCCACTGTAACACCCCTTCTAAATAACCCGCAAATATATTAATTAAATCATAGTAACATGGAAAACAGGGATGTCACAATCCAAGATAAATATAAAAACCTCAAATCTACAGTTGTCATGCTTTACTGAAGGAATTATTAAGATAAATATTCAAATCAATATCATGTTCTACACAGCGGAAATGTCTCAAAACCGGAATAACTTCACTTCATAAGTATTCCCAACATAAATTAAACAGTAGAGTGTAAAATAAAACTCATCATTCAAACGTTTCCCCCAGTGTTACAACCTATCAGAGCACGACACTGACACGCGGACTTAAAGTAACATAGCTCTAGAGCCATCCTCACCAACTCCTGATCTGCTAACTTTAATCTGAAATTGTTAAAGTAAAGGTGATATTTCTCATAATTAACATGCATTATAAGCTTCTCAATCAATATTATATCACAAGCATATTATTTCACCCATTTTAGCATAAATTCAGATTCAACACGCAGTTCCAATCATACAAGTCATTATGCACAAATCAATAATCAACCAAAGAATTGTAACACTGGAAGACATCGTAACACATTACAATTCCATGCAAACACAAATGCAGACACAATGCATGTGGTACCAACACGTGACCAAGTCACCCAACACTGATCCATCATCAACCGGATACAGCAACCATCGATTCGTCCATAAACACCCGGAAACGAATCCAGCCTAACCACCCATCATCACCCGGGTACCGGTTAACGGCAATACAAGTCAAATTCCACACAATGGGAATTAACTTCACCAAAACAATGCATATGCACGCACATCACCAGCATGCAACATCAAATCAGTCTATGAAATACATCAATTTATCATAACTGAACCAAAACCAAAAAAACATGATATCATTATTTATCATACACGCATCAAACAGCATAAACATGCACTTCATCCACCAAGACCTGATACAATCAATTATCATGGATACACCATTGCATATACACCAAATATGCACATAATAACAGACCGCATAATCGGAAAGTCAACACATTTTCAAAATAAAATCAAGTTACAGTTATTTTCTTCATTTTATAAAATAGAGTATTTAATTTAAGAAACAACGTCCAAAACGGCGACTAAAATGGAATTACGGTTTGAAAGTTATGAATTTTCAAAGTTTAATATTTTTCAAAAAGTTACAGCAGAACCCGGTTCTTACATATACAGGAACCGGTTCCTGCGAAGTTCAAAAATCACGTTTCTGGAAAATGTATGGGAACCCGGTTCCTACCTATACAGGAACCGGTTCCTACGTGAAATTTTGCCAATTTTTATAACTTCGCACAGTGGAACCCGGTTCCTCCCCACTGGGAACCGGTTCCTGTGACCACCTGTAGCAGAAACTCCAATTCTGTTGACAACAGGTTGTTCATGATTCAATTCCAACATTCCATTACGAATGACCACATCAATTAACACCAGAATCACCCAAGTAACATCAACATAATGTCAAATAACACAATTCAACCATTCCTAACAATCCTATATCATGCAATTGGTTCAATTCCACACAATTTGACAACATTAGGGACAAATTCTACAAACCTAGAAAATCCTAAATTGAGATTCCTAACATGCTTAATCAATTCTATTGATCCCAAAATCTATAAGGCATAGTAATTAATCGAATTCACCCCTTACCTCGCGATGATCCTTCGAATTCACGACGTTTGGCTTTTTCCTCTCTTCTCTTCTCTTCTCCAATTTCACGTATAATGACTTTTCCCAATAACTTTCTTTTTCTTTTCCTTTTTATCCTTCTTTTTGTATTCCTTTTATTATTTTCCAAATAATAGTAATAAATTAGTTATTATTTAGTAGAGCTTTTTACTTCACACACCTCTAATTCAACCTTACAACCCCCGGTCTTCCTTTTTAATTTCATAATTAATTCATCCATTTAATCCAAAATATTATTAATTAAGCCTTTAATTAATTTAATAATTAAATTCTTAATTATTTAACACTTGAATAAATTTGGGGTGTCACATCCACTGCTATTAAGAAGACCTTCCCAACCAAGAAGGAAGTTTCTGCTATTCATACCCAGAGAAACCAAGGGAGAACAGAGCACCGACCAACGGTGGGGTTGTTATGATCCAAAACTCCTCAGCCGACCAACCTCGCAGCAATCAAGCAAGAGCTAATCAGCAAAGGGTAGAAAGGCCACAACGGAAATTCACCTGAATCAATATGACACCGGCTCAAGTCCTTCCTCATCTGTTAAAGCTGAACCTCACCAACTTGAAAGAAGCGCCGAAAAACCCTAATACCTCTTCCCCTTATTGTCACTCCAATGCAAAATATGCATACCACTCGGATAGTGTAGGGCATGATACCAACAAATATTGGGCTCTTAAAAACAAGATCCAAGATCTGATAGATGCCAAGGAGGTAGAGTTTGATGCTCCCGAAAAACCTAACGTGATATCCGCTCCTATGCCCAAGCACAGTCATAATGTCCATGCCATTGTGGAAGATATTCATGTTACCACTGTTGATGACCTTTTTGTAAGTGCCCTGGCTGGAGAGTTGGCTTCATTTGTAAAACAAATAAGAAAGCAAGTTTACCCATATTCCCTCTGTTGTTTTAATATGTTGGGTTGAAGAAGTTCAACATCTGGACCAACATGTTATGAAAGATGTCACAACATCAGCATATGACATCGCGCCTGAAATTAAGTACTAATTAAGTAACTATGTTATATGTTGAATGTTTGTAACAGCTGTGACGTGTAACCTAGCTATTTTAAGTGATCTAAATTATGAAAGAGGTTATTTGTTGTGTTGAAGAAGTTCAACATCTAGGACAACATGTTAGATGTAATGTCATGACATCTGACTTGACATCACGTCAACAGAATTGGTAATTCAGTTACAGTTCTGGTACTTAAATACTCTGAGAATATATGTGACGTTTCTTATGGAGAATCTGAAGATTAATCAAGAATCAATCAGAATATTTGAAGAAAATATTGTTTCTAAATATGGAGATATTTTAGGAACTAGAAGATTGAAGACCTTGATTATAGCAGAAGTTTGCTGCTGAGTTGTAACAGCAAGGAGAAAAGCTTGCTGAGATTTTGAAGGCCCAAATCCAATTGGGTAATAGGTTATAAATAGCAGATTGTAACCTAGGGTTTGTAAGCCTCACACATTGTAACATTGGGGGTGTTTTGTTAGGTAAACCTGTCGGTCTGTGGCAAGGTTACCATGTGTGTAACTCGATACCTGTAGGTAAAGGTTTGAGTGTTCTTGGACGAAGCTATGAAGCAAGTCTAAGTATTTCTGCATTACTTCATGTGATACGGTGGGAGAACTGACTTGAGGTTTTGCGTTTGTATTCGCAAATGTTGCGGTTAGCAAGAGTCGCCACCGACTTTTTATTTTATCCTAAGGAAAGGTTAAAAAGCACAGCAAAAACCTTTTGAGATGTTTTCTTGGGTTTGGGGAGTAGATTATAGAAAGGGAAGGTATTAGCACCCTTTCTATCCATGGTTATCCATGGGCTCTTAGTTACTTGCTTAGATCACTTGCCTTTTGTTTTCAATTGTTTTAAATGGTGCTTGAGTGTGTGGGTTTGAAAATGTTTTTGAAAAGAGGCCAATGTGGTGGCAACCTTTGTAATAATCCATGTGGGGATGTATACAAAGATGTATGTCTTTTGAAAAAGTTTTCATTTGTTTTTGAAAGTTGTTTTGAAAGTGTAGTGATGTGTGATTTTGAAATTAGGCAAGTGTTTTGTTTTGCAAGTTGATTCAAGTAACTAAGAGGTTATCTACTCCTAAATTTCTCAAAAGATCATTGCTATACTTTAACCCTTTTAACAAGTTTGCTCCACCATTGTATTTGGTGGGCAACCTTGCGTTAGGATGTGAAAGGGACAGGCGCGGGTTATCGTATGAACCATAATTGCAACGGCGTTAAATGTCTTTGAGCAATTTCTCTAAGGGACTTGATCATTTGTTTTTGTTTGTTTTTGAAAAGTTTTATCGATGGACTATGATCATTCAAATTGTTTGCTTTGTCCAAAGAAGTTCAACATACAATATGGCCCATTTATTTGAAGGCAACAAGTGGAATACCCTAGGGGGTGCAAGTGTGATTTGTGTGTCCATTTTCATGCTTGTTTATCTTGTATTAGGTCAAACTATTTTTTATCGTTTTTTCGCATACAAACCCTAATTCTAACATGTTATCATTAGAAAGCAATAAAGTGCGAAATTAAAATTACTAAGCTATTACAAAACCAAATATGGGAAGGGGGGTACAAATGTTCAAATGGGGGATATTGACAAGAATTTAAATCTAAATTATTACATCATTTTGAATATTTGCAAGGTAAATAATGTACAAAAATTAAATGAAAATGCAAGATGCACAAAAATGTTTTGTATATGTATGAAAAATATTATTTAGGTAAAAGAGAAAAGAAAATAAAAATGTATTATTTTTTGGAGTATTTTGAACTTAGGGTAAAAACCCTAATTTTAAAGAAAAAGGTATTATTTTCTAATTTAATACAACTATTTATTTATTATTTATAAAAATAAAATAAAATGAAGTGTATTGTGAAAAAAGGTATTTTTATATCAAATATTAAAAAATAAAAAAAATCAAGTATTTTTATATTTTTGTCTTAAATATATTAATAATCATATATATATATATATATATATATATTAAACCCTAAATATGTATTAAACACAAAATAAATATTTATTTAATATTTTAATAAAATAAATAAAAGAGTATTTTTTGTGTGAAATATTTTCAGAAAGTAAATAAAAATAAAAATGTATTTACACCTTTTTTCTATTTTATTCTAATAATGGTATATATATATATATTTATGTACAAACAAAGAAAATAAACAAATAAATATGTAATAAATGCAAAATATGATGGAAAAAATATTTTTAATTTTAAAATGCCATGAGAAAAAATAAACAAAGCTAATCAAAAAAGAAAAAGTCAAAAATGTTAAGAAATGAACAAATGGGCTCAGGGGGGTGTGAATCAAAAAAAGTGGTGTGAAAAGTGAAATAACACAGGCCCAGCCCACTGACCATTGTCTTCAACCTCCAGCTTCAAACATTTGAAAAACGCGCGCCCCTGTTCCTCAATGTCTAACTCCTGGTTCTTGGCTTTTCAGCAAAAACTCATAACACAAGAAATGTTCAGCATGAAGAGACGGTTTCAACCATATAAATAACTTGACCTATCTCTCTAAGATGAGGGAGAATTTCTCCTCCCCCAATTTCTGACCTAACTTTTCATCAATGTTCAGACATGAAATTCTCTAAGCACACGAAACATAAATGAAATCTAATCATATGAGCATGTTCAGGGCTATGATTGTGACATGTTTTCTTCAAAAACCTAAAGCTAACAATGCCTAATAAGAGAGATGGAACTCCATGAATATACCTGTTCAGTTGGAATCGAGCTTGGCAATGGAGGATGTTTCAGAGTGAAATGATGACTTGTACAGCTTCCTTGAAGTGTAAGGAAGCTTTTCCAATTCCTACTTTGTCTTGAAACTCCCTGAATCGAGCTAATGAACTCCAACTGCAAAACAGAAAATTAAAAATGGTGAAGTGGCTTGGAGGTGTTACAGGTCTGATTTTAGGACATGGTTAGCTTGCATATGTTGTAGGGAAGGTAGAGGAAAAGGTTTGGATCAAAATGCTCGAAGGGATTGGGAGTTTGCACTCAAACTGCAGGGGCTCCCCTGTTTGTGCAGTTTTGAGGTGATTAGAGCAATGGGAGTGTTTCAGATGGCAAGGGCTCGTGTGTTAGCTTGGATTTTGTCTATGGAATGTGTTTGATAGCTTTTTGTGTTGTGTGTCTAAGCTGAGATGAGAGATAGCATAAGTTATGGACTTTTCTTCTATCTTAAGCAACAAAAGCAAGTTGGTTGTTTTAGGTTAGTAGGGGGCCTCCTAATGTGCTGCATAAGCCTCTCTTGATCAGTGTGTTATGCACATAATCTTGTGCAAAGCAGATCTTTCATGTACTTGTTGGATTACAAACTTGACATAAAGCTAAACTTTTCAAAAATGGAAATTTCACTTTATCTAGTTTAGGATTAAACCATTATGCAATGTTAGAACACAAAGAACATGACCTTAACACATTGAATATGCATTAAATTATTGAGTATGAAATGGTTCAAGGACCTGTAATCAAGCATAAAGCAAACTGATTTCAAATTGGCAAGATTATGAACATGTCTTGATGAAGAACAAAAGTGAATTTTTGCCAACTTGTGAAATTCGAATCTCTCAAGTTATGAGGTTGTTTGATGAGTTCTTGGACATTTTGGAAAGCTTGGAATGTGTAATACAATCCATCTTTGAAATGCAAATCAAAATTCCAAGTGGAAGAGTATGAAAAGTGGCCTTGAAGTGGGGTAGAAAACCTTGTCAAAATAGGTTAAATTTCACTAAGTTAAAAATGGTTTAGTGCCCTTATTCAAAAAATTATAACTTGAGATACAAGCTTCAAATGAGAAAACTTTGTGAATCAAAGTTGTAGATTATGCAACAAGCTACAACTTTCATGTTTTGACTTTTGTTTGAATCCAAATGGATCATGGTGAAAAGATGGGGCAAAGTTGGGAAAAAATTAGGGTTTTTTATAACTTAGAAAAATTCTAAGTTATGAAAACTTCCATTTTCAAACCCTAATTTGCATTTTGTGATTTCTTGATGAACAAGTTTCATGATTTGGCATGTTTTGATGAAAAATGAATCTTGACTCTTGATTTTAACCAAAAAGTCAAAGTTTGACTTTTCAGTATACAGTCAAAATTGATCAATTGACTGGGAAATTCAACTGTCAATCTTGTGTACTTGGGATCTTTTGAGCTTGATGAACATGTCAAGATAATTCCATGGGGTCCTTGAGTCCATATGTGAGCTTGGTTTGCCATTGGCTAGGTCAAACAGTCAAAAATTGCCTTTGTACAGTCAAAACCCTAAAAATGACCATTTTGCCCTTTTGGTGATCTGATCAAATTTCTTGTGGAATTGTGATCCAAACTTGATCAAATAGTTCATATGAGTTCAATATGTTGATGTGGATCAAATTTCATGAGATTTGACTGTCAATTGGCCACAGTTGACTTTTTTCCCAATACAGCTGATTTCTAGGTCAACTGTCCAATTGACTGGGTAAAACTTGGAATCAAGACTTGAAACTTGGTATAGGTAAACTTGGGAGTCCAACATGAAGCATGAAAGTCATCTTAGGCATTTTAGGTCAAAACATCTTTAGGCAAACACAAACCCTAATTTTGAGTCCACAGAGCAAGGAGAAGTCTTGAGCAGAGGAAACCCTAACTGTATCTTGATCTTCAAAGGTCTTGTGATGAGAAAATGTTGAGGAAATGGGAGGGTAAATTTTGGGGTACAACAGTTGCCCCTGTTCAATCTTCTTGGACCTGAAGAGTTAGATTGGCAAGTTTGCCTTTCGTGACTCGAGGGTAAAAGGAGATTGGACACTAGAGTGCCCGGAAATTTGCACTCGCATGTTGAAGTATCAGAAATGTGATGGCGGGAATGGGCTTACAGATGCCATTTGGAGAGGCGGTAGATAGGGGGATGGGCTTACAGATGCCATCTGGAGATGTGACAGAACTTTGTCGGGAATGGGCTTACAGATGCCATTTGGAAGTGTCGATCGCGTAAGAGATTCCTTAGCGAGAAACTTGTGTATTCGAGGAAGGAGGATGTTTTCCTGGCTTGTTACAGGTGTTTGATCTTCAGTCTCCCTGTGCAGATATGCCCTGGCTAGATACAGGTATCGAATCTACAATCGGTTACTCACAGATGTGCCCTGGCTGGATACAGGAGTCGAATCCGGAAATAGTTGTCAATAGATGTGCCCTGGCTGGATACAGGAATCGAATCTTCAAACTCTTCAGACGTGCCCTGGCTAGATACAGGAATCGAGTCTGGAGATGTAGTCAGCAGATATGCCCTGGCTGGATACAGGAATCGAATCTGGAGCTGTTATAGTTGATAGATGTGCCCTGGCTGGATACAGGAATCGAATCTTTGAACTCTGCAGACGTGCCCTGGCTAGATACAGGAGTCGAGTCTGGAAACTGATCACTCTCAGATGTGCCCTGGCTAGATACAGGTATCGGATCCGGAATTGTGACAGTTGAAGGTAGTCGTTTTTGAGATTGTCTTTTTCCTGAAAAGGCAAAAACGTAAGTTGTATGCAATGTCATGATGTATGATATGCATAATATCATGATGTTCAACATGAGATGTTGTATGCGTTTCATCATGTATGTAAGCAAGATGTATGAAAATGTAAAATGTTCATGAATGTAATTTCGTCTTTGGGGAAAATAAATCCTTGACGAACGGCCGGAGAATTGTTCTGTGGAAGAGATATTTGGCCGAAGTTTTGATGAGAGGCCTGCTGAGGACTTTAACGACGGATTCCGCTGAGGATAATGATGATAAACTCCGCTGGGGAACTCCAAAGATAAACTCTGCTTGGGAATACCAAAGATAGACTTCGCTGGGGATTGAAGGAACTTTGCCGAGAGCGGTCTTCCGTGGCTTTTAGCTGAGGATAACCCAGTTATAAGTCCTTGTGAGGAAATAACTCTAAATAAAACTCGGGAGAGACGTCCGTACTCTGCAGGGGATAAGCTTCCAGAATCTACTGGGGATGAGCTTTAAGATCTGCCGGGGAATGTTGTGCCTTTCCAGGATCGACGGGGAATCAACTCCGCTTGGGGAAAGTATTTGTCGCATCCTGTTTTACTCTGCGGGGAATTGAGATGATTTGGCCACATTCTTCAGTTGAACCTACCTTGGTGCCTTGGCGGACAAAACAACCAGACTGCATTAGACAACTCCACATTGCCCCTGTCTTTGATGTCACTTGTAATTAATCTCTTGTTTTATGTGCAAATATTTATGAATCAGCAATTTAATGTCAAATGCATATATCAACAATGAACATTGGACGTTCTTCGCAAAACAGAAAAAGAAAACAATGGTAATGTGTATGGACAAGTGAATCTGTATTGATTTAAACTTTGCCTGTGAATAGGCGTTTTTTGTACAAGAGGCTGACATCCTAGTAAGAGGACATCGCCAAAAAGTATAGAGTTTACAATTTTGAAAAAGGAAACAAAACAGCTATGTGAACAATCCCACTGGGTTCCAACTCTGCTATTGCCTTTATGTCTTCGAACGTCTCATCGCTTTGCTACCTAGTTGAAGATGAAACTGATTGGTCGATGCCGAAACCTGAGCCAGATAGTTGATACCGAATTCCGGATGCGAAGTGATCCAATGAGACATAGTGTTACGCTTCTATCCCTAACTTTTGCCTGGACCGCCCTTTCGGGTTTTCAGTCCACCGGGATACCCATTTTTGCCCAAGCCGCCCTTTCAGGTTTTCGACTTGCCGGGTGTACAGATTTTTTTATTCATTTCATCCCTTACTTTTGCCCGAACCCTTTTGGTTCGCCGGGAAGCCCTTATTTTGCCTAGGTATGTCAACCTAGCGGGTCTTTTATTTATGCGTAGTATTTTTTCACTATGTCTGCATTGGCGGGGTGAGGAAGGTCGTCACCATCCATGGTGGTTAGGATCATGGCTCCTCCTGAGAACACACGTTTAACCACAAATGGCCCTTCGTATGTAGGGGTCCATTTGCCCCTGGGATCACTTTGAGGAAGGATGATGCGTTTGATTACCAGGTCCCCAACTTGATACTCTTGCGGTCTGACTTTCTTGTTAAATGCCCTGATCATCCGTTTTTGATACGTTTGACCATGACAGATAGCAGTGAGCCTCTTTTCGTCAATCAGATTTAATTGATCAAGTCGAGTCTGGATCCAATCATCTTCATTCAAGTCTGCATCCTTCATTATCCAGAGAGAGGGTATCTGGATTTCAATTGGCAAGACTGCCTCCATGCCGTAGACCAAGGAGAAAGGAGTTGCCCCGGTTGATGTCCTTGCTGAGGTGCGGTACCCATGAAGAGCGAACGGTAACATCTCGTGCCAATCTTTATAGGTCACTGTCATCTTCTGCACAATTTTCTTGATATTTTTATTGGCTGCCTCTACAGCCCCATTCATCTTCGGCCGGTAGGGGGAAGAATTGTGGTGCTGTATCTTGAATTGTTCACAGAGTTCAGTGATCATTTTGTTATTGAGATTGGTACCATTGTCCGTAATGATTCTTTCTGGGACTCCGTACCGACAGATCAGATTATGCCGGATGAAACGTGCCACGACGCTCTTGGTTACTGTGGCATAGGAAGCTGCCTCAACCCATTTCGTGAAATAATCGATCGCCACCAAGATGAAGCGATGCCCATTGGATGCCGTTGGTCGGATCTCACCGATCATATTGATGCCCCACATTGCGAAAGGCCAAGGTGCCGTTAGGACATTCAAAGGAACCGGAGGGATATGCACCTTGTCAGCATAGATCTGGCATTTATGACAAGTTCGGGAGTGCTGGTAACAATCGGCTTCCATTGTGGACCAGAAATATCATGCCCGAAGGATTTTCTTAGCCATGGTGTGTCCACTGGAATGTGTTCCAAATGTACCTTCATGCAGTTCCATCATAATTTTCTCTGCTTCAGCCTTATCCACACAACGCAGCAGAGTTGAATCATGATTCCGCTTGTAGAGAATGTCGTTGCTGAGGAAGAATTTTGCAGCAAACCTCCTCATGAACTTCTTATCATTGACAGATGCACCTTCAGGGTATTCCTGAGCTTCCAAGTACCTCTTTACCTCGTGATACCAGGGTTTCTCAGTCACCTTCTCAGCCTCGAGCTCGCAGCAGTATGCCGGTTCATCCAACTTCCAGATTATGATTCGGGGAGCCTCATTGTCCCATTTAACTTTGAACATTGAAGACATCGTGGCTAGTGCGTCCGCTAGCTGATTCTCCTCTCTGGGGAAATGCTCAAAAGTTATCTCTTCAAAGTGAGGGAGCAAGGTCGACACATACTCCTTGTAAGGAATAAGATTCGGGTGTTTCGTATCCCACTCGCCTTTGATCTGATTGATCACGAGAGCGGAATCTCCGAAGACACTTAGAAATTTTATCCTTAAGTCAATTGCAGCTTGTAAACCCATGATACATGCCTCATATTCTGCCATGTTGTTAGTGCAGCTGAAACATAATCGGGCGGTGAGGGGAGTATGAGTTCCTTTGGGAGATATGATTACAGCGCCGACACCGTTACCCAAAGCATTGGAGGCTCCATAAAAATGCATGGACCATCGGGATCCTTCCTCAGGTCCTTCATCCGGTCCAGGTACTTCACAGTCAGTTACCACCATGATGTCTTCGTCCGGAAAATCAAAGTTCAATGATTGGTAATCGTCCACAGGTTGGTGTGCCAAATGATCGGCCAGTACACTTCCCTTAATTGCTTTCTGAGTTGTATACTGGATGTCATATTCTGTTAAGATCATTTGCCATCTCGCTATTCTTCCAGACAGAGCGGGCTTTTCAAATATGTACTTGATGGGATCCATCTTTGAAATTAATAAGGTAGTGTGAGTCAGCATATACTGTCTCAGCCGGCGAGCAGCCCATACAAGAGCGCAACAAGTTTTCTCAAGCAGTGAGTAACGAGACTCACAGTCGGTAAACTTTTTGCTCAAGTAATAAATAGCGTGCTCTTTTCGGCCAGACTCGTCATGCTGCCCCAGCACACACCCCATTGAATTATCAAGCACTGTCAAGTATAGTATCAGAGGTCTTCCTTCCACCGGGGGCATAAGAATGGGTGGCTCTTGGAGATATTCCTTTATCCTTTCAAAGGCGGCCTGACATTCATCATTCTAGCGTACTACTTGATCTTTCTTCAGCAATTTGAAGATTGGCTCACAAGTAGCAGTTAGATGCGAGATGAATCGAGCAATGTAATTCAGTCGTCCTAGGAAACCTCTGACTTCTTTCTCTGTTTTTGGAGTCGGCATCTCTTGTATGGCTTTTACCTTGGCAGGATCCACCTGAATACCTTTATCACTTACAATGAAACCTAGCAACTTTCCGGATCTTACCCCAAAGGTGCATTTGTTGGGATTCAACCTCAGCTTGTATAACTTGAGTCGGTCAAACAACTTCCTCAGATGGTCAAGGTGCTCTTCCTCAGTTTGAGACCTTGCAATCATGTCATCAACGTATACCTCAATTTCATGATGGATCATATCATGAAATAAAGCAACCATGGCACGTTGATAGGTTGCCCCAGCATTTTTCAATCCGAATGGCATGACCTTATAACAGAAGGTGCCCCACTGAGTCACGAAGGTAGTCTTCTCCATATCCTCTGGAGCCATCTTAATCTGATTATACCCTGAAAAACCATCCATGAAGGAGAACACCTTGTGTTGAGCTGTATTGTCAACAAGGACATCGATGTGAGGTAGGGGAAGTCATCCTTGGGGCTGGCCCTGTTCAGATCCCTGTAGTCGACACACATTCTGACTTTACCGTCCTTCTTCGGCACTGGCACAACATTGGCAACCCACTGAGGGTAAGAAGTCACTGCAAGGAACCCGGCATCAAACTGTTTCATAACCTCGGCCTTGATCTTTTCAGACATCTCTGGACGCATCCGTCGAACTTTTTGCTTTACCGGAGGGCAATCTTCCTTGGTTGGTAGGTGGTGAACTACAATGTCGGCGTCCAAACCAGGCATATCTTCATAGGACCAAGCAAAAATTTCCATGTAGTCTTGTAGCATCTGGATCAATCGTTGCTTCACGCTGAGCTCTAGATTGGCACCAATCTTGACCTCTTTCCTATCCGTCTCAGTACCCAGGTTAATTGTCTCCACAGGCTCTTCATGTGGTTGAATAGCCCTCTCCTCCTGAAGTAGCAGTCTCGCAAGTTCACCAGGCACTTCGCAATCATCTTCACCTTCGTCTTCGGCCAAGTTGATCGGATTTTCGAAGTCATAACTGGCGGTAGCAGAGCTGTTACCAGTGAGATCCAGAGTGGATTGAAACCTGTATAAGTGAGTGTGTGTAAATACAGCTGTTTTGCAATATATATAACACAGAAAGGAAAAGAGCAAAAGATTTGAAATGCAACAAACGTCCAATGTTTTGATTGATGATATATGAAAATGTCATACAAAAAGCCCTCACAAATGGAGCTACGATGCCCCGGGTAGGACACCGAGCCAACAAAGTTTTAACATATTGTTTGTTACAAATTCGGAAATCAAAAGAAATCAATTACTGCGTGACAAATGTGATAGGGGTAAAATCCTTTGCCGTCCAGTTGCTTGGTCCGTTGCTGGTAGTCGGGTAGATCCAACTGTCAAACTCAACTTCCTCCATATCCTCCTCGATAGCATTCACCCTTGAGCTGGAAATAAACACCGGAGCCTTTCCGATCTTCTCTTTGCGCACCGCCTTCTGAGCCTCTGCAGTAAAGCCTAGCCCAAACTTATCGTTCTTCTGAGTGAAGTCAGGAAGCTGACCCCAGTGTGCACAAATGCCTTTCTGTACCACAGCCCGGGCATCCCTTAGGGAAGCCATCTTCAAGGAATCATTCTCTTCGGTCATTGTCTCTGCAGCTGCTGAAATTGGATGTACCTCCTCGAAATGCTGGAAGGGGGTTTCAATAAACTCTCCGTCCATCTCGATGTATCTGAAGGAATTCAAATGGCTCACCATATACTCCTCTTCTCCTTGCACAGTGACGATCTTCCCCCTGACGGGATACTTCAGCTTCTGGTGCAAGGTGGAGGTCACTGCCCCAGCTTTATGGATCCAAGGTCGACCCAACAGACAAGAGTACGATGAACGTATATCCATCACGTAAAAGGTAGAGTCAAACACTTGAGAGCCCACACGAATAGGGATGTTAACCTCTCCATGAACCATCCTTTTGGAACCGTCAAAGGCCCTGACGATGATATTGCTGGGTTTCAACTCCAGGCCTTCATAATCCAGACGATCTAAAGCCTTTTTCGGTAGAACATTCAAGGAAGAACCAGTATCCACCAATACATGGGCCAGAGTAGTGCCCCTGCATTCAATAGAGACATGCAGGGCATCATTGTGGTCTCTCCCTTTCGCGGTCAGGTCAGCATCTGAAAAACCCAAGCCGTTATCCGCCGTCAGATTCGCTATGCAGTCAGTGAACTGGACTGCAGACGTCTCCTGCGGCACATGGGCCGTCTTGAGAAATGAGATCAAGGCCTTAGCATGGGCCTCGGAGCATAGCAATAAGGAGAGCAGGGAGATCTTGGAGGGCGTATGCCCCAACTGCTCGACAACATTAAAATCACTTTTCTTTATTATTTTCAGAATCTCCTCCATTTCTTGTCGGGAGGCCTCAGCATTTATGGGTATTGGTGCCTCCATCCGGGCAGGCTCTTCTTCAATCCCTTTGCCCCGAGCATTTGATGACTCGGCAGCAGGGGACACAATTTGATCAGCAACAGGACTAGGTAAACTTGTAGGTTTTATGAGGAGGGGTTTTCGAATAGCGGGCGGTGCGATGTCAGGCGAGAAGAGCCTTCCACTGCGGGTGACCTTGGCTGGACCAGTGATATCGCAGATACTGGCACTAGCGTCGAGTTCTTGTTTGATTCCATTTACATACACGTCTGCCCCATAATGCCAGGGGACAGCTTTATCAGACACGTAAGAGAGGGGCCCCGGAACAGTAATGATTACAGGCGCAACTGTCATGATTTGAATAGGCTTCTTCGGGGGAGCCTTGATTGGATTTTTGAAGATGGTAATCACAGAAACTTCTTTCATCGGAACCAATTGAACAGCAGTCTTTTTGAATAGAATCTCCTTGCTATCCATTAGGCCTTGGATGCCTAACCTCAGCAGGGGACAATCAGATAGGGAAATAGCACAGAATAGGCAACCTTCACCGCAACCCGGAAATAAACCGGCCCGCAGTAGGTTCTTCTTAACAGTCTTCAGAGGGGTAACAACTTCATCTATCGAAACAGCATACACTTCTTCCTCAATGGCATTTACCCTATGATGGGGCATAGGAGCCGTTACAACATTTGGTCTTTCTGGCGCTTCAAAATGAATTTCCTTCGCGTCGATCAGATCTTGCACTTTGTTTCTCAAGGCCCAGCAATCATCAGTAGTGTGCCCGGGACTATCAGAATGATAAGCACACCGGGCATTTGGGTTGTATTTAGGAGACGCAGTGTTGACGACCTTAGGAGCTTCTTTGAGGGTCACCAGGTTGGTGGATAACAGTTGGGGTAAAATTTGAGATAATGTCATACTCAGTCGGGTATACTGCCTCTTGGGCCTTTCGCTTCTTTGTTGATTGTACTGCTGAGGAGCAACAACAGGTTTGGAGATGACCAAAGCATTGACGGCTTGGCGACTTTCGGGCTTGACTTGTCTTCTAGGACCATAGACAGCACTTGCTTCTTTCTTAAATGGCCTCTTCTCAGCACTTGTAGAGGCAGCCTTCTGTATCTTGCCTGACCTGATGCCAGCTTCAATTCTTTCTCCCGTTAATATCAAATCTGTAAATCCAGCGGAGGAGTTACCAACCAAATGATTGAAAAACGGACCAGACAAAGTCCCAAGGAACATATCAACCAGTTCTCGATCAGTCAATGGAGGCTGCACCCTGCCAGCCAAATCTCTCCATTTTTTAGCGTACTCTTTGAACCCTTCACCCGTTCCTAGAGACATACCCTGAAGTTGGGTACGCGTAGGAGCGAGATCAGAATTGTATTGGTATTGTCTGTAGAATGCGGTTGCCAAATCTTCCCAGTGTCGGATGCTAGCTCCATCCAATTGGTAGAACCATTCAAGCTGTGACCCCGAGAGGCTATCTTGGAAAAAGTGAATCCAGAGGTTCTTATCCGCCGTGTAAGGTTGAATTTTCCTTACGTACGACCTTAGATGTAGCTTTGGGCAGGAGACCCCATCATACTTGGCGAAGGCAGGCGCCTTAAACTTGTGTGGAATGACTACCCCAGAAGATAACCCCAAATCTCCGAAATCCAGTCCTGGCACGTTCTGAATCTCCATGGCGCTCAAGCGGTCCTCCAATTGTTTGTATCTGTCAGCAGCAGGTGGGTATTGTTCGTCGTTATAGTCCGTCTCGTTGTCGGAGACTGCGGGACTAGGAGCTCCTCCCCCTTGGGGACTGTTTTCCTCAGCAGAAGAAGTGGTTGGATCAGCTTCATTGTGGAGTGTGTTCCCGAATCTGCGTCCGGTGTTGAACAATGCAGTCCTCTTTTTCTTCTTCTTCTTTAGGAGTAGAGTCTTCAACTCTTGCTGACCTTGGGCTAGGCTTAGGACCATCTCTTGAAACTGTGCACTTTGGGCCTGAAGGGCCTTGATTGCCTGCTCACTGGATGAGTCTGGATTCATGATGACTGTTCAAAATAAACAGCGAAGGAGATTAAGCAACCTGTGAAATAGGGTACCTGCTATGCATATGGTGTAATGGAATGCATATGTTTTATGTTTTCAAAGACAAACAAGATTCAACTTTGTAGACAAAAAGGGAAACACACTTCATTAGATTAAAATTTTCAATTGTTCAACAATTTGCCCTTAGGCATTACAGGAATGAAAAATACTGGAAAGGAAATAAACTATAAAAGGAAACATCCAAAGCTCCTCAATGCTCCCATGGCCTCCTCTTTTCAGTGCTGATGTAGTTGTTCAGGACCCGTTCTTCCTCCAATTGCTTAGTCAGCCTCTGGATCTTCCTTTCCTGCTCGTTGAACTTCTCCCGATAGAAATCCCGTTCTTCCTTTAGTTGTGCCCAAGATCTCTTCATTGTATCAAAATCAGTGGGTATCTGAGGAGGGAGGACAGTTGGAGGAATCCCATCTTCAACAGGAGACTCAAGAATGAGAGGTCTAACAGCTTCGTAGGGCATACCTAACTTCTGAGCACGGATGCGGACCCATTTGCAATAGGGCTTCAATGGCAGAGAAGTCTTTGGTCCTAACTCATGTGGGTCAGCTTTGTGAATTCTGTCCCAAGCTCTAATGAATCCCTGGCGTAGTTTGTCACTGTCTGCCTGAAACTCAAAATGGAAGTGAGGAACCAGCATCTCATGAGGCCCATCTCCTCTGGCTCTTCCAAACTGACGGAGAGCTAAACACGGATTGTAAGAGATTCCTCCTTGGATACCAATCAACGAGACATTAGGGTATTCTCCGCAACGGCCGATAACAGCTACCTCATCCAAACCTCTGAGAGTCCAAGTGATATCCTTATCTGTGAGAGACATTAACCTCCGAGCCCAACCTTTTCCTTCTTCATTCTTCAGCACGAACTTAGGAAGGTGCGAAATAAACCACCTTACTAGCAAAGGAGCACAACACCACGGAGTCCCCCGTTTTCGAGCAGTACGAGCATAGAGTTGTTGTAGAATGTCACCCAAGAGAGTGGGTACCGGATTCCGAGACATGAAGATTCTTATGACATGGATACTGATAAAGGTGTCAGGGTTGGGAAACAGCACCAGACCATAGATCAAAAGAGCTAGAACATCCTCATATGCCTTGAAGTCCAAGTCATTCCAGAAATCATTAGCCTTGCCAACCAGAAATTTGACCAAAAAGCCCTTGACCCCATTTCTAGTTTCCCAGTTGGACAATATCTCTTCTTTGGTCAAGGGGAGAATTGCAGCAATCTCTTCAGGCCTAGGAGTCTTTTCCAAACCAGTGAAGGGAGTTTGTTCCAAGACAGGAATCCCAAGCAAATAAGAAAATTCTTCCAGGGTAGGAACCAGCTGGAAGTCTTGGAAGGTGAAACAGTGATGCAGAGGGTCATAAAACTGGGTCAGAACACTTATCAGTTGTTGGTCCCATTTTGCAGTGATCAAGCCAAGGAGAGAACCATGTCTGTTGATGAAGGAGGTAGTGTTTGGAATCCTTCCAACCAGATCCTTGAGTAAAACTGGTGGTTGAACAAAGTTGAGCCGGACAGTATTTCTACGCACGGGCATCATAATATCCTACAAAACAGAGCAAAGATGAAACCTTTTTGTCTTTGAAATGGGTTAGCCTTTTATACAGGATGCATGCAATGGTATGATGGCATGATGCTATGATGAAGCACACCACAAGTATTCACATAGGCAAATAAGGCACACAAGTCACACAGGACACCCTTAGGTTTTGGGCCAGCATGAGTTTCAGGTATTACCCTCTTTTGGTTTTGTTGGTTAAAACCTGTCCTATCAAAAGTAATCGGGTTCTAGAGGATCTCAAATCATTGGCTACCCTCAATCGGTCATAACTCCAGCATCGCAATCTTTTCTCGCGGCCAGAACCATCTCGAGAGTTTAGCCTCAATGAGTGTAGCATACTGCTACTGTCCTAATAGCCAAGTTGGTCAATTTAGGGTTCTAAGGTTGGTTGGTGCTTAATGACCCCTTAGAAGACCTATATTCTCCCCGTTACAACACAAGAGATATAGGTACAGACTAAGATGCCACACCAACGTAGCCACTGCTTCACCCATGTCGGTCTACGCCGGACAGGTCCCTCACAGATTATGCTACCTAAAAAGGGTATTTCCCAGATCCGGGTTAGGATCTATGAAACTCCGATGCAAAGCCCACAAATGTAAAAGCAAACAAAGCAAACAATTGAAAACAAAGGTGATCTAAACCCTAAGGTTACTCCACTTTTAGAATTATCCCCAGCAGAGTCGCCAGTTCTGTGATACGGTGGGAGAACTGACTTGAGGTTTTGCGTTTGTATTCGCAAATGTTGCGGTTAGCAAGAGTCGCCACCGACTTTTTATTTTATCCTAAGGAAAGGTTAAAAAGCACAGTAAAAACCTTTTGAGATGTTTTCTTGGGTTCGGGGAGTAGATTATAGAAAGGGAAGGTATTAGCACCCTTTCTATCCATGGTTATCCATGGGCTCTTAGTTACTTGCTTAGATCACTTGCCTTTTGTTTTCAATTGTTTTAAATGGTGCTTGAGTGTGTGGGTTTGAAAATGTTTTTGAAAAGAGGCCAATGTGGTGGCAACCTTTGTAATAATCCATGTGGGGATGTATACAAAGATGTATGTCTTTTGAAAAAGTTTTCATTTGTTTTTGAAAGTTGTTTTGAAAGTGTAGTGATGTGTGATTTTGAAATTAGGCAAGTGTTTTGTTTTGCAAGTTGATTCAAGTAACTAAGAGGTTATCTACTCCTAAATTTCTCAAAAGATCATTGCTATACTTTAACCCTTTTAACAAGTTTGCTCCACCATTGTATTTGGTGGGCAACCTTGCGTTAGGATGTGAAAGGGACAGGCGCGGGTTATCGTATGGACCATAATTGCAACGGCGTTAAATGTCTTTGAGCAATTTCTCTAAGGGACTTGATCATTTGTTTTTGTTTGTTTTTGAAAAGTTTTATCGAGGGACTATGATCATTCAAATTGTTTGCTTTGCCCAAAGAAGTTCAACATACAATATGGCCCATTTATTTGAAGGCAACAAGTGGAATACCCTAGGGGGTGCAAGTGTGATTTGTGTGTCCATTTTCATGCTTGTTTATCTTGTATTAGGTCAAACTATTTTTTATCGTTTTTTCGCATACAAACCCTAATTCTAACATGTTATCATTAGAAAGCAATAAAGTGAGAAATTAAAATTACTAAGCTATTACAAAACCAAATATGGGAAGGGGGGTACAAATGTTCAAATGGGGGATATTGACAAGAATTTAAATCTAAATTATTACATCATTTTGAATATTTGCAAGGTAAATAATGTACAAAAATTAAATGAAAATGCAAGATGCACAAAAATGTTTTGTATATGTATGAAAAATATTATTTAGGTAAAAGAGAAAAGAAAATAAAAATGTATTATTTTTTGGAGTATTTTGAACTTAGGGTAAAAACCCTAATTTTAAAGAAAAAGGTATTATTTTCTAATTTAATACAACTATTTATTTATTATTTATAAAAATAAAATAAAATGAAGTGTATTGTGAAAAAATGTATTTTTATATCAAATATTAAAAAATAAAAAAAATCAAGTATTTTTATATTTTTGTCTTAAATATATTAATAATCACATATATATATATATATTAAACCCTAAATATGTATTAAACACAAAATAAATATTTATTTAATATTTTAATAAAATAAATAAAAGAGTATTTTTTGTGTGAAATATTTTCAGAAAGTAAATAAAAATAAAAATGTATTTACACCTTTTTTCTATTTTATTCTAATAATGGTATATATATATATTTATGTACAAACAAAGAAAATAAACAAATAAATATGCAATAAATGCAAAAAATGATGGAAAAAATATTTTTAATTTTAAAATGCCATGAGAAAAAATAAACAAAGCTAATCAAAAAAGAAAAAGTCAAAAAAGTTAAGAAATGAACAAATGGGCTCAGGGGGGTGTGAATCAAAAAAAGTGGTGTGAAAAGTGAAATAACACAGGCCCAGCCCACTGACCATTGTCTTCAACCTCCAGCTTCAAACATTTGAAAAACGCGCGCCCCTGTTCCTCAATGTCTAACTCCTGATTCTTGGCTTTTCAGCAAAAACTCATAACACAAGAAATGTTCAGCATGAAGAGACGGTTTCAACCATATAAATAACTTGACCTATCTCTCTAAGATGAGGGAGAATTTCTCCTCCCCCAATTTCTGACCTAACTTTTCATCAATGTTCAGACATGAAATTCTCTAAGCACACGAAACATAAATGAAATCTAATCATATGAGCATGTTCAGGGCTATGATTGTGACATGTTTTCTTCAAAAACCTAAAGCTAACAATGCCTAATAAGAGAGATGGAACTCCATGAATATACCTGTTCAGTTGGAATCGAGCTTGGCAATGGAGGATGTTTCAGAGTGAAATGATGACTTGTACAGCTTCCTTGAAGTGTAAGGAAGCTTTTCCAATTCCTACTTTGTCTTGAAACTCCCTGAATCGAGCTAATGAACTCCAACTGCAAAACAGAAAATTAAAAATGGTGAAGTGGCTTGGAGGTGTTACAGGTCTGATTTTAGGACATGGTTAGCTTGCATATGTTGTAGGGAAGGTAGAGGAAAAGGTTTGGATCAAAATGCTCGAAGGGATTGGGAGTTTGCACTCAAACTGCAGGGGCTCCCCTGTTTGTGCAGTTTTGAGGTGATTAGAGCAATGGGAGTGTTTCAGATGGCAAGGGCTCGTGTGTTAGCTTGGATTTTGTCTATGGAATGTGTTTGATAGCTTTTTGTGTTGTGTGTCTAAGCTGAGATGAGAGATAGCATAAGTTATGGACTTTTCTTCTATCTTAAGCAACAAAAGCAAGTTGGTTGTTTTAGGTTAGTAGGGGGCCTCCTAATGTGCTGCATAAGCCTCTCTTGATCAGTGTGTTATGCACATAATCTTGTGCAAAGCAGATCTTTCATGTACTTGTTGGATTACAAACTTGACATAAAGCTAAACTTTTCAAAAATGGAAATTTCACTTTATCTAGTTTAGGATTAAACCATTATGCAATGTTAGAACACAAAGAACATGACCTTAACACATTGAATATGCATTAAATTATTGAGTATGAAATGGTTCAAGGACCTGTAATCAAGCATAAAGCAAACTGATTTCAAATTGGCAAGATTATGAACATGTCTTGATGAAGAACAAAAGTGAATTTTTGCCAACTTGTGAAATTCGAATCTCTCAAGTTATGAAGTTGTTTGATGAGTTCTTGGACATTTTGGAAAGCTTGGAATGTGTAATACAATCCATCTTTGAAATGCAAATCAAAATTCCAAGTGGAAGAGTATGAAAAGTGGCCTTGAAGTGGGGTAGAAAACCTTGTCAAAATAGGTTAAATTTCACTAAGTTAAAAATGGTTTAGTGCCCTTATTCAAAAAATTATAACTTGAGATACAAGCTTCAAATGAGAAAACTTTGTGAATCAAAGTTGTAGATTATGCAACAAGCTACAACTTTCATGTTTTGACTTTTGTTTGAATCCAAATGGATCATGGTGAAAAGATGGGGCAAAGTTGGGAAAAAATTAGGGTTTTTTATAACTTAGAAAAATTCTAAGTTATGAAAAATTCCATTTTCAAACCCTAATTTGCATTTTGTGATTTCTTGATGAACAAGTTTCATGATTTGGCATGTTTTGATGAAAAATGAATCTTGACTCTTGATTTTGACCAAAAAGTCAAAGTTTGACTTTTCAGTATACAGTCAAAATTGATCAATTGACTGGGAAATTCAACTGTCAATCTTGTGTACTTGGGATCTTTTGAGCTTGATGAACATGTCAAGATAATTCCATGGGGTCCTTGAGTCCATATGTGAGCTTGGTTTGCCATTGGCTAGGTCAAACAGTCAAAAATTGCCTTTGTACAGTCAAAACCCTAAAAATGACCATTTTGCCCTTTTGGTGATCTGATCAAATTTCTTGTGGAATTGTGATCCAAACTTGATCAAATAGTTCATATGAGTTCAATATGTTGATGTGGATCAAATTTCATGAGATTTGACTGTCAATTGGCCACAGTTGACTTTTTTCCCAATACAACTGATTTCTAGGTCAACTGTCCAATTGACTGGGTAAAACTTGGAATCAAGACTTGAAACTTGGTATAAGTAAACTTGGGAGTCCAACATGAAGCATGAAAGTCATCTTAGGCATTTTAGGTCAAAACATCTTTAGGCAAACACAAACCCTAATTTTGAGTCCACAGAGCAAGGAGAAGTCTTGAGCAGAGGAAACCCTAACTGTATCTTGATCTTCAAAGGTCTTGTGATGAGAAAATGTTGAGGAAATGGGAGGGTAAATTTTGGGGTACAACACTTCATATTCATTGTAATGTAGGAAACCAAGTGGGAGGGCTCTACTTCTTGAGTAGGAGTAAGACTTCTGTTGCTGCGGCAATAGGAATGGAAACTGGTAGGTTTCTATCTAGGAGTTCCTAGGTATAGGTTGCACTGGGTAAATGATTCAGTGAAGGATGGGAACTTGTGAAGTTTAGTCCTGAATTAGTATTGCTGATAGTGGATCTTCTTCCTGGCTTGGTATGCCCCCAGAGTAGGTGTGTTTCACCGAACTGGGTCAACAACTGATTTGTGTTTTTACCTTCAACACTTTATAATTCTGTCTGTTATATATCAAGGTAAAACTGTAATGTTGTAACAGATGATGTCTCAGAACATGTTAAGACATCATGCTGATATCTGTGCAGGAGAAACAGAACTGTGAAGGTTGTTTGCTCTCTGCTGATCATGTGCAACAGATGAACAGAACTAGGTACATCGTTGTTCTATCCTCTGCACCTTCAAAGTATATCTGGCACAGCTTGGTTAAACTGTGCTTCTATTACTCTTCAGTACTGAATCACGAAAAATTGGGTATCTACCTTGCAGTGTATTTATTATGTCATATCAGATGTCTAGACATTGAGTATAACATCTGAAGACTGGCATACACCAGAATTTCACTTTTGACTCTGTTACCAGTGATTAAAGTGAATTTGATGAAAGCCGAGATATTCCCAGGCTGTGGAAAGGACTATTACTTTTGTTCAAACTTGCAAACTGACTTCCCACTGTTGAAATCAGGCATCCAACGCCTGATGGATACCCAAGAGATCCTCTTTCAAAGACTCCTGTTAATACTATCACTCATGTTACTCCTATTACCTTTGATACTCCAATCAATGACATTGCTATAATAACCATCTCCGACAATCTTTCCAAGACCTGCAAAAGGCCTGTTAAGATTACGCCTGATCCTAAGTTTGTACCGCTGAAAATTACCATGCCGAGGCCTATCCCGTATAAATCTAACAAGACGATACCATGGAATTACGGAGGAGAAATCTTCTACCATGGTATCAAGCAGATCGAATCAGACGAAGAGAATTTTGATGATGAAACCCCTGATATAGGGAATATTGCAGGAACAAGCAAGATAACTCGCAGTGGAAGGATCTTCTCTCCGGAGATTGCTCCTCCACGGGCAGTCTTCGGACCCTCGAGAGTTTCTGTACCTGTCAAGCCATCTGTGCAAAGTCTGGTAATTGAAGAAATTTACGCACCCGAAGCTAGACCCTCTGATGTTACTACCAATAAAGGTAAGGGGATCCAAGAAGCGCCTATTAGGACGAAGGCTCAGACTGTGGTAATCCCTGAGACCACCCAAAAAGAGATGGAAGAAATCTTAAATATAATCAAGAAGAGCGACTACGATGTCGTGGAGCAGCTAGGGCAAACCCCTTCAAAAATCTCCATGTTGGCTCTCTTACTCTGCTCTAAGGCTCATGCCAAAGCCTTGATCAAATTTCTAAAGACGGCACACGTGCCTCAAGAAACTTCTGCGAACCAGTTTCAAGAGTGCGTGGCTAGCCTTACAGCCGATAATGGTCTTGGTTTTTCTGATGCTGATTTGACCCCTAAGAGAAGAAAGCATAACGATGCGCTGCACGGCTCAGTAGAGTGAAGAGGGACCACGCTTGCTCATGTTCTGGTTGATACCGGTTCATCTTTAAATGTTCTACCAAAGAAGGCGTTGGACAGATTTGACTTCGAAGGTTTGACCCTGAAGCCCAGTAACATCGTTGTTAGAGCCTTCGACGGTTCTAAGAGGATGGTTCACGGAGAAGTGGACATTCCAATCAAAGTGGGTACAGAAATTTTCAACTCTACATTTTATGTGATGGACATCCGTCCTTCATATTCATGCTTGTTGGGAAGGCCATGGATCCACAACGTTGGGGCAGTCACTTCTTCTCTACACCAAATGCTAAAGTATCCAGTTCAGGGTAAGATCATAACGATTCATGGTGAGGAGGAGTATATGATAAGTCACCTTAACTCCTTCCGCTATGTGGAGTTAGATGGAGAATTCATAGAAACGCCTTTCCAACACTTTGAAGAGGTTTCTCCTGAAGTCGCAGTAGCAAAGATAATGACTGATGTGCCGATCATTTCCAAGCCTGTGTCTCGGATGGCATCCCTTAAAGATGCAGAGGCTGTAATCAAAGAAGGAAGAAGTACAGTGTGGGGGAAACTTCCTGATTTTCCTCACAAGACGGACAAGTTCAGACTAGGTTTTACTGCTGCTGGCCAGAAAGCTGTGCGTCACTCCCGGGCTGGAGGACCACCCTTAAAAATCACTCACCATGGAATTCATGCCTTAGAAGATGATGATGAAGAAGACAACTTTGAAGATTGGATCTTTCCAACCACTGAAGGAGGATTAATCAACTGGGAGGCGAAAGACTTCGTTCCCATCACTTTCATCAACCAGTAATTTATCTTTGAACAATTTCCTGTTTGGTCTATAATAAATAAACAATTCGTACACTCTTTTCACCTTATGCCTTACCCGGGGCATATAGGTCCATTTGTAAGGGTTTTGATTCTTTATTTTCATATGCCATTTTTAATGAATCATTGGACGTTTTCATCTATAAATTGTTGTGTTCATTTTCTTTCCTTTTACATTTTGTTTTGTTTAAGGATGGCTATCCCTTACACACACCCACACTCACAAAATGCAGGTACCCATCCACTCCAGATTCCATGGGTGACTATTCTGCTTTGGCCTTCGGTGACTCTGAAGATTTGGTCAATCATGCCGAGTACGAAGGTGATGAAGACTGTGAAGTGCCTGGAGAGTTAGCTAGACTTTTGCAACAAGAGGAAAGGGCTATTCTGCCCCATGAAGAGTTGTTAGAGACTATCAATTTGGGAACAGAGGAAGACAAGAAAGAGGTTAAAGTGGGTGCCAACCTGGAACCAAATGTCAAAGAGCGCTTAATTCAGTTGTTGAATCAGTTTGTTGAAATCTTCGCCTGGTCCTATGAAGATATGTCGGGACTGGATACAGATATTGTGGTTCATTGTCTCCCTACAAGAGAAGACTGCCCACCAATCAAACAAAAAGTCCGCCGAATGAGGCCCGACATGTCTGAAAAGATCAAAGCTGAAGTGATGAAACAATTCAATGCTGGTTTTCTGGCTGTTACTTCCTATCCACAATAGGTTGCTAACATTGTGCCCGTACCTAAGAAGGACGACAAAGTCAGAATGTGTGTGGACTATAGAGACTTAAATAGGGCTAGCCCCAAAGATGATTTTCCACTACCACACATTGACATTTTGGTCAACAATACAGCTCAACATAAGGTGTTTTCTTTCATGGATGGATTCTCAGGGTACAACCAGATCAAAATGGCCCCCGAAGACATGGAGAAGACTACTTTTGTTACGCAGTGGGGTACGTTCTGCTATAAAGTGATTCCATTTGGACTGAAGAATGTTGGGGCAACCTATCAGCGAGCCATGGTAGCTTTGTTTCATGACATGATACATCATGAGATCGAAGTCTACGTAGACGACATGATAGCCCGTTCACAAATAGAAGAAGAACACCTCGACCATCTGCAAAAGTTATTTGTCAGATTGAAGGAATATAAGCTCAGATTGAACCCTAGCAAGTGCACTTTCAGAGTCAGGTCCGGTAAACTTTTGGGATTCATCGTCAGTAACAAAGGCATTAAGGTTGATCCTGCTAAAGTCAAAGCTATACGAGAAATGTCTGCCCCCCGCACTGAAAAGGAGGTCAGAGGTTTCTTGGGACGCTTAAATTATATTGCAAGGTTCATCTCTCACCTAACATCTACCTGTGAACCAATCTTCAAGTTGTTGAAGAAAGATCAGGTGGTTGAATGGAATAATGACTGTCAAGTTGCTTTTGATAAGATCGAGGAGTATTTGCTGGAACCTCCTATCTTGATGCCACCCGTCGAAGGAAGGCCTTTAATCATGTATCTGACTGTTTTGGATAACTCAATGGGGTGCATACTGGGCAAACATGACGAGTCTGGCCGAAAAGAGCATGTCATTTATTACCTTAGCAAAAAGTTTACCGACTCTGAGACTCGCTACTCACTGCTCGAGAAAACTTGTTGCGCTTTGGTATGGGATGCTCGCCGGCTAAGGCAGTATATGTTGACACATACCACTTTGCTGATTTCTAAAATGGATCCGATTAAGTATATCTTCGAGAAGCCTGATTTATCCGTAAGAATCGCTAGATGGCAGATGATCCTGACTGAATATGATATCCAGTACATAACTCAAAAAGCTATAAAAGGGAGCGTACTAGCTAACCATCTAGCTCATCAAGTCGTCGAAGATTACCAATCTATGAGGTTCGACTTCCCTGATGAGGACATTATGACATTGGACAACATTGAGGGTAACGGACCGTATGACGGACCTGAACAAGGATCCCGATGGGCCCTGTACTTTGATGGTGCTTCAAAGTCACTTGGCAATGGTATCGGCGCGGTACTTATTTCTCCAGAAGGTTGCCATACACCTTTCACTGCTAGACTCTGCTTCAGTTGTACCAACAACATGGCCGAATATGAAGCTTGTATCTTTGGTCTCAAGGCTGCAATTGACTTGGGAATCAAATCTCTGATTGTATTTGGGGACTCAGCTTTGGTTATCAGTCAAATCAAAGGAGAGTGGGATACCAAACATCCTAATCTTATCCCATACAAAGAACATGTCTTGACATTGTTGCCTCATTTCGAGCAGATTACCTTTGAGCACTTCCCGCGAGAAGAAAATCAACTAGCAGATGCTCTGGCTACAATGTCTTCCATGTTTAAACTCAACTGGGATAATGAGGCTCCCCAAATCACCATCGAGCGAATGGACGAACTTGTGCACTGTCATGAGATTAATACCGAAGAAGTAGTGGAACAACCCTGGTTCCATGAAATCAAAAGGTATCTCCAGACTCGAGAATACCTTGAAGGAGCTTCCGTCAATGACAAAAAGTTCTTAAGGAGATTTGCTGCCAAGTTCTTCCTGAGCAATGGTATCTTATATAAGCGCAACCATGATTGTGTTCTACTTCGTTGTGTGGACAAGGTTGAAGCAGAGTTGATCATGACCGAAATACATAGTGGCACATTTGGCACGCACTTGAGCGGACATACGATGGCTAAGAAGATTCTAAGGGCAGACTACTACTGGTCTACCATGGAAGTTGATTGTCATCAACATTCCCGTACTTGTCACAAATGTCAAGTTTATGCTAACAAGGTACATATTCCTCCAGTTCCTCTCAATGTTCTGACAACTCCTTGGCCATTCGCGATGTGGGGAATCGACATGATTGGAGAGATCAAGCCCACGACATCCAATGGACATCGCTTCATCTTGGTCACTATTGATTATTTTAACAAGTGGGTCGAAGCAGCTTCCTTTGCCTCCATTACAAAGAATGTGGTTTCCCGCTTCATCAAGCAGAATCTCATATGCCAGTATGGTATCCCCGACAGGATCATCACAGACAACGATACAAATTTGAACAACACTATGATCACCGCTCTGTGCGAGCAGTTCAAGATTTAACATCATAATTCATCTCCCTATCGACCAAAGATGAACGGTGTTGTTGGAGCCGCGAACAAAAATATCAAGAAGATCATTCGAAAGCTGATAGTCGCCTACAAGGACTGGCATGAGATGTTACCGTTTGCTCTGCACGGATATCGTACCACTGCGCGTACTTCAACTGGGGAAACCCCCTTTTATTTGGTATATGGCATGGAGGTTGTTTTACCTATGGAAGTTCAGATTCCTTCCTTAAGGATTATGAAGGATGTTGGTTTAAGTGAAGACGATTGGATTCAGACCCGGCTTGATCAACTTAACTTGATCGATGAGAAATGACTCACTGTTGTTTGTCATGGTCAGACATATCAAAAACGAATGATCAAGGCTTTCAACAAGAAAGTCAGGCGTCAGGTATATCAAGTCGGAGATCTTGTAATCAAGCGGATCATCTTGCCGCAAAGTAATCCCAGGGGCAAGTGGACTCCTACTTACGAAGGACCATTTGTGATTAAGTCTTTTCTGGTGGAGCAATGATTCTGACCACCATGGACGGTGATGACCTGCCGCACCCTGCGAACGCAAACATAGTCAAAAGATACTATGCATAAAACAACCCGACAAGTCGAAAACCCGAAAGGGCGACTTGGGCAAAAAATGGGCATCCCGGTGAATCGAAAACCCGAAAGGGCAGTTCAGGCAAAAATTATGGATAAACAAAAAAAATCTGTACACCCGACAAGTTGAAAACCCGAAAGGGCGACTTGGGCAAAAAAGGTTTTCCCGGTGGATCGAAAACCCAAAAGGGCGATTCAGGCAAAAGTTAGGGAATTAAATCGTATGACTATGTCTCGTCGGATCACTTTAAGGAGAATCTCTTCACGACCAAACTCCAAGCTTCTGATCAATCCAATCATCCACGGACGATGCAACGAATGGACAAAGATACTCAGAGTTGTGAAGGCTATAGCAGAATGGGAACCCCATGGAATTGTTGCACATAGCCATCTTTCTTTTTGTATAAAATATTTCTCAATTTTTCGACAATATTCTCTTACTAGGATGTCTGTCTCCTTTGTACAAAGATACTTACAAAAGTTAATACAAAAATGCTTCAAAGTGCAGAAATTTTCTTGCCTTTCCTTTCTTTTTTACACTTATGTTTTATTTGAAAACGTCCAATGGTTTGTTAAATAGGCATATGCATTTGAATATAATCACTGCTCACAAATAAATAAAAAAAGAAAGAATAATTACTGATAGGTTGAAAATATAAGAGAATGTCTTTAGGCTATTCTAGAAGAAACCCCCTACAGTATGTCATTCAGATCCTCAACAGAGCTAAAACCTTGAAGTACATATCCCCAGCGAAGTTAAATTTCAAAATTCCCATCAGAGTTAAGTTTCTAAAAAAAAACTCCCAATCCCCAGTGGAGCCAGAATACTCTAAACTTTCATCACCAGCAGAGTTCTCCACAAAATAGGGAATCCCCGGTAGATTGGCCTACAACCCAAGCTCCTGATTTCCCCGGCAGAATAAACCCTCTCCCCACAAAGTTATTTCCCGACAGAATGAAGATTCTAGTTCCCGTTTCTCCATTTGAAGCCTCCCAGGTTTTAATTCCCCAGTAGAGGTTGTTGGATTTTTCCTTATTTCCCCAGGAAAGTCATGAAGGATTCTCACATCCCCGCAGGTTGCCAAGGATTTTCTATCCCCAACAGTAATCAGCAAGGTTTTCTCATCTTCAACAATCAAAGATTTTTGGAATCCCCAGCATCGGTCAAGGATTTACTTTCCCCGGCAGCAGTCAAAGATTTCATTATCTCCTGATATCAAGGATTTATTATCCTCAACAAGATAACTAATCAGCTTACATGCACATCCATTACATTCATATATCATAAACATTGATGGAACACATTTTATTGCATCATACATATCATGCAACATAACTTTGTGCTTTAACTAACATTCTACCCTTTTCAGGATAAGATTAAAAAGCTATCGAATATTCAGAGATTTCAGATACAGTATGGATACACCCCCAAAAACGGTGGTCATTTTATTACTCATTCAGAATTTCAAGTCAAGATACAGTATGGATACACCCCAGACGTGGCGGTCATTCTATTTCTCATTCAGACTCCAGCAATCAGATACAGACTAGATACACTCCAGACACGGGAGCCATTCTATTTCTCATTCAGATTCATCTATCAAACTCAAGTTTAGATACACTCCAGACATGGAAGTCATTCTGTCACTTGTCCGGATCCCAGTTACAGTACGGATATACTCCAGACCCGGAAGTCATTCTGCTACTCATACAGATCTCAACTTCAGATACACTCCAGACACGGAAGTCATTCTGTCACTTGTCCAAATCCCAGTTACAGTACGGATATACTCCAGACCCGAAAGTCATTCTGCTACTCATACATATCTCAACTTCAGATACAGTCTAGATACACTCCAGACACAGTTGCCATTCTGTCACTCATTCGGAATTTATCCCCAGCACATAGATGCTTCATACACAGATGTTTCTTTGTTACCCATTTAGAATACATATACACTCCAGACGCGGCAGTCGTTCTGATATTCATTCAAGAATCAAATACAGTTACAGCTCGGATACGCTCCAGACACGGACACCATTCCTTTGCTCATACCAATCAAATCTCCAGATACAACTCAGATACGTTCTAGACACGGGTACCATTCTGATGTTCATTCTCCTGATTTTCAACAAACAATCCTGGATGGCATCTTTAAGCCCATCTCCAGCAAGATTCTACCGTCTCCAAATGGCATCTTTAAGCCCATTCCTTTAACCTACATTTTGACGAGTGCAAATTTACGGGCACTCTAGTGTCCAATCCTCTTTTACCTTCGAGTCACGAAAGACAAACTTGCCAATCTAACTCTTCAGATTCAAGAAGATTGAACAGGGGAAACTGTTGTACCCCAAAAGTTTCCCTCTCATTTTATCAACATTTCCCCTCACAAGGATCTTTGAACTCAAGACTAAGTTAGGGTTTACACTGCTCAAGACATCTCCTTGCATTGATGACCTAAATTAGGGTTTGAGTTTGCATAGGGATTTTTGGACCTTCAATGCTCAAATTGACTTTCATGCTTCATGTTGGACTCATGAGTTTGTCCATACCAAGTTTCAAGCCTTGAATCAAATTTTTGCCCAGTCAATTGGACAGTTGACCTAGAAATCAATTGTATTGGGGAAAAAGTCAATTGTGGCCAATTTACAGTTAAACCTCATGAATTTTGACCCAAATCAACATTATGAACTCATATGAACCATTTTATCAAGTTTGGACCACAAATCCACAAGAAATTTGATCAGATCACCAAAAGGGCAAAATGGTCATTTTTAGGGTTTTGACTGTACAAAGGAAATTTCTGACTTTTTGACCTAGGAAATGGAAAATTAGGTTCAAACATGGACTCAAGGACTCAATGGCATCATCTTGACCTATTCAACAAGTTCAAAAGACCTCAATTGCATTGGATTGACAGATGAATTTTTCAGTCAACTGATCAAAATTTGACTATACACTGAAAAGTCAAACTTTGACTTTTTGGTCAAAATCAAGTGCCAAGGGTCATTTTTCATCAAAATGTGTCAAATTATGAAACTTGTTCATCAAGAAACCCAAAATTGCAAATTAGGGTTTAAAGTTGAAAATTTTCATAACTTAGAAATTTTCTAAGTTATGAAATTTTCTTAATTTTTCCTAACTTTGCCCCACATTTTCACCATGATGAAAATGGATTCAAACAAAACCTCCAACATGAAAGTTGTAGTCCTCCACAAAGTCTACAACTTTGATTCACAAAGTTTTCTCAAAATAAGCTTGGATCTCAAGTTATGATTTTTGGAACAAAGGTCCCTAAAACTTTTAACTTAGTGAAATTTTGCCCTAGTTTAGGCAGGATTTTGACCTATCTTCTTGGGCATTTTTAACATTGTTCCACTTGGAGTCTCAAGTTGCATTTCAAATATGGATTATAGAGCATGTTGCAAGATTTCCAAATTGTCAAAGAAATCCTCAAACACATTTGTGGTTAGAGAGAATCGAAGGCTTGAAGTTGGCAAAAACTCACTTTTCACCCATGACATATTCATGTTCATACAAGTTGCATTTTCAAATCAGCATGCCTTACACTAGCTTGCAGGCCTCTAAACCACTTCACACTCCATAATTAAATGCAAATCCATCATTCTAAGCTTTTGTTTTGGTCATTTGGACATTGTACACAAGATTAGGCCCTAAGTAGAAAAAGGCACATTTCCATTTTTGCCATAGTGTGCTTTATGTCAAACCACTATCCCTTGAGCATTGGTCCATATCTCAGAGGGAAAATCAAATCCACAAGTTAGAGGGTCCAAGGGCAATGTATGCAAGCATATTTGATAGCTTGTAGAGGCCTGTAACTTCACTTCCACATTCTTACTTCAAAAACAAGAAAATTGTCCAAAACCTAAAAACTTGAAAACCAGCCAATGTTAACTTACACAAACAGTTTGAACATCTTTCTCACACCCCTTTGAGCTAGAAACACGATTGCTTGAGCCTCTAAACACCCCATAGCCAGAAATCACATTCCTTTGGCAAAACAGGGCAGGTTCTGTAACTTGAGTTCCATAGCTCATTTGGCTCGTGCGTTTTGCCCCAAGTTGCTTCAAACACCTTCCATTCAACTCACCCAAGCTATCCCAAACCTCAAACACCAACTGTAACTCCATTTATAGTGTTCACCATTTTCATTTTGAGCTTGTGCAGGTTGAGTTCTATAGGTTGATTCAAGGACATTCAAGGAAAGCTAGCTATTGGAGAAGGTCAAGTGAAGTTCAAGCAAGCTACCAGACATCTCTAGCCTTGTTGAAAAGCACTACATTGCCCTACACGAATCCAACTGAAACAGGTTTTTTCTCCACTTTCTATCTCTCTATTTAGGAACATTTAGCCTTAGGTTTATGAATAAAAAATGTAGTGTTTATTTCCATGAAGTTGTACATATGCTCAGTTTTCATTTATATTAAGTGTGCTAGGAGAATTTCATCCATGAACATGCTGAAAAAACTAGGTCAGATTTTGGGGCTAGAGAAATTCTCTCTGGTCTTTGAGAGTTAGGACAAGTTGTTTATATGGTTGGAATCGTCTTGAAATTCTCTACAAGTTTAATATTGTGTGTTTTTGCAATAGAGCACGTATATAGGATCTGGTAGTGTGTACCGGGACGCGCGCGTTTTTTCAAATGCTGGAGGTTGAAGATGAAGTTTTGGGCTGGGCTTGGCCTGGCTGCTTTTGACACCCCCTCTTTTCCTTTTTGCACCCCCTGGCCCAATTTCTTGTATTTTTATATTTTTGCATTTTTGTTTTCATTTCTGATTTTGTTTATTTATTTCCAAATATAAAAAATGCTCAAAAATATTTTCATAATTTTTTTACATATATTTGGCATTTTATTTTAATTTTTCTAACATGAAAAAATATTTAAATACTTTTATATTATTTATTAAGACTTAAAAAACAAATAATTTATACTTTTATTTTTGTTCTTTATTTTTATTCATACTAAAAATATTTTCCTAAATACATTTATATGTGTACATATTTTATTTTATATTGTACATATTTTATTTTTGTATATACACACACACACACACACACACACACACACACATATATATATATATATATATATATATATATATATATATATATATATATATATATATATATATATATATATATATATATATATATATATATATATATATATATATATATATATATATATATATATATATATATATATATATATATATATATATATATATATATACTTTTATTTTATTAAATACTTTAGAATAAAAATATTACATTTTCACTTTTATTATTATTCATACTAAAAAATACCCTTTTTAAGTATATTTTATTTTTGTACATATTAATATATTTTATTGTATATAAATAATATAATATGTTTATTTTCTTAAAGAAATTAGGGTTTTACCCTTAAAACAAATAAAATTAATCATTTTTATTTACTTCTTTATACTTTTTTACTTTTACATACATAGGTAAACAAAAACCTTTTTGCATAATACATATTATTTGATATTTATTTATTTTGTTTATTTAAATATTGTCCATTTAAATATTTACGCATTGTGATTCAATTTGGATGTAATAGTAAATTAGGGTTTATATTTCTTGTCAAATAGCCCCCATTCAAAATTGTACCCCCATCCCCATAATCATGTTGTAATAGCTTAGAATTTTAATTCTCGCACTTTACGCTTTCAATTATGCCATGATTAGAGAATTAGGGTTTGTATGCAAAAATCCAAATCAATAAATAGTTTGACCTAATCAAAGACGAAAAATGCATGAGAATCAAACACAATACACACTTGCACCCCTAGGGTTACAATCCACTTGTTGCCTTCAAAATGGGCCATGTTACGCATGTTGGGTACTTTGGCAAAACAAAAACAAAACAAAAGATCATAGTCCCTCGATGACGCTATCTTGGTTGCCTAAACAAAAATGATCAAGTCCCTCAAAAAATTTTCCAAAAATACTTAACACAATTGTTATCATGGTCTATACGATGACCCGTGCCTGTCCCGTTTAACATCCTAACACAAGGTTGTTCACCAAATACAATGGTGAAACAACACTGTCAAAAGGGTTAAAAACATTAGGAAATATCTTTGAGTAAAATAGGGTAGATAGCTCTTAGTTATTTGATCAAAAAGCTTGCAAAACATCCTTGCTATTTTCAAACACACCTTACAACACAATTTCAAAACATTTCCCCAAAACAAACTTTCAAACATTGAAATATTTTCAAAAGACAAAAACACCTTTGTATACATTCAAACAAGAATCATTATAAAGGTTACCACAACGATGGCCTATTTTCAAAACATCTTTCAAAACCACACACAAAGCACCATTTCAAACAATTGGAAAAGCAAAGCAAGTGATTTAAACAAGTAACTAAGAGCCCATGGATAACCATGGATGAAAAGGGTGCTTGCACCTTCCCTTTTCATAATCTACTCCCCGAACCCAAGAAAACATCTCAACGGTCTCTCCTGTGCTTTTTGACCTTTCCTTAGGATAAAATAAAAAGTCGGTGACGACTCTTGCTAAACCGAAACATTTGTGAACACAAACGCAAAACCTCAAGTCAGTTCTCCCATCGTATCACAGATGCTTTAGTGGTCGTCCTTTTGTCCAAAGATCAAAGTTGCCTCGGAAAGGTTGCCTCAGATATTCTTGCCTCGGATAAATGATCTAAGATATTAGGGTTATTACTAAGACGTCCTAACATTGCTTTAGGGACCGTACGTCCCTTTTCGAATTGACCCTCAAAACTCCAACGACGGTGCTACCTACTCACTAATAGTGGGATAGCATTGTCTAAAGGAAACAAGCATAGAACGATTCTTTTTTCGAGTAGGTAGATTAGTTCTTAAGTACTTGCTCAATCAAAACAAACTTTTTTCACACTTACACTCCTATACAAACCAAGTTTTCAAAAACACTTCATTACACTCTTGAAGATAGAAGCAAGAGTTAAATCGAAGTTAAAACAAAAACTTTTCAAAACCCACAAACACAAAGAAAACAATTTTGAAAATGATGAGCAAGTACCTAAGAGCCCATGGAAAACCATGGATAGAAAGGGTGCTAATACCTTCCCTTTCTATAATCTACCCCCCGTACTCAGAAACATCTCGAAAAAGGAATTTTTCTGTGCTTTTTTCCTTTCCTTGTTGGATAAAATAAAAGTCAGTGGCGACTCTTGCTTACCGCGACATTTTTTAAACACAAACGCAAAATGCAAACCAGCAATTCCTTAACGAAATAGGGAAACACGATCCTGGTTCTGGCCACCGTATCACACTAGCATTTGTATATAAAGCGATAAATTGTGGAATTTAAAATTACTACGCTATTACAATACTTGTGGGAGGGGGTGTACAAATTATAAATGGGGATTGCAAGAAAATAAAGCCTAATTATCTATTACAACCATATTGAATTGGTACAAGAAATGAATAAATAAATGTACAAAAATGAATAATTATTCAAGAATGTAAATGTAAAGTAAATGGATATTTGTTTAGATTTTTTTAGAGAAAAGGGGTTTTGATTTTAACCTAATTAACTAAAGGGAAAATAATTAATTAAAAGTAAAACCCTAAATTTATTAGGAAAAGAAATTTAATAAAACCATAATCTATTAATTGATTAAAAAGAAAATTAAATTTGTAAGAAGAACATTTTCAAGAATGGAATGGTAACTTTCTTCCTAAAATGGCAAATTGGTTTGGATAATTTTTGGAACACTTGGATAATAGCTCAAAAGAAAGTGTAATCTTCTTATTATGGATATATCTTTAGGTTTAGAGGCCTGCAAAACAAGATTGTGCAACATAGGTTTGAAATTGACTTCTTGTTCATCACAAAATGGCTTGTAAATTAAGTGACAAAATCCTAACTTCATCTTTTCGATTCTCCCTAATCAAGAATGATCTCAAGGAGTTATTGGACATTTTGGAAAGCTTGTAACATTCTCTACAACCCCTCTTTGAATTTTTTTTAAAGATTCCCAATGGAACTATGTGAAAAAGTGTCATGAAGTTAGGTCAATATCCTGTCCAAATTAGGGCAAAATTTCACTAAGTGTTTTGTTTCATGACCCTATGTTCATAAAATTATAACTTGAGATCCAAGAATTTTTGGAATAATTTCTGTGAAGAAAAGTTGTAGATTTCATGGAGATATACAACTTTCATTTTGGAAGTTTCTCTTGAATCATCTTGCATCATGGTGAAAATTTGGCTCAAAGTTATGAAAAAATAAGAAATTTTCCATACTTAGAAAAATTTCTAAGTTAAGAAATTTTAACATTTCAAGATGAAATCTTGAATTCTTGATTTCTTAATGAACAAGTTTCATATTTTGACATGTTTTGATGGATTGTGATCTTTGGCACTTGAATTTGACCAAAAAGTCAAAGTTTGACTTTTCAGTATACAATTGATTTTTGATAAGTTGACTGAAAAAATCATTTGTCAATCAAATGGACTTGCAATGTTTTAAACCATGTCATTAGGTCAAAATGTTGAAATTTTACTCTTGATATCATGCCTTGAACCAATTGACCATTTTCTAGGTCAAAAATCAGAAATTGCCCATTCTCAGTCAAAACCCTAATTTTGACCATTTTGCCCTTTTGGAGATTTGATCAAATTTCTTGTGGAGTTGTGGTTCAAACTTGATCAAATGATACATATAAGTTTAAAATGTTGACATGGATCAAAAATTAAGAAGTTTGACTGTAAATTGGCCATAGTTGACTTTTTCCCCAATACAACTAATTTTTAGGTCAACTGCTCAATTGACTGAGCAAAAATATGATCCAAGGTTTGAAACTTAACATGAGTAATATTGGGGGTCCATAATGTTCCATGAAAATAATATGGGGCATTGGAAGTTCAAAAATACTTGTGCAATGTGAAACCCTAATTTTGGTCATCAATGCATAAGGAGGTGTCTTGAGCTGATCAAATCCTAATGCAGTCTTGAGCCCAAGGAGATCTTGTAAGAAAGTTCTTGATAAATGAGAGGGAAAATTTTGGGGTACAACACTGATTAATGGTCTTCCCTCGACTGGTGGCATCAAAACAGGAGGCTCTTGTAATTACTCTTTGATCTTGTCGAAGGCAGTTTGGCACTCATCATTCCATTTGACTACTTGATCTTTCTTCAGTAATTTGAAGATTGGTTCACAAGTAGCTTTCAGGTGAGAAATGAATCTGGCAATGTAGTTTAAACGTGCCAAGAATCCTCTGACTTCTTTCTCAGTACGAGGAGCAGGTATCTCTTGTATTGCTTTCACCTTGGCAGGATTTACTTCAATACCCTTACCGATGACGACAAAGCCTAGGAGTTTACCAGACCTCACTCCAAACATGCATTTATTTGGGTTCAACCTCAGCTTGTATTTCTTTAACCTCTCAAACAGTTTCTGTAAATGGTCAAGATGCTCTTCTTCTGTTTGAGATCTAGCTATCATGTCATCCACATAGACCTCTATTACGTGATGTATTATGTCGTGAAATAGAGCTACCATGGCACGATGATAGGTTTCCCCAGCATTCTTCATCCCGAATGGCATAACCTTGTAGCAGAAAGTACCTCATTATATGACAAAGGTTGTTTTCTCCATGTCCTCAGGCGCCACTTTGATTTGGTTGTAGCCTGAGAAACCGTCCATGAAGGAAAACACTTTGTGTTGTGCCGTATTGTCAACTATAATATCAATGTGGGGAAGTGGGAAATCATCCTTAGGGCTCGCCCGATTCAAATCTCTGTAGTCCATGCACATTCATACCTTGCCATCCTTTTTTGGCACGGGAACAACATTGGCAACCCATTGTGGATAGGAAGTGACGGCCAAGAATCCAACGTTGAATTGTTTCATGACTTCTGCCTTAATCTTCTCTGACATATCTAGTCGCATGCGGTGGACCTTTTACTTTACCGGTGGGCAGTCCTCTTTTGTAGGTAGACGATGTACTACGATATCTGTATCAAGTCCTGGAATGTCTTTGTACGACCAGGCAAAGACCTCCACATAATCACGTTGCAACTGAATCAGACGCTCTTTGACACAGGGTTCCAGCTTGGTACCCACCTTGACTTCTCTTTTGTCTTCTTCGGTACCTAGGTTAATTGTGTCCACTGGTTCTTCGTGGGGCTGAATGGTCCTCTCTTCTTGTTATAGTAACCTGGGGAGTTCCCCTGGCACTTCACAATCTTCCTCATAAGGTTTTAAGAGTCTGAATTGTTTTAATATTACAGATCCGACAAAATTTGAAGAAAAATTACTGTGGGATAAATGTGATCGGGACAAAATCTCTAGCTTCCCATTTGTTGATCCCTCCACTGACAGTTGGGAAAATCCAGTCCTCCAGGTAATAGCTGTCTTCATCATCCTCCACAATGTTGACTTTGCGATTGCTGATCTTCAAGGGTGGTCCTCTGGCACGAGCACAGTGTACAACTTTCTGGGCTCCTGAAGTGAAACCCAAACCAAATTTGTCAGATTTGTATGGGATATCTGGGAGTTGGCCCCTGTTGTACCCCAAAATTTGCCCTCCCATATTCTTCAAGATTTGCCAAGATCAAGGTTCAAAATCTCTCAAGGGTTGCACAGTCCAATTGCCTCCTAACAGTCAAAAATTAGGGTTTTGGTTCTGGCAAAGAAGTTGAGGTTTCCAAGGGTCCAAACAAGTCCCACATGCCTACATACATTGTCAAGCATTCATATGCCAAGTGTCAAGGCTCACAGCATCAAATTGCACAGTCAAAAACCCTAAATGCTTCACAGTCAACTGCAGGGGCAAAATGGTCATTTGACAGTCAAAAGTCAAAATTTTTGGTCAACATCTTATTTTGAAGCCACAAACATCATTTGATCAATTCTTGATCATGATTCTCAAAGCATGGCTCAAAAAGTCTCAAGATGCAAAAGTTGCTATTTTTGGACAGTTGAAAAAGTCAACTGCAAATTGACCAGGGCATAACTTCCACATGGTTTATCAGAAAAATTCCATCCAAATCTCATCTTTAAGATAATGACATTTCCAACAACTCATCTTCACACTTCAAGTCCAAGAAATGCTCTCACAAAAAGTTATCAATTTCAACATTATAGGTCATTTTCAAAAGTCAACAAAAAGGCACTTTAAGTCAAAGACCATAACTTGAGATTGGTAAATCAAAATAACATGGGACCAAAGGCATTGGTTAGAGGACTTCAAGACCTTTCCAAAATGTCCAAGAACATGATCAAAGATTAAACATTGAGCAAGATATGCCTTGTGGAAGTTGGGAAATTTTTGGGAATTTTGAAAAGTCAACTTTGCTTCAAATGCCTCAAAAATGCTAATGGGACTCAATTTCTTCCATGAATCATTATCCAAAGGCTATGCACGACCCATTGAGCTAAAAGGGAGTTATTTTCTTATTTTTAATTAATTAATTGAATTTTTAATCTTATTAATTCATTTAACTAAAATTAATTATAAGAAAAATACTAAATCATGTTTTCCAAATCTTTTTGTGCAGCATATTCACTCTTTATGAATCAAATATTTCGTGCATCACTCAAAAGGAAAGATTTTATGCAATTGGAAATGGTTTCATGGCAAAAAGATTGGATTTGATATCATTGAAAACCAAATATTTGAATCATGAATGCAAAGACTTTGGGCTTGGTTTTTCTAACCTAATTCCATCTACATACATATGCAAACATAACCCTAATGCCTAACACACAAGCTGCGCTCAGAACACAAGAACAAACTTGCACTTTTTCACAAAAATATTGAAAACTGTTTTCATACATAGAGGTTATTTCAAGGCCTAAAAGCAACTCCAATACATTGCTGGACAACCCAGGAAGCTTTTACAATCAAAGCCAAGTCTCCACACATCCGGAAGTGGTAGAATGACATCGCCCTGTTCATGAAATTTTCCACATTCGTATTTGAATTTACATGCATTTTCCATACGTTTTAATGTTTGATTTATACTAACATGATCATTCTAAAGCTAATGGTACCGTTCAATTGAAGAATGGCTGCCTAAACAGGAATTCACCATGAAAGCGTGTTAGGGTTTCAGAGCTCCAATTTTGGGGTTTCACACATAAGGAAAAATTGGCCAACCTAACCAGTACCATTGAGATCAGGGCATCAGGACGAATTGAACAACCACCTCGCGCCTTTTTTATGATTAACCATGCCCTATTCGCTATTATTTGCAGGTTCTATTTAGTGGGGGTTTAAAACCCCCGCTATCTATGTTTTATTTTCAGGCAAAACGAAGAAGAAAGTGGACGTGGCTCATAGTGACTGGCGCATTTGAATTTTGGCGCGTTGGATATCACTCAGTGTTGTTTCGCATTATATTGTTTGCTTGCCAATTCCTATACAACGTGCGCGCATGGCTCAACTGGCAATTGGCATATCTGGTAAACGTTGGGACCTGGGTTCGATTCCCAGGTCCCCCATATTTCTCAATAATTTTGGTTGCAATGTGTTCAGGTACAACTTCCCTCCAGTGGTCCACCAAACGCCCAACGCCTGTGCCTGCCACATGTCCCCAGGGATCAATCCAATGGCCAGGATGTGCAGCTCACCATGGACGCTAGTCAACTATCCCACATACGCGCTAGAAAGTCAAGGCAGGCCCTGCATTCTTGGGCCAAAAATCACTCCAACAAACCTCCTTAATTGGGCCAGACCCCCCATTGTTTGTATTTCTTTTTTCTAATTCTCTTTTCCTTTCTTCTTTTTATTTTAATTGTTTTTTTTTATTTTAATTCATAAAAATAATTTTCATAATATAAAATCCAGAAAAGTCAAAAATAAAAATATGTTTATTTAATATTTAGTCCATTAAATATTTTTGCAAATAAATTTTTAATAATTAACTTAGTAAAATTAGGGTTTCAATTTTAATTTTTTCTTAATAACTAAAATACATAGAAATTAGGGTTTTTAACATTGTTTATCTTTTCTTCAATAAATAATTTCCTCTTCTCATTATTATTAATTATTAATTAATTTTGTAAATAAACATGTAATTAAATAATTAGTATAAATTAGGTTAAAACTTTAATTCTTTTCTTTAATAATTAAAAATATGTAGAATTAGGGTTTCTTTTCCTTTTAATTTCCTTTATTTCATAAATACCAAAAAACATAAAAAAACATCTCTTTTCTTATTAAATAATTAATTAGCCTTTTTAATTTCATTTAACTTCTTTAAAGGGTCCAACGCCCTCGAACTCTCGATTCTAATTTCTTCTCGCGCGCTTGTCCTTATTTTTCGTTTTAAATATTATGTAATTGTCCAAAGCCTTGTAATAGTATTTAGGAAATTTATTTAATTTCCGCATTTTATTTAAAAACGGGTCTTTGTTAATTTGGCGATGTATAGACCCGCGCCTTGTAATAGCGTAGGACCTTTATTTTCTGTACTTTAATTTCTGCACCCTTAAAACTGCTAAATTTTGCATGAAAGAATGAATGGCCCAAATAAAATCAAAGCGTAGCTCACCAAATGCATGACAAGATAAAACATAACTGAAAACTATACACAAATTCACACACCACTCTTAGGGTACGCCTCACTGTTGCCTTGCCCCTCGAAACGTGGTCGTCGAGTATAGGATGTTTCAGTAAGTCCTTATGTCCATGAACATGGCATAGGAGTAGCTTCTAGGGTGTCCTACTGTTGCTCTGGTGACCACACTGTCCCTAACAATCGAATTGACCCGAACACCTCCAACGGTGGTGCTACCTACCTCTCAATGGTGGGATGGTACTACCTTAAGGACATTTACACAGCCTAATTCCTTAGGGTAGGTAGATGACTCATAGATACTTTCTCTAATTCAAAAACAAATCAAAAACTCTTTTCGCACCAACACTTTTCAAAAAGCTTTCAAAAAACAATTTTTCAAACACTCTTGAGGACTGATACAAGGGTCGATCTGAAACTTTAAATGAAACTTTTTCAAACTCACTCACGATTGAAAAGCAAACACTTTTGAAAACACAATGAGCAAGTATCTAAGAGCCCATGGATAACCATGGATAGAAAGGGTGCTAACACCTTCCCTTTCTATAAATCTACCTCCCGAACCGAGAAACTATCTCATAAGGAATTTCGCTGTGCTTTTGTCCTGTCCATGTTGGAGAAAATAAAAGACGGTGGCGACTCTTGCTTCCGCGACATTTCGCGAACCAGCTTTAAACAGTCAGTTCTATTTCCACAGATCACAGAACTGGCGACTCTGCTGGGGATACTTTTTAAAGTGAGGTGTACCTTAGGACTAAGATCACTTGTGTTTTCAATTTTCTGAATTGTTTGCTTTAAATTGTGGGCCTGTCTTGGGAGTTCTATAGATCCTAACCCGGATCTGGGGATACCTTCTTAGAAAGTAGCAACAAGGCTGTGAGGGAATTGTGTGGGGTATACCGACATGGTTGAAGCAGTCTGCTACGTTGATGTGGCACTTTGGTGTGTACCGATAACCCTTGAGTTCAGTCAAGGAGAGTACGGGGCCTCCGCGTGGTGTCGTGAAGCATCAACTGACCTTAGGAACCTTAATTGAACCATCTTGGCCTCTTTAGGGTAGTGAGATAACTGACTTTGGTGCAGTTCGAGGTTGGTTGATACTCGATGCTACACTCAATTGAGGGTTGTTTTCTTGGAATATTTTGGTCGCCAGTTCAGTGGCTAAATCGAAACGATGAACAATGAAAGCAATCCAATGATATTGGGACCCTTAGAACCCGGTTACTTCGGATAGGACAAGTTGAGCCCACCAACTTCAAGAGGGTAGTACCCCAAACTTCATGCTAGCCTAAACTCTAAGGGCTCTTTGCGTGACTTGTGTGCCTTCAAACTTGACTACTTGCATACTTGTTATCTGACACTTGAGTTTCTTGCAGGTTTTGTTTACAGTCCTTAATCTGGACTCATAACAGGGTTTACCTACATCACTCCATGCATAGCATAACATCATACCATTGCATACTTCTTGCATAAGGACTAACCCATTTCAAGGATCTCAAGGGCTTGTGATGCAGGTCTTGATGAACCATAATGTCTAGCAAGGGGCAAAGGGGATTTATTTTCCTCTAGCCAGGTTGATGACTTGAGTCAGAGGCTATGACCCACTTGATATGGTGAGCTTTGACACTTGAAGAAGGTTCCCCGAGCCAAGATTGTCAGGGGCTATGACCCACTGGATATGGTGAGCCTTTGACCCTTGAAGAAGGACTCTCAACAACATGAAGTGCCTTCAATCAAGCTACCGGATTCCAATTCTAACAATCTTCTTGTTTACCCCGCGAGGTCCTTGAAAACATTGCATGCATATCATACACATCATTGCATAACAGGTACCTTTGTTGCAGGTCACTTACCCTTGTCACTGTTTGTTTCAGCAATGGCTTTCCAACCGGACAACCAAGATCTCCGGGCTCAAAACGCCCAACTACAAGAAATGTTCCTGAACCTATCACAGGGGCAAGAAGAAATAAAGGCTCTCCCCACAAGGAACTTGGTCCTAGGGAATGCAGGGGGTATCAGGAACGATCAGCTGGAAGGGCTACAAATTGAGTTGGCAACCATGAAGATCCAACTGATGGGACAGTTGATGGGCCAGATGACTCTCATTCAGGACTTAGCTCAAAAACAAGAAGAGCTCAGGGTCCTCGTCACCAAGCTGCTCCAAAATAATCAAGTGGGGCAAACAACTAGGGTTGAAGTTCCAGTCATCATTCAACCATGTGTAGGGCAAGAAGACAAGGAAAAATCTCCTCAGCCTGCTACAGGGTCACGAGCCCAGCCTCAACGGGGTAGTCGGTGTAAACGAAATACGCCTGGAAGACATTTCTCTGAGACTGATATACCATCATCTTTTATACTGAAGCGCTTATTGGAGGTCAATCTGATCACTCTAAGGGACCCTCCTAAGAATCTGAATATGACACCTTCAAGGTATAACCCCAACACCCGCTGCGCTTATCATTCTGACAGCCCGGGGCATGCTACAGATGACTGCTGGACTCTGAAAAACAAGGTCCAAGACTTGATTGAAGAAGGGGTGCTAGAGTTCATGCCAGATGGCGAGATGAAAATCTTCCGCTGAGAATTCTCCACTTGAGATGACTAGCTCAAACTAGAAGATTTTTGTTCATTAGAATTTTTCAAGTTGTAATTTTCTTTTGATTGTTCAAATATTTGTTCATGTTAAACGTTGTTATTTCATCAATGCATCGCATATGTCTGTTTTGAAGCAATATATTCGCATTCGCTATATTCAAACTGCTTTCATTTTTTTGATGTCAACTCTTAATAATTCTATGCCTCTTGAGGGAGGATGACGAAAACGATACCACGATTCTTTACAGTATGCTTTTAGACAGACCCCACTGACGATGTACAGGCATTGTTTCAATTCCTAAACACTGGAGTAATAAGGAAGATAATCCCTCATCAACCCCTTTGAGCCAAAGAAGTAGGAGTTTTTCTTTTCGAAAATTAAAACCCTTAATCATAACCTGGGGCAAGGTAGTTCTCTCAGTTGATCCAAGTGCATAACAAATGGCACCAAAGAGGTCCTTACAAAATAAGCAAAAGACAGTGATGGTTTCCTATAATCATAAAGACAGGCAGTCATTATCTCTCAACATAAAAGCCCAATAAGTCAAAACCTATGAAGGAGACTTACAAAACTGGGGCATCCCGCTGACTGTAATCATAAAAGAACAGTTCAGGAAAAAAAATGATAGGGATAACGAAATCAAAAAAGAAAGAGGTCCTACAAACCCTCAACCAAAAAAAAAGAAATGACTGCCTACCCAAAATAAACTGTCAATATCCGAACCATCACTGATATATCAAAGTAAAGACTCAAACAAGGTCTAACGCACGATCAGCTGAGTTTAGGTTTGAAGAACATCACGAAGAGTGGGTGGGTACAAATAATTTGAGCCTTTATCCTTTGTTTCTTAAACCGTGAACCAGGCTACGTTATAACCCTTAAAAGTCCTAGCTAAAGCACGGGTTAGTTCGAAAGCATATTGTTACGAAAGGTATCCTGACTCCTTAAGGCTCGCGGTAAAATAACGAGTTGACATCACAGTTTACAAAAATTCACTTGTTTTACTGAAAAATGCATTTTCAAAAAAAAACTTCAAGACAGACATAAGCCTTTGCATTCTTAAAATAACATTGTTTGCATATGACTATTTGTTTGAACAGCATAGAAGTTCGCACGACGAATATCTTATGAACAAAAGTCTTCTCAACAAAAGAGTCACCTCCAGTGGAAGAAACACTTCCAATCAAGGGGCATGGCATGATCATTGTCCGTCATCTGGGGCAGTCCAGTCAAGATTCGGAGAATCTCTCAAAAGGCCAACCATCTTGGGGCAAATATCCATCTGGATCACCTGGAGCATTCCGACAACGAACCTTGCCTGATCAGACATCTTCTAGTGGCATGGAAAAACACTTCCAACAGGGGCAACTCCCTACACTCCCTGAACGAGAACATAGTCGAAAGAATACTACGCATGATAAAAGACCCGCTAGGTTGAACATACCTAGGCAAAAATAAGGGCTTCCCGGCGAACCAAAAGGGTTCGGGCAAAAATAAGGAATGAAAATGAAAAAATCTGTACACCCGGTAAGCCGAAAACCTGAAAAGGTGGCTTGGGCAAAAATGGGTATCCCGGTGGACTGAAAACCCGAAAGGGCGGTCCAGGCAAAAGTTAGGGATCAAAAGCGTACGACTATGCCCCGGCATCTCGTCACTTGCCTACCAGAAAAAGATGTGTCAATCGGCAGTCATCGGGCCTCCACCAGTATCCTCTCCTCTCACATCAGAAACTGGGGCAATAAGAGTTGTCTAAAGCGATCTAATTACTCTGTCCACCAAGGTACTAAGGTAGGCTGAAGAATGTAACCAAGATGCCTTAATTCCCCAGAGGGTGAGCCAAGATTCAATAATTCTCTCTCATCAGCCCTAACAAGGCACAATATCTCCTAGCAAGTCAATATACTCTCCCCAAGCAGAGTTATCCTGTCAGCCTTAAGGAAGTTGGGTATCCCCGGCAGAGCTCAACATTCCTCAGCGCAATATACACACATTCTTAACAAGCATCCCCGGCAGTCTTGATCTAAGATTGTTCCCCGACGGTATACCAGACATTCAGTGGAGCCACCTCCCCAATATATCTCAGAAATTTCCCCAGGAGAGTCCAGTCTGAAGTTCCCCCAGGAAAGTGGAATCCATCTCCCAAGCAGTAAGCTTATCCCCAGTAGATTCTGGAAGCTTGTCACCCGCAGAGCACGAATGCGTCTCCCGGTTTTATTTAAAGGTTATTTCCCCACCAGGATATAACTGGGTTATCCTCAGCCAAAAGCCACGGAAAGATCGTCCTCGGTGAAGTCTTCTCATCCCCAGCGGAGTCTATTAAAACTTCCAACATAACATATCAATGGTATCCCCAGCGGAGTTATCATCAATATCTCAACAAAGTACCTCTCTCCCCACAGAGTATTACTCCCCAGCAAGGTCGCTAGAGTAATTTTCCCCATAGAGTAATCCCCAAGTTTATTCCCCAACGGATTTATCTTCTCCTACCGGTATTCTTGCAACCATCATCCCCAGCGGAAACAACAAAGCTCTATTCTTCAACATCAGCCCAGGATGTGACTTCCCGGCACCCGTCAAGGATTTACTTTCCTAGACGAAAACACCATTCATAAACATTTTCATACATTATAGCATGCACATACGCATCATGAACATACAATCTCACTTATTCTGAGAACATCACGCATGTCATACATCATGGCATCACACACAACTAACGTTTTGTCTTTTCAGGACAAAGGTTAATACAAATATGATTACCATCAACGGTCGCAACTAAAGACCTGATTCCTGTATCTTTCCAGGGTGCGTCTGAAGAGTTTGAGGATCCGATGCCTGTATCTTGGCAGGGTGTATCTGTTGAAGACTAACAGTACCAGACCCGATTCCTGTATCTTGCCAGGGTGTGTCTGAAGAGTTCGAGGATCCGATACCTGTATCTTGCCAGGGTGTATCCGTTGACGACTAACATTACCAGATCCGATTCCTGTATCTTGCCAGGGTGCGTCTGAAGAGTTTGAGGATCTGATGCCTGTATCTTGCCAGGATGTATCCGTTGAAGACTAACAGTACCAGACCCGATTCCTGTATCTTTCCAGGGTGCATCTGAAGAGTTTGAGGATTCGATGCCTGTATCTTGCCAGGGTGTATCCGTTGAAGACTAACAGTACCAGACCTGATTCCTGTATCTTGCCAGGGTGCGTCTGAAGAGTTCGAGGATCTGATGCCTGTATCTTGCCAGGGTGTATCCTTTGACGACTAAGATTACCAGATCTGATTCCTGTATCTTGCCAGGGTGTGTCTGAAGAGTTTGAGGATCCGATTCCTGTATCTTGCCAGGGTGTATCCGTTGACGACTAACATTACCAGATCCGATTCCTGTATCTTGCCAGGGTGTGTCTGAAGAGTTTGAGGATCCGATTCCTGTATCTTGCTAGGGTGTATCCGTTGACGACTAACAGTACCAGATCCGATTCCTGTATCTTGCCAGGGTGCGTCTGAAGAGTTTGAGGATCCGATGCATGTATCTTGCCAGGGTGTATCCGTTGACGACTAACATTACCAGATCCGATTCCTGTATCTTGCCAGGGTGCGTCTGAAGAGTTTGAGGATCCAATTCCTGTATCTTGCCAGGGTGTATCTGTTGACGACTAACATTACCAGACTCGATTCCTGTATCCCTCCAGGGCACGTCTGAAGAGTTCGAAGATCCGATTCCTGTATCCTACCAGGGTGTATCTGTTGACGACTATATTCTCCGGACTCGATTCCTGTATCCTGCCAGGGCACGTCTGAAGAGTTTAAAGATTCGATTCCTGCATCCAGCCAGGGCACATCTACATAAAGAGTTTGAAAATCAACTCCTGTAACAGGCCAGGTAATTATTTTTCCTTTCTCAGGTATGCAAGTTCTCGCTAAGGAATCTCTTACGCGATCGACACCCAGATGGCATCTATAAGCCCATCCACCTATCCATCACCTCTCAACATGGCATCTGTAAGCCCATCTTCCTATCCATCAATCTCCAAATGGCATCTGTAATCCCATTCACACTCTACTATGTGAGTGCAAATTTCTGGGCACTCTAGTGTTCAATCATCTTCCACCCTCGGATTACGAAAGGCACGCCAGCCAATCTACATCCTCAGGTTTAAGAAGATTGAACAGGGGCAACTGTTGTACCCCAAAATTTGCCCTCCCATATTCTTCAAGATTTTCCAAGATCAAGGTTCAAAATCTCCCAAGGGTTGCACAGTCCAATTGCCACGTAACAGTCAAAAATTAGGGTTTTGGTTCTGGCAAAGAAGTTGAGGTTTCCAAGGGTCCAAACAAGTCCCACATGCCTACATACATTGTCAAGCATTCATATGCCAAGTGTCAAGGCTCACAGCATCAAATTGCACAGTCAAAAACCCTAAATGCTTCACAGTCAACTGCAGGGGCAAAATGGTCATTTGACAGTCAAAAGTCAAAATTTTTTGTCAACATCTTATTTTGAAGCCACAAACATCATTTGATCAATTATTGATCATGATTCTCAAAGCATGGCTCAAAAAGTCTCAAGATGCAAAAGTTGCTATTTTTGGACAGTTGAAAAAGTCAACTGCAAATTGACCAGGGCATAACTTCCACATGGTTTATCAGAAAAATTCCATCCAAAGCTCATATTTAAGAGAATGACATTTCCTACAACTCATATTCACACTTCAAGTCCAAGAAATGCTCTCACAAAAAGTTATCAATTTCAACATTATAGGTCATTTTCAAAAGTCAACAAAAAGGCACTTTAAGTCAAAGACCATAACTTGAGATTGGTAAATCAAAATAACATGGGACCAAAGGCATTGGTTAGAGGACTTCAAGACCTTTCCAAAATGTCCAAGAACATGATCAAATATTAAAAATTGAGCAAGATATTCCTTGTGGAAGTTGGGAAATTTTGGGAATTTTGAAAAGTCAACTTTGCTTCAAATGCCTCAAAAATGCTAATGGGCCTCAATTTCTTCCATGAATCATTATCCAAAGGCTATGCACGACCCATTGAGCTAGAAGGGAGTTATTTTCTTATTTTTAATTAATTAATTGAATTTTTAATCTTATTAATTCATTTAACTAAAATTAATTATAAGAAAAATACTAAATCATGTTTTCCAAATCTTTTTGTGCAGCATATTCACTCTTTATGAATCAAATATTTCGTGCATCACTCAAAAGGAAAGATTCTATGCAATTGGCAATGGTTTCATGGCAAAAAGATTGGATTTGATATCATTGAAAACCAAATATTTGAATCATGAATGCAAAGACTTTGGGCTTGGTTTTTCTAACCTAATTCCATCTACATACATATGCAAACATAACCCTAATTCCTAACACACAAGCTGCGCTCAGAACAAAGAACAAACTTGCACTTTTTCACAAAAATATTGAAAACTGTTTTCATACATAGAGGTTGTTTCAAGGCCTAAAAGCAATTCCAATACATTGATGGACGACCCAGGAAGCTTTTACAATCAAAGCCAAGTCTCCACACATTCGGAAGTGGTAGAATGACATCGCCCTGTTCATGAAATTTTCCACATTCGTATTTGAATTTACATGCATTTTCCATACGTTTTAATGTTTGATTTATACTAACATGATCATTCTAAAGCTAATGGTACCGTTCAATTGAAGAATGGCTGCCTAAACAGGAATTCACCATGAAAGCGTGTTAGGGTTTCAGAGCTCTAATTTTGGGGTTTCACACATAAGGAAAAATTGGCCATCCTAACCAGTACCATTGAGATCAGGGCATCAGGACGAATTGAACAACCACCTCGCGCCTTTTTTATGATTAACCATGCCCTATTCGCTATTATTTGCAGGTTCTATTTAGTGGGGGTTTAAAACCCCCGCTATCTATGTTTTATTTTCAGGCAAAACGAAGAAGAAAGTGGACGTGGCTCATGGTGACTGGCGCATTTGAATTTTGGCGTGTTGGATATCACTCAGTGTTGTTTCGCATTATATTGTTTGCTTGCCAATTCCTATACAACGCGCGCGCATGGCTCAACTGGCAATTGGCATATCTGGTAAACGCTGGGACCTGGGTTCGATTCCCAGGTCCCCCATATTTCTCAATAATTTTGGTTGCAATGTGTTCAGGTACAACTTCCCTCCAGTGGTCCACCAAACGCCCAACGCCTGTGCCTGCCACATATCCCCAGGGATCAATCGGATGTGCAGCTCACCATGGACGCTAGTCAACTATCCCACATACGCGCTAGAAAGTCAAGGCAGGCCCTGCATTCTTGGGCCAAAAATCACTCCAACAAACCTCCTTAATTGGGCCAGACCCCCCATTGTTTGTATTTCTTTTTTCTAATTCTCTTTTCCTTTCTTCTTTTTATTTTAATTGTTTTTTTTATTTTAATTCATAAAAATAATTTTCATAATATAAAATCCAGAAAAGTCAAAAATAAAAATATGTTTATTTAATATTTAGTCCATTAAATATTTTTGCAAATAAATTTTTAATAATTAACTTAGTAAAATTAGGGTTTCAATTTTAATTTTTTCTTAATAACTAAAATACATAGAAATTAGGGTTTTTAACATTGTTTATCTTTTCTTCAATAAATAATTTCCTCTTCTCATTATTATTAATTATTAATTAATTTTGTAAATAAACATGTAATTAAATAATTAGTATAAATTAGGTTAAAACTTTAATTCTTTTCTTTAATAATTAAAAATATGTAGAATTAGGGTTTCTTTTCCTTTTAATTTCCTTTATTTCATAAATACCAAAAAACATAAAAAACATCTCTTTTCTTATTAAATAATTAATTAGCCTTTTTAATTTCATTTAACTTCTTTAAAGGGTCCAACGCCCTCGAACTCTCGATTCTAATTTCTTCTCGCGCGCTTGTCCTTATTTTTCGTTTTAAATATTATGTAATTGTCCAAAGCCTTGTAATAGTATTTAGGAAATTTATTTACTTTCCGCATTTTATTTAAAAATGGGTCTTTGTTAATTTGGAGATGTATAGACCCGCGCCTTGTAATAGCGTATGACCTTTATTTTCTGTACTTTAATTTACGCACCCTTAAAACTGCTAAATTTTGCATGAAAGAATGAATGGCCCAAATAAAATCAAAGCGTAGCTCACCAAATGCATGACAAGATAAAACATAACTGAAAACTATACACAAATTCACACACCACTCTTAGGGTACGCCTCACTGTTGCCTTGCCCCTCGAAACGTGGTCGTCGAGTATAGGATGTTTCAGTAAGTCCTTATGTCCATGAACATGGCATAGGGGTAGCTTCTAGGGTGTCCTACTGTTGCTCTGGTGACCACACTGTCCCTAACAATCAAATTGACCCGAACACCTCCAACGGTGGTGCTACCTACCTCTCAATGGTGGGATGGCACTACCTTAAGGACATTTACACAGCCTAATTCCTTAGGGTAGGTAGATGACTCATAGATACTTGCTCTAATTCAAAAACAAATCAAAAACTCTTTTTGCACCGACACTTTTCAAAAAGCTTTCAAAAAACAATTTTTCAAACACTCTTGAGGACTGATACAAGAGTCGATCTGAAACTTTAAATGAAACTTTTTCAAACTCACTCACGATTGAAAAGCAAACACTTTTGAAAACACAATGAGCAAGTATCTAAGAGCCCATGGATAACCATGGATAGAAAGGGTGCTAACACCTTCCCTTTCTATAAATCTACCTCCCGAACCGAGAAACTATCTCATAAGGAATTTTGTTGTGCTTTTGTCCTGTCCATGTTGGAGAAAATAAAAGACGGTGGCGACTCTTGCTTCCGCGACATTTCGCGAACCAGCTTTAAACAGTCAGTTCTATTTCCACCGATCACAGCCCCAAATAGTGCACCCACCTTCTTCTATCACTGCCTTGGCATCCTTTAAAGATGACATTTTGAGTGGAGGCCTTATAATCTTGGGGACTTGAGAAATAGCCTTGGTTAGTGCCATAGTCTGCGGGACTTCTTCAAAGTGCTGGAATGGAGTTTCAATAAATTCACCATCTAATTCCACATATCTGAAGGAATTTAGATGGCTGGCCATATACTCTTCTTCTCCATGAACAGTGATGATTTTCCCTTGAATTGGATATTTCAGCATTTGATACAACGTAGAGGTAACAGCACCAGCATTATGAATCCACGGTCGGCCTAATAAGCAGGAGTATGAAGGGCGAATATCCATTACATAAAAAGTTGAATCAAATGTTTGTGTTCCAACTTTTATGGGGATGTTTACTTCCCCATGCACCATCCTTTTTGAGCCGTCAAAGGCCCTCACTACTATGTTGCTAGGCTTCAAGATCAATCCTTCACAGTCAAGCCTATCGAGAGCCTTTTTAGGCAACACATTCAGAGATGAACCGGTATCCACCAAAACATGAGCCAAGGTCGTGCCCCTGCATTCGACTGAGACATGCAATGCCTCATTATGCTTCCTCCCCCTTGGCTTTAAATCAACATCTAAAAAACCTAAACCTTATATGTGGTCAAGCTGGCTACGCAGTCTTGGAACTGATCGTCATATGTTTCTTGGGGTACATAGGCAGTTTTAAGGAATTTTACCAAGGCCTTTGCATGAGCCTCGGAATATAATAATAAAGCCAACATGGAAATTTTTGATGGAGTTTGCCCTAATTGCTCGACTATGTTGTAGTCGCTTCTTTTTATGATCTTTAAAATTTCCTCCATCTCTTTTCGGGAGGTCTCAGGGATAGCTACTGATTGTACCTTCGTCTGGACAGGTCAACCAGAATACCTTTACCTCGAGTCTCGGTTGAATCGGCAGCCAGAATGTCAGTAGGGGTGATAACAGGGATTGTAACAGTTTTGTCAACAAGAGTATTAGCAGAGATGATTGCAGGACTAGGAATAGCCTTTGGAGGAGCAACAACAACAGGAATGATTATGGGTCTAGAAACAGCTTTTGGAGAAAAAAATTTTGGAGAGAAAACCCTTCCACTTCGGGTTATCTTACTAGTCCCTACGATATTACTAACATCGGAGTCAACTTTCTCAGAACTTGAATCTTCAGCAGCTGGCCAATCTTGCTTGATACTTTGGTAGTAGACATCACCTCTAAAATTCCATGGGACGGTTTTGTCTGGCGAATACGGGATTGGTCCAGGCATTGTAATTATCAATGGAGCTACTTTAGGAAATGATGTAATTCTAACGGGTCTTTTGGTGGAGGCCTTGGAAGAATTTTCGGAAATGGTCACGATGGGAACATCATTATAAGGAACAGTTGGAATTGAAGTCTTCTCGAACAAAATCTCCTTGTTATCTATTAGGAATTGAACGTCTGCTTTTAACAACGGACAGTTGGTTGGTGAGTGTGATCGGTGGATCTGGAACTGACTGTTTAACGCTGGTTCGCGAAATGTCGCGGAAGCAAGAGTCGCCACCGTCTTTTATTTTCTCCAAATGGAAAGGACAAAAGCACAGAAAAATTCCTTAAAGAGATTGCTCTCGGTTCGGGAGGTAGGTTATAGAAAGGGAAGATGTTAGCACCCTTTCTATCCATGGTTATCCATGGGCTCTTAGATACTTGCTCACTTGTGTTTTCAAAAAGGTTTGTTTGCTTTTCAATGTGGGTTTTAAAAAGTTTCTTTGAAAAATTTCAGTTCGACTCGTACGTCAGAGTGTTTGAAAAAATTGCTTTGAAAGCTTTTGAAAATGTGTTGGTGTGAAAAGTATTTTTGTTTGAAATTAGAGCAAGTATCCTTGAGAACCTACCTACCCTAAGGAATTCGTCTGTGTAAAAGTCCTTTAAAGTAGTGTCATCCCACCATTGAGAGGTAGGTAGCACCACCGTTGGAGGTGTTCGGGTCAATTCGAGGTTCGGGACATGGTGATCACCAGAGCAATGGGAAGACACCTTAGAAGCTACCCTCATGCCAGGTTCCCGGATCATGAGGACTTACTAAGACATCCTCTACTCGACGATCACCTTTCGAAAGGCAACAATGAGGCGTACCCTAGGGGTGGTGTGTGCGATTCGTGTATTGTTTTCATTTGTATTTGTCTTGTCATGTTAAAGTGATCTACGCTTGATTTTATTATGGCCATTCATTCTTTCATGCTTGGTTAACAGTTAAAATATTTGCGAGGAAAAGTAAATCTAAGCTATTACAAATGGCGCGGGTCCACATCGCCAAAATTAAACCGGACCCGATTTGACAGAAAGATAAATAAAGCAAATAAAAGTGCGAAAAGTAAATGTTTACAAAGCTTTGGGAGAGGTACACAATTATTCAAACGAAATAAAATAAATACGCGAATTAAATAAATTACGCACGAGGGCGTTGGACCCTTTTGCAAAATATTAAATTACATGACTTAATTAATTAGAATTAATGAGGAATTAAAATTAAAAATTAAAAAGAATGTTTTTGGTATTTTTAGTGTTTTTTAAGATTTAATAAAAAAAAGAGAATTAATTAAAATGAAAATTGAATGCAAACCCTAATTCTAATGGCTTTTAAATTTATTATGAAAAATATTAAATTAAAATCTAAATTAAACCTAATTTTACTTTTATGTACAATTAATTATAAAAATAAATAAATAATATTATTAGAAAGAAAAAAAAGAAAAAATTAAAAGGAATAAAATTATCAATTAGACCTACTTCTACTTTTTTGTATTTTTGTTATTAAAAGAAATTAGAATTGTAACCTAATTAACTAAATATTTACATGTGAAAATACTTATAAAAATAATTAAAATAAATATTATATTTTGCTCTTTTTTCTGATTTTTTGTGTTTTTGCATTTTGTAAAAAATAATTAATTTAAATTAAAACAATAAAATAAGTAAAATAACAATTGAAAATAAAATGAATAATAATAAAAAAATAGAAATTGCAAACCAGGGGGGGTTCAGGCCCTAAAGTGGAGGTCTTGATCCAAGAGTTTGGGCCCAATAAGCTGGAAATTCGCTGACTTTTCCAGGCCACGTATGGGACTTTTGACTAGGGCTTATGGTGTTCTTTAATCTCAGCCCTTGGATTGCTTCTGATGGACGCGTGGGTAGATGGATGATGAAGGTGTACGCTGTGTCCTGGCCTTAAGCGCTGCATTAGAATTCATATGGAAAAATAATATTGGAATTTATACAGACTTGGGACTCGAACCCAGGTCTTGGAAGTCAACCACATCAACGCCTGCCAACTGAGCTACTGAACCTTTTTGTATATTTAATAAATAATGAACGTAATAAAACAAACGAAAGTTAGTGCTTCAAAAAAAACGCGCGTAATTCAAAGGAACCACTGGCTGTTGGACACGAGGTCGTCTTCTTCAATTTTCCTGAAAACACAAAACAAAGGCCACGGTTTTTCATGCGTGGTTTTAGATGAGTTATGGGAAAATAGCGAATAGGCTATCCTTGAATATAAATTCATCGCGAGAGTTGGGGTCTCTTCGTCCAGGTGAGCTGAGTTTAATGGTCTTGGTCTGGAGTCATAATTTTGCCTTGGGTGAAAAGCCCTAAATTGAAACTCTGAAAACCCTAAAGATCAGCAATGGTAAAATCGAATATACAGCACAAAAACGCAATTGGACCACATGGTTAGTTTCAAAACTTCACAAGGAACATGAATATACAATTAAAATGCAATGAGGATGCCTAGAAATCAAAATACGATCATGGATTTTTCTTAGTACAGTTTGAATTCGTTTTACCAATTCTTTGCGTTTGAGTTGATGTTAGGGATTGGAATCGCTTCTGGGAACCTTGAGGAAGCTATTGGAAAAGGAATGGTGCTTTGAATCGACCTAGAACCTGCTTTTCAGTTTTGAACTTTTGGCAAGAATTTCAAGTTTTGTCCAATGGTTTTCTGCGCAGCTTTCAGTGTCTGGACATTAGGGTTGTGATCAGGCCTTTGTAGTGAATCAATTAGGTTAAGAAAACTCAATAAAATCCAATGAATTAATGGTTTTGCATATTTGATTTTCTTAAGATCTTTTCATATCTTTTTCAAGTGTATTTTGTGTCAATTATGCTCAAATCAATCCAATTCTTTCCTATTTGACATATGCACGAAATCTTGATGGCAAAGCATGTATAAAAAGATTTGTTAAGGCATATTAGATATTTTTCATATATTTTAATGATTTAAATGAATTAATATAAATAATAATTCAAATAAATAAATAAAAAATGAGAAAATACTTCCCTTTGGGCCAAGTGGTCGTGCATATGCTTAGAATGATGAATCATGGAAGAAAAATGGGCCCATTAGCAATTTTAGGTCATTTGGATCAAAGTTGACTTTTCAAAATATCCAAAAATTTCCCAACTTCCACAAGGCATAACTTGCTCAATTTTTAATCGTTTCTCATGTTCTAGGACATTTTGGAAAGTTCTTTGAGTCCTCTAACCAATGCCTTTGGTCCCATGTCATTTTGATTTACCAATCTCAAGTTATGGCCTTTGACTTAAAGTCCCTTTTTGTTGACTTTTGAAAATGACCTATAATGTTGAAATTGATAACTTTTTGTGAGAGCATTTATTGGACTTGAAGTATGAAGATGAGTTGTAGGAAATGTCTTTCTCTTCAAAATGAGCTTTGGATGGAATTTTTCTGATAATCCATGTGAAAGTTATGCCCTGGTCAATTTCAGTTGACTTTTTTCAGCTGTCCAAATAAGGAAACTTTTGCATCTTTGATGATTTCTGAGCCAAATTTTGAGAATCATGATCAAGCATTGATCAAATGATGTTTGTGGCTTCAAAATGATATGTTGACCAAAAATTTGAACTTTTGACTGCCAAATGACCATTTTGCCCCTACAGTTGACTGTAGTGCAATTTAGGGTTTTGACTGTGCAATTTTGAGTTGAATGCCTTGAAACTTGATATGAGGATACTTGACCATCTTTGTAAGCATATGAGACTTGATTGGGCCTTTGAAAACTTCCTTTTCTTGATCAGACTCAAAACCCTAATCTTGACTGTGTAGAAGATCTTTACACTGTGCAACCCTTGGGGAATTTTGCAGCTTGACTTGGCAATTTCTTGGAGAATATGGGAGGGCAAATTTTGGGGTACAACAGTTGCCCCTGTTCAATCTTCTTAGACCTGAGGATGCAGATTGGCTGACGTGCCTTTCGTAATCCGAAGGTGGAAGATGATTGGACACTAGAGTGCCCAGAAATTTGCGCTCACATGGTAGCAGTGTGATGGGGGGAATGGGCTTATAGATGCCATTTAGAGGTTGATGAATAGGATGATGGGCTTATAGATGCCATCTGGATGTTGATCGCGTAGGAGATTCTTAGCGAGAACCTGCATACCTGCAAAAGAAAAATGAGTACCTGACACATTGCAGGAGCTGATTTCAGATGCTTGATATAGATGTACCCTGACTGGTTACAGGAGCTGAGTCTGGAGCTTCACAAGATGATGAATGAACCAGGGATGGTTACTACCTTAGCATGAATGGTCAGAGAACCTTGAGTGACTTTAACTTCAACAACGCTCGTTGAGAAAATCTTGGTGGGAATTACCATCTTCGTAGTATCGGGAAGAGAACCAAAGGACATTATAATCTCAAAGGGAGTCACCTCACTCACCGTCGGAGAGGGAACTATAGGAAATTATAATTTGAAAGGAATTATCACCTCACTCACCGTCGGAGAGGGAAACATCTTGAAAGGGAATTGTCACCTCACTCGCCGTCGGAGAGGGAACCATAGGAGATTATCACCTCACGCTCACTGTCGGAGAGGGAAACATCTGAAAAGGACTTACCACCTCACACACCGTCGGAGAGGGAACCATAGGAGACTATCACCTCACACTCATCGTCGGAGAGGGAAACATCTGAAAAGGAATTATCACCTCACTCACCGTCGGAGAGGGAACCATAACTTCTGCTGAGTCTTTACCAGAAAAATCTGTTGGGAGTCGATTTAGCTGGACTAGAGAAGGTTTTGAAATATGTTTGAGCATTTTAACTGCGTCTTTCCTGAAAGGTAAAGGTCAGTCATATGCAATGCATGATATGGATCAAGCAATGATGTTCTATGCATGCTATAATGATGTATGTGATGTTTTATGAACGTTTTCGTCTAGGAAAGTAGATTCTTGACGGGTGCCGGGAAGTCGATATCCTGGGCTGATGTTGAAGAATAGATTTTTGCTTCCGCTGGGGTAAGAAGAATGCGTTGACGACGCTCTTTCCATGGCTTTTGGCTGAGGATAACCCAGTTATATCCTGTTAAGGAAATAACTCTTTAAATCAAGCCGGACGACGCGTTCGTGCTCTGCGAGGATAAGCTTCCAGAATCTACTGGGGATAAGCTTACTGCTTGGGGGATACGAATTCCAAATTTCCGGGGAACTGGTCTGGACTTTCCTGGGGAGTTTTGAACTGTAACTTTGTAAGTTGAAGGAGGGAACCTATGTAGGGTCGCCTGCTGATGAGCTCGTGTAAAACCGCATCTGAAATGGAGAAGGAATCTGTGTAGGATTACTTTGATGATGAGTTCGTGTAAAACTTCGTTCTTGGAAAGGGAGATCCTGTGTAGGGTTTCTGGGTGGCGAGTCCATGTAAAACTGCATCTGGAGGAGGAGAACCTGTGTAGGGTTGCTTGATGTTGAGTCCATGTAAAACTACGTCTAGAGGAGGAGAACCTGTGTAGGGTTGCCTGGTGAGGTAAGTTCATGTAAAACTTCTTGATGAACCGGGGTGAGGTTATCTTGAGGTAAATCCATGTAAGATTTCTGGAGGAACTGGGGTTAGGTTACGGCAGGATAAGTTTGTGTAAAAACTTCTTGATGAACCGGGGTTAGGTCATCTTGAGATAAGTCCTTGTAAGATTTCTGGAGGAACCGGGGTTAGGTTACCTGGATAAGTTTGTGTAAAAGCTTCTTGATGAACCGGGGTTAGGTCATCTTGAGATAAATCCTTGTAAGATTTCTGGAGGAACCGGGGTTAGGTTACCTGGATAAGTTTGTGTAAAAACTTCTTGATGAACCGGGGTTAGGTCATCTTGAGATAAATCCATGTAAGATTTCTGGAGGAACCGGGGTTAGGTTACTTGGATAAGTTCGTGTAAAAACTTCTTGATGAACCGGGGTTAGGTCATCTTGAGATAAATCCTTGTAAGATTTCTGGAGGAACCGGGGTTAGGTTACCTGGATAAGTTTGTGTAAAAACTTCTTGATGAACCGGGGTTAGGTCATCTTGAGATAAATCCTTGTAAGATTTCTGGAGGAACCGGGGTTAGGTTACCTGGATAAGTTCGTGTAAAAACTTCTGGGGGAACCGGGGTTAGGTTACCTTGGATAAGTTCGTGTAAAAACTTCTGGGGGAACCGGGGTTAGGTTACCTTGGATAAGTTCGTGTAAAAACTTCTGGGGGAACCGGGGTTAGGTTACCTGGATAAGTTTGTGTAAAAACTTCTGGGGGAACCGGGGTTAGGTTACCTTGGATAAGTTCGTATAAAAACTTCTGGATGAACCGGGGTAAGGTTACTTGCGGAGAATGAGTCTGTGTATGACTTTGTCTGAAAATTGAGAAGGAACCGGTGTAGGGTTACATGATTTGGATTAAGTGGATGATTGTCCTGTTTGGTTTCGGATGTTAACCCACGATCTGGAATTTGTAAAGGTAGATGGTAATCATCCTTATGTTGATCTTTCCTTTGTATTTTGGTTGACAGAGCAATTAGATCGCCTGGATAACTCATCATTGCCCCTGTTTCAGAGGTGAGGGAAGAGGATACCTGTGTGGGTGATTGACAAATCTTCGGGTAGACAAGTGACGAGATGTCGGGACATAGTCATACGCTTTGATCCCTAACTTTTGCCTGGACCGCCCTTTCGGGTTTTCAGTCCACCAGGATACCCATTTTTGCCCAAGCCGCCTTTTCAGGTTTTCGACTTGCCGGGTGTACGGTTTTTTTCATTTCATCCCTTGTTTTTGCCCGAACCCTTTTGGTTCGCCGGGAAGCCCTTATTTTTGCCTAGGTGTGTCAACCTAGCGGGTCTTTGATTATGCGCAGTATTTTTTCGACTATGTCCATGCTCTCAGAATGTAGGGAGTTGCCCCTGTTGGAAGTATTTTGCCATGCCCCAGATAATGGGCAATGCTCCTACTGTGCCCCTTGATTGGAGGTACTTCTGTTCACAAGGTATTCATCGTGCGAATTTCCCTGCTGTTCAAACAAATAGTCATATGCAAACAAGGTTATTTTAAGAATGCAAGAGCCTATGTCTGTCTTGAATTTTGCATTTTTTGTAATATAGTGCGGTGTCAACTCAAGATTTTATAGCAAACCTTCAGGAGTCAGGATACCTTCGTAACAGTATGCTTTCGAACTAACCCATGCTTCGGCTAGGACTTTTAAGGGTTATATCGTGGCCTGGTTCACGGTTTAAGAAACAAAGGATAAAGACTCAAATTATTTGTACCCACCCGCTCTTCGTGATGTTCTCCAAACCTAAACTCAGTTGATCATACGTTAGACCTTGTTCGAGTCTTTGCTTTGATTTTCCGGTGATGGTTCAAACATTGATGATTTATTCTGACTAGGCAGTCATTTTTTGTTGAGGGTTTGTGAGACCTCTTTCTTGATTTTTGTTATCCCTTTCTTTTTTTGCCTGAACTGTTTCCTTTTTGGAATTACAGTCAGCGGGATGCCCCAGTTTCATAAGTCCCTTTTATAGGTTTTGACTTTTTGGGCTTTTTGTTTATGATTTTTTTTTTGATAACAACTGCCTGTCTTTATGATTGTTCTGAACCATCACTGTTTTTTTTCGTAAGGATCTCTTTGGTGCCATTCGTTATGCACTTGGATCAACTGAGAAGAACTACCCTGCCCCAGGTTATGATTAAGGGTTTTGATTTTCGAAAATAAAAACTCCTACTTCTTTGGCTCAGAGGGGTTGACGAGGGATTATCTTCCTTATAACTCCAGTGTTCAGGAAATGAAACAATGCCTGTACCTCATAAGTGGGGTCTGTTCAAAAGCATACTGTAGATTATGGTATCGTTTTCGTCATCCTCCCTCAAGAGGCTTAGAATTTTCAATTAAGAGTTGACCATTGCAAAAATATGAAAGCAGTTTTAAGCATAGTAAACATAATTAAATCAAGACAGACATGTGTAATGCATTCATGAAATAAAAGAGTTTAACATGATAATTGTTTATCTGAACAAGAAAAGAAAAATACAACTTGAATTCAAATGAACAAAAATCTCTCGATCCTAGCCATGTTTTGGCAATGGAGCAGTGATCACGTTGGGAGTCTCGGCAGGCTCGAACTCGATCTCTTTGGCGTCGATCATGTTCTGAATCTTGTACTTTAGTGCCCAACAGTCCTCAGTATCGTGCCCCGGGCTATCGGAATGATAAGCACATCTGGCTTCTGGATTGTAGCTAGAAGAGGAGGTCTTAGGATTGGCAGGAGGGTTGATCACTGCGATCAGGTTCATCTTCAACATGTGTTGCAGTGCTTGTGACCATGGAATGTTAATGTTGGTGAACTGCCTTTTAGGCCCGTCCGACCTTTGCTGGTTTCCCCTTTGTGGTTGGCGGCGTGGCGCAGAACCAGAGATCATGACTGCCCCTGCATGCTGGTCACGACGACTCTTTTGGCTGTATGCAGCATTAGATTCTTTCTTTCCCATGTAAGGCTTTTTGTGAGTATCAGAAGGTGTGGCCTCTTGGATCTTCCCACTCTTGATACCAGCTTTGATTCTTTCCCCAGTCAGAATGAGGTCGGTAAACCCTGCAGATGAATTACCAATGAGATGATTGAAGAATGGCCCGGATAGGGTCCCCAAGAACATATCAACGAGTTCCCTGTCAGTTAATGGAGGCTGTACCCTTCCAGCAAGGTCTCTCCATTTCTGTGCATATTCCTTGAAACCTTCATTTGACCCTATCGACATACCCTGGAGTTGGGTACGTGTGGGAGCAAGGTCGGCATTGTACTGGTAATGCTTGTAAAATGCAGTGGCTAAGTCTTCCCAGGTACGGATGTTGGCTCCATTCAGTTGATAGAACCACTCGAGCTGAGTCCCCGAAAGACTCTCTTGGAAGAAATGGATCCATAAGTTTTTGTCAGCTGTATAGGGCTGGATCCTCCTTGTATAAGCCCTGAGATGCAACTTAGGACAGGATGCCCCATCATATTTAGCAAAGGCAGGTACCTTGAATTTGCGCTGGATCACTACCCCAGAAGACAGACCTAGATCCTCGAAGTCCAGGCCAGGCACCTTTTGTATCTCCATAGCACTGAGCCGGTCTTCCAACTGTTTGTACCTGTCCTCAGCCGGAGGGTACTGTTCATCGTTGAAATCTGTCTCATTGTCGGAGACCACTGGGCTGGGAATCCTTTCTTCTTGATGACTACTTTTCCCCACAGATGGAGTTGTCCTCTCAGCTTGGTCCTGCAGGGTGTTCCCAGATCTGCGTCTAGGGCTGAACAAGACAGTCCTCTTCTTCTTCTTTTCCTTCTTCAAGAGCAGAGCCTTCAGATCTTGCTGCCCCTGGGTCAAGTTCATGATTAGCCCTTGGAATTGGGCATTCTGAGCCTGGAGGGCCTTGATAGACTGCTCAGCTGATGATTCAGGATTCATGACGATCGGCTGAAATAAACAGCGAAGAAGGTAAGTAACCTGCAGAGAAAGGGTACCTGTTATGCAATGATATGTATGACATGCATGCAATGATTTCAAGGACCTCGCGGGGTAAACAGAGAAACTTGTTAGAGTTGAAAACCGGTAACTTGATTGAAGGTACTTCATGTTGTTGAGAGTCCTTCTTCAAGGGTCAAAGGCTCACCATATCTAGTGGGTCATAGCCCCTGACAACCTTGGCTAGAGGAAAATAAATCCTCTCTGCCCCTTGCTGGGATAGTTGATTCACCATGACCTGCATCACAAGCCCTTGAGATCCTTGAAATGGGTTAGGATGTATGCAATGGTATGATGTTATGGTATGCATGGGATAATGTGAGTGACCCTGTTAGGAGTCCAAATTAAGGACTGCAAAAACCTGCAAGAAACTTAGGATACCCTGTTATGAGTCCTAATTAAGGACTACAAACACAACCTGCAAGAGACAAATGTCAGGTAATAAGCATGCAAATAGTCAAGTACGAAGGCACACAAGTCACACAAGAGAAGCCCTTAAAGTTTAGGCCAGCATGGGGTCTGGGTAGTACCCTCTTGAAGTTGGTGGGTTCAACCTGTCCTAATCAAAGTAACCGGGTTCTAAGGTTCCCAATATCACGGGGTTGCTTTCATTGTTCATCGTTTCGATTTAGCCACTGAACTGGCGACCGAAATATTCCAGGAAAGCAACCCTCAATTGAGTGTAGTATCGAGTATCAACCAACCTCGGACTGCACCAAAGTCAGTTATCTCACTACCCTAAAGAGGCCAAGATAGTTCAATTAAGGTTCCTAAGGTCTGTTGATGCTTCATGACACCACGCGGAGGCCCCGTACTCTCCTTGACTGAACTCAAGGGTTACCGGTACACACCAAAGTGCCACATCAATGTAGCAGACTGTTTCAACCATGTCGGTATACCCCGCACAGTTCCCTCACAGCCTTGTTGCTACTTTCTAAGAAGGTATCCTCCAGATCCGGGTTAGGATCTATAGAACTCCCAAGCACCCCACAATAGTAAAGCATACAAATCAATACAAGTGAAAACACAGTTATGAACTATCCCTAAGGTACACCCCACTTTAAGTTTATTCCCCAGCAGAGTCGCCAGTTCTGTGATCGGTGGATCTGGAACTGACTGTTTAACGCTGGTTCGCGAAATGTCGCGGAAGCAAGAGTCGCCACCGTCTTTTATTTTCTCCAAATGGAAAGGACAAAAGCACAGAAAAATTCCTTAAAGAGATTGCTCTCGGTTCGGGAGGTAGGTTATAGAAAGGGAAGGTGTTAGCACCCTTTCTATCCATGGTTATCCATGGGCTCTTAGATACTTGCTCACTTGTGTTTTCAAAAAGGTTTGTTTGCTTTTCAATGTGGGTTTTAAAAAGTTTCTTTGAAAAATTTCAGTTCGACTCGTACGTCAGAGTGTTTGAAAAAATTGCTTTGAAAGCTTTTGAAAATGTGTTGGTGTGAAAAGTATTTTTGTTTGAAATTAGAGCAAGTATCCTTGAGAACCTACCTACCCTAAGGAATTCGTCTGTGTAAAAGTCCTTTAAAGTAGTGCCATCCCACCATTGAGAGGTAGGTAGCACCACCGTTGGAGGTGTTCGGGTCAATTCGAGGTTCGGGACATGGTGATCACCAGAGCAATGGGAAGACACCTTAGAAGCTACCCTCATGCCAGGTTCCCGGATCATGAGGACTTACTAAGACATCCTCTACTCGACGATCACCTTTCGAAAGGCAACAATGAGGCGTACCCTAGGGGTGGTGTGTGCGATTCGTGTATTGTTTCCATTTGTATTTGTCTTGTCATGTTAAAGTGATCTACGCTTGATTTTATTATGGCCATTCATTCTTTCATGCTTGGTTAACAGTTAAAATATTTGCGAGGAAAAGTAAATCTAAGCTATTACAAATGGCGCGGGTCCACATCGCCAAAATTAAACCGGACCCGATTTGACAGAAAGATAAATAAAGCAAATAAAAGTGCGAAAAGTAAATGTTTACAAAGCTTTGGGAGAGGTACACAATTATTCAAACGAAATAAAATAAATACGCTAATTAAATAAATTACGCACGAGGGCGTTGGACCCTTTTGCAAAATATTAAATTACATGACTTAATTAATTAGAATTAATGAGGAATTAAAATTAAAAATTAAAAAGAATGTTTTTGGTATTTTTAGTGTTTTTTAAGATTTAATAAAAAAAGAGAATTAATTAAAATGAAAATTGAATGCAAACCCTAATTCTAATGGCTTTTAAATTTATTGTGAAAAATATTAAATTAAAATCTAAATTAAACCTAATTTTACTTTTATGTACAATTAATTATAAAAATAAATAAATAATATTATTAGAAAGAAAAAAAAGAAAAAATTAAAAGGAATAAAATTATCAATTAGACCTACTTCTACTTTTTTGTATTTTTGTTATTAAAAGAAATTAGAATTGTAACCTAATTAACTAAATATTTACATGTGAAAATACTTATAAAAATAATTAAAATAAATATTATATTTTGCTCTTTTTTCTGATTTTTTGTGTTTTTGCATTTTGTAAAAAATAATTAATTTAAATTAAAACAATAAAATAAGTAAAATAACAATTGAAAATAAAATGAATAATAATAAAAAAATAGAAATTGCAAACCAGGGGGGGTTCAGGCCCTAAAGTGGAGGTCTTGATCCAAGAGTTTGGGCCCAATAAACTGGAAATTCGCTGACTTTTCCAGGCCACGTATGGGACTTTTGACTAGGGCTTATGGTGTTCTTTAATCTCAGCCCTTGGATTGCTTCTGATGGACGCGTGGGTAGATGGATGATGAAGGTGTACGCTGTGTCCTGGCCTTGAGCGCTGCATGAGAATTCATATGGAAAAATAATATTGGAATTTATACAGACCTGGGACTCGAACCCAGGTCTTGGAAGTCAACCACATCAACGCCTGCCAACTGAGCTACTAAACCTTTTTGTATATTTAATAAATAATGAACGTAATAAAACAAACGAAAGTTAGTGCTTCAAAAAAAACGCGCGTAATTCAAAGGAACCACTGGCTGTTGGACACGAGGTCGTCTTCTTCAATTTTCCTGAAAACACAAAACAAAGGCCACGGTTTTTCATGCGTGGTTTTAGATGAGTTATGGGAAAATAGCGAATAGGCTATCCTTGAATATAAATTCATCGCGAGAGTTGGGGTCTCTTCGTCTAGGTGAGCTGAGTTTAATGGTCTTGGTCTGGAGTCATAATTTTGCCTTGGGTGAAAAGCCCTAAATTGAAACTCTGAAAACCCTAAAGATCAGCAATGGTAAAATCGAATATACAGCACAAAAACGCAATTGGACCACATGGTTAGTTTCAAAACTTCACAAGGAACATGAATATACAATTAAAATGCAATGAGGATGCCTAGAAATCAAAATACGATCATGGATTTTTCTTAGTACAGTTTGAATTCGTTTTACCAATTCTTTGCGTTTGAGTTGATGTTAGGGATTGGAATCGCTTCTGGGAACCTTGAGGAAGCTATTGGAAAAGGAATGGTGCTTTGAATCGACCTAGAACCTGCTTTTCAGTTTTGAACTTTTGGCAAGAATTTCAAGTTTTGTCCAATGGTTTTCTGCGCAGCTTTCAGTGTCTGGACATTAGGGTTGTGATCAGGCCTTTGTAGTGAATCAATTAGGTTAAGAAAACTCAATAAAATCCAATGAATTAATGGTTTTGCATATTTGATTTTCTTAAGATCTTTTCATATCTTTTTCAAGTGTATTTTGTGTCAATTATGCTCAAATCAATCCAATTCTTTCCTATTTGACATATGCACGAAATCTTGATGGCAAAGCATGTATAAAAAGATTTGTTAAGGCATATTAGATATTTTTCATATATTTTAATGATTTAAATGAATTAATATAAATAATAATTCAAATAAATAAATAAAAAATGAGAAAATACTTCCCTTTGGGCCAAGTGGTCGTGCATATGCTTAGAATGATGAATCATGGAAGAAAAATGGGCCCATTAGCAATTTTAGGTCATTTGGATCAAAGTTGACTTTTCAAAATATCCAAAAATTTTCCAACTTCCACAAGGCATAACTTGCTCAATTTTTAATTTTTTTCTCATGTTCTTGGACATTTTGGAAAGGTCTTTGAGTCCTCTAACCAATGCCTTTGGTCCCATGTCATTTTGATTTACCAATCTCAAGTTATGGCCTTTGACTTAAAGTCCCTTTTTGTTGACTTTTGAAAATGACCTATAATGTTGAAATTGATAACTTTTTGTGAGAGCATTTCTTGGACTTGAAGTATGAAGATGAGTTGTAGGAAATGTCTTTCTCTTCAAAATGAGCTTTGGATGGAATTTTTCTGATAATCCATGTGAAAGTTATGCCCTGGTCAATTTCAGTTGACTTTTTTCAACTGTCCAAATAAGGAAACTTTTGCATCTTTGATGATTTCTGAGCCAAATTTTGAGAATCATGATCAAGCATTGATCAAATGATGTTTGTGGCTTCAAAATGATATGTTGACCAAAAATTTGAACTTTTGACTGCCAAATGACCATTTTGCCCCTACAGTTGACTGTAGTGCAATTTAGGGTTTTGACTGTGCAATTTTGAGCTGAATGCCTTGAAACTTGATATGAGGATACTTGACCATCTTTGTAAGCATATGAGACTTGATTGGGCCTTTGAAAACTTCCTTTTCTTGATCAGACTCAAAACCCTAATCTTGACTGTGTAGAAGATCTTTACACTGTGCAACCCTTGGGGAATTTTGCAGCTTGACTTGGCAATTTCTTGGAGAATATGGGAGGGCAAACTTTGGGGTACAACAGTGAGGATAAACATAAATGACAGGTTTCATCACAGCCTGGGAATACACCGACATTCAACAAGTTTTTTTTTATAGTCAGGAGTGGGGTCACAAGTTACCAAGAAAGTTAACATTTTTTGGTATTTTTTTCTTAAAAATAATTTATAGTACTTATAAAATATTTTTGGTATTTTTTGGTTTTGAAAGAGTATTTTTGAATTGTGAAGGAAATAAATTAAAACCCTAGTTTTCTAATTAAAATTACAAATTAATTGGTGAAATAAATAAAGTATGATTAAGTAAAATAATTTTTTTGTGTAAAACATAAATAAACTTTATCAAAATATTAATCTAATGTTTTTATATATTTTTTTCTGATTTTTTAATATTAGGTAAAATATTTAAGAAGATAAATAAATAAAATAATAAAAAAGAAATAAAAATGGGCCAGGGTGTGTAAGTGAAACAGGGGGTCAGAAAGTAAAAAAAACAAAAAGGCCCAAGGAGGAAGCTCAACGCTTGTCCAAAAAAGTCATAATAGAAAAAATATGAAAAAAATCAAAAGGGTACCACTGGGGCTCAAACCCAGGTCCCTCAAGTCACGGGTGCGCGCTTCTACCACTACGGTGGTTATATGTTGTACCCCAAATTTTGACCTAAGATATCATCTCCCATCTGCATCATCGCATTGCAAGTGTTTTGACCTATTTTATCAATTTTCAAAGCAGTTTAAAAATTCATAACTTTTCCAAGTCGAGAGCTGTTTATTTTTTAACGCTAAATTTAGTAATTGATCAATGCTAAAACGATGTTTATTTATTATTTACTATCTTAAGTTTAAGTAATTGGAATTTATTTTCAATTATTATATAATTTAAAGATTTATAAATAATATCATAAATATTTGAAGGGAAGTTCATTAATTGATCGACAATGTTATTTAATTATTTATTATCCTAAGTTTAATAGTTGAAATTTACTTTTTTCAGTTATTATAATTTAGAGAATTATAAATAATGGAATAGATTGAAGAGAAGTTAATTGATCAAATGATGTTTATTTAATTGTTTATTATTCTGAATTTAAGTAATTGAAATTTATTTTCAGTTATTATATAATTTAAAGAATTATAAACGATAAAATAAATAATTAGAGAGAAGGAAAGAATTAATTGGCAAATATTGGAATTTTATTCATTTTATTCTAATTGTACAATTGTTGTGTAAATACTGTATTTATTTACAACGTATTTACAATAATAATTTTTACAAAGTTTAAAATGAAATAAAAACTATTCTAATTTTTCCTAAATTCTAAATCTTCTATCCAATGCTTCTCTGTTTGTTCATTTAATTTTACCTGCAAAACAATTAAAAGAGAAAAAGTCAGAGATAAAGAAATAATTAAAAGCAAAAAATTATTTTTAGTGTTCATCATTAAAAGCAAACGGCTGGAATCAGTTTTTTACCCTTTTTGCAAATCGCGGGATTTCTCCCGGTTCACAAAAAGGGATGGATTTTTATTTTCAAAAATGAATGCACAATTTAAAAACATGCACAAATTCATTTTTGTTTTCAAAACTTCATAATTAAAAATCAATTGCATTTTTAAAAGTCCACAACATATTTCAAAATCAGCATCATATGCATAATTTCAAACAGCATATGCAATGTACACAAAGAAATTCCAATGTAAACATGCAACCATATAGGAAGAGGCCAAAACAATAGGCTCCTACTGTTACATTGCAAGTCAAAGAGAAGCATGCAGTTTTTAAAATCAAATATGCAAGCATGAAATCTTTCCATTTACATCATTTTCCAGCAATATTGCTTTTTCAGAACAAATGCATAACATATCATTTTTATGTCAAATTTGTACTAAGAGAGAGAAGAGAGATAGAAGTATGGTTTTGCAGGTTTTGGTTTAGGCAGGAAGAGATACAAAACAGAACAACAGTAACTCAGTAAGAAATAAGAAAGCATAAGAAAGGAATACAAACAAACTGTTGGAGCAGTAGAGGTGCAGAAGGCCAAGGAATATAGTAAAATATATCAAACCTGTAACGAAAACAAAAAGCTAGCATATTGTTATATACAACATTGCAAACCCCTTCAAAGACCAAGAGTTCATAACCTGCAAAAAAGGCCTTCCACACTAAAAAACTGTCAAATATACAAACCATTTCTCTCAAAGCCTCAAAAAAAACCTGCTATCAACATAAACACCTACTGCAGAAACCATTTCAAAACCTACTATCCCCAAAACCATTAACCTGCATAACCATTACCAAAACCTTCCACCTACTGTCAAAAAACACCATAACCATTTCAAAACCTGCTATCTGCATAAACCATCAGATAACATGGCCTAAAATCATTAACCTGCATATACCAGTTACAACCATGGCCTGAAACCATTCCCAAATCTGCATACACCAGTAACACCGGCCTAAACCATACACAAACATATAGCATAAACCAGGAAAAACTGTCAAAACCATGGCCTAAACCATAAAACCTACCAATCCAACCAAAGCAAAAAAAACCAGAACTATACAGCTCATAAACCAATTTCCAAACCCACAAAAAAAGGGCCTCAGATTATGTCATCATAGGCGAGCAAACTCAAGCCCAGAATCACAGAAGAAGAAGAAGAAAAGAAACTAGTCAAAACAAAAATTATTTCAACAGTAGCAAAAAGGCAACTATCAAGCATCAGAACCCTTCATCATAGGCAACAAACAGAGGCAACATAAGCAAGCAACAAGGAAAACAGAAGTATACGAAGCGAAGCAAGGGAGGAAGAAGAAAGATATCACGCAAAAGGGGATTTCAAACTGTCATCAATACATGCAGTAGCAAAAACCCTAAAAGGAATTAAGAACGAAATACCGGTAGTCCGAAGCAAGCGTCACGCGCATTCCTCGCCGTCCCGGCCTCCTAGCTCGCCCCTACCTCCCTCCTCCGTCTCCAGGTAATGTTTCTTCCCTCTTTCACTTTCATAATTCCTTAAATAATCAAATAAATACGAAGTGAGAATCAAAACAGAATCAAATCACAAACATGCATTGTAACGAAACCCCAAACGGATAAGAAAACGAATTTACCGTGATTCCATCGCCCTGGCTTTCGTTGGAGGGAAGAGGAAGGCAGAAGATACTGGTGGCCGTTGGGACAGAGGAAAGCTCAGAGATTCAGAAGCACGAAGAAGAGGATGGAACGCGAAGATACGAGAACGAGAAAGAACGAGCACCGTTTTGCACGTTTACCCTAACCCTAATCCCTTTTCCAAATGCTAAAACACTGTGTTAACCATAAAAACAAATTAGTAAATGAATGGACCTCACCCCTTTTACGCCTAAGCCCAGTGAAACCCTTTGTGCACCCCCCTGTTTTCAGTTTTGTTTGGGCCTTTTAAAATCTTTAACCCATATATTTACTTGTCCACTTTTTTCCTTTGATACACATCCTTTTTCTATTTTGTTTTCTTTTAGTTCTCTTTAGAATTATTATTACATTAGTTAATTAGTAAGATCTAATAAAAAAAAGAGAGATGAATTTAATTAAAACATTTTTAATAAGGTAACCAATTTTATTAACTTTAGGATTAATTTGGTGATTTTGGTATTCCCTTTTTTTATTAGACTTAAATTAATAATTTTAAATTTTTAATTTAGTTTAACTATTTAATAATTCTTAAAGCAATATCTTATATTAATATTAAGAAAAAACATATAAAAAACAAAAACACAAAAACATATAAAAAACAAAAACACATAAAAAATAAAAAACTCTAAGAACATATAAAAAAAATAGAAAACTTAAAAATATTTTATTAATTCCCTCGCTTTAATATTAGATAAAAAACATAAAAGTGCATATTTACACCACTTAGTCTTTTATTTAAATTATTGTATATCATTTATTTATCATAATTTTCTGTTTACTTGATTATTCTGTTTACGTTTAAATCCAAGGGAAAAAACGATTAAATTTGTTGACCTCATGTCCTCAAGTCCAATCGCGCGAACATTCGCATTTCATTAAAACTTAGGATAATTTTTCCTCAAATATTCAATCTTTTCAAAACTTATACCTTTTAAGCAAAAACTTCGACATTAGGTCGTCGTATCTTCAAAAACCCGTCCGTACCCCTTTTTCGGCCAAAACAATTTATTTTTCAATCAAACGAACAATTTTAATAAACAGATATTTCAAAAGGTTCCTATAGAGTACTATAGATACATTGGGTGCTAATACCTTCCCACTGTATAACCAACCCCCGAACCATAGATCTCTTTTCAAAAACGCCTTGTATTTTTATTACTTTTAAAAAGTATTATTTACATTGCATATTTAGGGTTTTATTTCGCTCTTTCCCCTTTTCCCTTGGAAACAATAAAGCGCGGTGGCGACTCTTACTTTTGTGAGACGAATTAATCAATAATTCGATCTCCGATTTACCCCGCTACATTTTTTATCGCTACAGAATTGGCGACTCTGCTGGGGAAAGATTGACCTCTCGCTGGTCCATCCCTAAGTGGGTTAAGCCTAATTTGTTTTATCTGTTTTATTATTATTTGATTTGTTTGATTATGTGTTTAAATTGGGGTGTTTGGGTTTTTGCGAAGGACGAATCCTATACCCGGATTAAGTTACACTTAAGGAATAGGACGGGCGGTACAATCATGTTAACTTTGAGGGAGTAATCCTGAAGAAGGAGGCATGAGATCCCCCACTCAATGGAAGGCCCTCTTGAACTTAATATTTGTTTACCGAGTAATCGGGAAGACATTATTATTTTCGACCTAGGAGCCCGAGAAGTTGAGGACCGTAGAACCCTAACCCATCTTGGCCTTTTTAGGTGTAGCGCGGAGACTATAACGGAGTAATTCGGAAGTAGTTGTTACGCGATGCTACGCTCGGACGAGTTTCTCTTGAGAATATTGCTAATTATTGAGTAATCAAGACGTTGGTAATATCTGAAGGAGGAATGTAGACTCTGGGAACTCTTAGAACCTTGTCTTACAGGTGTGATTGAACCATTAGTACATACCTTGGGGTGGGCTTTACCCTCGACTCCATGCTGAACGTTGAACCTTTGAACCCCATGTTTGCAAACTTGTGTGTAACTGTTGCATTATCATTCACTCATGCATTCATCGACATTCTTTGTGAAAAACTTGTTTTTCAAGGAACTTAGGATTGATTTTCGCAGACATCTCAGCTATTATGGAATTTGGAAGGAGAAACACTCGAAGCTTTAGTTTTAAGGAGCCCGAGATTGAAGAATTGAAGAGTTTGATTCCGAAGATCGAGAACCCGACGGATTTTCAGAAGAAGTATGGGTCCATTATACCTCTCATGAAGCGCAAGATGAAGGAAGGCATCCTCAATACGTTGGTTCAATTCTACGATCCTTTGTACCGATGTTTCACCTTTCCGGATTACCAGTTGATGCCCACCTTAGAAGAGTACTCCTACATACTTGGTTTGCCGATCACCGACTGTGTTCCTTTTTCTGGATTAGAAGAGGAGCCTAAATCTCACGAGATAGCGACCATCACCCACTTGAAGAAGTCAGAGATAGAGGAGAACATGACTACAAAAGGGGGAATCCGAGGCTTGTCTGCGCAGTTTTTGTTGAGGAAAGCCCGTCATTTCGCTGAGATAAAAGATACTATTGCCTTTGAAGAGGTCTTTGCTTTACTCGCTTATGGTCTATTCTTGTTCCCTAACATTGATAAGTTTGTGGATATCAACGCCATCAGAATTTTCTTGATTGGAAATCTGGTCCCTACGCTGCTAGGAGATACCTACTACTCCATCCATCTTCGAAACTCTTATCAAGGAGGGATGATTATTTGTTGTGCACCGTTGCTGTATCAGTGGTATGTTTCGCATCTGCCTGGGTCTGATGTTTTCTGGGATCTCGAGAAGGAGCCGCGATGGGCGCCAAAGATTATGGCTCTCACTCATTTCGACATTGATTGGTATAATCGAGTTTACTATGACGTGAAGATCATCGATAGCTGTGGTGCTTTTCCTAACGTGCCTCTTCTTGGTACGAGAGGTGGAATCAACTATAACCCTGTTCTCGCGCGCCGTCAGTTTGGGTACCCGATGAGAGATAAGCCAAACAACATCCACGTGAGTGGTTTCTTTCTACAGGAAGGATAAGATCATCAGGCAGCTAAGAGGGAGATCGAAGGAGCTTGGCGCCACATCCATAGGAAAGGGAGAGATATGTTAGGACATAGGGGTGCCGTTTCTTTGGAACCTTACCTACAATGGGTCCGTGCTAGGGCTTGTGCTCTCAAGATGCCCTATAAACTTGAGAAACCTTTATTCCCTACCGTTGCATCATCATCTGTTGTTATCCCTATCGCGAATATAGGAGAATACCAAGTAAATCTGGCTAGGATGAAGTCCGAGAGAGATGCTTGGAAAGAAAAGTATAATATGTCTGAATATGAGAATCGGGTCCTGACTTGACAACTAAAGGAAAAGGAGGATTTACTCTTTATTCAAGATGGCTGGTTTATTGATCATGATGAGAAGCTTCGTCAAAAGTATGCTTTACTGAAGAAGTATGCTAGTGAAAGGAAGAGAAAGAAGGAAGGTTCGGTAAGCGTTGCTCTTATTCCTAATCCGCAGAAGGAAATCATTGATCGACTGGTAGCTGAGAAGAAAGAGATGGAAGAATTTTATGAAGAGAAGATCAAGAAGCTCCGGTTACAGTTGGTGTTTGGTCCTTCATCCGATGTTTCAGAGTGATCTTTAGCTTTTAGTTTCATTTTATTAATGTCATTTTGTAAAACTTTGTAAAAGGGCTTCATGTTCCGAAGTTGTAATTTATTGCTTTATTATGAACTTCATGTTCGAAAGTGTAATTTACTGCTTTTATTAAGGGCTTCATGCTCCGAAGTTGTAATTTATTGCTTTATTATGGACTTCATGTTTCAAAGTTGTAATTTAGTGCTTTATTATGGGCTTCATGTTCCAAAGTTGTAATTTACTGCTTTTATTATTGGGTTGTTATCCCAAAGTGTAATTTATTATTTTGTTGTTTCAAAGTTGTAAGTTGTAATTTACCTCTTTTGATTAATGGATTGAGTTTTTGTTGTTCCAAATTCCTTTACCATTGATATGTGCAAAATTATCGAAGTTCCTTGAAAAACTATTAAAATGAATCGTCATTTGCATCACACATCATGCATCATCCAACATTCCACTTCACTTTTTTTAGAGTCTTATCCTTGTTTCTTTTTCCACTCCAAAGGTTGTCAAGCTGTCTCACCGATACGACACTCGAGCCAATCGTCAGAGGAAAATGGAAGATCTGGAATAGGAAAATCATGAGCTTCGTGGGGAAGTTGCTACCCTTCGTATCGAGATGGAAAAGTTAATTGCGTTAGTGGAAAGTTTGGTGGCTGTTCAGAATCAGCCATCGACTACAGTTGCTGAGATTCAGACTTCAACTCCAGTGGTTTCCGAGTTTGTCACCGTTCCAACATCTGTGACTCAAATCAACTCTCCACTTCAACATCAGATACCGAAATGTTTTCTGTGGGGAATGCCTTACAACTTTGTGCCAGAGGGGTATCAGCCGGTCGTACAGCCTTTGTTTCAACCTGCTTTGTCTCTTCCTCAACCAGAGACAACTGCCATGCCGCCGGTAATCCCGTCTATAACACCTTTTCCGCAACCGGTAATGACAATTGTCGCTCCTGTGGTCCACTCCGTGCCATACTTGAATGAACCTACTTATCCTGCCGAGCCTGCTGAAAGTTTGGGTCTTTTTGATAGAATGGAAGAGTTTCAGGATCAGTTCCAAGAAATGCAGAAGGAGCTTAGAGCGTTAAAGGGGAAGGATTTGTTTGGGAAGAACACGCATGACCTTTGTTTAGTTCCGAATGTCAAGATTCCAGCAAAATTCAAAGTGCCAGACTTTGAAAGATATAAGGGTGATTCGTGTCCTAGAAGTCATTTGACAATGTACGTGAGAAAGATGTCTACGTATTCCGATGATCATGACTTGTTGATTCATTATTTTCAAGATAGTTTGACGGGTGCTGCTCTAAAGTGGTATATGAGTTTAGACAGTATTCGGATCCGCAACTTCAACGATCTTAGCGAAGCCTTTGTTCACCAGTATAAGTATAACGTTGACATGGCGCCGGACAGGGATCAACTCCGGGCGATGTCGCAGAGAGACAGGGAGTCTTTTAAGGAGTACGCCCAGAGGTGGCGTGAAATTGCTGCTCAAATCTATCCACCTCTTGAGGAGAAAGAGATGACTAAGATATTTTTGAAGACTTTAGGTTCCTTTTACTATGAAAGAATGATCGCCAGCGCATCCAGTGACTTCACCGAAATGGTAAGCATGGGCATGCGGTTAGAGGAAGGGATTCGTGAAGGGCGTTTGGTTAAAGAAGGAAGTCCGTCTAGCAGTACCAAGAAGTTTGGAAGTGTTTTCCCGAAAAGAAAAGAGCAGGATGTCAGCGCATTATTCCCAGGGAGACCGAGGAGAGGTTACTCTCACGTTGCGGCAGTCACCCCGGCTGTCCGCCCAGCTTTGACGACCCCAGCTCATCAAACCCCACCAACTCAACAACGGCCATTTCAGCAGCAGCCTCGACAACAGGCTTATCCATTCAACAATCAGAACCGTTCACCCAGAAAACCGCAGTTCGATGCCATTCCTATGACTTATACTGAATTGTTCCCTGCTCTTATCAGAAAGAACCTCATAACGACAAAGCCTCCTCCTGTCGCACCGAACAGTACATCTCCGTGGTACAAGGCGGATCGGTTTTGTGAATACCATCAAGGGTCGCTGGGGCATAACCTTGAGAATTGTTTTGCTCTAAAGGCGGACGTGCAGAGGTTGATTAAGAGTGGTATCCTATCTTTCAAGGATGTTAACCCAAATGTTAGAGATAATCCCTTGCCTCGACATGGGGCAGCATCAGTGAATATGGTGGAAGGTTGTCCGGGAAAGTTTCGAGTTTTTCAAGTTGAACACATAAGAGAGTCGTCTATCAGGTTACATTAGAGTTTGAGAAGACTTGCCTTTGTTAGGCAGCCGCATGATTATGACGTTTGTGAATTTTGTTCAAGAGAGGTTGATTGCCCTATTGTGAAGGAGGATATTCAGAAGTTGTTAGACCAGAGAGTTATCACTATTACGTATGACAAAAATCTGAAGGATGAAGTGAATGTTATAATTCCACAATTCAATTTGCCTGAATCAGTAGAGATCGTTTACGACAATCAGACTGCACCCGTTGATCCTTTGATTATTTACCCACCTGGTCCTGTGCCTTACAACTCAGACCAAGTTGTACTGTATAAGTATAATGCCACAATGATTGAGAATGGGGTAGAAGTCCCTATACCGACAAGACCGTCTTTTGTTAACATTGCTGATATGAGTAGAGTTACGAGGAGTGGACGTGTCTTTGCAGCAGTACCTTTGAAGAGACCAGAAGTTCAAGTCAGGAGGCCCATACCGGCTGAAATTCCAGCAAGAAATGTTGAACCAAGGGTTGAGATAGGCCGATCCAATGAACCTATCCCTCGCCCTGAGGATGATGAGATTCTGAAGCTTATCAAGAGAAGTGAATATAAGATTGTGGACCAACTTTTGCAAACTCCTTCCAAGATTTCTTTGCTTGCTTTACTGAGAGATTCTGGTGCCCATAGAGAGGCTTTGATGAAGGTCTTAGACCAGGCGTTCGTGGATCATGATGTGACGGTTGACCAGTTTGATGGGATTGTGGGAAATATTACTTCGTGTAACAATCTTGGTTTCAGTGATGAAGAACTCCCGGAAGAGGGGAGAAACCATAATATGGCTTTGCATATCTCAATAAGTTGTGGAAATGATACCTTATCAAGTGTGTTGGTGCATACAGGTTCGTCGTTGAATGTGATGCCCAAAACTACATTGTCTCGACTCTCATACCAAGGTGCTCCCATGAGACCTAGTGGAGTAATTGTTAAAGCGTTCGATGGTTCTAGGAAGACAGTCATTGGTGAAGTGGATCTTCCTATAGTAATTGGTCCTCATACTTTTCAAATCACTTTCCAGGTAATGGATATTCGTGCTGCCTACAGTTGCTTATTGGGTCGTCCATGGATCCATGATGCGGGGGCAGTCACTTCCACGCTCCATCAGAGACTGAAGTTTGTGAGGCATGGGAAGCTAGTAATGATTGGGGGAGAGCAGGCTATGGTGGTAAGCCATTTGTCATCCTTCTCTTTTATTGATGCTGATGAGGATGTTGGAACCCAGTTCCAGGGTCTATCTGTTGCCAAGAATGAAGCGAAGAAGCAAGGGGCATCCATTTCTTCTTTTGAGGATGCGCGGCGAGTGGTGGAAAATGGTTCGGCCAAAGGATGGGGCCAGGTGTTAACTTTGCCCGAGAACAAGTATGGAGAAGGTCTTGGTTTTTGTCCCGTGTCTGCGAGAGTCAAGCAAGAAGGGGTTGCTCGTCCGATTCAAGAGGTTTTCCGAAGCGCTGGTTTTATCCATCCGACTCCTCCTGAGGTTGATGTTGTCATAGAAGATGATTCCGAGGAGGATTTACCCGATTTTGTGACGCATGGAGTGGTTTGCCAAAATTGGATTGCTGTTGATGTTCCTGTTGTGATGCATATTTCCGAGTAATGTTTTATTTTGTTTTTTTGAAAATTCGCTCTGCCCAAGGCGAAAAGTATTTTGTGTCGGGCTATGAAAAATAATTCCTTTTGCTCTGCCCAAGGAAAAAGAGAAATGTCTGGGCTCTTTGTTTCAAGTATTTCCCTTCAATGAATAAAATGTTATTTTGTCCACTACTGTTTTATTTTTCACTTTTTCTGGGAAATAGTAATGAAAATTAATTGGTAGTAATAGGAAAACATAATAATATTTTGTTTCATTTATACAACATTCATATTAATCGATTTCTAAAATAAATCATAATCATATGTGCAGATTAATCCATGACTTAACCATCGAAAACAATGATACTATGCCCTCTCCCAACTTTGAATTCCTTGTGTTCAGAGCCGAAAAAGAAGATGATGAAGAGATTCCTGTTGAAATTTCCCGTTTGCTTGAGCATGATGAAAAGATTATCCAGCCATTTGAAGAACCTGTAGAGTTGGTCAACTTGGGTGATGAAGAAGATAGAAAGGAAGTCAAAGTCGGAGCATTGCTTATCCCAGAGGTTAAAGAGAAAATGTTGGAGCTTCTCAAAGAGTATGTTGATGTGTTCGCTTGGTCCTACCAAGATATGCCGGGTTTGGACAACGATATTGTGGAGCATCGTTTACCGTTGAGACCTGAATGTCCGCCGATTAAGCAGAAGTTGGGAAGGACTCGTCCCGATATGGCTGACAAGATCAAAGAAGAAGTTCAGAAGTAGATTAATGCAGGTTTCCTTGCTACATCGGTCTATCCTCAGTGGTTAGCCAATATAGTGCCTGTTGCTAAGAAAGATGGCAAGGTTCGGATGTGTGTAGACTATCGAGATCTGAATAGAGCTAGCCTAAAGGATGACTTCCCATTACCGTATATTGACGTATTGGTCGACAGTATCGCCAAGTTCAAAGTCTTTTCTTTCATGGATGGCTTCCCTGGTTACAATCAAATCAAGATGGCACCAGAAGATATGGAGAAGACTGCTTTCATTACACCTTGGGGAACTTTTTGTTATCAGGTTATGCCGTTTGGTTTGAGGAATGCTGGTGCGACATACCAAAGGGCCATGATTGCTTTGTTCCATGACATGATGCATAAAGAGATCGAAGTGTATGTGGATGACATGATTGCCAAATCACAAACTGAGGAGGATCACTTGGAGCATTTGTTGAAGTTATTCCAGCGTTTGAGAAAGTAAAAACTCCGTCTGAATCCCAACAAGTGCACTTTTGGTGTTCGTTCTGGAAGACTTCTGGGGTTCATTGTCAGTCAGAAAGGTATTGAGGTAGATCCTGATAAAGTCAAAGCCATTCGGGAGATGCCTGCACCCAAGACGGAAAAACAAGTAAGAGGATTCCTTGGGAGACTGAACTATATTTCTAGATTTATATCTCATATGACTGCTACCTGTGGGCCGATTTTCAAGCTTCTCCGAAAGAACTAAGGATATGTGTGGACAGAAGATTGTCAGAGAGCTTTTGATAGCATCAAAGAATATTTGCTTGAACCTCCCATTTTGATTCCTCCGGTGGAAGGAAGACCTTTGATTATGTACCTGACTATATGGGAAGATTCCATGGGATGTGTGCTTGGTCAACAAGATGAGACTGGAAGAAAGGAACATGCCGTATATTATCTGAGTAAGAAATTCACAGACTGTGAGTCTCGATACTCATTGCTTGAGAAAACCTGTTGTGCTTTAGCTTGGGCTGCTCGCCGCCTGCGCCAGTATATGATTAACCACACCACTTGGTTGATCTCCAAAATGGATCCGATCAAGTATATCTTTGAGAAGCCCGCCTTATCTGGAAGAATAGCCCGTTGGCAGATGTTGTTATCTGAATATGACATTGAGTATCACACTCAGAAAGCAATCAAAGGGAGTATTTTAGCCGATCATTTGGCTCACCAACCAATTGACGATTATCAATCCATCAAGTTTGATTTCCCAGATGAAGATGTTATGTACTTGAAAGCTAAAGATTGTGAAGAGCTGTTACCTGAAGAAGGACCTGATCCCGAATCCCATTGGGGTTTAATATTTGACGGAGCTGTGAACTCTTATGGAAATGGAATTGGGGCAATCATCGTCACTCCCCGAGGTACTCATATCCCGTTCACGGCGAGATTGAAGTTTGACTGCACGAACAACATGGCTGAGTATGAGGCGTGTATTATGGGTCTCGAAGAAGCAGTGGATCTAAGGATTAAGATTCTTGATATTTACGGAGATTCGGCATTGGTAATTAATCAAATCAAAGGAGAATGGGAGACTCGTCATCCTGGTTTGATCCCTTACAGAGATTATGCTAGAAGATTGTTAACTTTCTTCAACAAAGTGGAATTACATCATATCCCTAGAGATGAGAACCAAATGGCTGATGCTTTAGCTACTTTGTCTTCAATGTTTCAAGTGAATGGTTGGAACGATGTGCCTACAATCAGAGTTATGCGCCTCGACAGACCTGCTCATGTGTTCTCAGTAGAAGAGGTTACCGACGACAAACCGTGGTTCTATGACATTAAACGTGTTCTTCAAACTCAAGAGTACCCGCCTGGGGCATCCAATAAAGATAGGAAGACGTTGGGAAGATTAGCAAGCAGTTTCTTCCTCAATGAAGAAGTTTTGTATAAGAGGAATTATGACATGGTCTTGCTCAGATGTGTAGACAGACGCGAAGCAGACATGCTGATGCAAGAAGTACATGAAGGATCCTTTGGCACTCATGCCAACGGACATGCGATGGCTAGAAAGATGTTGAGAGCCGGTTACTATTGGATGACAATGGAATCTGATTGCTGCAAATATGTGAAGAAGTGTCATAAATGTCTGATTTATGCGGACAAGATACATGTGCCACCGACCCTCCTCAACGTTATCTCTTCACCTTGGCCTTTCTCTATGTGGGGCATTGATATGATTGGAATGATCAAACCCAAAGCTTCAAATGGTCATCGTTTCATCTTGGTAGCGATCGATTATTTTACTAAATGGGTGGAAGCAGCATCTTATGCTAATGTAACCAGACAGGTGGTAGTCAGATTTATCAAGAATCAGATCATTTGTCGATACGGCATCCCGAGCAAGATTATCACTGATAATGGTTCGAATTTGAATAACAAGATGATGAGAGAGATTTATGAAGAGTTCAAGATCGAACATCATAATTCTTCTCCTTACAGGCCGAAGATGAATGGGGCTGTTGAAGCTGCTAACAAGAACATCAAAAAGATTGTCCAGAAGATGGTGGTAACTTATAAAGATTGGCATGAAATGCTTCCATTTTCCCTGCATGGATATCGTACTTTAGTTAGAACTTCAACAGGTGCAACCCCATTTTCCCTAGTTTATGGTATGGAAGCAGTACTCCCCGTGGAGGTTGAGATTCCGTCTCTGAGAGTGTTGATGGAAGCTAAACTTTCTGAGGTTGAATGGTGTCAAAGTAGATATGATCAGTTGAATTTAATTGAAGAGAAGAGATTGACAGCTTTGTGTCACGGTCAATTGTATCAGCAGAGAATGAAGAAGGCTTTTGATAAGAAGTTTCGACCACGCGAGTTCAGAGAAGGTGACCTTGTGCTCAAGAAGATATTATCTTTCCAACCTGATTCTAGGGGCAAGTGGGCTCCGAATTATGAAGGACCATATGTCGTTAAGAAAGTTTTCTCTGGGGGTGCTTTGATTCTCACCAATATGGACGGTGAAGAGCTCCCGCGTCCCTTGAACGCCGATGCAGTCAAGAAGTATTTCGCTTAGGCGAGCTTTTGGTCAGACCAGTCCTGGCACTTGAGCACATTTTGGAATTCGAAGTTGTTAGGGAGAATAGCGATCATTGATTTTGTGTAACCTTTTCCTTTCATGTACTATTTCCCAAGCTTTTGTAAACCGTTGGAGTCGCATTGTTAGCGAACTACCATATTATTAATGAAATTTGAGCATTTACCTTTTGTGGGCAAAATTTTAATTTTTATGGAAATATTTGAAATAAAGTTATTTAAAGTATTTTTATTTTAAAATGCGTCATAAATCATGAAAGGAATATTAACAGTCGTTCCGAGGATGGTCAAGCCATGAAATGCGAAACAATACAGTAATTTTTATCCTTGCATGATGAACATGTTTCGTTTCAAAATCGTCATGAGGTGTTGGTTGTGTAAGCTTGTGTTTCTGGTGGTACTAAGTTTGGTGACTCCCCAACTGTTCCAGTTAAGATTTGTTTCAGTTATCTTTATTTGAGCAGATTTCGGAAGTGTGGTACGCTTTGTCTCTTGCCAGTGGTCTATTGGTATTGTAAGATTGGATTTGAATGCTTTTCTCCTCAGAGGATTTGAGCCTTGTAGCGTGATACACTCTGACGTTGCTTTGGGGTTCCAGTTCCAGTTATTTTCCGTTTTTTAAGATTAGCCGAGTATCTATCATACTGTGACATCTTATTATCTTCAAGATATTCCATTTGTTCGTTTTGTCAGCTTAACATTCATTTATTCATTTACACTCATATCCCGCACGCATATTCACATTTGCCGTTGATTTTGGTTGTACTCTGTTTATTCAAACAACGTACATGTTTCTTTCCAAGTAGAAGGTTAGCTTAGGCAGAAAATGTGCTTCCTTTCTAAATTCGCCAACTGAGCTAATCCTCATGGATGATTTTTGATTTAGCTCACCTTGTCCATTTCTGGATAGGATGAATTCCCCAATCGAGTTGCTTTCTCATTGGGTAGAGTCTTGTTTGAATGTTTTCTCTCTAGTTATTCCTGGATGAAGTTGTTGTCTCTTGCGTAGGCTATCTCATGATTTTCCCCAGTGAAGTCGCGACCTAGACGAATGGTGCATTTATTTTGCACATTTAAGTATGTGATCTCCTCGGGAAGGACTGATTCATGATTCTCTTTGACGAAGATTTTTATTTTCTGCCAGTGTCATTGCAACTTCCTTCTGAGTTACTTTTCGGAAAACGACAAGCGGCAGCTCTTCACGAGCAACTTGTACGTTATAAACATCGGAAAACGACAAGCGGCAGCTCTTCACGAGCAACTTGTGCGTCATTATTATCTTGTGGAAAACGACAAGCGGCAGCTCTTCACGAGCAACTTGTGCGTTATTATTATTTTTGGAAAACGACAAGCGGCAGCTCTTCACGAGCAACTTGTGCGTTATTATTATTTTTGGAAAACGACAAGCGGCAGCTCTTCACGAGCAACTTGTGTGTTATTATTATTTTTGGAAAACGACAAGCGGCAGCTCTTCACGAGCAACTTGTGCGTTATTATTTTGGAAAACGGCAAGCGGCAGTCTCTTTATTTGAGCAACTTGTACGTTATTATTTTTCTGGAAGACAGCAAGTGGCAGCTTCTTTATTTGAGTAGCTTGTATGTTATTGGTATTTTCTTTGGAAAACAGCAAGTGGCGGCTTCTTTATTTGAGCAGCTTGTGTGTTATTGACACCCCTGGACGACAGCAAGTGGCAGCCTCTTTATTTGAGCAGCTTATATGTCATAGTTTTTGGACGACAGCAAGCGGCAACCTCTTTATTTGAGTAGCTTGTATGTCATAATATTTTTTGGGAAGACGGCAGGTGGCAGCTTCTTTATTTGAGCAGCTTGCGTATCTACAATCTTATTATTATATCAGCATTAATGAGTATATCTCCGGAAATCTCGCAGAGAAGTTTGTTATGAATCTTTACCTTCAGAAGTTGGTAATCCATCATTAGCAAAATTTGATACTCTCTGTCTATCTTTGACCTCGAGTTGTGAACTCACTGTTTTGGGTCAATAATCTGTTTTATGGCCTATGCAAGATGCCTTCTTTGTTAAGGTCAGAGGTCGTATTCCCTCAATTTTATTCGCTGTCAAGAGTCCATTACTTGAAATCGATGGCTCATTTCCCCAGCAGTGTATAATCCATGTCTCTGTGTTTTGTTGGTGTTTGATTTCTCCAGCATTGTCTTGTCTCATACAATATCTTTCTCTGTGAATTCAATTACTACATTCATATCAAGCATAATGGCGGCATCTTAGGACAAAATTTGCGTATTATGTATTTAAGTACCTTCAATCTCGTCGAGACGAAGATTTTAATCTTCATATCTCCGGATAGAAGAAACTTAAATAGGGGCAGCTGTTGTACCCCAAATTTTGACCTAAGATACCATCTCCCATCTGCATCATCGCATTGCAAGTGTTTTGACCTATTTTATCAATTTTCAAAGCAGTTTAAAAATTCATAACTTTTCCAAGTCGAGAGCTGTTTATTTTTGAACGCTAAATTTAGTAATTGATCAATGCTAAAACGATGTTTATTTATTATTTACTATCTTAAATTTAAGTAATTGGAATTTATTTTCAATTATTATATAATTTAAAGATTTATAAATAATATCATAAATATTTGAAGGGAAGTTCATTAATTGATCGACAATGTTATTTAATTATTTATTATCCTAAGTTTAATAGTTGAAATTTACTTTTTTCAGTTATTATAATTTAGAGAATTATAAATAATGGAATAGATTGAAGAGAAGTTAATTGATCAAATGATGTTTATTTAATTGTTTATTATTCTGAATTTAAGTAATTGAAATTTATTTTCAGTTATTATATAATTTAAAGAATTATAAACGATAAAATAAATAATTAGAGAGAAGGAAAGAATTAATTGGCAAATATTGGAATTTTATTCATTTTATTCTAATTGTACAATTGTTGTGTAAATACTGTATTTATTTACAACGTATTTACAATAATAATTTTTACAAAGTTTAAAATGAAATAAAAACTATTCTAATTTTTCCTAAATTCTAAATCTTCTATCCAATGCTTCTCTGTTTGTTCATTTAATTTTACCTGCAAAACAATTAAAAGAGAAAAAGTCAGAGATAAAGAAATAATTAAAAGCAGAAAATTATTTTTAGTGTTCATCATTAAAAGCAAACGGCTGGAATCAGTTTTTTACCCTTTTTGCAAATCGCGGGATTTCTCCCGGTTCACAAAAAGGGATGGATTTTTATTTTCAAAAATGAATGCACAATTTAAAAACATGCACAAATTCATTTTTGTTTTCAAAACTGCATAATTAAAAATCAATTGCATTTTTAAAAGTCCACAGCATATTTCAAAATCAGCATCATATGCATAATTTCAAACAGCATATGCAATGTACACAAAGAAATTCCAACGTAAACATGCAACCATATAGGAAGAGGCCAAAACAATAGGCTCCTACTGTTACATTGCAAGTCAAAGAGAAGCATGCAGTTTTTAAAATCAAATATGCAAGCATGAAATCTTTCCATTTACATCATTTTCCAGCAGTATTGCTTTTTCAGAACAAATGCATAACATATCATTTTTATGTCAAATTTGTACTAAGAGAGAGAAGAGAGATAGAAGTATGGTTTTGCAGGTTTTGGTTTAGGCAGGAAGAGATACAAAACAGAACAGCAGTAACTCAGTAAGAAATAAGAAAGCATAAGAAAGGAATACAAACAAACGGTTGGAGCAGTAGAGGTGCAGAAGGCCAAGGAATATAGTAAAATATACCAAACCTGTAACGAAAACAAAAAGCCAGCATATTGTTATATACAACATTGCAAACCCCTTCAAAGACCAAGAGTTCATAAACTGCAAAAAAGGCCTTCCACACTAAAAAAACTGTCAAATATACAAACCATTTCTCTCAAAGCCTCAAAAAAAACCTGCTATCAACATAAACACCTACTGCATAAACCATTTCAAAACCTACTATCCCCAAAACCATTAACCTGCATAACCATTACCAAAACCTTCCCCCTACTGTCAAAAAACACCATAACCATTTCAAAACCTGCTATCTGCATAAACCATCAGATAACATGGCCTAAAACCATTAACCTGCATATACCAGTTACAACCATGGCCTGAAACCATTCCCAAATCTGCATACACCAGTAACACCGGCCTAAACCATACACAAACATATAGCATAAACCAGGAAAAACTGTCAAAACCATGGCCTAAACCATAAAACCTACCAATCCAACCAAAGCAAAAAAAACCAGAACTATACAGCTCATAAACCAATTTCCAAACCCACAAAAAAGGGCCTCAGATTATGTCATCATAGGCGAGCAAACTCAAGCCCAGAATCACAGAAGAAGAAGAAGAAAAGAAACTAGTCAAAACAAAAATTATTTCAACAACAGCAAAAAGGCAACTATCAAGCATCAGAACCCTTCATCATAGGCAACAAACAGAGGCAACATAAGCAAGCAACGAGGCAAACAGAAGTATACGAAGCGAAGCAAGGGAGGAAGAAGAAAGATATCACGCAAAAGGGGATTTCAAACTGTCATCAATACATGCAGTAGCAAAAACCCTAAAAGGAATTAAGAACGAAATACCGGTAGTCCGAAGCAAGCGTCACACGCATTCTTCGCCGTCCCGGCCTCCTAGCTCGCCCCTACCTCCCTCCTCCGTCTCCAGGTAACGTTTCTTCCCTCTTTCACTTTCATAATTCCTCAAATAATCACATAAATACGAAGTGAGAATCAAAACAGAATCAAATCACAAACATGCATTGTAACGAAACCCCAAACGGATAAGAAAACGAATTTACCGTGATTCCATCGCCCTGGCTTTCGTTGGAGGGAAGAGGAAGGCAGAAGATACTGGTGGCCGTTGGGACAGAGGAAAGCTCAGAGATTCAGAAGCACGAAGAAGAGGATGGAACGCGAAGACACGAGAACGAGAAAGAACGAGCGCCGTTTTGCACGTTTACCCTAACCCTAATCCCTTTTCCAAATGCTAAAACACTGTGTTAACCCTAAAAACAAATTAGTAAATGAATGGACCTCACCCCTTTTACGCCTAAGCCCAGTGAAACCCTTTGTGCACCCCCCTGTTTTCAGTTTTGTTTGGGCCTTTTAAAATCTTTAACCCATATATTTACTTGTCCACTTTTTTTCTTTGATACACATCCTTTTTCTATTTTGTTTTCTTTTAGTTCTCTTTAGAATTATTATTACATTAGTTAATTAGTAAGATCTAATAAAAAAAAGAGAGATGAATTTAATTAAAACATTTTTAATAAGGTAACCAATTTTATTAACTTTAGGATTAATTTGGTGATTTTAGTATTCCCTTTTTTTATTAGACTTAAATTAATAATTTTAAATTTTTAATTTAGTTTAACTATTTAATAATTCTTAAAGCAATATCTTATATTAATATTAAGAAAAAACATATAAAAAACAAAAACACAAAAACATATAAAAAACAAAAACACATAAAAAATAAAAAAACTCTAAGAACATATAAAAAAAATAGAAAACTTAAAAATATTTTATTAATTCCCTCGCTTTAATATTAGATAAAAAACATAAAAGTGCATATTTACACCACTTAGTCTTTTATTTAAATTATTGTATATCATTTATTTATCATAATTTTCTGTTTACTTGATTATTCTGTTTACGTTTAAATCCAAGGGAAAAAACGATTAAATTTGTTGACCTCATGTCCTCAAGTCCAATCGCGCGAACATTCGCATTTCATTAAAACTTAGGATAATTTTTCCTCAAATATTCAATCTTTTCAAAACTTATACCTTTTAAGCAAAAACTTCGACATTAGGTCGTCGTATCTTCAAAAACCCGTCCGTACCCCTTTTTCGGCCAAAATAATTTATTTTTCAATCAAACGAACAATTTTAATAAACAGATATTTCAAAAGGTTCCTATAGAGTACTATAGATACATTGGGTGCTAATACCTTCCCACTGTATAACCAACCCCCGAACCATAGATCTCTTTTCAAAAACGCCTTGTATTTTTATTACTTTTAAAAAGTATTATTTACATTGCATATTTAGGGTTTTATTTCGCTCTTTCCCCTTTTCCCTTGGAAACAATAAAGTGCGGTGGCGACTCTTGCTTTTGTGAGACGAATTAATCAATAATTCGATCTCCGATTTACCCTGCTACATTTTTTATCGCTACACTATACATCTGTTTATATAAATCAAAGCATAAATATATATGGAAAACACGTTCCTGAGGCCAACTTCATCTTCAACCTCCGCCCAGCCAGAGCCTCTGTAACTTGTTCAAATCTCAACAAAAATGAAAACTGTAAACAGGAAACTTGTATCTGAGAGTTGAGTCTGAATGAGTATCAGAATGGCATCTGTGTTTGAAGCGTATCTGAACTGTATCTGAGATTTGAGTCTGAATGAGTATCAGAATGGCATCCATGTCTGGAGCATATTTGAACTGTATCGAAAGATTTTGGAATTTTGTTAATGGTAGCTGTTAATCTTATCCTGAAAAGGGTAAAATGTTAACTTTAAAACAATATGTTTATGTTGTATGAAATGCATAGTATAATGCATTCGTGTCATCAATGTTTATGATATGGATGCAATGTATGCGTATGTGAGCTAGTTTACTGCATTGTTGTTGGATTGGGAAAAATAAATCCCTGACTGTTGCTGAAGATATGTAAGTCTTCATGTTGTAAAGTCTAAGTGTTGATGAATTTCTGCTTAGAGAAATAAACTTTGTTGTAAGGGAAACGATGTATACTGCTTGTAAAATTCCATTGGGGAATCCTGAGAAATTTGACGACTTCTACTGGGAAGTGATAACTGGGAATTTTGTTCTGCTGGGGATTAAATGATGTACTGTGGGGATTTCTTAGGTAATGGCCTAGAGGTATTACCTTATCCATTCAACCCATTAGTAATTGTCTTTTTTCATTTTGTTTATTTGTAAAAAGTAATTATATTCAAATGCATATGTTCAACAATGAATCATTGGACGTTTTTGTAGACAAAACACAAGCGTAAAGAAAAATAGATAGTTTTTGCACTTTCAAAGAGATATCTTTGTATTGACTTTGAGTAAGTATTTTTGTACAAGGAGACAAACATTCTGATAAGAGAATGTCGTCGTAAAAAAAAGAAAATTTTGATATAAAGGAAAGATAGCTATGTGTAAAACTCCCATGGGGTTTCCATTCTGCTATAGCCTTCGTATCTCTGAGCGCCTTGTCTATTTGTTGCCTTGTCCGAAGCTGATTGAATTGATCAGAACTGTTGAATTTGTTAGTTGAAGCTAAAGGTTGTCCGTGAGGTGATCCAATGGGACATAGTCATACGCTTTACATTCCCTAACTTTTGCCTGGACCACCCTTTCGGGTTTTCAGTCCACCGGGAAACCCTTTTTTGCCCAAGTTGCCCTTTCGGGTTTTCAACTTGACGGGTGTACATATTTTTTTTGTTTTATCCCTAATTTTTTCCCGAACCTTTTTGGTTCGCCGGGATGCCCTTGTTTTTCCTAGGTATGTCAACCCAACGGGTCTCTTATGCGTAGTATCTTTTAACTATGTCCACATTTGCAGGATGCGGTAGGTCGTCACCATCCATGGTGGTCAAGATCATTTCCCCACCAGAGAAAATGTTTTTGATTACAAATGGTCCTTCATAGGTAGGAGTCCACTTTCCCTTAGGATCACCTTATGGCAGTATGATGTGTTTGATCACCAGATCTCTAACTTGATACACTTGTCGTCTGACCTTTTGTTGAAAGCCTTGATCATCCGTTTTTGATACATTTGACCATGGCAAACAGCAGTAAGTCTTTTCTCATCAATCAAGTTCAGTTGATTAAGTCGAGTCTGCATCCAATCGTCTTCATTCAGCCCTGCATCCTTCATAATTCTCAGAGAGGGGATCTGGACCTCGATAGGCAAGACAGCTTCCATGCTGTAAACCAGAGAATAGGGTGTTGCCCCGGTTGATGTGCGAGCTGTGGTACGATACCCGTGGAGAGCGAATGGTAGCATCTCATGCCAGTCTTTGTATGTAACTATCATTTTCTATATGATCTTTTTAATGTTTTTATTTGCAGCTTCGACAGCACCATTCATCTTTGGCCGATAGGGAGAAGAATTGTGATGCTGAATCTTGAATTATTCGCACAAGGCGGTGATCATAGTGTTGTTGAGATTTGTTCCATTGTCAGTGATGATCCTTTCTGGGATACCGTACCGGTAAATGAGACTTTGCTTGATGAAGCGGGCAATAACATTCTTGGTAATGGAAGCGAATGAAGCTGCCTCCACCCACTTTGTAAAATAGTCAATGGCCACTAGGATGAAGCGGTGTACATTGGAGGTTGTCGGCTTGATTTCCCAAATCATATCAATCCCCCACATAGCAAAGGGCCAAGGATCCGTAAAGACATTCAGAGGAACCGGAGGCACGTGCACCTTTTCGGCATAAATCTGACACTTATGGTAGGTCTGAGAGTGTTGATAGCAATCTGTTTCCATGGTAGACCAGTAATAGCCTGACCGTAGGATTTTCTTTGCCACCGTATGCCCACTGGAATGGGTGCCAAAAGTGCCTTCATGCAATTCAGCCATGATCCTTTCAGCTTCAACTTTATCTACGCACCGAAGTAACACAGAGTCATGATTGCGTTTGTACAAGATGTTGTTACTAAGGAAGAACTTAGCAGAAAACCTCCTTAAGAACTTCTTATCATTGATTGAAGCTCCTTCTGGATATTCTTGAGTCTCGAGATACCTCTTGACTTCGTGAAACTAAGGCTGGTCCACTACTTCTTCAGTATTAATCTCGTGACAGTGCGATGGTTCCTCCATTCATTCAATGGTGATATGGGGAGCCTCGTTATCCCAATTAAGTTTAAACATAGATGACATTGTGGCTAGAGCGTCTGCTAGCTGATTTTCTTCTCATGGGAAATGCTCGAAGGTAATCTTCTCAAAATGTGGTAGCAATGTCAAAACATGTTCTTTGTAAGGGATAAAGTTTGGGTGTTTGGTGTCCCATTCCCCTTTGATCTGGCTGATAACCAAAGCTGAGTCTCTGAATACATCCAAGGATTTGATTCCCAAGTCTATGGAAGCTTTGAGACCGGAGATGCATGCTTCGTATTCCGCCATGTTGTTTGTACAATTGAAGCAAAGTCTTGCGGTAAATGGAGTATGACACCCTTCCGGAGATATGAGTACAACACCAATACCATTTCCGAGTGCATTAGATGCCCCATCAAAGAACAGGGTCCATCGGGATCCTTGTTCAGGTCCGTCATATGGCCTGAATTCTTCACAGTTGTCTAATGTCATGATGTCTTCATCCAGAAATTCAAACTTCATGGACTGGTAGTCTTCTGCAGCTTGGTGAGCAAGGAGATCGGCTAATACACTGTCCTTTATTGCTTTCTGGATAGTATATTGTATGTCATATTCTGTCAAGATCATCTGCCATCTTGTTATTCTCCCCGAAAGGGAAGGCTTCTCGGATCCATTTTAGATATCAACAAGGTAGTATGAGTCAACATATACTGTCTTAGCTGGCGAGCCGCCCATGCCAGAGCGCATCAAGTTTTCTCGAGCAGTGAATATCTGGTTTCACAGTCGGTATACTTTTTGCTCTGGTAGTAAATAGTGTGCTCTTTTCGGCCAGACTCGTCATGTTGCCCCAATACACACCACATTGAGTTTTCTAAAACTGTCAGATACATGATCAATGGTCTTCCCTCTACTGGTGGCATCAATACAGGAGGCTCTTGTAAGTATTCTTTGATTTTTTAAAAAGCAATTTGGCATTCATCATTCCATTTGACTACTTTATCTTTCTTCAATAGTTTGAAGATTGGCTCACAAGTAGCTGTCAGGTGAGAAATGAATCTGGAAATATAGTTCAAACGTCCCAAGTATCCTCTGACTTCCTTCTCAGTACAAGGAGCAGGCATCTCTTGTATCGCTTTAACTTTGGCAGGATCGACCTTGATACCTTTGTTGCTTACGATAAAGCCTAGGAGCTTACCAGACTGTACCCCGAATATGCATTTGTTTGGATTCAACCTCGGCTTGTACTTCTTCAGTCTTTCAAACAGTTTTTGTAAGTGGTCAAGATGCTCTTCTTCTATTTGAGATCTGGCTATCATATCGTCCATGTAGACTTCTATTTTGTGATGTATCATGTCGTGAAATAAAGCTACCATGGCACGCTGATACGTTGCCCCTTCGTTCTTTAGTTCGAATGACATCACCTTATAGCAGAAAGTGCCCCACTGCGTGACAAAGGTTGTTTTCTCCATGTATTCAGGCGCCATTTTGATTTGGTTGTAACCTGAGAATCCGTCCATGAAGGAAAACACCTTGTGTTGTGCCTGTTGTACCCTAAATTTTGCCCCTAACTTTTTCAGTCGCACTTTCATACCATATTTTGTCATTCAGACACAATCATTAATAAATAGCTTCATTCATCACATTTGCATCCTATCTTTAAGTTTGCTATTGTGTTATTGACTAACTTCTAATCAAAATACAAAAAAATATTTGTCTTTGTATTTGCATATTTGTATTTTGTAGGTACTGAGTCGAAGCATATGGCAAATAAGGTTTTCCGGTATTATTTCCCTAAAATCTCTATTTGCAAAGAAAAAGAATTAAATTTTTTTCATTTTTTTCACTGTACAATCGATTGCTCCTAGAGTGCAATCAATTGCACAAAGTGCATTTTGCACCATTTTTGAAAAAATACATTGTGCAAATCGATTTGCATTGTAGTGCAATCGATTGCACAGCGTGAAAATTTGAAAAAAAATCAGCATTTCAAGCTTGTCAAATTTTTGGCTCCAATTTGGCTCTAATTTTTTGAAAGAATTATCATTAATTCAAATTTTGGTTCCAAGAATCAATTACCAAATTACCACTAATCTCAATCCTAAACTCTATAAATAGAGCCCTCATTTCATTCAAATTTCAAGCTTTTGATAGCCAAATCCACCTTGCTAAAAAATCTCTCAATTCTATCCATCTACCAAATTCACTCAAAGCTCCATTTTCAAAAAGTTAGTAAGCTTTGCATTGAAGCTTACTAATCTTTGAGCTAAACCTTCATTCAAACACTTTTCTTATCAATTCTCTACATCCAATCTTGGAAATTGATTCTTGTGGTTGAATTGAAGTAAATTCTTGAAGTTGTGTTGATAATTCTCTAGATCTACCTTTGGTAAGTTGGATAATTCATCTCTCACAATGTGATCTCTTGGTGATCTTTGGGATTGATTCATTGAGCATTATTTTGTGATTCCAATGGTGTTATTTTCTCATAATTTGATGTATTTTCGTGCTCAATTGGATCCATGATCATAAGGTATTTGATGGAAAGTTTGAACAAGAATTTGGCTTTTAAAATGTTGTTTTGCTGTCTGTAACAGTGTGCAATCAATTGATGGATCCATGTTGTTTCGCGTAGATTTTTGAAAATTGTACTGTGTAAATCAATTTACACAATAGTGCAATCGATTTACACAGGGACATAATGCATTTTTTTTGCCTTGTTTTGGGGCAGCTTTGATCCAAAATGCTTTTTCTACTCACTCCTTTTGATTGTTGGTTTGGATTGCAATTTTAAATGTACAATTTCTCTTTAAACTTAATGGACTTTGTGATATAGATGAAGTTGGATAAACATTCATCAATTCAAATCTACCGAAGAGTGAATTATTTAATTCATTTTTGGTGCTTTGGATTAATGATATGTTTAGTGCTTTAATCCATCTAGAGGAGTGGTTGAATTTAAAGATGAAAGAATTTTGAGGTGGTGATCCAAATTAGCTTATCATTCCCCTCCCTCTTCATCTTATCCCTTTCTTTTTTTAATTGTTCTACATGTTAAGGGATGGTGATCTCTATATCATTTACCCAAACATGAAGTACATAGATTGCTATTGACCGGCCTCAAAATAGGTGCGACTTCTACATAAGTCCACTTACGATTGCTTAACATAGCGCTAAATTTTGTCCCGATTCGGATAAATGATCATTCGTGGCCCAAACTTATGATTGAAAGCCCAAGTATGTTAATTTGATCTCTTTGACCCAATAACCTTGAGATTCATTGTGTGGAGGCTTTGTGTTGTACCCCAAAATTTGCCCTCCCATATTCTTCAAGATTTTCAAAAAGCATGCTTCAAAATCTCCCCAAGGGTTGCGCAGTTCAAGGGCCTCCTAACAGTCAAAAACTAGGATTTTGGTTCTGGCAAAGAAGTTGAAGTTTCCAAGGGTCCAATCAAGTCCCACATGCCTATAAACATGGTCAAGCATCCATATACCAAGTTTCAAGACTTACAGCACAAAATTGCACAGTCAAAAACCCTAATTGCTCAACAGTCAACTGTAGGGGCAAAATGGTCATTTGACAGTCAAAAGTCCAAATTTTTGGTCAACATCTTATTTTGAAGCCACAAACATCATTTTATCAATTCTTGATCATGATTCTCAAGGCATGGCTCAAAAAGTCTCAAGATGCAAAAGTTTCCATATTTGGACAGTTGAAAAAGTCAACTGTAACTTGACCAAGGCATAACTTCCACATTGTTTATCAGAAAAATTACATCCAAAGCTCATTTTGAAGAGAAGGACATTTCCCACAACTCCTCTTCACACTTCAAGTCCAAGAAATGCTCTCACAAAAAGTTATCAATCTCAACATTATAGGTCATTTTCAAAAGTCAACAAAAAGGCACTTTAAGTCAAAGACCATAACTTGAGATTGGTAAATCAAAATGACATGGGACCAAAGGAATTGGTTAGAGGACTTCAAGACCTTTCCAAAATGTCCAAGAACATGATCAAAGCTTAAGAATTGAGCAAGATATGCCTTGTGGAAGTTGGGAAATTTTTGGGAATTTTGAAAAGTCAACTTTGCTTCAAATGCCTCAAAATTGCTAATGGGCCACATTTTCTTCCAAGAATCATTATCCAAAGGCTATGCACGACCATTTGACCCAAAGGGGATTTATTTCATCATTTTTTATTATTTATTTGAATTTTTATCACCATTAATTCATTTAATTAAATAAAATATGACAAAAATACTAAACAAATGTGTTTGAATCTTTTTATGCAGCATATGCCCTCATTACTCACTCAAGATCTCGTGCATATCTAAAAAGGAAAGATTTTGGGCAAATTGGCATGTTCTTCATGAGGAAAAGATTGGAAAAGATTCCATGGAAATCAAATATTTGATTCATCAATGCAAAGGGTTATGGACTCAAATTCTTACCCTAAATCATTCCCATACATAAACAGAAGGCAACCCTAATGCTAAGAACCTTGAAGCTGCGCCCAAACCTGAATACAAACTTTTCAATTTTTGTCAAAAATTCCAAAACTGAAAACACTCATAGGGCGTGATTCAAAGCCTATAATCCATCCACAAAGCTTGTTGAGGTCTCCCTGAACCTAACTGAATCCTTTTCTAGTCCCCACGCATCAAGAATTGGTATATAGAAGTCAAAATTCCTCAAACTTTATGCATAATCGTGTTTGAATTTCTGGACATTTTTCATACATTTTGATTGTTGTTTTATACTAACATGGACCTTCTGAATCTATTGATACCATTTAATTGAATTTTCGTCGCCTATATGCAAACTTGCCATGGAAGCCCTTTAGGGTTGCAGAGGTTTTAAAAGAGGGCTTTGTTCCTCTGGAAAAATTGAGACACAAGACCTATACCACTGAAACCGGAAGCTCTGGACGATTCAATTCCATAGGTCGCGCCTTTTTTGTATTTGAGTATGGCCTAATCGCTATTTTCTTGTACTATAGTTAGTGGGGGTTCAAAACCCCCGCTATTTGATGTATTTTTTCAGGCTGAAGCAAAGACCAAGGAAGAAGATGCTTGCATGTGGAACCATGATTGGTTGGTTTAAATAAATGGCGCCCTTTTTGTTTTTTTCAGCATAATCTTGATTTTCCAAATATATTAATTACGTTCCATTATACTTATGAATGAACGCGTTGGTACAGTTGGTGGAGAAGGGCATTTACAAGCATTGGGACCTGGGTTCGATTCCCAAGTCCCCCATATTTCTCAATATGTTTTGTTTTAATGTGATTCTATGCAGTACACGCCTAGAATTCCACCATGCATCCAGCGCTGGAGCTTACCACGCGTCTCAGAAGATCAACCCAATGGCCATGATCTGAAGAACACCATATGCATTGGTCAACAGAGCCACACGCATCCATGAAAAGTCAAAAAAGGCCAAGTTTCTAATGGGCCTCATTACTGGAACAGACCTCCAATTTGGGACAACAAACCCCCCATGTTTGCATTTTCCTCTCTTTTTATTTTTTCTCTTATTTATTTTAATTACATTATTTGTTTTATTTTAATTCTTTAAATTAAGTTTTTTTCTTTAATATAAAAATACCAAAAAATCAGAAAGTCAAAAAATAAAAATATATTTTATTATTTAATTCACTAATGTTTTTATTTTGTAAATAAATGTAATAATTAATTTAGTTCTAATTCTAGGTTTTAATTTTAATATTTTTGTAATAAACTAAAAAATGTAGAATTAGGGTTTTATACTTTTATTCCTTTTTTTTCTTTTTCACCATATTTAATTATTAATTATTTTTTGTAAATAAATTTGCCATTAAATAATTAGGTTAAAACTAGGTCAAACTAAAAAATATTTTTTAATAATTAAAATGTTTAGAATTAGGGTTCCAATTTCATTTAACTTTCTCATTAAAATTCTATAAATACAAAAACTCCAAAAAATAATTTCTTTTTTCCTTATTTAACTTAATTAATTTCATTAATTCCAATTTAATTTCCTTAAAAGGGTCCAACGCCCTCGCATTCCCGACTTTATTTCTTTTCGCATTTACTTTTATTTCCTTTTTTGTGAATATAATGTATTTATCCCAAAGCCGTGTAATAGATTAATAGGACATTTATCTTTCAGCATTTTATTTTATTCAAATCGGGTCTTGGATTAATTTGGCGATGTAGACCCGCGCCTTTGTAATAGCGTAGGACTTTTAATTCCGCATCTTTTAACTGTTAATAACTTGCATGAAAGAATGAATGCCAAAATAAAAGCAACGCGTAGATCACCAATGCATGAACAAGATAAACATAAATGAACATGACACACAAATCACACACCACCCCTAGGGTACGTCTCACTGTTGCCTTGCCCTCGAAATGTGGTCGTCGAGTAGAGGACGTCTTAGTAAGTCCTCATGTCCATGAACATGGCATGAGGGTAGCTTCTAAGGTGTCTTCCTATTGCTCTGGTGACCACAATGTCCCGAACACCTCCAACGGTGGTGCTACCTACCTCTCAATGGTGGGATGGCACTACTTTAAGGACATTTACACAGACGAATTCCTTAGGGTAGGTAGATTCTCGTAGATACTTGCTCTAATTCAAAACAAAATCAAAAAACTTCTTTTCACACCGACACCTTTCAAAAAGCTTTCAAAAGCAATTTTTCAAACAATCTTGAGGACTGATACAAGAGTCGAACTGAAATTTTCAAAGAAACTTTTTAAACCCACAGTTGAAAAGCAAACAAACAATTTTGAAAACACAATGAGCAAGTATCTAAGAGCACATGGATAACCATGGATAGAAAGGGTGCTAGCACCTTCCCTTTCTATAAATCTACCACCCGAACCGAGAGCAATCTCTATAAGGAATTTTTCTGTGCTTTTGTCCTTTCCATTTGGAGAAAATAAAAGACGGTGGCGACTCTTGCTTCCGCGACATTTCGCAAACCAGCGTTAAACAGTCAGTTCCAGATCCACCGATCACAGAACTGGCGACTCTGTTGGGGAATCTTTAAAGTGACGTGTACCTTAGGACTAAGATCATTGTGTTTTCAATTGCTTTGACTTGTTTGCTTTAAATTGTGGGACTGTCTTGGGAGTTCTATAGATCCTAACTTGGATCTGGGGATACCTTCTTAGAAAGTAGCAACAAGACTGTGAGGGAACTGTGCGGGGTATACCGACATGGTTGAAGCAGTCTGCTATGTTGATGTGGCACTTTGGTGTGTATCGGTAACCCTTGAGTTCAGTCAAGGAGAGTACGGGGCCTCCATGTGGTATCGTGAAGCATCAACTGACCTTAGGAACCTTAATTGAACCATCTTGGCCTCTTTAGGGTAGTGAGATAACTGACTTTGGTGCAGTCCGAGGTTGGTTGATACTCGATACTACACTCAATTGAGGGTTGCTTTCCTGGAATATTTCGGTTGCCAGTTCAGTGGCTAAATCGAAACGATGAACAATGAAAGCAATCCAGTGATATTGGGACCCTTAGAACCCGGTTACTTCTAATAGGACAGGTTGAGCCCATCAACTTCAAGAGGGTAATACCCAGACCCCATGCTGGCCTAAACTCTAAGGGCTTGTCTTGTGTGACTTGTGTGCCTTACATGTTTTCCTTTGTAAATATTTGTGGTGTGTTTAATCATAGCATCATGACATCATCCAGCATCATATGCATTAACTGACCATTTCAGGGGTTCGAATCTTCATCTTTGTTCTTGTTTTGTAGGACATGGAAATTGTTCGCAGAAAGACAATTCAGATCAGCCTTGTATGGATCCCTCCTCAGCTTAAGGAGCTTATATCCAGGATTCCCAAGAGCTTTTCATTCAGTGAGAGACATGGAAGACTCATCAGCTTGGTCAATACCAACATTGAGGAAGATATGATAAAGGTCTTATTCCAGTTCTTTGACCCTCTGCATCACTGTTTCACTTTCCTGGATTATCAACTGGTACCTACATTGGAGGAGTTCTCCCGGCTTCTGAAGATCCCTATCCTTGATCAGCTACCCTACAACAGTACGGAAAAGGAACCCAAGCTTGAAGAGATTGCTAAAGCCTTACACCTACAATCATCTGACCTCAAGGGACATTGGGAGGTTAGAAGTGGCATCAAAGGGTTCTTAGCCAGGTTTCTGTTTGAAAAGGCCCATGAATGTTGGAACTCCCTTGACTTACAAGCTTTTGAAGAAGTTGTGGCCCTCCTTGTCTATGGTTTGGTGTTGTTCCCTAACCCATATCAGCTTATAGATATCAGTGTTGTCCAGATCTTCATGTCCAGGAATCCTATACCCACGTTGTTGGGGGACATCCTTCACTCATGTTACACTCGAACCATGAGAAAAAGAGGTGTCCTTATGTGCTGCACTCCTCTCCTGGGAAGGTGGTTTATTTCGCACCTTCCACAATCAGCTTTGAAGAACGAGCGGGGTTTGAGATGGTCACAACGGTTGATGACTCTTACACATGCAGATATACATTGGTGCCCTCGGTCCAGAGAGGATGTCACTATCATTGATCGTTGCGGGGAGTACCCTAATGTTCCTTTACTTGGAATCAGAGGAGGTATTACGTACAACCCATGCCTGGCTTGGAGACAGTTTGGTTATGCTCGGAGGGACGGCCCTCATGACATGTTAATTCCTGACATAGTTTTTGACTTCGACAACGATGCACAAGGACTTCGCCAGAGATTTATCAGAGCTTGGAGGATGCCCAGTAAGATAGACAGCAAGACACTGGGGCACAAGAATTCCATCCCATTGGAACCTTATCTCAAGTGGGTATGAGCCCGCTCCAAGAAGTTAGTGATGCCTTATCCTCATGTGCTCCCTGTGATCAAAGAGCCAGTCTTGGAGGGAGAGGAGTCCTATACCATTCAACATCCTGACATGCCCACATCCTGGGAAGAGATGCAGAAGAGCTGGATCCAGCTTAAGGAAGAACGGAATTCTCTTGAGACCAGTCTACATGCTAGTGAAAAGAAGGTCTTGGAGCTCACCCGCCTACTGCACGAGGAGAGGAATCTCAACGCTTACATTGCCCCGAAGAGGATGCGTAGTGTCTTTTAGGATTGATGTGCTTTTGTAATGTTTTGCCCATGAGGCTTTGATGTACTGAACAATTATTTCCTTAATGATAACGTGTGTTCCTTTTTGTCTACAACAAATTTGAACTTTCAAACCCTTGAATGCATTGCATAAACACATATCATTTATCATGTGCATAGCAGGTTTTCTTCTTTTCAGGTTGCTTACTGTTCTTCGCTGTTTATTTCAGCATCATGAACCCTGACTCATCATCAACCGAGATGTCTATCAAGGCTCTTCAGGCGCAGAACGCACAATTTCAGGAGCTGATCATGGGTTTGGCTCAAGGCCAAGAAGAGCTGAAGGCCTTACTCCTGAAGAAGGAGAAGAAGAAGAAGAAGAGAACTGTTCTTTTCAACTCGGGCCGAAGGGTTGGCAACACTCTGCAGAATGAAGAGGCTGGTTCTTCTGTAGGCAAGAGCAGTCCCCAAGGGGGAAAAGGTCCTAGTCCGGTAGTCTCCGACAACGAGACTGACTTTAATGAGGAACAGTATCCTCCTGCTGAAGACCGCTATAAGCAGTTGGAAGACAGACTGAATGCAATGGAGATCCAACAAGTGCCTGGGCTGGATTTCAGAGACTTGGGCTTATCTACTGGTGTGATTATTCCTCACAAGTTTAAGGCACCATCTTTCACCAAGTATGACGGGGCGTCTTGTCCCAAGCTACACCTCAGATCGTATGTGCGGAAGATTCAACCGTACACAGTGGACAAGAACTTGTGGATCCACTTCTTCCAGGAGAGTCTTTCAGGGACTCATCTCGAATGGTTCTATCAGCTGGATGGGACCAAGGTTTGTAACTGGGAGGAGTTGGCTACTGCTTTCTATAAGCAGTATCAATATAATGCCAACCTTGCTCCTACACGTACCCAACTCCAGGGTATGTCGCTAGGGTCAAGCGAAGGTTTTAAAGAGTATGCACAGAAGTGGAGGGATCTGGCTGGCAGGGTGCAGCCTCCGTTAACTGACCGTGAGCTGGTAGATATGTTCTTGGGGACCCTATCTGGGCCGTTTTTCAATCATCTTATCGGTAACTCGTCTGCAGGGTTCACTGATCTTATTCTGACTGGAGAGAGAATAGAGGCTGGAATGAAGTCCGGAAAAATCCAGAAGGGTGCATCTTCAAGTTCTAAGAAGAAACCCTTTAAGAAGGAGGCCAGTGCTGTGTATGGGCCTAAAAGACATGATAAACCTGAGCGCCGCCAATCTGTCAATGCGGTGATGATTGCTAAGCCTGCTGCCGCTCCTCGGCAAACCAATCCACAAAGGGCTGAAAGACCCAGAAGAGAGTTTACCCGTCTAAGCATGACTCTATCGCAAATCTTGCCGCAGTTGCTATCCACCAATTTGGTGACTGCTAGAGAGGCCCTGAAGGTTGTGAACACTGCCTCTCCCAAGTACAATCCAAATGCCCGTTGTGCTTATCACTCTGATAGCTCGGGGCATTCCACTGATGACTGTTGGGCCTTAAGGAATAAGGTGCAAGACCTTATTGATGCAAAGGAGGTACAGTTTGAGGCGCCTGAGAAGCCTAATGTAGTGACGGCTCTCATGCCTAACCATGGAGTGAATGCTATCAGGGAGGATGATGAAGTGGATGAAGCTGAGTTCGACAGCTGGATTTATCCGACGGCCGATAGTGGACCTAGCAATTGGATTGCAAAGGACAACCTACCTGTTACTTTTGTTACGGAGTAATGAATTCTTTGTTTTGTTATTTGTAATAAACAATGATTTGAAACTCTATGGCCCAGTGTCTTACCCGGGGCACCGTGGCTTCATTTGTGAGGGTATATTAATTGTCATTTCATATATCATGAATAAAGATCTTGGACGTTTTCTCGCATTTCAAATCTTATGCTCCTTTTCTTTCTTTCCTTTCTTTATATATATTGCAAAACAGCTGTATTTACACACACTCACTCATACAGGTTTCAATCCACTCTGGATCTCACTGGTAACGACTCTGCTACTGCCAGTTATGACTTCGAAAATCCGATCAACTTAGCCGAAGACGAAGGTGAAGATGATTGTGAAGTGCCTGGCGAGCTTGCAAGACTGTTACTCCAGGAAGAGAGGGCAATTCAACCACACGAAGAGCCAGTGGAAATAATAAATCTGGGTACTGAGGCAGACAGAAAGGAGGTTAAGATTGGTGCCAACCTAGAGCTCAGCGTGAAGCAACGATTGACTCAGATGCTACATGATTACATGGAGATCTTTGCCTGGTCATACGAAGACATGCCCGGGTTGGATACTGACATTGTGGTCCATCATTTGCCTACCAAGGAAGACTGCCCTCCGGTCAAGCAAAAGGTCCGCCGTATGCGTCCAGAGATGTCTGAGAAGATCAAAGCCGAGGTTATGAAACAGTTTGACGCCGGGTTTCTCGCAGTGACTTCTTACCCTCAGTGGGTTGCTAATGTGGTGCCAGTACCGAAGAAAGATGGAAAGGTCAGAATGTGTGTCGACTACAGGGATCTGAACAGAGCCAGCCCCAAGGATGACTTCCCCTACCTCACATTGATATCCTGGTTGACAATACTGCTCAGCATAAGGTTTTCTCTTTCATGGATGGTTTTTCAGGCTATAATCAGATCAAGATGGCACCTGAAGACATGGAAAAAAACTACCTTTGTTACCCAGTGGGGCACCTTCTGCTACAAGGTCATGCCTTTTGGACTGAAAAATGCTGGGGCAACCTACCAACGGGCCATGGTTGCTTTATTTCATGACATGATCCATCATGAGATCGAAGTGTATGTCGATGACATGATTTCAAGGTCCCAAACTGAGGAAGAACACCTTGATCATCTGCAGAAATTGTTTGACCGTCTGAAGTTGTACAAGCTGAGGTTGAACCCGAACAAGTGCACCTTCGGGGTTAGATCTGGAAAGTTGTTAGGCTTCGTCGTGAGTGATAAGGGTATTCAAGTGGACCCTGCCAAGGTTAAAGCCATTCAAGAGATGCCAGTTCCTAAGACAGAGAAAGAAGTCAGAGGCTTTTTAGGATGCCTGAATTACATTGCTCGATTCATCTCGCATCTAACCGCTACTTGTGAACCAATCTTCAAGCTGCTGAAGAAAGATCAGGTAGTACGTTGGAATGATGAGTGTCAGGCTGCTTTCGACAGAATCAAAGAGTATCTCCAAGAACCACCCATCCTTATGCCACCGGTTGAAGGGAGACCTCTGATATTATACCTGACAGTGCTTGACAACTCAATGGGGTGTGTGCTGGGGCAGCATGACGAGTCTGGCCGAAAAGAGCACGCCATTTATTACCTTAGCAAAAAGTTTACCGACTGTGAGACCCGATACTCACTGCTTGAGAAAACTTGCTGCGCTTTGGTATGGGCTGCTCGCCGGCTGAGGCAGTATATGCTGACTCACACTACCTTGTTGATCTCAAAGATGGATCCAATAAAGTACATATTTGAAAAGCCTGCTCTGTCTGGGAGAATAGCAAGATGGCAAATGATCTTGACAGAATATGACATACAGTACACGACTCAGAAAGCCATCAAAGGAAGTGTATTGGCATACCACTTGGCACATCAGGCAGTAGACGACTATCAGTCAATGAACTTTGAGTTTCCTGACGAGAGCATCATGATAGTGACTGATTGTGAAGTACCTGGACCGGATGAAGGACCTGAGGAAGGATCCCGATGGTCTATGCACTTTGACGGAGCCTCCAACGCTTTGGGTAACGGTATCGGCGCTGTAATCATATCCCCTCAAGGCACTCATACTCCACTCACTGCCCGGCTATGTTTCAACTGCACCAACAACATGGCGGAGTATGAGGCATGCATTATGGGTCTCCAAGCTGCGATCGACTTAAGGATCAAATTTCTGAGTGTCTTCGGAGATTCCGCTCTCGTGATCAATCAGATCAAAGGAGAGTGGGATACGAAACATCCGAATCTTATTCCTTACAGAGAATGTGTGTTGACATTGATCCCCCACTTCACAAAGATAACCTTTGAACATTTCCCAAAAGAGGAGAATCAGTTAGAGGACGCGTTAGCTACGATGTCTTCCATGTTCAAAGTCAAATGGGACAATGAGGCTCCCCGGATCATTATCTGGAAACTGGACGAACCTGCATACTGTTGTGATCTCGAGACTGAATTGGTGACTGAAAAACCTTGGTACCATGAGGTGAAGAGATATTTGGAAGCTCAGGAATACCCTGAAGGTGCATCTGTCAACGATAAGAAGTTTCTGAGAAGATTCGCAGCGAAGTTCTTCCTTAGCAACGGCATCCTGTACAAGCGAAATCATGATTCGACCTTACTGCATTGTGTGGATAAAACTGAAGCAGAAAGGATCATGGCAGAGCTACATGAAGGGACCTTCGGAACACATTCCAGTGGACACACTATGGCAAAGAAAATCCTTCGGGCAGGGTATTTTTGGTCCACAATGGAAGCTGATTGTTACCAACATTCTCGGACATGTCACAAGTGCCAGATTTATGCTGATAAGGTGCACGTTCCTCCAGTTCCTCTAAATGTTCTGATGGCGCCTTGGCCTTTTGCAATGTGGGGCATGGATATGATCGGTGAGATTAAACCTACAGCATCTAATGGGCATCGCTTCATCCTGGTAGCGATTGATTACTTTACAAAGTGGGTTGAAGCAGCTTCCTACGCCACTGTAACCAAGAGTGTTGTGACACGGTTCATTCGGCATAACCTGATCTGTCGATACGGTGTCCCTGAAAGAATCATTACAGACAACGGTACCAATCTTAATAACAAGATGATCACTGAGCTCTGCGAGCAGTTTAAGATACAGCACCACAACTCTTCTCCCTACCGGCCGAAGATGATTGGGGCTGTAGAAGCAGCGAATAAGAACATTAAGAAAATTGTGCAGAAGATGACAGTGACTTATAAAGATTGGCATGAGATGTTACCGTTCGCTCTACATGGGTACCGTACCTCATCCATGACTTCAACCGGGGCAACTCCTTTCTCCTTGGTCTACGGTATGGAAGCAGTCTTACCAATTGAAGTGCAGATACCCTCTCTCCGGATAATGAAGGATGCAGATCTAAACGAAGATGATTGGATCCAGACACGACTTGATCAGTTAAACCTTATTGATGAAAAAAGACTTGCTGCTATCTGCCATGGTCAGACGTATCAGAAACGGATAATCAGGGCATTTAACAAAAAGGTCAGATCACAAGAATATCAAGTTGGGGATCTGGTAATCAAAAGTATCATCCTTCCTCAGAGTGATCCAAGGGGCAAGTGGACCCCTACGTACGAAGGGCCATTTGTGGTTAAACATGTGTTCTCAGGAGGAGCCATGATTCTAACCAACATGGATGGTGACGACCTTCCTCACCCCGCCAATGCAGACATAGCAAAAAGATACTACGCATAAAAAAGACCCGCTAGGTTGACATACCTAGGCAAAAATTAGGGCTTCCCGGCGAACCAAAAGGGTTCGGGAAAAATGAAGGGATGAAATGAAAAAAATATGTACACCCGGCAAGTCGAAAACCTGAAAAGGCGGCTTGGGCAAAAATGGGTATCCCGGTGGACTGAAAACCCGAAAGGGCGGTCCAGGAAAAAGTTAGGGATAAAGCGTAATACTATGTCTCATTGGATCACTTGGCATCCAGAATCCGGTATCGACATCAAGTTCAGACGGCATTGATCAATCAGCTTCATCTTCGGTTAGGTCATCAAGTGATGAGACGCTCAAAGATATAAAGGCGATAACATAGTTGAAACCCAGTGGATCATTCTTTTCACACAGCTGTTTTGTTTCCCTTTTGTACAAATTGTATAAACTCTTTTGTTCGGCGGCGTTCTCTTACTAGGACGTCAGCCTCTTGTACATAAACGCCTATTTACAGGCAATTCAAAATCAATACAAAAATCACTTTTCAGTTAAAATCGCCAATTATTTTTCCTTTTCTGTTTTGTTTTGCGAAGAACGTCCAAGGTTCAATTTGTGATATATGCATTGACACTAATTGCTAACTCATAAATATTTGCATACGAAACAAAGGATTAATTACAGGTAACAATAGAAACAGGGGCAATAATGAGTTGTCTAAGCGATCTAATTGCTCTATCCACCAAGGTACCAAGGTAAGTTCAGCTGAAGAACATAACCAATATGCCTTAATTCCCCAGAGAATGAGCCAACAAGTTCACGCACTCTCCCCAAGCAAAGTTACAGTCAACCTTAAGGAAGTTGGGTATCCTCTAGCAGAGCTCAACATTCCACAGCATACAAACATTCTTAACAAGCATCCCCGGCAGTCTTAACCTAAAGATTGTTCCCCGGCGGTATACCAAACATTCAGCAGAGCCACTTCCCCGATACATCTCAGAAATTTCCCCAGGAGAGTCCAATCCCGGAAAGTTGGAATCCACCTCCCCAGCAGTAAGCTTATCCCCAGTAGATTCTGGAAGCTTATCTCCGTAGAGCACGAACGCGTCTCCCGGCTTTATTCAAAGGTTATTTCCCTACCAGGATATAACTGGGTTATCCTCAGCCAAAAGCCACGGAAAGAGCGTCCTCGGCGAAGTCTTCTTATCCCCAGCAAAGTCTATTAACACTTCCAACATCAATGGTATCCCCAGCGAAGTTACCATCAACATTCCAGCAAAGTACCTCTCTCCCACAGAGTATTGTTCCCCAGCAAGATCGCTAGAGTAATTTTCTCCCCGCAGAGTAATCTATTCGCCAAGTTTATTCCCCAACGGAGTTATCTTCTCCTACCGGTATTCTTGCAACTATCATCCCCAGCGGGAACAACAAAGCACTATTCTACAAACATCAGCCCAGGATGTGACTTCCCGGCACCCGTCAAGGATTTACTTTCCTAGACGAAAACATACATTCATAAACATCGCGCTTCCATACATTATAGCATGCATATATGCATCATATCTTACAAATCTCATTTATGTTGAGAACATCATTGCTTGATCCATATCATGCATTGCATATGACTGACCTTTACCTTTCAGGAAAGATCCAGTTAAGTTCTCAGCTATGTCCAAGACTTTAGCCTGGTTCAGTTAAATCGACTCCAAAGATTTCTCTGATTCTTATCCAGTCAAAGGCCTTCTCTGGTTCAGTCAGATCGACCCTAAGATCTCCCTGATTCTTATCCAGTTGAAGATTCCAAGACCTTGTCCGGTTCAGTTAAATCGACTCCAAAGATTTTCCTGATGCTTATCCAGTCAAAGGCCTTCTCTGGTTCAGTCAGATCGACCCTAAGATCTCCCTGATTCTTATTCAGTTGAAGATTCCAAGACCTTGTCCGGTTCAGTTAAATCGACCCTAAGATTTTCCTGATTCTTACCCAGTCAAAGGCCTTCTCCGGTTCAGTCAGATCGACCCTAAGATCTCCCTGATTCTTATCCAGTTGAAGATTCCAAGACCTTGTCCGGTTCAGTTAAATCGACCCTAAGATTTTCCTGATTCCTACCCAGTCAAAGGCCTTCTCCGGTTCAGTCAGATCGACCCTAAGATCTCCCTGATTCTTATCCCAGTAGAAGATATCCAAGATTCTCTCAGCGTTCCTGTTGAGGTAGTAATCGTCCAAGATTCTCTCAGCGTTCCTGTTGAGGTAGTAATCGTCCAAGGTTCTCTCACCGTCCCGTTGAGGTAGTAACCATCCCTGGTTCATTCATCACCTTTTTGAAGCTCCAGATTCAATTCCTGTAACCAGTCAGGGCACATCTATACAAAGAGTTTGAAGACCAGCTCCTGTAACAGGCCAGGTACTCATTTTCTTTTTCAGGTACGCAAGTTCCCGCTAAGGAATCTCTTACGCGATCAACACTCAGCATGGCATCTATAAGCCCATCATCCCATCCATCAATCTCCAAATGGCATCTATAAGCCCATTCCCACCATCACACTACTATGTGAGCGCAAATTTCTGGGCACTCTAGTGTTCAATCATCTTCCACCTTCGGATTACGAAAGGCACGTCAGCCAATCTACATCCTCAGGTTTAAGAAGATTGAACAGGGGCAACTGTTGTACCCCAAAATTTTCCCTCCCATATTCTTCAAGATTTGCAAAAAGCATGCTTCAAAATCTCCCCAAGGGTTGCACAGTTCAAGGGCCTCCTAACAGTCAAAAACTAGGGTTTTGGTTCTGGCAAAGAAGTTGAAGTTTCCAAGGGTCCAATCAAGTCCCACATGCCTATAAACATGGTTGTGATCGGTGGATCTGGAACTGACTGTTTAACGCTGGTTCGCGAAATGTCGCGGAAGCAAGAGTCGCCACCGTCTTTTATTTTCTCCAAATGGAAAGGACAAAAGCACAAAAAAATTCCTTAAAGAGATTGCTCTCGGTTCGGGAGGTAGGTTATAGAAAGGGAAGGTGTTAGCACCCTTTCTATCCATGGTTATCCATGGGCTCTTAGATACTTGCTCATTGTGTTTTCAAAAATGGTTTGTTTTCTTTTCAACTGTGGGTTTTAAAAAGTTTCTTTTGAAAATTTCAGTTCGGCTCTTGTATCAGTCCTCAAGAGTGTTTGAAAAATTGCTTTCGAAAGCTTTTTGAAAATGTGTTGGTGTGAAAAGTATTTTGTTTTGTTTTGAGATTAGAGCAAGTATCTACGAGAACCTACCTACCCTAAGGAATTCGTCTGTGTAAATGTCCTTTAAAGTAGTGCCATCCCACCATTGAGAGGTAGGTAGCACCACCGTTGGAGGTGTTCGGGTCAATTCGAAGGTTCGGGACATGGTGATCACCAGAGCAATGGGAAGACACCTTAGAAGCTACCCTCATGCCAGGTTCCTGGATCATGAGGACTTACTAAGACATCCTCTACTCGACGATCACCTTTCGAGGCAAGGCAACAGTGAGGCGTACCCTAGGGGTGGTGTGTGCGATTCGTGTGTCGTTTTCGTTTGCATTTATCTTGTCATGCTATTGGTGTTCTATCGCTTGTTTTTGTTTTGTTTATACATTCTTTCATGCTTTGATTAACAGTTTAAAAGTATTGCGAGAAAAGTAAATTCTAAGCTATTACAAACGGCGCGGGTCCACATCGCCAAAATTAACCAGGACCCGATTTGACAGAAAAATAAAGAAAGTAAAAGTGCGAGAAGTAATTAAAATGTTACAAGGCCTTGGGAGAGGTACATAATTATTTAAGCAAAATAAAGTAAATATGCGAATTAGAATAAAAATTAAGAACGTGGGCGTTGGACCCTTTCGCAAAATTAAATTAATGAGGAATTAATTAAAATTAAAAGAGAAAGAACTTGTTTTTTGGTGTTTTTTAATATTTTAAGATTTAATAGAAAAAAATAATTGCAATTAAACGCTAACCCTAATTCTATTTTATTTTAATTTATTAAGAAGACGTTAAAATTTGACCTAAATTAAACCTAATTTTTATATACAATTTTAATTATGAAAATAAATAAAATAAATAATATTATTGTGAAAAAGAAAAATTAAAAGGAATAAAACATTTATTAAACCTAGTTCTATATTTTTTAGATTTTGTTATGAAAGGAATTAAAATTAAAACCCTAATTTAAACTAATTAATTTACATGCATTTATTTACAAGAAAATATTAAAACAAAAATATTTATTGTGTTTTTCCCTTTTTCTGATTTTTATTGTGTATTTTTATATTTATGAAAATAATTAGTTAATTAATAAAACAACAATAAAAAATAAGTAAAAATAATAATACAAAAAAAAAGTAAAGAAGAAACACAAATATGCAAACCTGGGGGGTGGTAGTCCCCAAAGTGGAGGTGTAATCTTGAATAATCTGGCCCAATAATATGGGTCCATTTGACTTTTCCAATTAGCATGCTGGCACATTGACTCACGTGTATAGTGTTCCTACAATCTACGCCTTTGAATTCCTGAAGCTGAACGCGTGGCATGCTGGATTTGGAGGTGTATCGTGGTCTTCAATTCAAGCGCTATACATGAACGTTAATTGAAAAATAACAAATGGAAAGAGTGAAGACCTGGGATCGAACCCAGGTCATTAACATTACCAGTCTTATGCCTTGCCAGTGGAGCCACTTGCGCGTTCTGATTAATAAATAACCAATAAATATTATGAAAGAAAACAAGAATGTTAGTGGATTCTGCGCGCGGATTTTCAAACAGACCAACCAATTCATGCCACGATATCATCTTCTTCATGGTGTTTGATTTTTTCTGAAATACAAAAGCAATATGCAACGGTTTTTTACGCGTTTTCTTAGGCATGCTACCAGAAAATAGCGATTAGCCCTACGACGCTCATAAATTGAGCGCGAGGGTTCCCTTATGACCGTTAGAGCGTCCTGAGTTGAATGGTGATGGTTTTGAGGGCTAATTTTTCTTTAAATAAAAACCCCCAATTTTGGGGTCCTGCAAACCCTAGAACACAAACATGGCATAATCGCGTACACAGCATAAAAATGCAATTAAATATATTGGTTAGCTTTAGAATTTCATAAGGAACATGAATCAATAAATAAAAGTTACAAAGGATGCGTGAATCATGATGCACGATTATGAATTTTCCATGAAATATCTTGAATGCTGTATACCAATTCCTTGCGTTTTGATGGTTGTTTCTGATTGGAATATGTCCAGTGACCTTCAAGGAAGCTAATGGAACAAGAATTAAGTCTTGAATCGCCCTGGAAGTGTACTTTCAGTTTTGACTTTTTTAGAGAAAATTTCAAGTTCTTTTGATGCCTTTCTGCGCAGCTCTGTGTGTATTCTTTGATTAGGGTTGTATTCAGGCTTTTGTATTGAGTGCATTAGGTCAAAAAACTTGCTCCAAATCTCTTGCAATCATGGTTTTGAAGATTTGATTTTTTACCATGATTTCCATATCTTTTTCCATGTGTTTTTGGTTCAAATCATCTCCAATCTCTCCAAATCTTTCCTTATTTGCATATACACGAAATCTTGAGGCTAAAACATGTATAAAAAGATTTGTTAGGTTAAGTTAAATATTTTTCACATATTTAATTGATTTAAGTGAATTATTATAAATAAAAATTCAAATAAATAAATAAAAAATGAGAAAATACTTCCCTTTGGGCCAAGTGGTCGTGCACATGCCATGGATGATGATTTGTGGAAGAAAAATGGGCCCATTAGCAATTTTAGGTCATTTGGATCAATGTTGACTTTTCAAAATATCCAAAAATTTCCCAACTTCTACAAGGCATAAACTGCTCAATTTTTAAGCTTTTCTCATGTTCTTGGACATTTTGGAAAGGTCTTTGAGTCCTCTAACCAATTCCTTTGGTCCCATGTCATTTTGATTTACCAATATCAAGTTATGGCTTTTGACTTAAAGTCCCTTTTTGTTGACTTTTGAAAATGACCTATAATGTTGAAATTGATAACTTTTTGTGAGAGCATTTCTTGGACTTGAAGTATGAAGATGAGTTGTAGGAAATGTCTTTCTCTTCAAAATGAGCTTTGGATGAGATTTTTCTGATAATCCATGTGAAAGTTATGCCCTGGTCAATTTCAGTTGACTTTTCCAACTGTCCAAATAAGGAAACTTTTGCATCTTGATGATTTCTGAGCCAAATTTTGAGAATCATGATAAAGCATTGATCAAATGATGTTTGTGGCTTCAAAATGATATGTTGACCAAAAATTTGAACTTTTGACTGTCAAATGACCATTTTGCCCCTGCAGTTGACTGTAGTGCAATTTAGGGTTTTGATTGTGCAACTTTGAGCTGAATGTCTTGAAACTTGATATGAGGATGCTTGACCATGTTTATAGGCATGTGAGACTTGATTGGACCTTTGAAAACTTCATTTTCTTGATCAGAACACAAACCCTAATCTTGACTGTTTAGGAGACCTTTGCACTGTGCAACCCTTGGGGAATTTTGAAGCTTGATTTTGGCAATTTCTTGAAGAATATGGGAGGGCAAATTTTGGGGTACAACAGTTGCCCCTGTTCAATCTTCTTAGACCTGAGGATGCAGATTGGCTGACGTGCCTTTCGTAATCTGAGGGTGGAAGATGATTGAACACTAGAGTGCCCAGAAATTTGCGCTCACATAGTAGCAGTGCGATGATGGAATGGGCTTATAGATGCCATTTAGAGGTTGCTGGATAGGATGATGGGCTTATAGATGCCATCTGGATGTTGATTGCGTAAGAGATTCCTTAGCGAGAACCTGCATACCTGCAAAAGAAAAATGAGTACCTGACACGTTGCAGGAGTTGATTTCCGATGCTTGGCATAGATATGTCCTGACTGGTTGCGGGAGCTGAGTCTGGAGCTTCAAACGGCGATGAATGAACCAGGGATGGTTACTACCTTAGCATGAACGGTAAGAGAACCTTAGGTGACTTTAACTTCAACAACGCTCGTTAAGAAAATCTTGGTGGGAATTACCATCTTCGCAGGATCGGGAAGAGAACCATAGGCAATTATAATCTGAAAGGAATTATCACCTCACTCACCGGCGGAGAGGGAACCCTAGGAAATTATAATCTGAAAAGGAATTATCACCTCACTCACCGTCGGAGAGGGAACCATCTGAAAAGGAATTATCGCCTCACTCACCGTCGGAGAGGGAACCAATTGAAAAGGAATTATCACCTCACTCACCGTCGGAGAGGGAACCATTTGAAAAGGAATTATCACCTCACTCACCGTCGGAGAGGGAACCATAGGAGATTATCACCTCACTCACCGTCGGAGAGGGAACCATCTGAAAAGGAATTATCACCTCACTCACCGTCAGAGAGGGAACCATAGGGAAGGAATTATCACCTCACTCACCGTCAGAGAGGGAACCATCTGAAAAGGGATTACCACCTCACTCACCGTCGGAGAGGGAACCATAGGGAAGGAATTATCACCTCACTCACCGTCGGAGAGGGAACCATCTGAAAAGGGATTACCACCTCACTCACCGTCGGAGAGGGAACCATAGGAGATTATCACCTCACTCACCGTCGGAGAGGGAACCATAGGGAATTATAATCTGAAATAACTTCTACTGAGTCTTTATCAGAAAAATCTGTTGGGAGTCGATTTGGCTGGACTAGAGAAAGCCTTGGACTGGATAAGAAATCTTTTGAGTTGATTAACTGAACCGGTCTAGGTCTTGAAATATGATTGAGAATTTAACTGCATCTTTCCTGAAAGGTAAAGGTCAGTCATATGCAATGCATGATATGGACCAAGCAATGATGTTCTCAACATGATGTCCTCAACATAAATGAGATTTGTATGATATGATGCGTCTATGCATGCTGTAATGATGTATATAATGTTTTATGAATGTATGTTTTCGTCTAGGAAAGTAAATCCTTGACGGGTGCCGGGAAGTCATATCCTGGGCTGATGTTGAAGAATAGATTTTGCTTCCGCTGGGGATGATAACTGCAAGAGTACCGGTAGGAGAAGATGACTCCGTTGCGGAATAAACTTGGCAAATGGAGGATTCTGCAGGGAGAAAAGATACTCTAGCGACCATGCTGGGAAGCAATACTCTGTGGGAAGAGGGATGCCTTGCTGAGTGTTGATAATAATTTGCTGGGGATTCCCTTGTTGTTGGAAGTGTTGATGGACTTCGCTGGGGTAAGAAGACTTCGTCGAGGACGCTCTTTCCGTGGCTTTTGGCTGAGGATAACCCAGTTATATCCTATTAAGGAAATAACTCTTTAAATAAAGTCGGACGACGCGTTCGTGCTCTGCTAGGGGATAAGCTTCCAGAATATACTGGGGATAAGCTTACTGTTTGGGGATATGAATCCCAACCTTCCCGGGGAACTAGATTGGATTCTCTTGGGGAAGTTTTGAACTATGTCGGGGAAGCGATTCTTTTGAATGTTGGTCTGTCGCCGGGGAACAATCTTTAGACCAAGACTGCAGGGGATGCTTGTTAAGAATATATGTATATTGCTGGGGAATGTTGGGATCTGCTGGAGGATACCCAATTTCCTTGAAACTTGATAACTCTGCCTGGAGAAGAATGCACTGACTGCTGACTCACTCTCTGGGGAATTAGGATGTACTGGTCATGTTCTTTAGCTGAACCTACCTTGGTACCTTGGAGGATGGAACAATTAGATTGCTCAGACAACTCTTTATTGCCCCTGTTTCTAGTGTCACCTGCAATTAATTCTTGTCTCGTATGCAAATATTTATGAGTTAGCAAATTATTGTCAATGCATATATCACAAATTGAACCTTGGACGTTCTTCGCAAAACAAAACAGAAAAAGAAAAACACTTGGCACGTTTAACTGAAAATATATTTGTATTGATTTTGAATGGCCTGTGAATAGGCGTTTTGTGTACAAGAGGCTGACGTCCTAGTAAGAGGAACGCCGCCGAACAAAAGAGTTTATACAAGTTTTGTACAAAAGCAAATAAAACAGCTGTGTGAAATGAATGATCCCACTGGGTTTCAACTCTGCTATTGCCTTTATAACTCCGAGCGTCTCATCACTTGATGACCTTGGTTGAAGGTGAAGCTGACTGATCGATGCCGTCTGAACTTGATGTAGATACCGGATTCTGGATGCAAAGTGATCAATGAGACATAGTATTACGCTTTTATCCCTAACTTTTGCCTGGACCGCCCTTTCGGGTTTTCAGTCCATCGGGATACCCATTTTTGCCCAAGCCGCCTTTTCAGGTTTTCGACTTGCCGGGTGTACAGATTTTTTATTTTCATCCCTTCATTTTTCCCGAACCCTTTTGGTTCGCCGGGAAGCCCTAATTTTTGCCTAGGCATGTCAGCCTAGCGGGTCTTTTTCACGCGTAGTATCTTTTTACTATGTCTGCATTGGCGGGGTGAGGAAGGTCGTCACCATCCATGTTGGTTAGAATCATGGCTCCTCCTGAGAACACATGCTTAACCACAAATGACCCTTCGTACGTAGGGGTCCATTTGCCCCTTGGATCACTCTGAGGGAGGATGATTCGCTTGATTACTAGATCCCCAACTTGATATTCCTGTGGTCTGACCTTTTTGTTAAATTCCCTGATCATCCGTTTCTGATACGTCTGACCGTGGCAGATAGCAGCAAGTCTCTTTTCATCAATGAGGTTGAGCTGATCAAGTCGTGTCTGGATCCAATCATCTTCGTTCAGATTTGCATCCTTCATTATCAGGAGAGAGGGTATTTGCACTTCGATCGGCAAGACTGCCTCCATGCCATAAACCAGAGAGAAAGGAGTTGCCCCGGTTGACGTCCTAGCTGAGGTACGGTACCCATGTAGAGCGAACGGTAACATCTCGTGCCAATCTTTGTAAGTCATTGTCATCTTCTGCACGATCTTCTTGATGTTCTTATTTGCTGCTTCTACAGCCCCATTCATCTTCGGTCTGTAAGGAGAAGAATTGTGGTGCTGTATCTTGAACTGCTCGCAGAGCTCAGCGATCATCTTATTGTTCAGATTGGTACCGTTGTCTGTAATAATCCGCTCAGGGACGCTGTACCGACAGATCAGGTTGTGCCGAATGAACCGTGCCACAACAGTCTTGGTTACCGTAGCATAGGATGCTGCCTCAACCCACTTCGTGAAATAATCAATTGCTACCAGGATGAAGTGATGCCCATTAGATGCCGTAGGTTTGATCTCGCCAATCATGTTTATGCCCCACATTGCAAACGGCCAAGGCGCAGTCAGAACATTCAGGGGAACCGGAGGAACATGCACCTTGTCTGCATAAATTTGGCACTTGTGGCATGTCCTGGAATGTTGGTAACAGTCAGCTTCCATTGTGGACCAGTAATATCCTGCCCGTAGGATCTTCTTAGCCATAGTGTGTCCACTGGAGTGTGTACCAAAGGTCCCTTCATGTAGCTCTTCCATGATTCTTTCTGCTTCAGTCTTATCCACACAACGCAGTAGGGTTGAATCATGGTTTCTCTTGTACAAGATGCCGTTGCTAAGGAAGAACTTGGCTGCGAACCTCCTCAGGAATTTCTTATCATTGACAGATGCACCTTCCGGGTATTCCTGAGTTTCCAAATATCTCTTTACTTCATGGTACCAAGGCTTCTCAGTCACCAATTCAGTCTCGAGATCACAACAATATGCCGGTTCGTCCAGTTTCCAAATGATGATCCGGGGAGCCTCATTATCCCATTTAACCTTGAACATAGAAGCCATTGTAGCTAACGCGTCCGCTAACTGATTCTCCTCTCTTGGGAAGTGCTCAAAGGTTATCTCTGTGAAGTGGGGGATCAGGTTCAACACACATTCTCTGTAAGGAATAAGATTCGGATGTTTCGTATCCCACTCTCCTTTGATCTGATTGATCACCAGAGCGGAATCTCCGAAGACGCTCAAAAACTTGATCCTTAAGTCGATCGCAGCTTGGAGACCCATGATGCACGCCTCATACTCCGCCATGTTGTTGGTACAGTTGAAACATAGCCGGGCAGTGAGTGGAGTATGAGTACCTTGAGGAGATATGATGATGGCACCGATACCATTACCCAGAGCATTGGATGCCCCGTCAAAATGCATAGACCATCGGGATCCTGGTTCAGGTCCTTCATCCGGTCCGGATACTTCACAATCAGTTACTATCATGATGCTCTCGTCTGGAAACTCGAAGTTCATTGATTGATAGTCATCTACAGCCTGATGTGCCAAGTGGTCTGCCAATACACTTCCCTTGATGGCTTTCTGGGTTGTGTACTGAATGTCGTATTCCGTCAAGATCATTTGCCATCTTGCAATCCTCCTAGATAGAGCAGGCTTTTCGAATATGTACTTTATAGGATCCATCTTTGAGATCAACAAGGTAGTGTGAGTCAGCATATACTGTCTCAGCCGGCGAGCAGCCCATACCAAAGCGCAGCAAGTTTTCTCGAGCAATGAGTATCGGGTCTCACAGTCGGTAAACTTTTTGCTAAGGTAATAAATGGCATGCTCTTTTCGGCCAGACTCGTCATGCTGCCCCAGCACACACCCCATTGAGTTGTCAAGCACTGTTAGGTATAATATCAGAGGTCTCCCTTCAACCGGTGGCATAAGGATGGGTGGTTCTTGGAGATACTCTTTGATTTTGTCGAAATCAGCCTGACATTCATCATTCCAACGTACTACCTGATCTTTCTTCAGCAGCTTGAAGATTGGCTCACAGGTAGCAGTCAGATGTGAGATGAAGCGAGCAATGTAATTCAGGCGTCCTAAAAAGCCTCTGACTTCCTTCTCTGTCTTAGGAACTGGCATCTCTTGAATAGCTTTGACCTTAGCAGGGTCCACTTGAATTCCCTTGTCACTTACCACGAAGCCTAGCAACTTCCCAGATCTTACCCCGAAGGTGCACTTGTTCGGGTTCAATCTCAGCTTGTACAGTTTCAACCGGTCGAACAACTTTTGCAGATGATCTAAGTGCTCTTCCTCAGTCTGGGACCTTGCGATCATGTCGTCCACGTACACTTCTATCTCATGATGGATCATGTCATGAAATAAGGCAACCATGGCACGTTGATAGGTTGCCCCAGCGTTTTTCAACCCGAATGGCATAACCTTGTAACAGAAGGTGCCCCACTGTGTAACAAATGTAGTCTTTTCCATGTCTTCAGGTGCCATCTTAATCTGATTGTAACCTGAAAAGCCATCCATGAAAGAGAATACTTTGTGCTGAGCCATATTATCAACAAGGACATCAATGTGAGGTAAGGGGAAATCATCCTTGGGGCTGGCCCTGTTCAAATCCCTGTAATCGACACACATTCTGACCTTACCGTCCTTCTTAGGTACCGGCACCACATTAGCAACCCACTGAGGGTAGGAAGTTACTGCAAGAAACCCGGCATCAAACTGTTTCATAACCTCGACTTTAATCTTCTCGGACATCTCTGGACGCATCCGACGGACCTTTTGCTTAACTGGAGGGCAGTCTTCCTTAGTTGGTAAGTGATGGACCACAATATCGGTATCCAATCCTGGCATGTCTTCGTAGGACCAGGCAAATATCTCCACATAATCATGCAGCATTTGAGTCAACCGTTGCTTCACGCTGAGCTCTAGGTTGGCACCAATCTTTACCTCTTTCATGTTTGTCTCTGTACCCAAGTTTATGGTTTCCACTTGCTCTTCGTGGGGTTGAATTGCCCTCTCTTCCTGAAGTAACAGTCTTGCAAGCTCGCCAGGCACTTCGCAATCATCTTCACCTTCGTCTTCGGCTAAGTTGATCAGATTTTCGAAGTCATAATTGGCAGTAGCAGAGTTGTTGTCAGTGAGATCCAGAGTGGATTGGAACCTGTATGAGTGAGTGTGTGTGTAAATACAGTTGTTTTGAAATATATGTAAAGGAAATAAAGACAGAAAAGGAGCATAAAATTTGCGATGCGAAAAAACGTCCAAGATTTTCATTCATGATATATGAAATGACAATTTATATGCCCTCACAAATAGAACCACGGTGCCTCGGGTAAGACACCGGGCCCAAGAGTTTATTTATTGTTTATTACAGATACCAAAAACATAGGAATTCATTACTTAGTAACAAGAGAAACAGATAAGTTGTCCTTTGCACTCCAATTGTTAGATCCACTGTCGGTTGCCGGGTAGATCCAGCTATCAAACTCAGCTTCATCAACTTCGTCTTCGTCCCCAATAGCATTTACTCCATGAGCAGGTAGGGGAGCTGTCACCATATTAGGCTTCTCAGATGCCTCAAACTGTACCTCCTTGGTGTCAATGAGGTCCTGCAGCTTGTTCCTTAATGCCCAACAGTCATCAGTGGCATGCCCCGTGCTATCTGAATGGTAAGCACAACGAGCATTTGGGTTGTACTTAGGAGATGCAGTATTGGGGAACTTCGGAGCTTCCCTGACAGTCACCAAATTGGTGGATAGCAACTGTGGCAGGATCTGCGATAGGGTCATGCTTAACCGGGTAAACTCCCTCCGGGGTCTTTCAGCCCTTTGAGGATTGGTCGGCCGAGGAGCGGCAGCAGGCTTAGCAATCATTACCGCATTGACAGATTGGCGGCGCTCAGGTCTCTCTGATCTCTTGGAACCATACACGGCACTAGACTCTTTCTTGAAGGGTTTCTTCTCAGAACTAGATGATGCACCCTTCGGGATCTTCCCAGACTTCAGCCCAGCCTCAATTCTTTCTCCAGTTAGAATCAAATCAGTGAACCCAGCAGAAGAATTCCCGATCAGATGGTTGAAAAATGGCCCAGATAGGGTCCCCAAGAACATGTCTACCAACTCCCGATCAGTCAATGGTGGCTGCACCCTACCAGCCAGGTTTCTCCACTTCTGAGCGTACTCCTTAAAACCTTCGCTTGCACCTAACGACATACCCTGGAGTTGAGTACGTGTAGGGACAAGGTCGGCATTATATTGATACTGCTTATAGAAAGCAGTAGCCAACTCCTCCCAGTTACGAACCTTGGTCCCATCCAGCTGATAGAACCATTCGAGATGAGTCCCTGAAAGACTCTCCTGGAAGAAGTGGATCCACAAATTCTTATCCGCAGAGTACGGTTGAATCTTCCGAACATAGGACTTTAGATGCAGCTTGGGACAAGACGCCCCGTCATACTTAGAAAAGGATGGTGCTTTGAACTTGTGAGGGATGATCACGCCAGTTGACAAACCCAGATCTCCGAAATCCAGCCCAGGTACCTGTTGAACCTCCATAGCTTTCAACCTATCCTCCAGTTGCTTGTATCTGTCTTCTGCCGGAGGGTACTGCTCTTCATCAAAATAAGTCTCGTTGTCGGAGACTACCGGACTAGGAACCCTTGCTTCAGCCTGAGGACTACTCTTGCCAACAGAAGAACCAGCCTCTTCCTGCTGCAGAGCATTGCCAAACCTTCGGCCCGAGTTGAACAGAACAGTTCTCCTCTTCTTCTTCTTCTCCTTCTTCAGGAGCATAGCCTTCAGTTCTTCTTGGCCCTGAGCCAAACCCTTGATTAATTCCTGGAATTGTGCATTCTGCACCTGAAGAGCCTTGATTGATGTCTCAGTTGATGCAGAGTCGGGATTCATGATGCTGAAATAAACAGCGAAGAACTGTAAGCAACCTGAAAAGAGGAAAATCCTGCTATGCACATGATGTATGAAATGCGTATGATTTATGTTTTCAAAGACAATCGGGAATCAACTTTGTAAACAAAAAGGAACACACTTCATTAAATTCAACTTTGAAACTGAAATTATTCAACAGGTTGCCTTTAGGCGTTACATGAAAGGAAATACTGAAAAGGAAATAAAACTGTAAAAGCACATCTGGAGCTCCTTATTGATCCCATGGTCTCCTCTTCTCAGTACGGATGTAGGCATTCAGAGCTCTCTCATTCTCCAACTGCTTTGTCAACTTCTGGATCTTTGATTCCTGCTCGTTGAACTTTTCCCGGTAAGAATCCCGCTCTTCCCGTAGTTGCGACCAAGATCTCTTCAATGTCTCATAATCAGTAGGCATCTGAGGAGGGAGGACAGTTGGAGGAACACCATCTTTGTCAGAACACTCAAGAATGATGGGTCTGACAGCTTCATACGGCATACCTAACTTCTGAGCACGGATGCGAACCCATTTGTAGTAGGCTTCCATAGGTAAAGAGGTCTTTGGCCCTAACTCTTGTGGGTCAGCTTTATGAACTTTGTCCCAAGCCTTGATGAACCTACGACGCAGCTCATCACTATCCACCTGAAACTCGAAACTGATGTGAGGCACCAACATCTCATGGGGGCCTGCTCTTCTTGCTCTTCCAAACTGACGGAGTGCTAGACATGGATTGTAAGAGATCCCTCCTTGGGTACCAATCAGAGGAACATTAGGGTATTCCCCGCATCGATCAATAATAGCTATCTCATCCAAACCTCTGCAAGTCCAAATGATGTCTTTATCGGTGAGAGACATTAACCTATGAGCCCAACCTCTTCCTTCTTGGTTCTTTAGTATGAACGTAGGGAGGTGCGAAATAAACCACCTCACCAACAAAGGGATACAACACCATAGGGTTCCTCGTCTACGGGTAGTACGGGCATGAAGTTGTTGCAAGATGTCACCCAAGAGAGTGGGAACAGGATTCTGAGACATAAAGATCCTTATGGCAGTGACATTGATGAAGTTGTCAGGATTAGGAAACAGGACTAACCCATAGATTAGGAGAGCCAAGATGTCTTCATATGCCCTAAAGTCCAGGTCATTCCAGAAACTGTTAGCTTTACCAATCAGAAACTTGGCCAAGAAACCCTTAACTCCGCTTCTAGTCACCCAGTTGTCTGTTACCTCTTGATGGGTCAAAGGAAGAGCTGCAGCAACATCCTCAAGCCTGAGGGTCTTTTCCCAACCAGTAAAGGGGATCTGATCCAAGATAGGGATACCAAGCAAATCAGAGAACTCTTCCAGGGTAGGGACCAGCTGGAAGTCTTGAAAGGTGAAGCACTGGTACAGAGGGTCATAGAACTGGGTCAGAACACTCATCAACTGTTGATCCCGCTTTGCAGTGACTAAACTGAGAAGAGAACCATGCCTCTGAATGAAGGAAGTGGTATTTGGAATTCTGCTAACTAACTCATCAAGCAACTCAGGTGAACGAACAAAGTTGAACCGGATAGTATTCCTTCGCACAGGCATCATAATGTCCTACAAAACAGAGCAAAGGTGAAACCCTCTTGTCTTTGAAATGGTCAGTCCTTATGCAGGATGCATGCAATGCTCATGATGCTATGATGTTATGATAAAGCGCACCACATATAGATACAAAGGCAAACATGGTAAGGCACACAAGTCACACAAGGCAAGCCCCTAAAGTTTAGGCCAGCATGAGGTCTAGGTACTACCCTCTTTCAGTTTGTTGGTTCATACATGTCCTAATCAAAAGTAACCGGGTTCTTAGGGGATCCCAATATCATTGACTACCCTCAATCGGTCATGACTCCAGCATCGCAATCTTTTCTTGCGGCCAGAACCATCACGAGAGTTTAGCCTCAATGGGCGTAGCATACTGCTACAATTCTAAAGGCCAAGTTGTGTCAATTAAGGTTCTAAGGTTGTTGGTGCTTAATGACTCCTTAGAAGACCCATATTCTCCTCGTTGCGACACAAGGGATATCGGTACAGACCAAGGTGCCACACCAACGTAGCCACTGCTTTACCCATGTCGGTCTACGCCGGACAGGTCCCTCACAGCTTATGCTACCTAAACAGGGTATCCCCAGATCCGGGTTAGGATCTATGTAACTCCGATGCAACCCACAATAGTAAAGCAAGCAAATCAATACAATTGAAAACACAGTTAAGAACTAGCCCTAAGGTACACCTCACTTTAAGTTTGGTCCCCAGCAGAGTCGCCAGTTCTGTGATCGGTGGATCTGGAACTGACTGTTTAACGCTGGTTCGCGAAATGTCGCGGAAGCAAGAGTCGCCACCGTCTTTTATTTTCTCCAAATGGAAAGGACAAAAGCACAACAAAATTCCTTAAAGAGATTGCTCTCGGTTCGGGAGGTAGGTTATAGAAAGGGAAGGTGTTAGCACCCTTTCTATCCATGGTTATCCATGGGCTCTTAGATACTTGCTCATTGTGTTTTCAAAAATGGTTTGTTTGCTTTTCAACTGTGGGTTTTAAAAAGTTTCTTTTGAAAATTTCAGTTCGGCTCTTGTATCAGTCCTCAAGAGTGTTTGAAAAATTGCTTTCGAAAGCTTTTTGAAAATGTGTTGGTGTGAAAAGTATTTTGTTTTGTTTTGAGATTAGAGCAAGTATCTACGAGAACCTACCTACCCTAAGGAATTCGTCTGTGTAAATGTCCTTTAAAGTAGTGCCATCCCACCATTGAGAGGTAGGTAGCACCACCGTTGGAGGTGTTCGGGTCAATTCAAAGGTTCGGAACATGGTGATCACCAGAGCAATGGGAAGACACCTTAGAAGCTACCCTCATGCCAGGTTCCCGGATCATGAGGACTTACTAAGACATCCTCTACTCGACGATCACCTTTCGAGGCAAGGCAACACTGAGGCGTACCCTAGGGGTGGTGTGTGCGATTCGTGTGTCGTTTTCGTTTGCATTTATCTTGTCATGTTATTGGTGTTCTATCGCTTGTTTTTGTTTTGTTCATACATTCTTTCATGCTTTGATTAACAGTTTAAAAGTATTGCGAGAAAAGTAAATTCTAAGCTATTACAAACGGCGCGGGTCCATATCGCCAAAATTAACCAGGACCCGATTTGACAGAAAAATAAAGAAAGTAAAAGTGCGAGAAGTAATTAAAATGTTACAAGGCCTTGGGAGAGGTACATAATTATTTAAGCAAAATAAAGTAAATATGCGAATTAGAATAAAAATTAAGAACGTGGGCGTTGGACCCTTTCGCAAAATTAAATTAATGAGGAATTAATTAAAATTAAAAGAGAAAGAACTTGTTTTTTGGTGTTTTTTAATATTTTAAGATTTAATAGAAAAAAATAATTGCAATTAAACGCTAACCCTAATTCTATTTTATTTTAATTTATTAAGAAGACGTTAAAATTTGACCTAAATTAAACCTAATTTTTATATACAATTTTAATTATGAAAATAAATAAAATAAATAATATTATTGTGAAAAAGAAAAATTAAAAGGAATAAAACATTTATTAAACCTAGTTCTATATTTTTTAGATTTTGTTATGAAAGGAATTAAAATTAAAACCCTAATTTAAACTAATTAATTTACATGCATTTATTTACAAGAAAATATTAAAACAAAAATATTTATTGTGTTTTTCCCTTTTTCTGATTTTTATTATGTATTTTTATATTTATGAAAATAATTAGTTAATTAATAAAACAACAATAAAAAATAAGTAAAAATAATAATACAAAAAAAAGTAAAGAAGAAACACAAATATGCAAACCTGGGGGGTGGTAGTCCCCAAAGTGGAGGTGTAATCTTGAATAATCTGGCCCAATAATCTGGGTCCATTTGACTTTTCCAATTAGCATGCTAGCACATTGACTCACGTGTATAGTGTTCCTACAATCTACGCCTTTGAATTCCTGAAGCTGAACGCGTGGCATGCTGGATTTGGAGGTGTATCGTGGTCTTCAATTCAAGCGCTATACATGAACGTTAATTGAAAAATAACAAATGGAAAGAGTGAAGACCTGGGATCGAACCCAGGTCATTAACATTACCAGTCTTATTCCTTGCCAGTGGAGCCACTTGCGCGTTCTGATTAATAAATAACCAATAAATATTATGAAAGAAAACAAGAATGTTAGTGGATTCTGCGCGCGGATTTTCAAACAGACCAACCAATTCATGCCACGATATCATCTTCTTCATGGTGTTTGATTTTTTTCTGAAATACAAAAGCAATATGCAACGGTTTTTTACGCGTTTTCTTAGGCATGCTACCAGAAAATAGCGATTAGCCCTACGACGCTCATAAATTGAGCGCGAGGGTTCCCTTATGACCGTCAGAGCGTCCTGAGTTGAATGGTGATGGTTTTGAGGGCTAATTTTTCTTTAAATAAAAACCCCCAATTTTGGGGTCCTGCAAACCCTAGAACACAAACATGGCATAATCGCGTACACAGCATAAAAATGCAATTAAATATATTGGTTAGCTTTAGAATTTCATAAGGAACATGAATCAATAAATAAAAGTTACAAAGGATGCGTGAATCATGATGCACGATTATGAATTTTCCATGAAATATCTTGAATGCTGTATACCAATTCCTTGCGTTTTGATGGTTGTTTCTGATTGGAATATGTCCAGTGACCTTCAAGGAAGCTAATGGAACAAGAATTAGGTCTTGAATCGCCCTGGAAGTGTACTTTCAGTTTTGACTTTTTTAGAGAAAATTTCAAGTTCTTTTGATGCCTTTCTGCGCAGCTCTGTGTGTATTCTTTGATTAGGGTTGTATTCAGGATTTTGTATTGAGTGCATTAGGTCAAAAAACTTGCTCCAAATCTCTTGCAATCATGGTTTTGAAGATTTGATTTTTCACCATGATTTCCATATCTTTTTCCATGTGTTTTTGGTTCAAATCATCTCCAATCTCTCCAAATCTTTCCTTATTTGCATATACACGAAATCTTGAGGCTAAAACATGTATAAAAAGATTTGTTAGGTTAAGTTAAATATTTTTCACATATTTAATTGATTTAAGTGAATTATTATAAATAAAAATTCAAATAAATAAATAAAAAATGAGAAAATACTTCCCTTTGGGCCAAGTGGTCGTGCACATGCCATGGATGATGATTTGTGGAAGAAAAATGGGCCCATTAGCAATTTTAGGTCATTTGGATCAATGTTGACTTTTCAAAATATCCAAAAATTTCCCAACTTCTACAAGGCATAACTTGCTCAATGTTTAAGCTTTTCTCATGTTCTTGGACATTTTGGAAAGGTCTTTGAGTCCTCTAACCAATGCCTTTGGTACCATGTCATTTTGATTTACCAATCTCAAGTTATGGCTTTTTACTTAAAGTCCCTTTTTGTTGACTTTTGAAAATGACCTATAATGTTGAAATTGATAACTTTTTGTGAGAGCATTTCTTGGACTTGAAGTATGAAGATGAGTTGTAGGAAATGTCTTTCTCTTCAAAATGAGCTTTGGATGGGATTTTTCTGATAATCCATGTGAAAGTTATGCCCTGGTCAATTTCAGTTGACTTTTCCAACTGTCCAAATAAGGAAACTTTTGCATCTTGATGATTTCTGAGCCAAATTTTGAGAATCATGATCAAGCATTGATCAAATGATGTTTGTGGCTTCAAAATGATATGTTGACCAAAAATTTGAACTTTTGACTGTCAAATGACCATTTTGCCCCTGCAGTTGACTGTAGTGCAATTTAGGGTTTTGACTGTGCAACTTTGAGCTGAATGTCTTGAAACTTGATATGAGGATGCTTGACCATGTTTATAGGCATGTGAGACTTGATTGGACCTTTGAAAACTTCATTTTCTTGATCAGAACACAAACCCTAATCTTGACTGTTTAGGAGACCTTTGCACTGTGCAACCCTTGGGGAATTTTGAAGCTTGATTTTGGCAATTTCTTGAAGAATATGGGAGGGCAAATTTTGGGGTACAACAATGGTCAAGCATCCATATACCAAGTTTCAAGACTTACAGCACAAAATTGCACAGTCAAAAACCCTAATTGCTCAACAGTCAACTGTAGGGGCAAAATGGTCATTTGACAGTCAAAACTCCAAATTTTTGGTCAACATCTTATTTTGAAGCCACAAACATCATTTGATCAATTCTTGATCATGATTCTCAAGGCATGGCTCAAAAAGTCTCAAGATGCAAAAGTTTCCATATTTGGACAGTTGAAAAAGTCAACTGTAACTTGACCAAGGCATAACTTCCACATGGTTTATCATAAAAATTCCATCCAAAGCTCATTTTGAAGAGAAGGGCATTTCCTACAACTCCTCTTCACACTTCAAGTCCAAGAAATGCTCTCACAAAAAGTTATCAATCTCAACATTATAGGTCATTTTCAAAAGTCAACAAAAAGGCACTTTAAGTCAAAGACCATAACTTGAGATTCGTAAATCAAAATGACATGGGACCAAAGGAATTGGTTAGAGGACTTCAAGACCTTTCCAAAATGTCCAAGAAAATGATCAAATCTTAAATATTGAGCAAGATATGCCTTGTGGAAGTTGGGAAATTTTTGGGAATTTTGAAAAGTCAACTTTGCTTCAAATGCCTCAAAATTGCTAATGGGCCACATTTTCTTCCAAGAATCATTATCCAAAGGCTATGCACGACCATTTGACCCAAAGGGGATTTATTTCATCATTTTTTATTATTTATTTGAATTTTTATCACCATTAATTCATTTAATTAAATAAAATATGACAAAAATACTAAACAAATGTGTTTGAATCTTTTTATGTAGCATATGCCCTCATTACTCACTCAAGATCTCGTGCATATCTAAAAAGGAAAGATTTTGGGCAAATTGGCATGTTCTTCATGAGGAAAAGATTGGAAAAGATTCCATGGAAATCAAATATTTGATTCATCAATGCAAAGGGTTATGGACTCAAATTCTTACCCTAAATCATTCCCATACATAAACAGAAGGCAACCCTAATGCTAAGAACCTTGAAGCTGCGCCCAAACCTGAATACAAACTTTGCAATTTTTGTCAAAAATTCCAAAACTGAAAACACTCATAGGGCGTGATTCAAAGCCTATAATCCATCCACAAAGCTTGTTGAGGTCTCCCTGAACCTAACTGAATCCTTTTCCAGTCCCCACGCATCAAGAATTGGTATATAGAAGTCAAAATTCCTCAAACTTTATGCATAATCGTGTTCGAATTTCTGGACATTTTTCATACATTTTGATTGTTGTTTTATACTAACATGGACCTTCTGAATCTATTGATACTATTTAATTGAATTTTCGTCGCCTATATGCAAACTTGCCATGGAAGCCCTTTAGGGTTGCAGAGGTTTTAAAAGAGGGCTTTGTTCCTCTGGAAAAATTGAGACACAAGACCTATACCACTGAAACCGGAAGCTCTGGACGATTCAATTCCATAGCTCGCGCCTTTTTTATATTTGAGTATGGCCTAATCGCTATTTTCTTGTACTATAGTTAGTGGGGGTTCAAAACCCCCGCTATTTGATGTATTTTTTCAGGCTGAAGCAAAGACCAAGGAAGAAGATGCTTGCGTGTGGAACCATGATTGGTTGGTTTGAATAAATGGCGCCCTTTGTGTTTTTTTCAGCATAATCTTGATTTTCCAAATATATTAATTACGTTCCATTATACTTATGAATGAACGCGTTGGTACAGTTGGTGGAGAAGGGCATTTACAAGCATTGGGACCTGGGTTCGATTCCCAGGTCCCCCATATTTCTCAATATGTTTTGTTTTAATGTGATTCTATGCAGTACATGCCCAGAATTCCACCATGCACCCAGCGCTGGAGCTTGCCACGCGTCTCAGAAGATCAACCCAATGGCCATGATCTGAAGAACACCATATGCATTGGTCAACAGAGCTACACGCATCCATGAAAAGTCAAAAAAGGCCAAGTTTCTAATGGGCCTCATTACTGGAACAGACCTTCAATTTGGGACAACAAACCCCCCATGTTTGCATTTTCCTCTCTTTTTATTTTTTCTCTTATTTATTTTAATTACATTATTTGTTTTATTTTAATTTTTTAAATTAAGTTTTTTTCTTTAATATAAAAATACCAAAAAATCAGAAAGTCAAAAAATAAAAATATATTTTATTATTTAATTCACTAATGTTTTTATTTTGTAAATAAATGTAATAATTAATTTAGTTCTAATTCTAGGTTTTAATTTTAATATTTTTGTAATAAACTAAAAAATGTAGAATTAGGGTTTTATACTTTTATTCCTTTTTTTTTCTTTTTCACCATATTTAATTATTAATTATTTTTTGTAAATAAATTTGCCATTAAATAATTAGGTTAAAACTAGGTCAAACTAAAAAATATTTTTTTAATAATTAAAATGTTTAGAATTAGGGTTCCAATTTCATTTAACTTTCTCATTAAAATTCTATAAATACAAAAACTCCAAAAAATAATTTCTTTTTTCCTTATTTAACTTAATTAATTTCATTAATTCCAATTTAATTTCCTTAAAAGGGTCCAACGCCCTCGCATTCCCGACTTTATTTCTTTTCGCATTTACTTTTATTTCCTTTTTTGTGAATATAATGTATTTATCCCAAAGCCATGTAATAGATTAATAGGACATTTATCTTTCAGCATTTTATTTTATTCAAATCGGGTCTTGGATTAATTTGGCGATGTAGACCCGCGCCTTTGTAATAGCGTAGGACTTTTAATTCTGCATCTTTTAACTGTTAATAACTTGCATGAAAGAATGAATGCCAAAATAAAAGCAACGCGTAGATCACCAATGCATGAACAAGATAAACATAAATGAACATGACACACAAATCACACACCACCCCTAGGGTACGTCTCACTGTTGCCTTGCCCTCGAAATGTGGTCGTCGAGTAGAGGACGTCTTAGTAAGTCCTCATGTCCATGAACATGGCATGAGGGTAGCTTCTAAGGTGTCTTCCTATTGCTCTGGTGACCACAATGTCCCGAACCCTCGAATTGACCCGAACACCTCCAACGGTGGTGCTATCTACCTCTCAATGGTGGGATGGCACTACTTTAAGGACATTTACACAGACGAATTCCTTAGGGTAGGTAGATTCTCGTAGATACTTGCTCTAATTCAAAACAAAATCAAAAAAACTTCTTTTCACACCGACACCTTTCAAAAAGCTTTCAAAAGCAATTTTTCAAACACTCTTGAGGACTGATACAAGAGTCAAACTGAAATTTTCAAAGAAACTTTTTAAACCCACAGTTGAAAAGCAAACAAACAATTTTGAAAACACAATGAGCAAGTATCTAAGAGCCCATGGATAACCATGGATAGAAAGGGTGCTAGCACCTTCCCTTTCTATAAATCTACCTCCCGAACCGAGAGCAATCTCTATAAGGAATTTTTCTGTGCTTTTGTCCTTTCCATTTGTAGAAAATAAAAGATGGTGGCGACTCTTGCTTCCGCGACATTTCGCGAACCAGCGTTAAACAGTCAGTTCCAGATCCACCGATCACACTTTGGTTCTACCAATCCTCTAATGGATCTACATCACTTTTGGTCAACGCGGATCACTTAAACATTGTTGATCATTACATGTTACTTTTTGAGAATTCCAAAATGGATGATATACTTGACAAAAATCAAATGCAACTTGTTGTGTGGAGGCTTTGGTTCTACCAATCCTCTAATGAGTTCCAAATGCAAGTTTCAAGATGGTCATCCAACTAACCACTAATTTCTAACAATTGACTTTACTTTATGCTTTTATTTTTTATGCTTTATGTACCATTTACTTTTAGCATTTTACATTTCATGTTATTTTCATCTTTGCTCACTTGAGCATTTACTTTTATGTCATTTTTATTTTGCTCACTTGAGCTTTTCTTTTCCTTTTAAAGACACTTAATAATAAACATGAACCATAAAAGTCATTAATGATACTTGGACTACTTGGTTACTATCCTTGGCATTATGGAGTGATGGACTTATTGGACTTAGGATTAGAGACTTTGGCTTATATTGGAGACCTTGTGACCTTAATTGATATTTTGTCTGGAGCTCTTGGGGTTTACCTCAAGACATTGGGTTGTTTATTTGTTTTGTGTGCAGGTTTTTGTGATTACATACTTTGTTTGTAATATGGAATTCACCCGTATACAGCTGTTACTCTGCCCAATTTTTTCAAAGACTTGATATACTTGAAGTTTGGTCTTATCAAGAGGTCTAGTATCTTTGCTTTCTTGGTTTCACTCTAAAGAATGGTAATTCTACATTGGCTCATAATGTCAAGTGTTGGCTTCGTGTTGGTTAGACGTTTCTCTTCCTTAGCTTTTACCTTATGCTTTAGGATAGTCCCTTCATCTCCTCTCATCTTCTTTAATTTTCAAAACCTTCTCATCTTCTTTCAAAATCTTCTTTGTTTTTAAAATCGAACCGCTTTCATAATAAATCTCGACTTTGTCGAGTGCCTTTTGTGATCGGTGGAAATAGAACTGACTGTTTTTTAATGCTGGTTCGCGAAATGTCGCGGTAAGCAAGAGTCGCCACCGTCTTTTATTTTCTCCAACAAGGAAAGGACAAAAGCACAACAAAATTCCTTTTCGAGATGTTTCTCGGTTCGGGAGGTAGATTATAGAAAGGGAAGGTGTTAGCACCCTTTCTATCCGTGGTTATCCACGGGCTCTTAGGCACTTGCTCACTATGTTTTCAAAAATGTTTTCTTTTCTTGTGTTTGTGGGTTTTGAAAAAGTTTGTTTGAAAACTTCGATTTAACTCTTGTATCAGTCCTCAAGAGTGTATGAAGTGTTTGTTGAAAACTTTTGTTTGAAAAGTGTAAGTGCGAAAAATTTGTTTTGTTTTGAAAGAGCAAGTACCTGAGAACCTCTACCTACTCAAAAGGAATTAAGCTGTGTAAATGTCCTTTAGACAGTGCCATCCCACTATTGAGGAGTAGGTAGCACCGTCGTTGGAGTTTTCGGGTCAATTTGATTATAGAGACATGTGGTCACCAAAGCAATAGTAGGACGCCTTAGCGGTAACCCTAATGTCTTAGATCGTTTTTTACCGAGGCAACCATTTCGAGGTAACTTTTTGATCTTTAGACAAGAGGGCGACCTCTAAAACACTCTATACTTAATGACCACGTCTAGGCAACCAAGTGAGGCATACCCTAAGAGTGGCATGTGCGAGTGTGTCAGGTTTCATGTTAAGTTATCTTTGTACATGTTATGATGAGCTACGATTGATTTTAATTTTCACAGAAGTCTTGTCATGCATAGCCTAGTGAACATACATCTAGCAATTAATAGTTTGCGGAAAATAAATCTACGCTATTACAAGGCGTCGGGTATTTACATCGCCAAAAACAAACCCTTGAAAAAGTAAATTGCGGAAAATAAGAAAAGCGATAAAAAGTCCTAATTAAAGCTATTACATCCTCTGAGCAATTACATAAATATGGATCAAAAATTAATAAAACAAACATACGCGCGAGAGAAAATTGAATCGGAGAGTTTTTAGGGTTTTGACCCTTTTTTGAGAAAGAATGAGTTTTTGTTATTTTGCATTTAATTAAACCTAAACTAATTATTTAATTAAATAAAAGAAATATTTTTTCTGGAATTTTTTATGTTTTTAAAGAAATAAAAATAAAAATAACATGATCAAAAGTCATCAAAAACCCTAATTCTATGTTGATTTTATTTATTGTGAAAATATTGAAATTAACCTAAAAACTAAATTGATTATGTTAGTATTTATTTACAAAAATAATAAATTAAGGGTGAAATTAATAAATAATAATAATAATAAATATTATATTTTTAGTTTTCTGAATTTATTATGAAAAATTAGTTTGGTTAATTAAATAATAATAATAATAATTAATAATAATTAAGTGAAAAATATAAGAGAAGAAAATAACCCAGGGGGTGTTGGCCCAATTAGGAGGTGTGTCTGGAAATTTGTGGCCCAACAATATTCCAGTCCGTTTGACTTTTCTGATCACCCATGCGCATATTGACTAAGGACCGTGGTGGTCTCCCACTCATAACCACTGGATCCAAGCTTGGAGATACGTGGCGCATTGATATTTGAGGTATATGGTAGACCTCACTTTGGAACCTGCATGTGAACATGTGAAGAAAAAAGAAATAAATGTTTTGGGGGGACCTGGGGTTCGAACCCATGTCCCAGCGCTCACATGCCAATGCCTTAACCACTCCACTACGCTGCTTCAATTGTTAGTAATATAAGTGGCGATTATTATATTGGGAAACAAATTAATATGCTGTAAAACAAAATAAACGCACGCTCTTTTCAAACAGTCCAATGGTGTGCTAACACCTCATCATCTTCTTCATTCGTTCTGCATAAAGAACATTAGATAGCGGGGGTTTTTAACCCCCACTAATTCCTGCAACCAAAAATAGCGAATAGAAGCATGATGAATATAAATATTTCGCGATGGGTGGGTTAGGTTCGTCTTATTCTCATGATCTCAACCATGTGTCTCACTGGTCCCAATTGTTCCTGGTTTAGAAAGCCCTCTTTGAAAACTCAAGAACCCTAAAAATTCATTCATGGCATTCTTCGATCCAGGGCATTATAACTCAATTAAATTATACCATTAGCTTCGTATGGTTCCTAGCAACACAAATCAATCAAGAAAACACGTTAAATATGCATGATTTAAGAGTTACGATTCTGGATAAAAAAGGCAAAATGTGGTTCTATATTCTTCGATTCTTTAAGCTTTGATGCGTGAATTGGATTGCAAAACGTTCCTGGAACCTCCTGCAATGTATTGGAATCAATAAAAACCTTTGAATCGCCCTAGAATGCAAAAATCAGTTTTGACTTTTCTTTGAAATTCTTGAATATGCTATGGTCTGTTTCTGCAGCTTTTCACGTCCTTTTGATCAGGGTTAGCTTGCTTGTATATGAGAGAATGGAATTAGGTCAAAAACTTAGGCAAAAATCCATTGTATTGATGATCGAATCTTTGATTGGAAATCACATCTTTTTTATTTTTCATGATTGAATAATGTTGCCAATTTTGGAGATTTTTGTATCTTTGACTTGTGCACGAATTTGCCAGCATATCTTGACCATATTTGCTTCACAAATCGATTGAAAAATCAACTCTTGCATTTTCCTACAATTTAAATGAATTAATATTAATTAAAAATCCAATTAATCAATAAAAATAAGAAAATAAATCCCCTTAAGCTTGATGGGTCGTGCATAGATCATGGGTGAAGTTTCAAGAAGAGATTTGAGGCCCATTAGCAAAAATAAGGTGTTTTGAGCAAAGTTGACTTTTGCAAATTTATAAAAATTTCCCAACTTCTCCAATGCACAACTTGCTCAATTTTGATCATATGACCATGTTCTTGGACATTTTGGAAAGCTCTTGAAGTCCTCTAACCAATTCCTTTGGTCCCATGTCATTTGGATTTACCAATCTCAAGTTATGGCCTTTGACTCAAAGTGCACTTTTGTTGACTTTTGAATTTGACCTATAATGTCAAAATTGATAACTTTTTGTGAGAGAATTTCTTGAACTTGGAGTGTGAATATGGATTGTAGGAACTTTCATCCCCTTCAAAATGAGAATTGGATGGAATTTTTCTGACAAACCATGAAAAAGTTATGCCCTAGTCAAGGTACAGTTGACTTTTCTACTGTCCAAAAATAGTAACTTTTTGCATCTTGATGATTTTTGAGCCATTCTTGTGGAATCATGGTCAAGACTTGATCAAATGATGATTGTGGACTCAAAATAAGATGTTGACCAAAAATTCTGACTTTTGACTGCAAAATGACCATTTTGCCCCTGCAGTTGACTGTGGATCAAAGCGAGCTTTTGACTGTGCAAATTGGTTGAGTCTTGAAACTTGGCATGTAGATGCTTGAGGATGTATATAGGCCTATGAGACTTGATTTGACCATTGAAAACCCCAAATTCCTTGAAAGAATCAAAATCCTAATTTTGGCTGGCTTAGGAAGTGGTTTGACTGTCTGCCTCTTGAGCCATCTTGAGTAATTTGAAGATTATTCTTGACAAATATTGAGGAATATGGGAGGGCAAATTTTTGGGTACAACAGTTGCCCCTGTTCAATCTTCTTAAACCTGAGGATGTAGATTGGCTTGCGTGCCTTTCGTGATCCGAAGGTGGAAGATGATTGAACACTAAAGTGCCCAGAAATTTGCACTCGCATGGTGTAGTATCAGCAATATGATGTCAGGAATGGGCTTACAGATGCCATTTGGAGAGATGATGGATAGGAAGATGGGCTTATAGATTCCATCTGGAGACTGTTGGAAGAAGGATGGGCTTATAGATGCCATCTGGAAGTGATTGCTGGACTGTATCCATAAGCTGAAACTGGGTGATTGTCATAATTGCGTCCGCACCTGGAGCGTATCTGAAACATATTTGAAGGAGTGACAGAATGACATCCGAATCTGGATCGTATCTGGACTTTATTTGGAAGAGTGACAGAATGACATCCGAATCTGGATCGTATCTGAACTACATTTGAAATTGAGATCTGTATGAGTAGCAGAATGACTTCCGTGTCTAGAGTGTATATGCACTTGAAGTTGATAGTTGAATCTGAATGAGAAATAGAATGGATTCCGTGTCTGGAACGTATCTAGTCTGTATCTAATTGCTGACGTCTGAATGAGTAGTAGAATGATCGTCGTGCCTGGGGTGTATCTATACTGTATCTGAGTGAGTGACAGAATGACATCCGAATCTGGATCGTATCTGGACTGTCTCTTGAATGAATTTGGAATAAGTATCAGAATGTCGCCAAATCTGGGTCACATCTGAACTGTCTCTGGAAGGAATCTGCAATAAGCAATAGAATAGCATTCGTGGTTGGAGCATCTCTAAGCCGTCTCTGAAACGAAATCTGAATAAGCAATAGAATAGCATCCGTGTCTGGAGCATCTCTAAGCTGTCTCTGAAAGGAAATCTGGAATAAGTATCGGAATGTCACCAAATCTGGGTCACATATGAACTATCTCTAGCAGGAAATCTGGAATAAGTATCAGAATGTCGCCAAATCTGGGTCACATCTGAACTATCTCTAGAAGGGGTCTGGAATAAGTATCAGAATGTCGCCATGCCTGGGTCACATCTGAACTATCTCTAGAAGGGATGATGATCTTTGTCTGTTGATTGATCTTTCCTGAAAAGGTAAAGAGTTAGTTGTATGCAATGTCATGATGTATGGAATGCATGATGTCATGATGTTCTAAAAAATAACTGAGATTGTGTATTATGATGCGTATGCCTGTCATGATGTTTGAGGATGTGATGTTTTTGGCTGGGGAAAATAAATCCCAGATTGCTGCTGGAGAAAAGAGTTGAATTCTTCGTTTCCGCTGGGGATGATGAACGAAGCTGATTGCAAGAATAAACCTGTAGGAGAGGATGACTCCGTTGGGGAATAAACTTGATGAAGAGATTACTCTGCGGGGAATTACTTTGTGGGGAAGAGATGCTTCGCTGAGATTTTAACGATAAACTCCGCTGGGGATTCCGTTGATAAGCTCTATTGGGGATTTTGATGATGAACTCCGCTGGGGATAGAAAGAACTTCGCTGGGGGTGATCTTTCCGTTGCAACTTGCTGAGGATAACCCAGTTAGACTCTTGTGGGGGATAACCTCTGAATATGGCTGGGGAGATATATTTGTATCCTGCAGGGGATGAACTTCCAGAATCTACCGGGGAAGACGATTCAACTCTGGCGGGGAAGCTTTTTTAGACTGTGCTAGGAAATGGCTCCACTGGGGGTATCCTGTATTCCGCCGGGGAACATTCTTATATTTCGTCGAGGAATATTAAGACTGTCGGGGATGCTTGCTGAGGAATATTTGTATACTCTGATGGGGAATATTAAGATCTACTGGGGATACCCAACTTTTTGGGCTGATGGTAGAGCAACTCTGCTTGGGGAGAGTATTGCTTATTTGTTCGTAGTTGCAAGCTTCAGTAGGGAGATCTACCATTACTGTCTTACTCTGCGGGGAGTGAAGGTATCTCGGTCATACTCTTCACCTGAATCCACCTTGTACCTGGAGGACAGCGCAGCTTGTACAGTTCAGACAATTCTTATTGCCCCAGCTTATGTGGGAGAAGGTACCTGTGGAGGTGCTTGATAACTGTCGATTGACAAATCTTCTTCTGGTAGGCGAGTGACGAGCTGACGGGACATAGTCGTGCGCTTTGATCCCTAATTTTTGCCTGGACCGCCCTTTCGGGTTTTCAGTCCATCGGGATATCCTTTTTTTTGCCCAAGCCGCCTTTTCAGGTTTTCGACTTGCCAGGTGTACAGAATTTTTCATTTTCATCCCTTATTTTTGCCCGAACCCTTTTGGTTCGCCGGGAAGCCCTTATTTTTGCCTAGGCCAGTCAACCTAGCGGGTCTTTGATTATGCATAGTACTTTTTTGACTGTGACCACGCTCTCAGGATGTAGGGAGTTGTCACTGTCAGTAGTGTAGTGTTGCCATACTACCAGAAGATCTTCGTTTGATCATGCAAGATTCATTGCTGGAATTCATGTCCAATGCACCAATTGATTCAGATGGAGATCTGCCCCTGGCTGTTTGGAATTTTAAAAGATTCCTTGAATCTTGACTTGACTGCCCCAGATGATGGACAATGATTATGTCGTGCCCCTTGATTGGAAGTGCTTTTGTTCACTAGATATTCTTCGTGCGAACTTCTATGCTGTTTGAATAAATAGTCATATGCAAACAATGTTATTTTAAGAATGCAAAGCTTATGTCTGTCTTGAAGTTTTTTGAAAATGCAGTTTTCAATAAAACAAGTGAATTTTTGTAAAATGTGATGTCAACTCAGGATTTTACAGCAAGCCCTACAGGAGTCAGGATACCTTTTGTAACAGTATGCTTTCGAACTAACCCATGCTTCAGCTAGGACTTTTAAGGGTTATAACGTAGCCTGGTTCACGGTTTAAGAAACAAAGGATAAAGGCTCAAATTTTATTTGTACCCGCCCATTCTTCATGATGTTCTTCAATCCTAAACTCAGCTAATCGTGCATTTAGATCCTGTTTAAGTCTTTGCTCTGATATTCCAGTGATGGTTCAGATACTGACAAAAATTTTTTTTGAATAGGCAGTCATTTCTTTTTTGTCGAGGGTTTGTAGGACCTCTTTCTTTTTGATTTTATTATCCCTGTCTTTTGCCTGAACTATTTCTTTTGTGATTACAGTCAGCGGGATGCCCCAGTTTTGTAAGTCTCCTTCATAGGTTTTGACTTATTGGGCTTTCATTTCTGAGAGATAATGACTGCTTGTCCTGACGATTATAGGGAACCATCACTGTCTTTTGTTTTGGAAGGACTCATTTGATGCCATTCATTGTGCATCTGAATCAACTGAGAAAACTACCCTGCCCCAGGTTATAATTAAGGGTTTTAATTTTTGTGAAAAGAAAAAAAACTCCAACTTCTTTGGCTCAAAGGGGTTGACTAGGGATTATCTTCCTTATAACTCCACTGTTTAGGATTTGAAACAATGCCTGTACTTCATCAGTGGGGTCTGTTCAAAAGCATACTGTAAAGATCATGGTATCGTTTTCGTCATCCTCCCTCAAAAGGTTTAGAATTTTTTTAATCGAGAGTTGAACATCACAAAAAAAGTGAAAGCAATTTGAATATAGTGAATACGAATGGATTGATTCAAAACAGACATATGCGGTGCATTAATGAAAAGTTTGCCATGACAATAATTGTTTGAATAAGCAAAGAAAAATACACTTGAAAATTCAAATAAAACAAAAGCCTTCAATGATTTGGCATAAGAGCAGTGATTATGTTTGGAATCTCTGGAGGGTCAAACTGGATTTCTTTGGCATCAATCATGTCTTGAACCTTATTCTTCAGGGTCCAACAGTTGTTTGTGTCATGTCCCAGACTGTCAGAGTGGTATGCACACCTTTCATTGGGATGATAGGTAGGAGCGGAAGTGTTTGGATTCCGAAGAAGAGCCCTTAATGTAATCAGCCCTGCCTTCAACATTTGCTGTAGCGCTTGAGTCAGTGACATGTTGATCTTAGTGAATTGTCTTTTAGGTGCGACCTCCTTACATTGATGCCCCTGTCTTTGTTGAGCAGGCGTAGGATTAGAGATCAAGATTTCTCCTACGCGTTGGTCATGACGACTCTTTTGACCATACACAGCATTGGACTCTTTCTTCCCATTGTAAGGCTTTTTATGAGCATCAAAAGGTGTAGCTTCTTGGATCTTCCCACTTTTGATGACAGCTTCAATTCTTTCACCAGTCAAGATAAGGTCTGTAAACCCGGCTGAAGAGTTTCCAATCAAATGGTTAAAGAATGGACCAGACAGGGTCCCCAGAAACATATCAACAAGTTCACGATCAGTTAAAGGTGGCTGCACCCTTTCGGCGAGGTCTCTCCATTTTTAGGCGTACTCCTTGAATCCTTCACCCGTCCCTAGTGACATACCCTGGAGTTGGGTACGCGTAGGAGCGAGGTCGGAATTATATTGATACTGCTTATAGAATGCAGTAGCCAAATCTACCCGGTTGCGGATACTGGCCCCATCCAGCTGATAGAACCATTCGAGTTGAGTCCCTGAAAGACTATCCTGAAAGAAATGGATCCACAAATTATTGTCAGCAGTGTAAGGTTGGATCTTCCTTACATACGACCGGAGAAGCAACTTTGGGCAGGAGGCTCCGTCGTATTTGGAAAAAGCAGGTGCCTTGAACTTATGTGGAATCACCACCCCAGAGGATAAGCCTAGGTCTCCAAAGTCCAAACCGGGCACATTCTGTATCTCCATGGCGCTCAAGCGGTCCTCCAACTGTTTATACCTATCCTCGGCAGGAGGGTACTGCTCTTCATCATAATCTGTCTCGTTGTCGGAGACCACGAGGCTAGGAACCCTTCTCTCTTGTGGACTGTCTTTCCCTACAGATGAGGTGGTCAGATCAACCTCATTCTGCAGTCCATTTCCAAACCTGCATCCAACGTTGAACAGGACGGTCCTCTTCTTCTTCTTCTTCCTCTCTTTCAGAATTAGGGTCTTCAAGTCCTGTTGACCCTTAGATAGGCTCATAACCAACTCTTGAAACTGGGCATTCTGGGCCTGGAGGGCCTTGATAGCTTGCTCAGTGGAAGGTTCAGTAGACATGATGATTGCTGAAATAAACAGCGAAGAAGATAAGTGACCTGTAATGGTACCTGTAATGCAATGATATGTATGGTATATGTATGCAATGTTTTCAAGGATCTCGTGGGGTAAACAAAGAAACTTGTTAGAATTTGAATTTTGCAGCTTGATTGAAGGAACTTCATGTTGCTGAGAGTCCTTCTTCAAGAGTCAAGCTCTCCATATCTAGTGGGTCATAGCCCCTGACTCAAGTTATCGTGCTTGGATTTCTAGACAACCTTGGCTAGAGGAAAATAAATCCCCTTTGCCTCTTGTTTGACGTCTGGTTCATCATGACCTGCATCACAAACCCTTGAGATCCTTGAAATGGTTAAGGAAATGCTATGGTATGATGTTATGATGTGTATGCTATGCGTGAAGTGATGTAAGTAAACCCTGCAATGAGTCCAAATTATTGGATAAGGACTATAAACAAAACCTGCAAGGAACTCATGTTGTCAGATAACAAGAATGTGCAAGTAGTTCAGGTTTGAAGGCACACAAGTCACACATATAGCCTTAAGTTTAGGCTGGCATGGAGTTTAGGCATTACCCTCTTTCAGTTTCAGTTGGTTAAGACCTGTCCTAAAAATAGTAATCGGGTTCTAGAGGATCTCAATATCACTGACTACCCTCAATCGGTCATAATTCCAGTTTGGCAACCTTTTCTTGCGGCCGGAACCATCGCGAGAGTTTAGTCTCAATGAGTGTAGCATACTGCTACTGTTCTATGGCCAAGTTGGTCAATTTAAGGTTCTAAGGTCAATTGGTGCTTAATGACTCCTCAGAAGACCCATATTCTCCTCGTTCCAACACAAGGGATATCGGTACAGACCAAGGTGTCACACCAACGTAGCTACTGCTTCACCCGTGTCGGTCTACGTCGGACAGGTCCCTCGCAGTTTATTGCTACTTACCTAAAAAGGGTACCCCATATCTGGGTTAGGATCTATAAAACTCCAATACAAGCCCAAAAAATTTAAAGCATACAAAGCATACAATTGAAAACAAGAGTGATCTAATCCTAAGGTACACCTCGCTTATTTTTTTATCCCCAGCAGAGTCGCCAGTTCTGTGATCGGTGGAAATAGAACTGACTGTTTTTTAATGATGGTTCATGAAATGTCGCGGTAAGCAAGAGTCGCCACCGTCTTTTATTTTCTCCAACAAGGAAAGGACAAAAGCACAGCAAAATTCCTTTTCGAGATGTTTCTCGGTTCGGGAGGTAGATTATAGAAAGGGAAGGTGTTAGCACCCTTTCTATTCGTGGTTATCCACAGGCTCTTAGGCACTTGCTCACTATGTTTTCAAAAATGTTTGCTTTTCTTGTGTTTGTGGGTTTTGAAAAAGTTTGTTTGAAACTTCGATTTAACTCTTGTATCAGTCCTCAAGAGTGTATGAAGTGTTTGTTGAAAACTTTTGTTTGAAAAGTGTAAGTGCGAAAAATTTGTTTTGTTTTGAAACAGCAAGTACCTGAGAACCTCTACCTACTCAAAAGGAATTAAGCTGTGTAAATGTCCTTTAGACAGTGCCATCCCACTATTGAGGAGTAGGTAGCACCGTCGTTGGAGTTTTCGGGTCAATTCGATTATAGGGACATGTGGTCACCAAAGCAATAGTAGGACGCCTTAGCGGTAACCCTAATGTCTTAGATCATTTTTTACCGAGGCAACCGTTTCGAGGCAACTTTTTGATCTTTAGACAGGAGGGCGACCTCTAAAACACTCTATACTTAATGACCACGTCGAGGCAACCAAGTGAGGCATACCCTAAGAGTGGCATGTGCGAGTGTGTCAGGTTTCATGTTAAGTTATCTTTGTACATGTTATGGTGAGCTACGATTGATTTTAATTTTCAGAGAAGTCTTGTCATGCATAGCCTAGTTAACATACATCTAGCAATTAATAGTTTGCGGAAAATAAATCTACGCTATTACAAGGCGTCGGGTATTTACATCGCCAAAAACAAACCCTTGAAAAAGTAAATTGCGGAAAATAAGAAAAGCGATAAAAAGTCCTAATTAAAGCTATTACATCCTCTGAGCAATTACATAAATATGGATCAAAAATTAATAAAACAAACATACGCGCGAGAGAAAATTGAATCGGAGAGTTTTTAGGGTTTTGACCCTTTTTTGAGAAAGAATGAGTTTTTGTTATTTTGCATTTAGTTAAACCTAAACTAATTATTTAATTAAATAAAAGAAATATTTTTTTGGAGTTTTTTATGTTTTTAAAGAAATAAAAATAAAAATAACATGATCAAAAGTCATCAAAAACCCTAATTCTATGTTGATTTTATTTATTGTGAAAATATTGAAATTAACCTAAAAACTAAATTGATTATGTTAGTATTTATTTACAAAAATAATAAATTAAGGATGAAATTAATAAATAATAATAATAATAAATATTATATTTTTAGTTTTCTGAATTTATTATGAAAAATTAGTTTGGTTAATTAAATAATAATAATAATTAATAATAATTAAGTGAAAAATATAAGAGAAGAAAATAAAAGTTAATAACCCAAGGGGTGTTGACCCAATTAGGAGGTGTGTCTGGAAATTTGTGGCCCAACAATATTCCAGTCCGTTTGACTTTTCTGATCACCCATGCGCATATTGACTAAGGACCATGGTGGTCTCCCACTCATAACCACTGGATCCAAGCTTGGAGATACGTGGCGCATTGATATTTGAGGTATATGGTAGATCTCACTTTGGAACCTGCATGTGAACATGTGAAGAAAAAAGAAATAAATGTTTTGGGGGGACCTGGGGTTCGAACCCAGGTCCCAGCGCTCACATGCCAATGCCTTAACCACTCCACTACGCTGCTTCAATTGTTAGTAAAATAAGTGGCGATTATTATATTAGGAAACAAATTAATATGTTGTAAAACAAAATAAACGCACGCTCTTTTCAAACAGTCCAATGGTGTGCTAACACCTCATCATCTTCTTCATTCGTTCTGCATAAAGAACATTAGATAGCGGGGGTTTTTAACCCCCATTAATTCCTGCAACCAAAAATAGCGAATAGAAGCATGATGAATATAAATATTTCGCGATGGGTGGGTTAGGTTCGTCTTATTCTCATGATCTCAACCATGTGTCTCACTGGTCCTAATTGTTCCTGGTTTAGAAAGCCCTCTTTGAAAACTCAAGAACCCTAAAAATTCATTCATGGCATTCTTCGATCCAGGGCATTATAACTCAATTAAATTATACCATTAGCTTCGTATGGTTCCTAGCAACACAAATCAATCAAGAAAACACGTTAAATATGCATGATTTAAGAGTTACGATTCTGGATAAAAAAGGCAAACTGTGGTTCTGTATTCTTCGATTCTTTAAGCTTTGATGCATGAATTGGATTGCAAAACGTTCCTGGAACCTCCTGCAGTGTATTGGAATCAATAAAAACCTTTGAATCGCCCTAGAATGCAAAAATCAGTTTTGACTTTTCTTTGAAATTCTTGAATATGCTATGGTCTGTTTCTGCAGCTTTTCACGTCCTTTTGATCAGGGTTAGCTTGCTTGTATATAAGAGAATGGAATTAGGTCAAAAACTTGGGCAAAAATCCATTGTATTGATGATTGAATCTTTGATTGGAAATCACATCTTTTTGATTTTTCATGATTGAATAATGTTGCCAATTTTGGAGATTTTTGTATCTTTGACTTGTGCACGAATTTGCCAGCATATCTTGACCATATTTGCTTCACAAATCGATTGAAAAATCAAATCTTGCATTTTCCTACAATTTAAATGAATTAAATGAATTAATATTAATTAAAAATCCATATAATCAATAAAAATAAGAAAATAAATACCCTTAAGCTTGATGGGTCGTGAATAGGTCATGGGTGAAGTTTCAAGAAGAGTTTTGAGGCCCATTAGCAAAAATAAGGTGTTTTGAGCAAAGTTGACTTTTGCAAATTCATAAAAATTTCCCAACTTCTCCAATGCACAACTTGCTCAATTTTGATCATATGACCATGTTCTTGGACATTTTGGAAAGCTCTTGAAGTCCTATAACCAATGCCTTTGGTCCCATGTCATTTGGATTTACCAATCTCAAGTTATGGCCTTTGACTCAAAGTGCACTTTTGTTGACTTTTGAATTTGACCTATAATGCCAAAATTGATAACTTTTTGTGAGAGCATTTCTTGAACTTGGAGTATGAATATGGATTGTAGTAAATTGTATCCCCTTCAAAATGAGCATTGGATGGAATTTTTCTGACAAACCATGAAAAAGTTATGCCCTAGTCAAGGTACAGTTGACTTTTCTGCTGTCCAAAAATAGTAACTTTTTGCATCTTGATGATTTTTGAGCCATTCTTGTGGAATCATGATCAAGACTTGATCAAATGATGATTGTGGACTCAAAATAAGATGTTGACCAAAAATTCTGACTTTTGACTGCAATATGACCATTTTGCCCATGTAGTTGACTGTGGATCAAAGGGAGCTTTTGACTGTGCAAATTGGCACTGTGAGTCTTGAAACTTGGCATGTAGATGCTTGAGGATGTATATAGGCCTATGAGACTTTATTGGACCATTAAAAACTCCAAATTCCTTGAAAGAACCAAAACCCTAATTTTGGCTGGCTTAGGAGGTGGTTTGACTGTCTTCCTCTTGAGCCATCTTGAGTAATTTGAAGATTATTCTTGACAAATATTGAGGAATATGGGAGGGCAAATTTTGGGGTACAACACCTTTTATTTCAAAACTTATTTTCTTTAAACAAACTTCAATACATTTAATCATACTTTGACATCTTTCGAAATTAACAAAAACACTTCAACTCATTCATACCTTTTTGTACGCTCGAGCACCTTTACCCTTCAAACCTTTTTTCAAGGTGAGACATAATTCATTGATAGTCGAGCAACATTCTCCTATCCCTATGGTTATAAAGGTGTCGAATTTTCCACTTGAGTACTAGAGGCGTTCTCAAACCCTCACTCTTGTTGACGCAGGGTCCATCTTTCTCACACCTTGTGGGCGTTAGTCGAGATTTCTCTCCTAACAATGACGACTTGTCTCCTTGTTTAAAATCAATCAACAGACAAGTCTTTTCTATCCGAACTACGGTACTCTGACTTTCCCATTGCACGAGGGAGTACGTAGGCATTAAGTCTTACGACCCAAAGCGAGCAACAAAAATAATAAAAAAACATTTTCTTTTGTTTGCAAATAAAAATTCATTCTTTTCCCTTTAGCAAGTAAACCTTTACATAACACTCCTTTTAAAAGAAACCAAACAAAGTGGATCCTACGGAGTACCATAGATGCTTAGGGTGCTAATACCTTCCCTTTGCATAACCAACCCCCGTACCTCGATCTCTGATCTTTTTGGGTTTTGTTCACTTTTTCCCATTTCCCTTTGGAAACAATAAAGTGCGGTGGCGACTTCATTGTGTTGAGTTAAGTCAATTGATGGCTTAATCTCAAATCTTTACTGCTACATTTCTATTACATATAATCATTGTCGCAATCAGAGCGCCAAGAAAAGTGTGCGACAGAAAAGTGGCGACTTCACTGGGGACAGTTTTACCTATTGCTGGTCCATTCCTAAGTGGGTCAATCCTAGCTTTGTTTATTTATTTTCTATGAGTGTGTATATATTGTTTTACTTGCTGTTTATTACTCCCCATTATGTTGTATATATGTTTGTCTGAATTTTCCTGGTTTTCGGGGGCTTGGTGATTTCTTATAAGTCTTCTACCCGGACTTTGGGAAAACTTAAGATAGGACGGGAGGTATAGTCATGTTAACTTTGAGGGAGTAATCCCAAAAAAGGAGACATGAGATCCCCCACTCAGTGGAGGCCCCTTTGATTGTAGTGTTGTTTACCGAGTAATCGGGAAGACGTACTGATTTTGACCTGGGAGCCTACTGAAGCCGAGGACCGTAGATTACCTAACCCATCTTGGCCTTTTAGGTGTAGTGCGGAAGCTATGACGGAGTAATCCAGAAATAGTTATCACGCGATACTACGCTCGGATGAGTTTTTCTTGAGAATATTACTAATTACCGAGTTAATCGGGACGTTGGTAATATCTGAAGGAAGGATGTAGACTCTGGGAACCTCTTAGAACCTTGTTCGGCAGGTGATAACAATTAGTCCATACCTTATGGGTTGTACCTTTGACTCCAGGCTCGTGACTCTGAACCATGTGATCTTGTTACTGTGCAGTGTATTGAATATCATTTGCATCCTCTGCATCATCCTACATACATCCAGGTTGTTCAGGATATTATTCCCAGTTGCTTCTTTCTTCCAGTTAGTCGTCTACCATCAAGCTGATTCCTCAACACAACTATGGGACTAGAGCTGCTGTCAAATTGAGAATGGAAAACCAGGAACAACACAACATGGAAGTCAGAATGGAAATCGATGAGTTGAAGTCAGGCATGGCCAAACTTATTGAGATGATGCAAGTCCTGATTTCCAGAGGAGAGCCACCTCAAAGGACTTTGATATCTGAAATCCCAATTGCTGCTGTTGACACTCAACCTATCCAGCATACATCTACTACATGGCCAGAGTTTGGATTACCTCATAATTACTCTCTTCCTGTTGCAATTACTTTAATGGTTGGCCAGTCTTCTCGACCAGTCTTTCAAGCTCTGGTTTTCACTGAACCTCAGCCAATCGTTCATACTGCTTCTCGTCAACCTGCTGCATAAGCTGCTTTTGGGAACCCTCTCTTTGAGTACCATGCTGCTAGTCCTCGAAGTGTGAGCTAGGGAGACTTTGGTGAGTTGGAAGAATTCAAAGAACAATATCAGACTTTAGAGAAGAGACTCCGAGCTATGGAAGGGAATGAGTTCTTCAGTGTTGATGCTAAAAACATGTGCCTAGTTTCTGATCTGGTTATGCCTGCAAAGTTTAAGACTCCCGAGTTTGAGAAATATAAGGGGCATACTTGTCCAAGAAGTCATTTGGTGATGTACTTTCGAAAGATGTCTGCTTACACCAAGAATGACAAGCTGCTTATCCATTGTTTCCAAGATAGTCTGAGTGGAGCTTCATTGAAATGGTATATGGGACTTGAGAAACGTCGTATCCAATGCTTCCAAGATCTTGTTGATGCTTTCATAAAGCAATACAAATACAACCTTGACACGGCACCTGATTGTCGCCAACTGCAAAGTATGTCTTAGAACAAGAAAGAATCTTTCAAGGAGTATGCTCAACGATGGAGAGAATTAGCATCTCAAGTTGAACCACCTCTGGCAGAGAAAGAGCTAACTGGTTTGTTCATGGATACTTTGTCCCCCTTCTTTTGGGAGAAGATGATTTGTAGTGTGTCCTCCAGCTTCACAGAACTGGTGACTATCGGCCAAAGATTAGAAGAAGGAATCAAGAATGGTAAAGTGTCTAAAGCTGTTGAATCTTCTAATAGTGCAAAGAAATACCTTGGGAACTTTCAGAAGAAGAAAGAGGTAGAAGCCAATGTTGTCTCGACTAAGAGAAGAGGACCTCTCTGTAGGCCTAAATACACTGATAAACCACAAGTAGCGGTTGTTACTCCTGTGGTTAATGCTCAACCAGTTTGGGTTCCTCAATAACAGAATATTACGCAGAATCAGAATCGGAATAGGGCTCAGTTTGATCCCATCCCAATGACATACACTAAATTGTATCCTACATTGGTGCATAAGGGCTTGATTACAACTAGGCCTCTGATTCCTCGAAATCCTCCTCCAGCCGGGTTCAGATTTGACCTTCACTGTAAATTTCATCAGGAAGCTGCCGGTCATGATTTAGAAAGCTGTTATGCATTGAAAAACAGAGTGCAAGAATTGGTGAAAGCAAATATTCTCACTTTCAAAGAGGCAGGTCCTAATTTTATCAACAATGCTTTGCCAAAACAAAGTGGCTGAAGACTGAGTCGGGATACCCTCAAGTCACTTCCTAAAGCCAGTGTTTCAGACAGGATAGCTCATCCTTGTTAGTGATTAGTCACTAGGCCATCTTTCTTTCTGTTTGCATTTTCCCTTGTTTATGTTAAAATTGTTGCTTTCAAATACTGTTTATACTTTCATGTTAATTCTAATGAAATGAGCATTGCGATGTTTTGATTCAAATCATTTTCATTTACTACTTTCAAATATATTTCTCTTGTTTACTCCTTTTATCAAGATTTTGTTTATGCAAAGATTTGAGGGAGGATGATGAAAACGAAATACCCATAATTGTTGTTGGTATGCTTTCGAATAAAACTTTTATGAGGATATACAGGCATTATTTCAACTCCCAAACACTGGAGTAATAAGGAAGTTAATCCCTCGTTCACCCCTTTGAGCCTAGAAGTTGGAGTTTCTTTCTATACGAAAAAACCAACAATCTTAACCTGGGGATGGGTAGTTCTCAGTTAATTTGGTTGTGCATTCAATTACAAGAGAAATCGTGCAAGACACCTTTCAATAAAGGTCGCGATCAAGCTTTTCTTTGCACACAACAAGAAGTGTCAAAGATGCTCTCAAACAAAAAATGACGAAAATGGTTCCCCGTAATCATTGAGCAAGGCAGTCATTATCTTTCCAAAAAGAAAAATAAAATGAAAAGAAAAATAAAATGAAAAGAAAAATAAAATGAAAAGAAAAATCAAAAGAAAAGTCATGCTAAGTCAAAACCTCTGAAGGAGACTTAGGCAAAAAAATGGGATATCCCGCTGATTGTAATTCTAAATGAAACATTTCAGGCAAAAGTTGGGAATAATAAATTCAATCAGAAGAGGTCTTTAAACCCTCAAAATTCTCCACCAGAGTTGACAAAAGTCCTCAAAACAGCAAAAATATGTAAGAAGAAATGATTGTCATTCTCAAGAATCCTTTAGCTTCTGAGCCATCGTCATTGCTGCCATCAGTGCAATTCCAAAATCTCTTGGAACCTGAATGCATATTCTGAATTAACTGAACGTAGGACTGAAGAACATCATGAAGATTGGGTTGGGTACAAATAAACTTTGAGCCTTTATCCTTTATTTCCTAAACCGTGAACCAGACCACGTTACAACCCACAAAAGACCTAATTGAAGCCAGGTTTCTTTTGAAAGCATACTACAGCAAGGTTACGTAAACTGACTCATATGATCTTTTGCAAATCATTTGTTTTGGTTTCATACCTTTGCTTTCTCTTTCACTTTAAAAGTATAAACCAATGTGTTTTAACCAGTGATGCATTTTCTATACACCAATAACATCATTTCAAAAATGATTTTGGATTCAAAAACTTTTGCATGAACTTTGCATTAAAATTACCATGTTTGAATAAACAATTTTTGCTTGCAAACAAGTTTCCTCGTCAAGGAATTTCAAACAGCTGGGAAACTTGGTCAGTGACCCTATCAGGGGCAAGTATCTTCCAGGTCCATTTGCGAATCAGTTTAAGATTTGTTGCTCAATGCAAGTTTTCTCAGAATTGGTTAGTCAGAAGATCATTTTCAAGACTCATACTGAGGAATTCGTTTCCAACAGTCATTTCAAGAAGTGAAGCCAGGATCAGTTAATTCCAACAATCATTTTAGAGCTGAAGCCAGGATCAGTTAATTCCAACAATCATTTTAGAACTGAAGCCATGATCAGTTTATTTCAACAAACATTTCAAGAACTGAAGTCATGATCAGTTTATCTCCAATAGTCATTTCAAAGCTGAAGTCGTGACCAGCTCATTTCGAACAACTTTCGACTGAAGCCATGATCAGTTTATCTTCAACAGTCAGCTAATCTGGGGCAAATCCCCAAGCAGCTCTCCATGTCTTTCCTTAGAAGACCATCAGTTCAATACAGCTTACAAGTGTGACAAATTTGGGTTCAGGATATTTTCTTCCCAAATAAATTTGGCAGAGTTCTCTATGTTGAGGAATAAAACTTCCAATCTTACCTCCAGAAAAGAGTCAAACTCCATTGTCGTAAACATCGGCACTACATGCATAGATCATTCACATATCATGCATAACAAAATTCATACACAATGCATAACAAGAGTGTTTCATCCTTATTTGCATTTTCTGAGGTCTTGTTGCAATTGACATGTCACCTTGAGATCAAAGTCCAACTTACTTGGCACCTACCAAAGCAAACGTCAGTTCAGTTGTCTCTCTTCCGTCCAAAGCCAGTATTGGATGTTGTTATCTTTGTTGTTGTTCAAAGCCAGTATTGGACGTTATGCTTTTTTCCCTTCATTCAAAGCCAATATTGAATGTCAAGATCTCTTTTTCCATCCAAAGCCAGTATTGGATGTTTTTACCTTTTCTACCGTCTAAAGCCAGTATTGGACGCCCTTAGCTTTCCCTTCATCTAAAGTCGGTATTAGATGTTGTGATCTTTTCTCTCGTCTAAAGCCATTATTAGACATTGAGCTTTCCATTCATTCAAAGCCATTATTGAATGCCGGAATCTTTTATTGTCGTTCAAAGCCAGTATTGGACGCCTTGATGTTTTTATCACCTCATTCAAAGTCAATATTGGATGTTGTGATATTTTCTCTCATCTAAAGCCATTATTAGATGTTGAGCTTTTATTTCATTCAAATCCAGTATTGAATGTCAAGATCTCTTTTTCCATCCAAAGCCAATATTGGATGTTGTTACCTTCTCCTTCATTCAAAGCCAGTACTGAATGTCAACATCTCTTTTTCCATCCAAAGCCAGTATTGGATGTTGCTACCTTTTCCTTCATTCAAAGCCAGTATTGAATGTCAGGATCTCTTTTTCCATCCAAAGCCAGTATTGGATGTTGTTACCTTTTCTTCCGTCCAAAGCCAGTATTGGACGCCTTGAGCATTCCCTTCATTCAAAGCCAGTATTGGATATTGTGATATTTTCTCTCGTCTAAAGCCAGTATTAGACGTTGATTTTTCCCTTCATTCAAAGCCAGTATTGGATGTCGTGTTTCTTTTCCGTCCAGCGTCTTTCCTGGATGACTCTGATGTAGCTTCGAATTTGGTCTCATCCCACATCTAATGTTCTTCTAGATGTTTCTGTTTGTCTTTTCCAGAGAGTTGCTCACCTCATTCAATGCCATTCTTGGATGTTGTTGCTTGCCTTCTCGAGTTTTATCTCTTTTTTCCAAGTATTGATGATTACTCTTTGTCACCCTGACAGATATCCAGAAATATCTTGTTGTTCCCCATCGTGTCTTTCCACGTCATTTCATCTGAACTACCATAAATTTCCAGTTTCGAGTCTTTCCACATTCACAGAGTCTGTCTCATCTCATATATCATTCAAAAAATATATGTCAAAAAAGAGTCCATACATTCATTCATAACATATGCTATCATCTCATTGCATCAGGGACAAAATTCAGGTCTGTTTGTATTTAATTACTTTCCGCCTATCTGGATAAAATATAATTAAATAGGGGCAGCTGTTGTACCCTAAATTTTGCCCTTAACTTTTTCAGTCGCACTTTCATACCATATTTTGTCATTCAGTCACAATCATTAATAAATAGCTTCATTCATCACATTTGCATCCTATCTTTAAGTTTGCTCTTGTGTTATTGACTAACTTCTAATCAAAATACAAAAAAATATTTATCTTTGTCTTTGCATATTTGTGTTTTGTAGGTACCGAGTCGAAGCATATGGAAAATAAGGTTTTCCGGTATTATTTCCCTAAAATCTCTATTTGTAAAGAAAAAGAATTAAAAAAATTTCATTTTTTCACTGTACAATTGATTGCTCCTAGAGTGCAATCGATTGCACAAAGTGAATTTTGCACCATTTTTGAAAAAATACACTGTGCAAATCGATTTGCACTGTAGTGCAATCAATTACACAGCGTGAAAATTTGAAAAAATCAGCATTTCAAGCTTGTCAAATTTTTTGCTCCAATTTGGCTCTAATTTTTTGAAAGAATTATCATTAATTCAAATTTTGGCTCCAAGAATAAATTACCAAATTACCACTAATCCCAATCCTAAACTCTATAAATAGAGCCCTCATTTCATTCAAATTTCAAGCTTTTGATAGCCAAATCCACCTTGCTAAAAAATCTCCCAATTCTCTCCATCTACCAAATTCAATCAAAGCTCCATTTTCAAAAAGTTAGTAAGCTTTGCATTGAAGCTTACTAATCTTTGAGCTAAACCTTCATCCAAACACTTTTTCTTATCAATTATCTACATCCAAGCTTGGCAATTAATTCTTGTGGTTGAATTGAAGTAAATTCTTGAGGTTGTGTTGATAATTCTCTAGATCTACCTTTGGTAAGTTGGATAATTCATCTTTCACAATGTGATCTCTTGGTGATCTTTGGGATTGATTCATTAAGCATTATTTTGTGATTCCAATGGTGTTATTTTCTCATAATTTGATGGAATTTTCGTGCTCAATTGGATCCATGATCATAAGGTATTTGATGGAAAGTTTGAACAAGAATTTGGCCTTTTAAAATGTTGTTTTGTTGTCTGTAACAGTGTGCAATCGATTGCAGTAACAGTGCAATCGATTGCACAGAAGCAATCTCCCGCAGATTTTTGAAAATTGTACAGTGTAAATCGATTTACACAGTAGTGCAATCGATTTACACAGGGAGAGAATGCATTTTTTTTGCTTTGTTTTGGGGCAGCTTTGATCCAAAATGCTTTTTCTACTCACTCCTTTTGATTGTTGGTTTGGATTGCAATTTTAAATGTCCAATTTCTCTTTAAACTCAATGGACTTTGTGATGTAGATGAAGTTGGATAAATGTTCATCAATTCAAATCTACCGAAGAGTGAATTATTTAATTCATTTTTGGTGCTTTGGATTAATAATATGTTTAGTGCTTTAATCCATCTAGAGGAGTGGTTGACTTTAAAGATGAAAGAATTTTGAGGTGGTGATCCAAATTAGCTTATCATTCCCCTCCCTCTTCATCTTATCCCTTTTTTTTAATTGTGCTACATGTTAAGGTATGGTGATCTCTATATCATTTATCCAAACATGAAGTACATAGATTGCTATTGACCGACCTCAAAATAGGTGCGACTTCTACATAAGTCCACTTACGGTTGCTTAACATAGCGCTAAATTTTGTCCCGATTCGGATAAATGATCATTCGTGGCCCAAACTTATGATTGCAAGCCAAAGTATGTTAATTTGATCTCTTTGATCCAATAACCTTGAGATTCATTGTGTGGAGGCTTTGGTTCTACCAATCCTCTAATGGATCTACATCACTTTTGGTCAACGCGAATCACTTAAACATCGTTGATCATTACATGTTACTTTTTGAGAATTCCAAAATGGATGATATACTTGACAAAAAGAAAATGCAACTTGTTGTGTGGAGGCTTTGGTTCTACCAATCCTCTAATGAGTTCCAAATGCATGTTTGAAGATGGTCATCCAACTAACCACTAATTTCTAACAATTGACTTTACTTTATGATTTTATTTTTTATGCTTTATGTACCATTTACTTTTAGCATTTTACATTTCATGCTACTTTCATCTTTGCTCACTTGAGCATTTACTTTTATGTCATTTTTATTTTGCTCACTTGAGCTTTTCTTTTCCTTTTAAAGACACTTAATAATCAACATGAACCATAAAAGTCATTAATGATACTTGGACTACTTGGTTACTATCCTTGGCATTATGGAGTGATGGACTTCTTGGACTTAGGATTAGAGACCTAGCCTTATATTGGAGACCTTGTGACCTTAATTGATATTTTGTCTGGAGCTCTTGGGGTTTACCTCAAGACATTGGGTTGTTTATTTGTTTTGTGTGCAGGTTTTTGTGATTACATACTTTGTTTGTAATCTGGAATTCACCCGTATACAGCTGTTACTCTGCCCAATTTTTTCAAAGACTTGATATACTTGAAGTTTGGTCTTCTCAAGAGGTCTAGTATCTTTGCTTGCTTGGTTTCACTCCAAAGAATGGGAATTCTACATTGGCTCATAATGTCAAGTGTTGGCTTTGTATTGGTTAGACGATTCTCTTCCTTAGCTTTTACTTTATACTTTAGGATAGTCCCTTCATCTCCTCCCATCTTCTTTAATTTTGAAAACCTTCTCATCTTCTTTCAAAATATTCTTTGTTTTTAAAATCGAACCGCTTTCATAATAAACCTCGACTTTGTCGAGTGCCTTTTATTTCAAAACTTCTTTTCTTTAAACAAACTTCAATACATTTAATCATACTTTGACATCTTTCGAAATTAACAAAAACACTTCAACTCATTCAAACCTTTTTGTGCGCTCGAGCACCTTTACCCTTCAAACCTTTTTTCAAGGTGAGACATGATTCATTGATAGTCGAGCAACATTCTCCTATCCCTATGGTTATAAAGGTGTCTACTATTCCACTTGAGTACTAGAGGCGTTCTCAAACCCTCACTATTGTTGACGCAGGGTCCATCTTTCTCACACCTTGTGGGCGTTAATAGAGATTTCTCTCCTAACAATGACGACTTGTCTCCTTGTTTAAAATCAATCAACAGACAAGTCTTTTCTAGCCGAAATATGGTGCTATGACTTTCCCATTGCACGAGGGAGTACGTAGGCATTAAGTCTTATGACCCAAAGCGAGCAACAAAAATATTTAAAAAAAACATTTTCTTTTGTTTGCAAATAAAAATTCATTCTTTTCCCTTTAGCAAGTAAACCTTTACATTACACTCCTTTTAAAAGAAACCAAACAAAGTGGATCCTACAGAGTACCGTAGATGCTTAGGGTGCTAACACCTTCCCTTTGCATAACCGACCCCCGTACCTCGATCTCTGATCTTTTTGGGTTTTATTCGCTTTTTTCCTATTTCCCTTTGGAAACAATAAAGTGCGGTGGCGACTTCATTGTGTTGAGTTAAGTGAATTGATGGCTTAATCTCAAATCTTTACCACTACATTTCTATTACATATAATCACTGTCACAATCAGAGCACCAAGAAAAGTGTGCGACAGTGTCGTATTGTCAACTAGGATATCAATGTGGGGAAGTGGAAAATCATCCTTAGGGTTTGCCCTATTCAAATCTCTGTAGTCCACACACATTCGCACCTTGCCGTCCTTTTTGGGCACGGGAACAACATTGGCAACCTATTGGGGGTAAGAGGTGACAACCAAGAATCCAGCATTGAATTGCTTCATGACATCTGCTTTAATCTTTTTTGACATATTCGGCCTCATTCGACGAACCTTTTGCTTTACTGGCGGATAATCCTCTCTTGAATGCAGACGATGTACCACAATATCTTCATCAAGTCCTAGCATGTCTTCATACGGCCAGGAAAAGTCTTCGACATAATCATGTAACAACTGAATCAGACGCTTCTTGTTACTGGGTTCCAGATTTGCACCCACTTTGACCTCTTTTTTATCTTCTTCGGTACCTAGGTTGATCGTATCCACGGGTTCCTCATGAGGCTGAATGGTTCTCTCTTCTTGTTGTAGCAGTCTGGCAAGTTCCCCTGGTACTTCAAAATCTTCCTTACCTTCGTCTTCGGCTTGGTAGATTAGATTCTCAGAGTCACAAAAGGCCATAGCAGTATCGTTACCCAAGGGATCCCGAATGGATGTATACCTGCATTGTGAGTATGGGTGTGTGTAAGGGTATAGCTATCTTTGAAAGAAAGTAAAATGTAAAAGAAAAACAATGAGAACAAAAGTTTGTATGCAAAAACGTCCATGATTCACTGATGTCATATGAAAAATGAGATAATAACCCTTACAAATGGACCATTGTGTCTCGGGAAAGACACAAGTTTTTAAGAGTGAGAATTGTTTTGAATATTACTGATTCAACAAAATCTAAAGACAAATTACCGAGGGATAAAAGTGATCGGGACGAAGTCTCTAGCCTCCCAATTGTTGAGCCCTCCATTGACAGTCGGGAAGATCCAATCCTCTAGGTTGCAGCCATCTTCACCATCTTCTACTGCGTTGACTCCACGGTTGCTGATCTTCAAGGGTGGCCCTCCAGCACGGGCACGACGTACAGCCTTTTGAGAACTTGAAGTGAAACCTAGGCCAAACTTGTCAGACTTATATCGGATATCTGGGAGTTGTCCCCAGATAGTGCACCCACTTTCTTCCACCACTGCTTTGGCATCCTTCATCGACGACATCCGAAGTGGAGGCCTTATAATCTTGGGAATAGCCTTGGTCACTGCCACATCTTGAGGGACCTCTTCAAAGTGTTGAAATGGAGTTTCAATGAATTCACCGTATAATTCCACATATCTGAAGGAATTGAGATGGCTGATCATGTATTCTTCCTCTCCATGAACGGTGATAATCTTCCCTTGAACTAGATACTTCAACATTTGGTGCAATGTAGAAGTAACAGTGCCAGCATTGTGGATCCATGGTCGGCCTAGCAGGAAGGAGTATGAAGGGCGGATGTCCATCACATTAAAAGTTGAATTGAAGGTTTGGGTTCTAACCTTTTTGGGAATGTCTACCTCCTCATGCACCATCCTCTTCGAGCCGTCGAAAGCCCTTACCACTATGTTGCTTGGCTTCAAAGTCAACCCCTCACAGTCAAGTCAATCAAGAGCTTTTTTGGGTAATACATTCAGAGATGAGCCAGTATCCACCAAAACATGCTCCAAAGTTGTTCCCCTACATTCCATTGAGACATGTAATGCCTCATTATGCTTTCTTCCCCTCGGCGTCAGATCAGCATCTGAAAAACCTAAACCATTGTCCGCAGTTAGGCTGGCTACGCAGTCTTGAAATTGATCAGCAGATGTATCTTGAGTCCCAGATAGGTTGTCTTGGAAGAAGTGCACACATAAGTCTTTATTAGTGGTATGGGGTTGAATTTTCCTCACATATGACCGGAGATGCATTTTAGGGCATGAAACTCCGTCATATTTGGAGAATACAGGTGCTTTGAATTTCAAAGGAATCACAATCCCCGAAACCAAACCCAATTCCTTAAAGTCCAAGCCAGGCACCTTTTAGATTTCCATCGCGCTCAATCGCTCTTCGAGATGTTTGTACTTGTCATCAGATGGAGGGTATTTCTCTTCAGAGTAGTCCTCTTCTTCCTCTTCCTCTTCTGATTCTAACGGGATAACTGTTTACTTTCCTTTACCATCTTGGTTTTTCCTTTCACCGCATGTTGTTGCAAAGTCCAAAGTCCTTCTTGTCTGCCCGGGAAATCTTCTTCCCATGTTTAAGACAACGGTTACCTTCTTGGTTTTCTTTTTCCTTTCTTCAGCCAGCAAAGTCTTCAATTCTTCTTTCCCCTTGGCTAGGGTCAAGAGCAACTGTTGAAACTGTGTATTCTGAGCTTGGAGATCCTTCACTGTTTGTTCGAGATCCATCTTACTCTAATAAACAGTAGAGATATGAGGAGACTTGTTGCAAAAACCTGCTTATGTTATGATGAATGGTATGTGCATATGCAATGTTTTCAAGGATTTCAAAGATTCAAATTTGTTTTAGATAAAATGGAAACACGTGTTATATTAATAAGATAAAGTTTGAGTACATCAATGCCCCTTGGGAAAAATAATACAAAAACTATAAGATAGAAAGGTAGTGTGCATCCTCTTCGGTGAAATGTAGGAATTCAGAGTCTGCTCTTCATGAAGTAGCCTAGTGAGTTCGAAAACCTTCTTCTCGCTTGCGTAGAATTGGGTTTCTAAAGTATCTTGCTCTCTTTTGAGTTGTATCCAATCCCTTTGTAGGTCTTCAAGAGATGTGGGCATGTCAGGATGTAGGATAGTGTATGGAACATCTCCTTCCATGACAGGCTCAAAGGTTATCGGGAGAATGGAGGGATAAGGCATCATAAGACTCTGAGCACGAGTTTGTACCCATTTGAGGTAAGGCTCAAGAGGGACGGAATTTTTTTGCCCCAAAGTTTTTCTATCCATCTTGTTTAACATCCTCCAAGCTCGGATGAATCTCTAGCGAAGACCTTAATCATCGTTGTCGTAGTCGAATACCAAACCTTGAATCAGCATCTCGTGCGGGCCATCCCCTCGGGCATAACCAAACTGTCTTAAGGCTAAGCATGGGTTGTAGGTGATACCTCCCCTAATTCTAAGTAAAGGGACATTGGGAAATTCTTCGCAACGGTCGACAATGATAACATTCTCTTTGGATCGGGAGCACCAATGAATGTATGAATGTTTGAGCGTCATCAACCTTTGCGACCACCTTGAACCCTGCTCATTCTTTAGTACAGATTGGGGAAGATTAGAAATAAACCATCTTGCCAAGAGAGGAGTGCAACATATAAGGACACCTCTTTTCCTCATTGTGCGAGTGTGAAAATAGTGTAGGATATCTCCTAGAAATATAGGCACCGGGTTGCGGGATATGAAGATTTTGATGGCGTTGACATCTATGAGTTGGTCAAGATTTGGAAATAAAACCATCCCATAGATGAGGATATCCACAATTTCCTCAAAGGCTTGCAAGTCCAAGGAATTCCAACAGCTTTGGGCTTTCTCAAACAGGAACTTTACTAAGAAACCTTTGACACCATTCCTTGTTTCCCAATGAGTTGTGACATCAGATGAGTGAAAGTGTAGAGCTTGAGCAATCTCTTCTGGCTTTGGGTCTCTTTCCGTACCGTTGAAAGGTAGTTGATTGAGAATGGGAATCCTCAAGAGTTCTGAGAATTCTTTCAAAGTAGGCACAAGTTGATAGTCGGGAAATGTGAAGCAATGGTGTAAAGGATCAAAGAACTGAAAAAGCACCTTCATCATGTCCTCATCTGTGTTGGTGGTGACCAAGTTGAGTAGGCAACCATGTCTCTCGGTAAATGGAGAGTTTTCAGGACTCCTTGAAGCTAGATCCTTAAGTTGTGGAGGGTGTGATCGGTGGATCTGGAACTGACTGTTTAACGCTGGTTCGCAAAATGTCGCGGAAGCAAGAGTCGCCATCGTCTTTAATTTTCTCCAAATGGAAAGGACAAAAGCACAGAAAAATTCCTTAAAGAGATTGCTCTCGGTTCGGGAGGTAGATTATAGAAAGGGAAGGTGTTAGCACCCTTTCTATCCATGGTTATCCATGGGCTCTTAGATACTTGCTCACTTGTGTTTTCAAAAATGGTTTGTTTGCTTTTCAACTGTGGGTTTTTTTAAAAAGTTTCTTTGAAAATTTCAGTTCGACTCTTGTATCGGTCCTCAAGAGTGTTTGAAAAGTTGCTTTCGAAAGCTTTTTGAAAAGGTGTCGGTGTGAAAAGTATTTTTGATTTATTTTTGAAATTAGAGCAAGTATCTAGAGTTGTCTACCTACCCTAAGGAATTCGTCTGTGTAAATGTCCTTTAAAGTAGTGCCATCCCACCATTGAGAGGTAGGTAGCACCACCGTTGGAGGTGTTCGGGTCAATTCGAGGTTCGGGACATGGTGATCACCAGAGCAATGGGAAGACACCTTAGAAGCTACCCTCATGCCAGGTTCCCGGATCATGAGGACTTACTAAGACATCCTCTACTCGACGATCACCTTTCGAGGCAAGGCAACAGTGAGGCGTACCCTAGGGGTGGTGTGTGACTTGTGTGTCGTTTTCAGATATTTTATCTTGTTCATGTCATGGGTGATCTAACGCGTTTGTTTTTAGTTTTGTCCATACATTCTTTCATGCCTTGATTTAACAGTTAAAAATATTGCGGGAAAGTAAAAAAATCTAAGCTGTTACAAAAGGCGCGGGTCCACATCGCCAAAATTTCTCGAACCCGATTTGACAGAAAATAAAGAAGAATAAAGAAAAGTGCGAGCAATTAATTACATGGCTTTGGGAGAGATACATAAATATTTAAACGGAATAAAATAAATATGCGATTTAATAAGAATTAAACGAGGGCGTTGGACCCTTTTTGCAAAATTAAAATTACATGGAGTTAATTAATTAAAAAAAGAAAAGAAAATTGTTTTTGGTATTTTATGATTTTTAGGATTTTAATGAAAAAGAATTAATTAAAATAAATACTAACCCTAATTCTAGTGGCTTTTAATTTATTAAGAAAACATTGAATTTTAACCTAAATTAACCCTAATTTTTATATACAAATTTAATTATAAAAAATAACTATTTAATTATTTAATTATTATGGGAGAAAAAGAAAAAAGGATAAAAAATTAGTATGAACCCTAGTTCTATGTTTTTTAGATTTTTATTAAAAGAATTAAAATTAAAACCTAATTTAAAACTAAATTTAATTACATTCAAATTTATTTATGAAAATACTAAAATAAAACATTTATTATATTTTTTCCTTCTTTCTGATTTTTTTATGGTATTTTTTATATTTATTAAAATAATAAAACTAATTAATAAAACAATAATAAAAAGAAGTATAAATAATAAAAGGAATAAAGAAAGTAAAAAAAATATGCAAACCTAGGGGGTTCAGACCCCAAATAGGAGGTGAAAGCCCAATATTTCTGAGCCCAAATCAGCATGGCTTCGCTGACTTTTTCAGACCACGTGTAGCTTCGTTGACTTATGCTTATGGTGTTCTCCAGATTCTAGCCTTCTGATTGATCCCCTTGGGCGCGTGGACGCTTGATTATGAAGGCGTATGGTGGTCTCTAGTACGTGAAACTGCATGTGAAGATTAATTGGAAAATAATATTGAGATAGTGAAGACCTGGGGCTCGAACCCAGGTCATGTACATTACCAACACTCTCGCTTACCACTGAACCAATTCACGCGTGTTTATTATATAACCACTAACAAATATTATAAAAGAAAGATGGTCAGTGGCTTCAAACACGCGCGAAGATTTGAATCTTCCAATCACCGCTCCACACGTCATCGTCTTCTTCGCGTGGTTTTATTTTCCTGAAAACATAAAACATTGGCAACGGTTTTGTTAGCGTTCTCTTAGGCCAGCTACTAAAAAATAGCGATTAGCCATTGGATGCTCATAAATTGAGCGCGAGTATGGCCTTATGATCGTCTAAACGCACTGATTTGAATGGTGGTGGTTTCACAATCCAATTTTTCCTCATTCAAAAACCCCCAATTCGGAGCTTCCTGAACCCTAATGAACAACAATGGTATAATCGCGTATAATGCATAAAAATACAATCAAACATATGGGTTAGCTTCAGAATTGCATAAGGAGTATGAATCAAGCATCAAAAATTATTAAAAGTGCATGAATCGAGATGCAAGATTATGAGATTTTCTCTGTACAGGGCGAGGTCGTGTTACCAATCTAGGGTGTTAAAACGATTGGTTTTGATTGGAAAATTCTCCTTGAAGCTTCAGGAAGCTAATGAGATGAAAATCTTGGCTTGAAACCACCTACAACTTGGTTTTCAGTTTTAAATTTATTTGCAAAAATTTCAAGTTTGATGATGGGGTTCTTGCGCAGCTTAAAGGTCTTTTGAATTAGGGTTGTGTTCTATGTATAAGTAAGAGTGAATTAGGTCAAGAATTCTGATCAAAATCCATGCATTGATGGTTTATGAGATTTGATTTTCTTCAAGATCTTTTTCAATCTTTTTCCATGCTATTTGATACCAAATCATGCCAAAACTTTCCCTAATTGATCATGTACGAATTTGAGTGTCCAATGAGAATAATTTCTGCACAAAAAGATTTTATTTCATTAGTTTTGTATTTTTCATGTATTTTATTTAATTAAATGAATTATAAATGATAAAAAATCCAAATAAATAAATAAAAATGGAGAAAAACTTCCCTTTGGGCCTAATGGTCGTGCACATGCTTGGGATAATGAATTATGGAAGAAAAATGGGCCCATTAGCAATTTTAGGTCATTTGAATCAATGTTGACTTTTCAAAATATCCAAATATTTCCCAACTTCCACAAGGCATAACTTGCTCAATTTTTAAGCTTTGCTCATGTTCTTGGACATTTTGGAAAGGTCTTTGAGTCCTCTAACCAATGCCTTTGGTCCCATGCCATTTTGATTTACCGATCTCAAGTTATGGCCTTTGACTTAAAGTCCCTTTTTGTTGACTTTTGAAAATGACCTATAATGTTGAAATTGATAACTTTTTGTGAGAGCATTTCTTGGACTTTAAGTATGAAGATGAGTTGTAGGAAATGTCTTTCTATTCAAAATGGGCTTTGGATGGAATTTTTCTGATAATCCATGTGAAAGTTATGCCCTGGTCAATTTACAGTTGACTTTTTCAACTGTCCAAATAAGGAAACTTTTGCATCTTGATGATTTTTGAGCCAAGCTTTGAGAATCATGATCAAGCATTGATCAAATGATGTTTGTGGCTTCAAAATGATATGTTGACCAAAAATTTGAACTTTTGACTACCAAATGACCATTTTGCCCCTACAGTTGACTGTAGTGCAATTAGGGTTTTTGACTGTGCAATTTTGTGCTGAAAGTCTTGAAACTTGATATGAGGATGCTTGACCATATTTGTAGACATGTGAGACTTGATTGGACCTTTGGAAACTTCATTTTCTTGATCAGAAGCAAAACCCTAATTTTGACTGCTTATGAGGCCCTTACACTGTGCAACCCTTGGGGAATTTTGAAGCTTGACTTGGCAATTTCTTGAAGAATATGGGAGGGCAAATTTTGGGGTACAACAGTTGCCCCTGTTCAATCTTCTTAGACCTGAGGATGCAGATTGGCTGACGTGCCTTTCGTAATCCGAGGGTGGAAGATGATTGAACACTAAAGTGCCCAGAAATTTGCGCTCACATAGTAGTGTGATGATGGGAATGGGCTTATAGATGCCATTTAGAGATTGATGAATAGGGGGATGGGCTTATAGATGCCATCTGGATGTTGATCGCATAAGAGATTCCTTAGCGAGAACTTGCGTACCTGCAAAAGAAAAATGAGTACCTGACATGTTGCAGGAGCTGATTTTCAGATGCTTGGTATAGATGTGTCCTGACTGGTTACAGGAGCTGAATCTGGAGCTTCACAAGATGATGAATGAACCAGGGATGGTTACCACTTCAGCATGAACGGTGAGAGAACCTTGGGTGACTTTAACTTCAACAACACTCGTTGAGAAAATCTTGGTGGGAATTACCATCTTCGCAGTATCGGGAAGAGAACCAATAGGCAATTATAATCTCAAAAGCAGACGTTTGAGAAAAACCTGGGCTGGAATTATCATCTCACGCACCGTCGGGGAGAGAACCATAGGAAATTATAATCTCAAAAGCGGACGTTTGAGAAAAACCTGAGCTGGAATTATCATCTCACGCACCGTCGGGGAGAGAACCATAGGAAATTATAATCTCAAAAGCGGACGTTTGAGAAAAACCTGGGATGGAATTATCATCTCACGCACCGTCGGGGAGAGAACCATAGGAAATTATAATCTCAAAAGCGTACGTTTGAGAAAAACCTGAGCTGGAATTATCATCTCACGCACCGTCGGGGAGAGAACCATAGGAAATTATAATCTCAAAAGCGGACGTCTGAGAAAAACCTGGAATGGAATTATCATCTCACGCACCGTCGGGGAGAGAACCATAGGAAATTATAATCTCAAAAGCGGACGTCTGAGAAAAACCTGATAACTTCTATTGAGTCTTCATCAGAAAAATCTGTTGGGAGTCGATTTAGCTGGACTAGAGAAGGCCTTGGACTGGATAAGAAATCTTTGGAGTCGATTAACTGAACCGGTCTAGGTCTTGAAATATGATGGAGAATTTAGCTGAATCTTTCCTGAAAGGTAAAGGTCAGTCATATGCAATGCATGATATGGATCAAGCAATAATGTTCTCAACATAAATGAGATTTGTATGATATGATGCGTCTATGCATGCTATAATGATGTATGTGATGTTTATGTATGCTTTCGTCTAGGAAAATAAATCCTTGACGGGTGCCGGGAAGTCACTCCTGGGCTAATGTTTAAGAATAGATTTCGCTTTCGCTGGGGATGATAATTGCAAGAATACCGGTAGGAGAAGATGACTCCGTTGGGGAATAAACTTGGCGAATGATTACTCTGCAGGGAGAAAAGTACTCTGATGATCTTGTTGGGGAGCAATACTCTGTGGGGAGAGAGATACTTTGTTGAATTGTTGATAATAATTTGTTGGGGATACCCTTGTTGTGTTGGAAGTGTTGATAGACTTCGCTGGGGGTAAGAGAACTTCGTCGGGGACGCTCTTTCCATGGCTTTTGGCTGAGGATAACCCAGTTATATCCTGTTAAGGAAATAACTCTTTAAATAAAGTCGGGCGACGCGTTCGTGCTCTGCGAGGATAAGTTTCCAGAATCTACTGGGGATAAGCTTACTGCTTGGGGAGATGAATTCCAACCTTCCTGGGGAACTGGATTGGACTCTCCTGGGGAAGTTTTGAACTGCGGGGAAGTGATTCCTTTGAATGTTTGATGTACCGCCGGGGAACAATCTTTAGACCAAGACTGTCGGGGATGCTTGTTATGACTATGTGTATACTGCTGGGGAACGTTGAGATCTGCTGGAGGATACTCAACTTCCTTAAGGCCTGATAATATAGCTTGGAGAGAGTGTACTGCCTACTTACTCTCTGGGGAATTAAGATGTACTGGTCATGGTCTTTAGCTGAACCTACCTTGGTACCTTGGAGGATGGAACAATTAGATTGCTTAGACAACTCTTTATTGCCCCTGTTTCTAATGTTACCTGTAATTAATTCTTTGTTTCGTATGCAAATATTTATGAGTTAGCAAATTATTGTCGATGCATATATCACAAATTGAACCTTGGACGTTCTTCGCAAAACAAAACAGAAAAAGAAAAACAATTGGCACGTTTAACTGAAAATATATTTGTTATTGATTTTTGAATGGCCTGAAAATAGGCGTTTTGTGTACAAGAGGCTGACGTCCTAGTAAGAGAACGCCGCCGAAAAAAAGCGTTTATACAAGTTTTGTACAAAATAAAACAGCTGTGTGAAATGAATGATCCACTGGGTTTCAACTCTGCTATTGCCTTTATAACTCTGAGCGTCTCATCACTTGATGACCTAAACGAAGATGAAGCTGACTGATTGATGCCGTCTGAACTTGATATAGATACCGGATTCTGGATGCAAAGTGATCCAATGAGACATAGTATTACGCTTTTATCCCTAATTTTTTCCTGGACCGCCCTTTCGGGTTTTCAGTCCACCGGGATACCCATTTTTGCCCAAGCCGCCTTTTCAGGTTTTCGACTTGCCGGGTGTACAGATTTTTCATTTTCATCCCTTCATTTTGCCCGAACCCTTTTGGTTCGACGGGAAGCCCTAATTTTTGCCTAGGCATGTCAGCCCAGCGGGTCCTTTTTCATGCGTAGTATCTTTTTACTATGTCTGCATTGGCGGGGTGAGGAAGGTCGTCACCATCCATATTGGTTAGAATCATGGCTCCTCCTGAGAACACATGCTTAACCACAAATGGCCCTTCGTACGTAGGGGTCCATTTGCCCCTTGGATCACTCTGAGGAAGGATGATTCGTTTGATTACCAGATCCCCAACTCGATATTCCTGTGGTCTGACCTTTTTGTTAAATGCCATGATCATCCGTTTCTGGTACGTCTGACCATGACAGATAGCAGCAAGTCTCTTTTCATCAATGAGGTTGAGCTGATCAAGTCGTGTCTGGATCCAATCATCCTCGTTCAGATTTGCATCCTTCATTATCCTGAGAGAGGGTATTTGCACTTCGATCGGTAAGACTGCCTCCATACCGTAAACCAGAGAGAAAGGAGTTGCCCCGGTTGACGTCCTAGCTGAGGTACGGTACCCATGTAGAGCGAACGGTAACATCTCGTGCCAATCTTTATAAGTCACTGTCATTTTCTGCATGATTTTCTTGATGTTCTTATTTGCTGCTTCTACAGCCCCATTCATCTTCGGTCTGTAAGGAGAAGAATTGTGGTGCTGTATTTTGAACTGCTCGCAGAGCTCAGCGATCATCTTGTTATTCAGATTGGTACCGTTGTCTGTAATGATCCTCTCAGGGACACTGTACCGACAGATCAGATTATGCCGAATGAACCGTGCCACAACAGTCTTGGTTACCGTAGCGTAGGAAGCTGCTTCAACCCACTTCGTAAAATAATCAATTGCCACTAGGATGAAGCGATGCCCATTAGATGCCGTAGGTTTAATCTCACCAATCATGTCTATGCCCCACATTGCAAACGGCCAAGGCGCAGTCAGAACATTCAGGGGAACTGGAGGAACATGCACCTTGTCTGCGTAAATCTGGCATTTGTGGCACGTCCTGGAATGTTGGTAGCAGTCAGCTTCCATTGTGGACCAGTAATATCCTGCCCGTAGGATTTTCATAGCCATAGTGTGTCCACTGGAATGCGTACCAAAGGTTCCTTCATGTAGCTCTTCCATGATCCTTTCTGCTTCAGTCTTATCCACACAACGCAGTAGGGTTGAATCATGGTTTCGTTTGTACAAGATGTCATTGCTAAGGAAGAACTTTGCTGTGAACCTTCTCAGAAACTTCTTATCATTGATAGAGGCACCTTCAGGGTATTCCTGAGCTTCCAAATATCTCTTTACCTCATGGTACCAAGGCTTCTCAGTCACCAATTCAGTCTCGAGATCGCAACAGTATGCCGGTTCGTCCAGTTTCCAGATGATGATCCGGGGAGCCTCATTGTCCCATTTGACCTTGAACATAGAAGACATTGCAGCTAACGCGTCCGCCAACTGATTCTCTTCTCTTGGAAAGTGTTCAAAGGTTATCTCTGTGAAGTGGGGGATTAAAGCCAACACACATTCTTTATAAGGAATCAGGTTCGGATGTTTCGTATCCCACTCTCCTTTGATCTGATTGATCACAAGAGCGGAATCTCCAAAGACACTCAGAAACTTGATCCTTAGGTCGATCGCAGCTTGAAGACCCATGATGCACGCCTCATACTCCGCCATGTTGTTGGTACAGTTGAAACATAGCCGGGCAGTGAGTGGAGTATGAGTACCTTGAGGAGATATGATGATGGCGCCGATACCGTTACCCAAAGCATTGGAGGCTCCGTCAAAGTGCATAGACCATCGGGATCCGGGTTCAGGTCCTTCATCCGGTCCAGGTGCTTCACAATCAGTTACTATCATGATGCTTTCATCCGGAAACTCGAAGTTCATTGACTGATAGTCATCTACAGCTTGATGTGCCAAGTGGTCTGCCAATACACTTCCCTTGATGGCTTTCTGGGTTGTGTACTGAATGTCGTATTCCGTCAAGATCATTTGCCATCTTGCTATTCTCCCAGACAGAGCAGGCTTTTCGAATATGTACTTTATAGGATCCATCTTTGAGATCAACAAGGTAGTGTGAGTCAGCATATACTGTATCAGCCGGCGAGCAGCCCATACCAAAGCGCAACAAGTTTTCTCAAGCAGTGAGTATCGGGTCTCACAGTCGGTAAACTTTTTGCTAAGGTAATAGATGGCATGCTCTTTTCGGCCAGACTCGTCATGCTGCCCCAGCACACACCCCATTGAGTTGTCAAGCACTGTTAGATATAGTATCAGAGGTATCCCTTCAACCGGTGGCATAAGGATAGGTGGTTCTTGGAGATACTCTTTGATTCTGTCAAAAGCAGCCTGACATTCATCATTCCAACGTACTACCTGATCTTTCTTCAGCAGCTTGAAGATTGGCTCACAGGTAGCAGTTAGGTGTGAGATGAATCGAGCAATGTAATTCAGGCGTCCTAAAAAGCCTCTGACTTCCTTCTCTGTCTTAGGAACTGGCATTTCTTGAATAGCTTTGACCTTAGCAGGGTCCACTTGAATGCCCTTGTCACTTACAACGAAGCCTAGCAACTTCCCAGATCTTACCCCGAAGGTGCACTTGTTCGGGTTCAATCTCAGCTTGTACAGTTTCAACCGGTCAAACAACTTCTGCAGATGATCTAGGTGCTCTTCTTCAGTCTGGGACCTTGCGATCATGTCGTCAACATACACTTCTATCTCATGATGGATCATGTCATGAAATAAAGCAACCATGGCACGTTGGTAGGTTGCCCCAGCGTTCTTCAACCCGAATGGCATGACCTTGTAGCAGAAGGTGCCCCACTGAGTAACAAATGTAGTCTTTTCCATGTCTTCAGGTGCCATCTTGATCTGATTGTAACCTGAAAAACCATCCATGAAAGAGAATACCTTGTGTTGAGCTGTATTGTCGACAAGGACATCAATGTGAGGTAGGGGGAAGTCATCTTTGGGGCTGGCCCTGTTCAGATCCTTATAATCGACACACATTCTGACCTTACCGTCCTTCTTTGGTACCGGCACCACATTAGCAACCCACTGAGGGTAGGAAGTCACTGCAAGGAACCCAGCGTCAAACTGTTTCATAACCTCGGCCTTAATCTTCTCAGACATCTCTGGACGCATACGACGGACCTTTTGCTTAACTGGAGGGCAGTCTTCCTTAGTTGGCAAGTGATGGACCACAATGTCGGTATCCAACCCGGGCATGTCTTCGTAGGACCAAGCAAAGATCTCCATATAATCATGCAGCATTTGAGTCAACCGTTGCTTCACGCTGAGCTCTAATTTGGCGCCAATCTTTACCTCTTTCCTGTCTGCCTCAGTACCCAGGTTTATTGTTTCCACTGGCTCTTCATGGGGTTGAATTGCCCTCTCTTTCTGAAGCAACAGTATTGCAAGCTCGCCAGGCACTTCGCAATCATCTTCACCTTCGTCTTCGGCTAAGTTGATCGGATTTTCGAAGTCATAACTGGCAGTAGCAGAGTCGTTACCAGTGAGATCCAGAGTGGATTGGAACCTGTATGAGTGAGTGTGTGTGTAAATACAGCTGTTTTGAAATATATGTAAAGGAAAGAAAGACAGAAAAGGAGCACAAGATTTGTAATGTGAGAAAACGTCCAAGATTTTCATTCATGATATATGAAATGACAATTTATATGCCCTCACAAATGAAACCACGGTGCCTCGGGTAAGACACCGGGCCATAGAGTTTATTTATTGTTTATTACAAATAACGAAACAAAGAAATTTATTACTGCGTCACAAAGGTAACAGGAGTATGGTCTTTAGCAATCCAATTGGTCAATCCGCCTTCAGTCGTTGGATAGATCCAGCTATTGAATTCAGCCTCATCCTCTTCGTTGTCTTCCCCAACAGCATTCACTCCTGGATTTGTAATGAACACAGGAGGTCTTCCGGTCTTCGCTTTCCGCATAGCTTTCTGACCTTCTGTAGTAAAGCCCAGCCCAAACTTATCAGTCTTCTGTGTAAAGTCTGGAAGCCTACCCCAGTTAGCACCTTCACCTTTCTGAACCACAGCCCGGGCATCCTTCAGGGAAGCCATCTTCAAAGGAACAATTTCTTCTGCTGCTATTTCTGTTACTGCTGCAATTGGAAGCACCTCCTCGAAATGCTGAAAGGGGGTTTCAATGAACTCCCCGTCCATCTCAATGTATCTGAAGGAGTTCAGGTGGCTTACCATATACTCCTCCTCTCCCTGCACAGTGACGATCTTCCCTCTGACGGGGTACTTCAGCTTCTGGTGCAAGGTAGAGGTGACTGCCCCAACCTTATGTATCCAAGGTCGACCCAATAGACAAGAGTAAGATGGACGGATATCCATCACATAAAATGTAGAGTCAAACACCTGAGAGCCCACACGAATCGGAATGTCAACCTCTCCATGAACCATCCTTTTTGAACCGTCGAAGGCCCTGACGATGATATTGCTGGGTTTTAATTCCAGGCCTTCACAATCCAGACGGTCTAAAGCCTTTTTGGGCAGCACATTCAAAGAAGAACCAGTATCCACCAATACATGTTCCAGAGTAGTGCCCCTGCATTCGATAGAGACATGCAGGGCATCATTGTGGTCTCTTCCCTTCGCGGTCAGGTCAGCATCTGAGAAACCCAAGCCATTGTCTGCCGTCAGATTTGCTACGCAATCAGTGAACTGGACTGCAGATGTCTCATGTGGCACATGGGCCGTCTTAAGGAATGAGATTAAGGCCTTAGCATGGGCCTCGGAGCACAGCAATAAAGAGAGCATGGAGATCTTGGAGGGCGTGTGCCCCAGCTGTTCCACAACATTGAAGTCACTTTTCTTTATAATTTTTAAAATCTCCTCCATTTCTTGTTGGGAGGCCTCAGCAGTTATGGGTATAGGTGCCTCCATCTGGGCAGGCTCAACTTCAATTCCTTTGCCCCGAGCATTGGATGACTCGGCAGCAGGAGAAACAACTTGATCAACAATAGGAACAGGTACACTTGTAGGAGTTATAAGGAGTGGTCTTCGAGCAGCAGGCGGTGCAATGTCAGGCGAGAAGAGCCTGCCACTGCGGGTAACCTTGGCTGGGCCAGTGATGTCACAGATGCTGGCGCCAGCGTTGAACTCTTGTTTAATCCCATTTACATACACATCTGCCCCATAATGCCAGGGGACAGCTTTATCAGATACATAGGGCAGGGGCCCCGGAACAGTGATAACAATAGGTGCGACGGTCATGATTTGGACGGGCTTCTTCGGGAGAGCCTTGATTGGATTATTGAATATGGTAACCACAGAAACTTCTTCCACCGGAATCAACTGAACATCAGACTTCTTAAACAGAATCTCCTTGCTATCCATTAGGCTTTGGATGCCTACCTTCAGCAAGGGACAACCAGATAGGGACACAGCACAGAACAGGCAACCCTCACTGCAACCCGGAAATAAACCGGCCAGCAGCAGGTTCTTCTTGACAGTCTTCAGAGGAGTGGCTAGATCATCCACAGAAACAGCATAAACATCTTCGTCAACAGCATTTACCCCATGCTGAGGCATAGGAGCAGTAACTACATTCGGCCTCTCAGGCGCTTCGAACTGTATCTCCTTCGCGTCGATAAGGTCTTGCACCTTACTCCTTAATGCCCAACAGTCATCAGTAGAATGCCCCGGGCTATCTGAATGGTAAGCACAACGAGCATTCGGGTTGTACTTAGGAGATGCAGTATTGGGGAACTTTGGAGCCTCTCTGACAGTCACTAAATTGGTGGATAGCAACTGTGGCAGGATCTGCGATAGGGTCATACTCAAGCGGGTAAACTCTCTCCGGGGTATTTCAGCCCTTTGAGGATTGGTTGGCCGAGGAGCGGCAGCAGGCTTAGCAATCATTACCGCACTGACAAATTGGCGGCGCTCAGGTCTTTCTGATCTCCGGGAGCCATATACAGCACTAGCCTCCTTTTTGAAGGGTTTCTTTTCAGAACTAGATGATGCACCCTTCGGAATCTTACCAGACTTTAACCCAGCCTCAATTCTCTCTCCAGTCAGAATCAGATCAGTGAACCCTGCAGACGAATTCCCGATAAGATGGTTGAAAAATGGCCCAGATAGGGTCCCCAAGAACATGTCTACCAACTCCCGATCAGTCAACGGAGGCTGCACCCTGCCAGCCAGGTCTCTCCACTTCTGAGCGTACTCCTTAAAACCTTCACTTGAACCTAACGACATACCCTGGAGTTGGGTACGTGTAGGGGCAAGGTCGGCATTATATTGATACTGCTTATAGAAAGCAGTAGCCAACTCCTCCCAGTTACGAACCTTGGTCCCATCCAGCTGATAGAACCATTCGAGATGAGTCCCTGAAAGACTCTCCTGGAAGAAGTGGATCCACAAATTCTTATCCGCGGAGTACGGTTGAATTTTCCGAACATAGGACCTGAGATGTAGCTTGGGACAAGACGCCCCGTCATATTTAGCGAAAGATGGTGCTTTGAACTTGTGAGGAATAATCACACCAGTAGACAAACCCAGATCTCCGAAATCCAGCCCAGGTACCTGTTGTATCTCCATAGCATTCAGCCTATCCTCCAGCTGCTTGTAACGGTCTTCTGCAGGAGGATATTGCTCTTCATCAAAATCAGTCTCGTTGTCGGAGACTACCGGACTAGGACCCTTTTCTGTCTGAGGAGTACTCTTGCCAACAGAAGAACCAGCCTCTTCCTGCTGCAGAGTATTGCCAAACCTTCGGCCCGAGTTGAACAGAACAGTTCTTCTCTTCTTCTTCTTCTCCTTCTTCAGGAGCAGAGCCTTCAGCTCTTCTTGGCCTTGAGCCAAACCCTTGATTAATTCCTGAAACTGCGCATTCTGCGCCTGAAGAGCCTTGATGGATGTCTCAGTTGATGCAGAGTCGGGATTCATGATGCTGAAATAAACAACGAAGAACTGTAAGCAACCTGAAAAGGGGAAAACCTGCTATGCACATGATGAATGAGATGTGTTTATGCAATGCATTCAAGGGTTCGAAAATTCAACTTCGTTGTAGACAAAAAAGAACACACGTTATCATTAAGGAAATAACTGTTTAGTACATCAAAGCCTCATGGGCAAAATAATACAAAAATCAAATCAATCCCAAAATATGCTACGCATCCTCTTTGGAGCTATGTAAGTGTTGAGATTCCTCTCCTCATGCAACAGGCGGGTGAGCTCCAAGACCTTCTTTTCACTGGCATGTAGACTAGTCTCAAGAGAATTCCGTTCTTCCTTAAGCTGGATCCAGCTCTTCTGCATCTCTTCCCAGGATGTGGGCATATCAGGGTGCTGAATAGTGTAGGACATCTCTCCTTCCAAGACTGGCTCTTTGATTACTGGGAGCATATGAGGATAGGGAATCACTAACTTCTGGGAGCGGGCGCGTACCCACTGGAGATAAGGTTCCAATGGGATGGAGTTCCTGTGCCCCAGTGTCTTGCTGTCTATCCTATTGGGCATCCTCCAAGCTCTGATAAATCTCTGGCGAAGTCCTTGAGTATCGTTGTCGAAATCAAAAACTATGTCAGGAATTAACATGTCATGAGGACCATCCCTCCGAGCATAACCAAACTGCCTCCAAGCCAGGCATGGGCTGTAAGTAATACCTCCTCTGATTCCAAGTAGAGGAACATTAGGGTACTCTCCGCAACGGTCAATGATAGTGACATCTTCTCTGGACCTAGGGCACCAATGTATATCTGCATGTGTAAGAGTCATCAACCGTTGTGACCATCTCAAACCCCGCTCATTCTTCAAAACTGATTGTGGAAGGTGCGAAATAAACCACCTTCCCAAGAGAGGAGTGCAACACATAAGGACACCTCTTTTTCTCATGGTTCGAGTGTAACATGAGTGAAGGATGTCCCCCAGCAACGTAGGTATAGGATTCCTGGACATAAAGATCTGGACAGCACTGATATCAATAAGCTGATCTGGGTTAGGAAACAACACCAAACCATAGACAAGGAGGGCTACCACTTCTTCAAAAGCTTGTAAGTCAAGGGAGTTCCAACATTCATGGGCCTTTTCAAACAGAAACCTGGCTAAGAACCCTTTGATGCCACTTCTAACGTCCCAATGTCCCTTAAGGTCAGATGACTGTAGGTGCAAGGCTTTAGCAATCTCTTCAAGCTTAGATTCCTTTTCCGTACCGTTGTAGGGTAGCTGATCAAGGATAGGGATCTTCAGGAGCCGGGAGAACTCCTCCAATGTAGGTGCCAGCTGATAATCCAAGAAGGTGAAACAATGATGCAGAGGGTCAAAGAATTGGAACAGGACCTTGATCATATCTTCCTCAATGTTGGTATTGACCAAGCTGATGAGACTTCCATGTCTTTCACTGAATGAAGAGTTCTCGGGAATCCTGGATATAAGTTCCTTAAGTTGAGGAGGGATCCTTACAAGACTGATTTGAATTGTCTTTCTACGAACAGTTTCCATGTCCTACAAAACAAGAACAAATATGAAAATTCGAACCCCTGAAATGGTTAGTCAATGCATATGATGCTGGATGATGTCATGATGCTATGATTAAACACACCACAGATATTTACAAAGACAAACATGTAAGGCACACAAGGCACACAAGACAAGCCCTTAGGGTTTAAGGCCAGCATGGGGTCTGGGTAGTGCCCTCTTGAAGTTGGTGGGTTCAACCTGTCCTATCAAAGTAACCGGGTTCTAAGGATCCCAATATCACGGGATTGCTTTCATTGTTCATCGTCTCGATTTAGCCACTGAACTGGCGACCGAAATATTCCAGGAAAGCAACCCTCAATTGAGTGTAGTATCGAGTATCAACCAACCTCGGACTGCACCAAAGTCAGTTATCTCACTACCCTAAAGAGGCCAAGATAGTTCAATTAAGGTTCCTAAGGTCTGTTGATGCTTCACGACACCACGCGGAGGCCCCGTACTCTCCTTGACTGAACTCAAGGGTCACCGGTACACACCAAAGTGCCACATCAACGTAGCAGACTGTTTCAACCATGTCGGTATACCCCGCACAGTTCCCTCACAGCCTTGTTGCTACTTTCTAAGAAGGTATCCCCCAGATCCGGGTTAGGATCTATAGAACTCCCAAGCAACCCACAATTTAAAGCACACAAGGAAAACAATTGAAAACATAGTTATGAACTAGCCCTAAGGTACACCTCACTTTTAGTTAAGTCCCCAGCAGAGTCGCCAGTTCTGTGATCGATGGATCTGGAACTGACTGTTTAACGCTGGTTCGCGAAATGTCGCGGAAGCAAGAGTCGCCACCGTCTTTTATTTTCTCCAAATGGAAAGGACAAAAGCACAGAAAAATTCCTTAAAGAGATTGCTCTCGGTTCGGGAGGTAGATTATAGAAAGGGAAGGTGTTAGCACCCTTTCTATCCATGGTTATCCATGGGCTCTTAGATACTTGCTCACTTGTGTTTTCAAAAATGGTTTGTTTGCTTTTCAACTGTGGGTTTTTTTAAAAAAGTTTCTTTGAAAATTTCAGTTCGACTCTTGTATCGGTCCTCAAGAGTGTTTGAAAAGTTGCTTTCGAAAGCTTTTTGAAAAGGTGTCGGTGTGAAAAGTATTTTTGATTTGTTTTTGAAATTAGAGCAAGTATCTAGAGTCGTCTACCTACCCTAAGGAATTCGTCTGTGTAAATGTCCTTTAAAGTAGTGCCATCCCACCATTGAGAGGTAGGTAGCACCACCGTTGGAGGTGTTCGGGTCAATTCGAGGTTCGGGACATGGTGATCACCAGAGCAATGGGAAGACACCTTAGAAGCTACCCTCATGCCAGGTTCCCGGATCATGAGGACTTACTAAGACATCCTCTACTCGACGATCACCTTTCGAGGCAAGGCAACAGTGAGGCGTACCCTAGGGGTGGTGTGTGACTTGTGTGTCGTTTTCAGATATTTTGTCTTGTTCATGTCATGGGTGATCTAACGCGTTTGTTTTTAGTTTTGTCCATACATTCTTTCATGCCTTGATTTAACAGTTAAAAATATTGCGGGAAAGTAAAAAAATCTAAGCTGTTACAAAAGGCGCGGGTCCACATCGCCAAAATTTCTCGAACCCGATTTGACAGAAAATAAAGAAGAATAAAGAAAAGTGCGAGCAATTAATTACATGGCTTTGGGAGAGATACATAAATATTTAAACGGAATAAAATAAATATGCGATTTAATAAGAATTAAACGAGGGCGTTGGACCCTTTTTGCAAAATTAAAATTACATGGAGTTAATTAATTAAAAAAAGAAAAGAAAATTGTTTTTGGTATTTTATGATTTTTAGGATTTTAATGAAAAAGAATTAATTAAAATAAATACTAACCCTAATTCTAGTGGCTTTTAATTTATTAAGAAAACATTGAATTTTAACCTAAATTAACCCTAATTTTTATATACAAATTTAATTATAAAAAATAACTATTTAATTATTTAATTATTATGGGAGAAAAAGAAAAAAGGATAAAAAATTAGTATGAACCCTAGTTCTATGTTTTTTAGATTTTTATTAAAAGAATTAAAATTAAAAACTAATTTAAAACTAAATTTAATTACATGCAAATTTATTTATGAAAATACTAAAATAAAACATTTATTATATTTTTTCCTTCTTTCTGATTTTTTTATGGTATTTTTTATATTTATGAAAATAATAAAACTAATTAATAAAACAATAATAAAAAGAAGTATAAATAATAAAAGGAATAAAGAAAGTAAAAAAATATGCAAACCTAGGGGGTTCAGACCCCAAATAGGAGGTGAAAGCCCAATATTTCTGAGCCCAAATCAGCATGGCTTCGCTGACTTTTTCAGACCACGTGTAGCTTTGTTGACTTATGCTTATGGTGTTCTCCAGATTCTAGCCTTCTGATTGATCCCCTTGGGCGCGTGGACGCTTGATTATGAAGGCGTATGGTGGTCTCTAGTACGTGAAACTGCATGTGAAGATTAATTGGAAAATAATATTGAGATAGTGAAGACCTGGGGCTCGAACCCAGGTCATGTACATTACCAACACTCTCGCTTACCACTGAACCAATTCACGCGTGTTTATTATATAACCACTAACAAATATTATAAAAGAAAGATGGTCAGTGGCTTCAAACACGCGCGAAGATTTGAATCTTCCAATCACCGCTCCACACGTCATCGTCTTCTTCGCGTGGTTTTATTTTCCTGAAAACATAAAACATTGGCAACGGTTTTGTTAGCGTTCTCTTAGGCCAGCTACTAAAAAATAGCGATTAGCCATTGGATGCTCATAAATTGAGCGCGAGTATGGCCTTATGATCGTCTAAACGCACTGATTTGAATGGTGGTGGTTTCATAATCCAATTTTTCCTCATTCAAAAACCCCCAATTCGGAGCTTCCTGAACCCTAATGAACAACAATGGTATAATCGCGTATAATGCATAAAAATACAATCAAACATATGGGTTAGCTTCAGAATTGCATAAGGAGTATGAATCAAGCATCAAAAATTATTAAAAGTGCATGAATCGAGATGCAAGATTATGAGATTTTCTCTGTACAGGGCGAGGTCGTGTTACCAATCTAGGGTGTTAAAACGATTGGTTTTGATTGGAAAATTGTCCTTGAAGCTTCAGGAAGCTAATGAGATGAAAATCTTGGCTTGAAACCACCTACAACTTGGTTTTCAGTTTTGAATTTATTTGCAAAAATTTCAAGTTTGATGATGGGGTTCTTGCGCAGCTTAAAGGTCTTTTGAATTAGGGTTGTGTTCTATGTATAAGTAAGAGTGAATTAGGTCAAGAATTCTGATCAAAATCCATGCATTGATGGTTTATGAGATTTGATTTTCTTCAAGATCTTTTTCAATCTTTTTCCATGCTATTTGATACCAAATCATGCCAAAACTTTCCCTAATTGATCATGTACGAATTTGAGTGTCCAATGAGAATAATTTCTGCACAAAAAGATTTTATTTCATTAGTTTTGTATTTTTCATGCATTTTATTTAATTAAATGAATTATAAATGATAAAAAATCCAAATAAATAAATAAAAATGGAGAAAAACTTCCCTTTGGGTCTAATGGTCGTGCACATGCTTGGGATAATGAATTATGGAAGAAAAATGGGCCCATTAGCAATTTTAGGTCATTTGAATCAATGTTGACTTTTCAAAATATCCAAAAATTTCCCAACTTCCACAAGGCATAACTTGCTCAATTTTTAAGCTTTGCTCATGTTCTTGGACATTTTGGAAAGGTCTTTGAGTCCTCTAACCAATGCCTTTGGTCCCATTCCATTTTGATTTACCAATCTCAAGTTATGGCCTTTGACTTAAAGTCCCTTTTTGTTGACTTTTGAAAATGACCTATAATGTTGAAATTGATAACTTTTTGTGAGAGAATTTCTTGGACTTTAAGTATGAAGATGAGTTGTAGTAAATGTCTTTCTCTTCAAAATGGGCTTTGGATGGAATTTTTCTGATAATCCATGTGAAAGTTATGCCCTGGTCAATTTACAGTTGACTTTTTCAGCTGTCCAAATAAGGAAACTTTTGCATCTTGATGATTTTTGAGCCAAGCTTTGAGAATCATGATCAAGAATTGATCAAATGATGTTTGTGGCTTCAAAATGATATGTTGACCAAAAATTTGAACTTTTGACTGCCAAATGACCATTTTGCCCCTACAGTTGACTGTAGTGCAATTAGGGTTTTTGACTGTGCAATTTTGTGCTGAAAGTCTTGAAACTTGATATGAGGATGCTTGACCATATTTGTAGACATGTGAGACTTGATTGGACCTTTGGAAACTTCATTTTCTTGATCAGAAGCAAAACCCTAATTTTGACTGCTTAGGAGGCCCTTACACTGTGCAACCCTTGGGGAATTTTGAAGCTTGACTTGGCAATTTCTTGAAGAATATGGGAGGGCAAATTTTGGGGTACAACAGAGGGATCCTTACAAGGTTGACTTGAATAGTTTTCCTGCGAAGTGAATCCATATCCTACAAAACAAGAACAAAGATGAATGCAAAAATCCTTGAAATGGTTAGTGGATGTATATGATGTTCATAATGTTCATGATGTTATGTACAAGTATGCATATACAAGCAAAGAAAACAAGTACTTAGGTTTAGGCTTGCATGGATTTTTATAGGTAAGTACCCTCTTGATGTTTAGTTGACTCAAACTTGTCCTAGTAATAGTAACCGGGTTCTAAGGAGCTCAATATCACTGGTTTGTTTCCTTGGTCATTGTTTCAGCTCAATCATCTTTAATGGCAACCGAAATATCCCAAGAAACCAAACCTCAATGAGTGTAGTATCGAGTATCTACCAACTTCAGACTGCACCAAAGTCGGTCATCTCACTATATCCTAAAAGGCCAAGTTGGTCAAGTAAAGGTTCTAGAAGTTCATTAGTGCTTTATGACATCACTCAGCGGCCCCGTATTCTCTTTGATTAACTCAAAGGCTACCGGTACCCACAAATATGTCGCACTAACGTAGCTATTTCATATACCATATCGGTATACCCCGCACACTTTCCACAACGTATTGCTACTTACATATAATGTATCCCAAATCCGGGTAGAGGATTCAAACCCAAAAAAAGAACCATAATGTAAAGCATACAAGTCAAACAATGTAAGAAAATAAATATGATCTAATCCCTAAGGTAACCCCACTTTTAGAATTGTTCCCCAGCAGAGTCGTCGGTTCTGTGATACGGTGGGAGAATTAACTTGAGGTTTTGCGTTTGATCGCAAATGTTTCGGTTTAGCAAGAGTCGCCACCGACTTTTATTTTATCCAAAAGGAAAGGTGAAAAAGCACAGGAAAGACCTTTGAGATTGTTTCTTGAGTTTGGGGGGTAGATTATGAAAAGGGAAGGTATTAGCACCATTTTCGTCCATGGTTATCCATGGGCTCTTAGTTACTTGCTAGATCACTTGCTTTTGTTTGAAATTATGCTTTGTGTGGTTTTTTGAAAGTATTTTATGAAGAGGCCTTTGTTTAGGCAATCTTTGTAATGATTCTCGTTCGTAAAAATGTATACAAAGATGTTGATCTTTTGAAAATGTTTTCAATTTTGTAAGATGTTTGAAAGTGTATGTGATTGTTTTGAAAATAGCAAGGATATTTGTTTTGAGATGGAGCAAGTAATTAGGAGCAATCTACCTACTGAAATGTTTTCTTGTTCATTTTCTTTTCCTTTGATATTGTAGTCTTACCATTGATTTGGTAAGCAACCCTATTTTTGGATGTAAACGGGATGGGCGTGGGTCATCGTATAGCCATGATTAGCAATGTTGTAAAGTATCTTAGCATTCTTTTTTATTTACTAAGATCATTTGTAAGGCAACTTAGAATAGCATCATCGAGGAACTATGATCTTGTATTTGTTTGTTTTTGCTAAGATACCTTACATACGTAATATGGCCATTTTTTGTAAGGCAACCAAGTGGGATAACCTTAGGGGTGCTTGTGTGCAAGTGTGTAATTTTCATGCTTGTTTTGTCTTGGATTAGGGTGATCTATTTGATTGGTTTTATTCTTTCCATACAAACCCTAATTACTAGCATGTTATGTAAAAGCGATAAATTGCGTAATTTAAAGTTACTACGCTATTACAACATTTGTGGGAGGGGGTATACAATTTATGAATGAGAATTGCAATAATATAAACCTAATTTATCTATTACAACCAAATTGAATTATTGTACAAATAATTGAAATAAATAATATGCAAGATGAATTAAATGTAAATGTAAAGAAAAGATTTTATTTTCTTTTTGTTTTCTTAATGTGAAGGGAGTTTTGACCTAAAAAAGAGTAATTAAATTAAATAAAACTTAAGCTAAATAAAGAAATTATTTAAGAAAAGATTTTAATTAAGAAAAGATTTTTTGGATGAAACCCTAAATCTACTTTAGTTGATTAAAAGAAATGAGTTTAAAGAAAAAAGTATTTTTGTATTTTTATATTTTTGTTTTTGTTTTGAAAATAATATGTGGTGTCATGAAATATTTTTGGTCCTTTTTTTTATATAAAAAAATAAGTGTATTTAAATAATAACCTGGTTTTATTTAAATATTTACAAGAAAATTAATACAAATAAATAAAGTATGATGGATAAAAATAATTTTTTCATGTAGAAAAATAATTAAATTATGTCAAAATATAAATCTATATTTTTTTATACATTTTATGATTTTTTGGTATTTTAGAGAATATATTTAAAAAACAAAAAGAAATAAATAAATAAATAAATAAATAAAATAAAAGTAAAATGGGCCAAGGAGTGTCATAAGTAATCAGGGCGTATGAGCTAGCAAAAAAAACAATGACAGGCCCAAAAGGCCCAGCGCCTCCCAAAAATATGTTAGAAAATCATAAAATTGGAAAAATGCAAAAGGGGGGTTCACATTGGTTCAAACCCTCGCCATTTAAGTAACATATGCCTTAGTACGCGCGCGCTTGCCACTTGGGTGGCTGTTTCATCCGGTCATATAATCAAAGCATAAATATATAAGGCAAATGGCTTCCTGAAGGCAACTTCATCTTCAACCTTGAGCTATGGCCGGACCACTTGTATCTTCCTTATTTCTTCATAAAAATGGAAACTCCAAACATGAAAGTTATGTTGTTTCTTCCCACGAATTCAAACATATAACTTATGTAAACTAAATGTCAAAGATAAAAGCTAATTTTGCTGGCCCTAAATTAAAACCTAATTTTCTCAGAAATTTCAAACCCAAAATTCTCTATACACAGTCAATATAAATAAAAACTATGAATATGGTTAGCTTTAGAGAAAGGATATCTACATTTTGTTTTTACAAATCAGGACCAAATGATGCTTGTATGAAGAGATAGAAGTTTGAGTTTTTACCTCTTGCAGCTGGAGTCATGAATGGAGTTTGAGCAACTTTTGAGATGGCCTGGGGATCTGTTTAGCTTGCCTGACCTCCTTGAGTGTATCCCAACTCTTACTTTGCCTTGAATGTCCCTGAATCTCTCTACTCAAGTCAACCTACAAGCTTGGTTTTTGAAAATGGTGGAGAGTGATGGAGGAGTTACAGTGAGAAAACAAGGGTATGGATTGCTTTGATATGATGTTTAGAAGGTGTGTGAGTGATTAGTTTTCAAAATGCACGAGTAGAAATGAAGATCATGGGTTTTGGTTCAGAGCTGTATGTTAATGGTGCTCTTGAACATATTTTTGGTTTTGGAATGTTTGAGGCAGTTTCAGGGCAATAGCATTCGTGTGTCAACTTGCCAATAGTGTATCTACTTATAAGCAAGAGATTTCAAGACTTGTATCAACTCAGATTTCAAAAACTTACATGTTTTGCTTGGTTACTTGTTTTTGAAGCAAAGCTAGTGTTGTACCCCAAAATTTGCCCTCTCACTTATCAATATTTTCTCACAAGATCTCTTTGGCTCAAGACTACATTAGGGTTTGGTCAACTCAAGACACCTCCTCATGCACTGATGACCAAAATTAGGGTTTGAGTTTGCACAAGGATTTTTGGACTATCAATGCTTCATATGAATTTCAAGGGTCATTATGGACCCCCAATATTACTCATGTCAAGTTCCAAGCCTTGAATCACATTTTTGATCAGTCAATTGGACAGTTGACCTAAAAATCAACTGTATTGGGGGAAAAGTCAACCATGGCCATTTTACAGTCAAACTTCATAATCATTTATCCACATCAATATCTTAGACTCGTATGTATCATTTGATCAAGTTTGGACCATAATTCCTCAAGAAAATTGATCAAATCACCAAAAGGGTAAAATGGTCAAAATTAGGGTTTTGACTGAGAAAGGACAATTTCTGATTTTTGACCTAGAAAATGATCAATTGGTTTGAAGCATGATTTCCAGAGTTCAATTACATCATCTTGACCTAATGACATGGTTCAAAACATTACAAATACATTGGATTAACAGATGAATTTTGTAGTCAACTGATCAAAAGTCAACTGTACATTGAAAAGTCAAACTTTGACTTTTTGGTCAAAATCAAGTGCCAAAGATCATAATTCATCAAAACATGTCAAAATGTGAAACTTGTTCATCAAGAAACCAAGGATTTAAGATTTGGTTTTGGAAAGTTGAAAATTTTAACTTAGAAATTTTTTAGTATAGAAAATTTCTTATTTTTTCTCAACTTTGAGCCAAATTTTCACCATGATGCAAGATTATTCAAAGGAAACTTCCAACATGAAAGTTTTAGATCTCCATGAAATCTACAAATTTTCTTCACACAATTTCTCCTAAAAATGCTTGGATCTCAAGATATTATTTTGTGAATACATGCTCATGAACTAAAATAACTTAGTGAAATTTTTCCCTAGTTAGGCAGTTTTTTGACCTAACTTCATGGCAATTTTTCACATAGATCCAAGAGGAATATTCAAAAGCAATTCAATGATGGGTTGTATAGCACATTTCAAGCTTTCCAAAATGTCCAAGAACTCCTTGAGATCATTCTTGAGTATGGAGAATCGAAGAGATGAAGTTGGTGATTTATCACTTTGATTTCAATCCATTTCATGAAGAACAAAAATTCAAATCCTCAAGCATGCTGAACAAATCTTACTTTGCAGGCTCCTAACTTGACTTTCACTCCATAATTAAATATTTTCAAAGATGTTGGAAGCTTTAAGCCAAACATTAAATGCATTGTACAAGAACAATTCCATTTTTGGCACAAAGGTACCATTTCCATTTTGATAAAGCACTACTTTTGCAATTTTCCACTCCTTGAGCCTTGCACTTGTTTTCTATGCACACAAGCAAAGCCAAAAATAAAAGCAACTTGCCTGAAGCCTCTACCAAACCAGACCATGCTTGTACAACACTTAGGGACTTGTCTCCTCATTTTTCTTCAAAAGCAAGTAATAGAGCCAAAAGGCTATAACTCAGAAATCTTGAGAAAGCTTGATGTCTAACCTCTTCCATACTAATACAAAAGTGTATTGCAACATAACACACGAATGATAAGATTCAGAAACACTCCAAAACACTTTGCCATTGAAAATCTTCCTTAGCTTGACAATTTTGAACCATACTCAGTCATCTCCAAATCCACCCGTGCGTTTTGAGTTTTAACCACCTAAACACTTAATATACTTCATATCTAAGTGATCCAGACCCATGTTCCCTCGCTGTAACTCCTCCTCCTCCATCCACCATTTTCAAACAACAAGCTTGCAGGTTGACTTGAGTAGGGAGATTCAGAGGCTTTCAAGACAAGATAAGGATTGGAATACACTCAGGGAGGTCCAGGCAAGCTAAACAGATCCTCATGCCTTCTCAAAACTTGCTCAAACTCCATTCACGATCTCAACTGAAAGAGGTAAAAACTCAAACTCCTATCTCTTCATACAAGCATCCTTTGGTCCTGATTTGTGAAAGAAAAATGTAGATATCCTTGCACTAAAGCTAACCATGTTCATAGTTTTCATTTATATTAACTGTGTATAGAGAATTTTGGATTTGAAATTTCTGTAAAAATTAGGTTTCAAATTAGGGCAAGTAAAATTAGCTTTGATCTTTGATTGTTAGTTTACATAAATTATATGGTTGAACTCGTGGGAGGAAACACCATAATTTTCATGTTTGGACTTTCCATTTTCATGAAGAAATGAGAGAGATACAAGTGGTCTGGCTATGGCTCAAGGTTGAAGATGAAGTTTCCTTCAGGGGGAGTTTTCTAATATATATTTATCTTTGTGTTTCTATAAATGGATGTACAGCCACCCCAGTAGTAAGGCAGCGCGTAAAAATGCTATAGGTCACAGGTTCGAGCCTTAGCGCCTGCCTTTTTGCATTTTTCACACTTTTGTTCATTTTTTTTTCTGGCAGCACTGGGCCTCTCATTCTTGGGCCCTTTTTGTTTTTGCTAATATGCTACCTCCTGTTTGCTGGCAACACTCCTGGCCCATATAATTTTATTTATTTATTTTGTTTTCATTTTATTTTCTTAATTATATTTTTATTAATACTAAAAATCACAAAAAATATGCAAAATGAAAGATTTATATTTTGAATTGTTTTATTTTATTTTTCTCACAAAAAATATTTTATTTAGTTATATATATTATTCATTTTTATTAATTAAATTTGTAAATTAAATTAGAACTAGTTTAATATTTATTTTTTCTTTATACCCATTAAATTTTATTTTAATATAAAAGGACCAAAATACCTCATAATGCCATGTATTATTTTCAAGACAAAAAAATATAAAAATACTTACTTTTTCTTAAAGAAATTTATTTTCTTTTAATCAAATAGAATTAGGCTTTATTCAAAAAATCTTTTCTAAAAAATAATTTCTTTTCTTAATTGATTTAAGTCAATCTTGATTTATTTATTAGGTTTAGGTTAAAACTTTTCTTCACATAAAAAAACCAAACAAAATCTTCTTTGCATTTACATACCTTTGCATATTTAATTCATTTTTGTATATTATTTATTACAATATTTGTACATATTCAATTTGGTTGTAATAAATTAATTAGGTTTTATATTATTGCAATCCCCATTCATAAATTGTATACCCCCCTCCCACAAGTGTTGTAATAGCGTAGTAATCTTTAAATTTTGCAATTTATCGCTTTTACATAACATGATAGTAATTAGGGTTTGTATGGCAAGATAAAACCAATAAAATAGAAAACCCTAAATCAAGACAAAATCAAGCATGAAAATGACACACTTGCACACAAAACACCCCTAGGGTTATCCCACTTGGTTGCCTTACAAAAATGGCCATATTACGCATGTAAGGTGTCTTGGCAAAAACAAACAAATACAAGATCATAGTCCCTCGATGACGCTATTCAAAGTTTCCTTACAAAAATGATCGTAGCCCCTCAAAATGCTAAGATACCTTGCAACATTGCTAATCATAACCATACGATGACCCACGCCCGTCCCGTTTATATCCAAAGATAGGGTTGCTTACCAAATCAATGGTAAGACAACAATATCAAAGGAAAAGAAAATGAACAAGAAAGACATTTGAGTAGGTAGATTACTTTTAGTTACTTGCTCCATTTCAAAACAAATATCCTTGCTATTTTTAAAACAAACACACATATTTCCAAACATCTTACAAATATTGAAAACATTTTCAAAAGATCAAAACGTCTTTGTATACATTCTTACGAACGAGAATCATTAAAAATATTTCCTAAACAATGGCATCTTTACAAAATAATTTCAAAAACCACACGAAACACATTTTCAAATAAAAGAAAGTGATCTAGCAAGTAACTAATAGCCCATGGAAAACTATGGATGAAAATGGTGCTAATACCTTCCCTTTTCATAATCTACACCCCGAACTCAAGAAACAATCTCAAAGGTCTTTCCTGTGCTTTTTTACCTTTCCTTTTGGATAAAAGAAAGGTCGATCGCGACTCTTGCTAACCGCAACATTTGCGATAAAACGCAAACAATTAAGTCAGTTCTCCCACCGTATCACAGCTAGCAAGCATGGTTTCAAGGTGAAGTACAAAACTTGTAGGGGGATGAGACCTTTAATCACACTTGTTCTGATTATGTGGAGTGTGTTTGTGCAGAAAGAACCAATGCAAGGCTCAATGTAAGCTGAGTTTGCATAAAGCTTGCTTTTCAAAAATGGCAATGTTGCCTTTCTCCCAAAAATGGAATTAAGTTTGTACAATGCATTGAATGCTTGGGTTAAAGCTTACAACAGCTGTGAAATCATTTAATTATGGAGTGAAAGACAAGTTTGAGGCCTGCAAAGCAAATATTATGCAGCTTAGCATGGATTTGCATTTGTGTTCATCATGAAAATGACCTAAATTCAAGTGATAAAACCCTAATTTCATCTCTTCGGTTCTCCCTGCTTAAGAATGATCTCAAGGAGTTATTAGACATTTTGGAAAGATTGCAATGTGCTCTATAACTCATATTTGATTTTCTTTTAAATATTCCCCTTGGAACTATGTGAAAAATTGTCATGAAGTTAGGTCAAAAATCTGCCTAACTAGGGCAAAATTTCACTAAGTTATTTTTACTTCATGAGCATGTATTCACAAAATTATAACTTGATATCTAAGCATTTTTAGGAGGAATTGTGTGAATAAAAGTTGTATATTTTATGGAGATATACAACTTTCATATTGAAAGTTTCTCTTGAATCACTTTGCATCATGGTGAAAATTTGGCTCAAAGTTATGAAAAAAGAAAGAAATTTTCTATACTTTGAAAAAATTCTAAGTTAAGAAATTTCATCTTTTCAAAACAAAAACTTGAATTTTTTATTTCTTGGTGAACAAGTTTCATGTTTTGACATGTTTTGATGAATTATGATCTTTGGCATTTGATTTTGACCAAAAAGTCAAAGTTTGACTTTTCAGTATACAGTTGACTTTTGATCAGTTGACTGAAAAATTCATTTGTCAATCCAATGGACTTGTAGTGTTTTGAATCATGTCATTAGGTCAAAGTGATGCAATTGGACTCTTGAGATCATACCTTAAATTAATTGATCATTTGCTAGGTCAAAAACCAGAAATTCCCCTTTCCCAGTCAAAACCCTAATTTTGACCATTTTGCCCTTTTGATGATTTGATCAAATTTTTTAGGAGTTGTGATCCAAACTTGATCAAATGACACATATGGGTTTAGAATGTTGATGTGGATCAAAAATTATTAAATTTGACTATAAATTGGCTATGGTTGACTTTTTCCCCAATACAATTGATTTTTAGGTCAATTATTCAATTGACTGATCAAAAGTGTGATCCAAAGCTTGAAACTTGACATGAATAATCTTAGGGGTCCATAATAATCCATGAAAGTCATATATGGAATTGGAAGTTCAAAAATCCTTATGAAAACTCAAACCCAGATTTTCAGTCATCAGTGCTTGAGGAGGTGTCTTGAGCTGATCAACCCAGATGCAGTCTTGATCTAAAGGAGATCTTGTGAGAAAATTCTTGATAAGTAAGAGGGGAAATTTTGGGGTACAAAAAGATCCAAGCACTTTTGGAAGGAGTTGTGTAAACAAATGTTGTAGATTTCATGGAGATCTACAACTTTCATGTTGAAAGTTTCTTCTGAATCAGCTTGCATCATGGTGAAAAGTTTGCTCAAAGTTATGAAAAAATAAGAAATTCCCAACACTTAGAAAAATTTCTAAGTTTAGAAATGTTAATTGTTCAAAATGAAATCTTGAATTTTGGATTTCTTGATGAATAAGTTTCATATTTTGACATGTTTTGATGATTTGTGATCTTTGGCATTTGAATTTGACCAAAAAGTCAAAGTTTGACATTTCAGTATACAGTTGATTTTTGATCAGTTGACTGAAAATTCATCTGTCAATCCATTGGACTTGAGCAATGGTTTGAACCATGTAATTAGGTAAAAATTATTCAATTGGACTCTTGAGATCATGCCTTAAACCAATTGATCATTTTCTAGGTCAAAAATCAGAAATTGCCCTTTCCCAGTCAAAACCCTAATTTTGACCATTTTGCCCTTTTGAAGATTTGATCAAATTTCTTGAGGAATTATGGTCCAAACTTGATCAAATGATACATATGAGTTTAAAATGTTTATGTGGTTCAAAAAATTATGAAGTTTGACTGTAAATTGGCCATAGTTGACTTTTTCCCCAATATAGTTGATTTTTAGGTCAACTACTCAATTTACTGATCAAAAGTGTGATCCAAAGCTTGAAACTTGACATGAGTAATCTTGATGGTCCATAATGATCCATTAAAGTCATATGGAGCATTGGAAGTTCAAATAACCTTGTGCAATCTCAAATCCTAATTTTGGTCATCAGTGCTTAAGGAGGTGTCTTGAGCTGATCAACCCAGTGCAGTCTTGAGCCAAAGGAGATCTTGTGAGCAAAATTCTTGATAAGTGAGAGGGGAAAATTTTGGTTACAACAACTGACCCTGTTTAATCTTCTTAAGCCTGAAGAGTTAGATTGGCGAGTTTTGCCATTCGTGACTCGAAGGTGGAAGATGATTGGACACTAGAGTGCCCAGAAATTTGCACTCGGTGATATGATGGTTGATGGTATAGGGAATGGGCTTAAAGATGCCATTTGAAGAGGAGATGAGAAGTTTTCAGAGATGGGCTAGCAGATGCCATCCAAAATGATTGTCGGCCTGTATCTAAAAGAGAATCTGAATGAGCATCAGAATGGCGTCCGTGTCTGGAGCGTATCTGAACTGTATCGGAAGGTTGAATCTGTATCAAAATGACGTCCGTGCCTGGAGCGTATCTGAACTGTATTTGGAAGCTAATTCTGAATGAGTATCAGAATGGCGTCCTTGTCTGGAGCGTATCTGTACTATATCTGAGATAGAATTTGAATGAGTATCAGAATGGCATCCGTGTCTGGAGCGTATCTGAACTGTATCCGATAGCTGAATCTGAATGAGTATCAAAATGGCATCTGTGTCTGGAGTGTATTTGTACTATATTTGAGAGAGAATCTGAATGAGTATCATAATGGCATCCGTGTCTGGAGCGTATCTAAACTGTATCTGAGAGTGAAATTTGAATGAGTATCAGGATGACATTCGTGTCTGGAGCTTATATGAACTGTATCTGAAGATTGAAGTCTGAATGCGTATCAGAATGGAATCCGCGTCTGAAGCGTATCTGAACTGTATCTGAAAAGCCTTTGAACATTGTTAATGGTAGCTATTGATTAACCTTATCCCGAAAAGCGTAAAATGTTAGCTAATATGCAATGTCATGTTGTATGAAATGCAAGGTATAATGCATTCGTGTTATCGATGTTCATGGTATATGGATGTGATGTATGCGAATGTGAGATAATCTCCTGCACTGCTCGTTGGAATGGGGAAAATAAATCCATGATTGTTGCTGAGGATATGGAGTGTAAGTCTTCATGTTGTGAAGTTGAAGTGTTGATGAATTTCCTTTTAGAGAAATAAACTCTATTATAAGGGGAATGACGTGTACAGCTTGTAAAATCCTGTTGGAGAATCCTAAGAAATTGGACGACTTCTACTGGGGATTGATAACTGGACACTCTGTTCTGTTGGGGATTAAACTGCACATTACGGGGGATTTTATGGAAACAGCTTGGAGAGATTTCCCTATCTCTTAAAGCCATCAGTGATTGTCTTTTCTATTTTGTTCATTTTTAAACAGTAATTATGTTCAAATGCATATGTTCAAAAATAAATCATTGGACGTTTTTGTAAACAAAACACAAGAGTAAAGAAAAACATATAGTTTTGCAATTTCAAAGAGATATCTTTGTATTGACTTTAGTAAGTATTTTTGTACAATGAGACTGACATTCTAGTAAGAGAATACCATCGTAAAAAATGAAAATTTGATACAAAGAAAAGATAGCTATGTGAAATAATCCCAAGGGGTTTCCATTCTACTATAGCCTTCGTGTCTCTGAGCATCTTATCTATTTGTTGCCTTGTCCGAAGCTGATTAAATTGATCAAAATTGTCGAGTTTGCAGGTTGTCCGTAAGGTGATCCAACGGGACATAGTCATACACTTTAATTCCCTAACTTTTTCCTGGACCGCCTTTTTGGGTTTTCAGTCCACCGAGATACCCTTTTTTGCCCAAGTCGCCCTTTCGGGTTTTCAACTTGCCAGGTGTACATATTTTTTTATTTTATCCCTAATTTTTGCCCGAACCTTTTTGGTTCGCCGGGATGCCCTTGTTTTTCCTAGGTGTATCAACCTAGCGGGTCTCTTATGCATAGTATCTTTTGACTATGTCTACGTTCATAGGCTGTGGTAGGTCGTCGCCATCCATGGTGGTCAGAATCATTGCTCCACCAGAGAATATGTTTTTGATTACAAATGGTCCTTCGTATGTAGGAGTCCATTTGCCCATGGGATCACCTTGCGATAGTATGATACGTTTGATCACCAAATCCCCAACTTGATATACTTGGCGTCTGACCTTTTTGTTGAAAGCCTTGGTCATCCGTTTTTGATACATTTGACCATGACAGGCAGCAGTAAGCCTTTTCTCATCAATCAAGTTTAGCTGATCAAGTCGAGTCTGGATCCAATCTTCTTCATTTAGACCTACATCCTTCATGATTCTCAGAGAGGGGATCTGGACCTCAATAGGCAAGACAACTTCCATACCATATACCAAAGAGTAAGGTGTTTCCCCGGTTGATGTGCGCGATGTGGTACAATAACCATGGAGAGAGAATGGTAGCATCTCATGCCAGTCTTTGTATGTGACTGTCATTTTTTGTATGATCTTTTTGAAGTTCTTATTTGCAGCTTCGACAGCACCATTCATCTTGGGCCGATAAGGGGAAGAATTGTCATGTTGGATCTTGAATTGCTCGTACAAGGCGATGATCATGGTATTGTTTAGATTTGTACCATTGTCTGTGATGATCCTCTCTGGGATACCATACCGACAGATGAGATTCTTCTTAACGAACCAGGCTACAACATTCTTGGTAACGGAAGCGAAAGAGGCTACCTCAACCCACTTTGTAAAATAGTCAATGGCCACTAAGATGAAGCGGTGTCCATTAGAGGTTGTTGGTTTGATTTCCCCAATCATATTGATGCCCCACATAGCAAAGGGCCAAGGAGCCGTCAAGACATTCAGAGGAACCGGAGGTACGTGCACCTTGTCAGCATAAATTTGAAACTTGTGGCAGGTTCGGGAGTGTTGATAGCAATCTGCTTCCATGTTAGACCAGTAATAGTCTGCCCGTAGGATCTTCTTTGCCATCGTATGTCCGCTGGAATGAGTGCCAAAAGTTCCCTCATGTAGATCAGCCATGATATTTTCCGCTTCAACTCTGTCTATGCAACGGAGCAAAATAGAGTCATGGTTGTGTTTGTAGAGAATTCCATTACTAAGGAAGAACTTGGCAGAGAATCTCCTTAAGAACTTCTTATCATTGACTGAAGCTCCTTCCGGATATTCTTGAGCCTCGAGATACCTCTTGACTTCGTGAAACCAAGGCCAGTCCACTACTTCTTCAGTATTAATATCGTGAAAGTGAGTTGGTTCATCGATTCATTCAATGGTGATCTGGGGAGCCTCGTTATCCCATTTAAGTTTAAACATGGATGACATTGTGGCTAGTGCGTCTGCTAGCTGATTTTCTTCTCGCGGGAAATGCTTGAAGGTAATCTTCTCAAAATGTGGGATCAATGTCAGCACATGTTCTTTGTAGGGGATAAGTTTAGGGTGTTTGGTGTCCCATTCTCCTTTGATCTGGCTGATGACCAAAGTTGAATCTCCGAATACATTTAAGGATTTGATCCCCAAATCTATGGCAGCTTTGAGACCAAAGATGCACGCTTCGTATTCTGCCATGTTATTTGTACAATTGAAGCGGAGTCTTTCCGTAAAGGGGGTATGACATCCTTCAGGAGATATGAGTATAACACCTATACCATTGCCGAGTGAGTTGGACGCCCCATCAAAAACCAGGGTCCATCGGGATCCTTGTTTAGGTCCGTCATATGGTCTTAATTCTTCATGGTTGTTTACCATCATGATGTCTTCATCTGGGAATTCGAACTTCATGGACTGGTAGTCTTCTACAGCTTGGTGATCAAGGTGATCAGCTAGTACACTGCCCTTTATTGCTTTCTGGGTAGTATATTGTATGTCATATTCTATCAGGATCATCTGCCATCTCGCTATTCTCCCAGAGAGGGCAGGCTTCTCGAAGATGTATTTTATTGGATCCATTTTAGATATTAATAAGGTAGTATGGGTCAGCATATACTGTCTTAGTCGGTGAGCAGCCCATGCCAGAGCGCAGCAAGTTTTCTCAAGCAGTGAATATCTTGTTTCACAGTCGGTAAACTTTTTCCTCAGGTGATAAATAGCGTGCTCTTTTCGGCCAGACTCATCATGCTGCCCCAGCACACACCCCATTGAATTTTCCAAAATAGTCAGATACATGATTAATGGTCTTCCCTCGACTGGTAGCATCAAAACAGGAGGCTCTTGTAAGTACTCTTTGATCTTGTCGAAGGCAGTTTGGCACTCATCATTCCATTTGACTACTTGATCTTTCTTCAGTAATTTGAAGATTGGTTCACAAGTAGCTGTCAGGTGAGAAATGAATCTGGCAATGTAGTTTAAACGTCCCAAGAATCCTCTGACTTCTTTCTCAGTACGAGGAGCATGCATCTCTTGTATCGCTTTCACCTTGGAAAGATCTACTTCAATACCTTTACCGCTGACGATAAAGCCTAGGAGGTTACCAGACCTCACTCCAAATGTGCATTTATTTGGGTTCAACCTCAGCTTGTATTTCTGTAACCTCTCAAATAGTTTCTGTAAATGGTCAAGATTCTCTTCTTCTGTTTGAGATCTAGCTATCATGTCGTCCATATAGACCTCTATTTTGTGATGTATCATGTCATGAAATAGAGCTACCATGGCATGCGGATAGGTTTCCCCAGCATTCTTCAGCCCGAATGGCATAACCTTGTAGCAAAATGTGCCCCATTGTGTGATAAAGGTTGTTTTCTCCATGTCCTCAGGTGCCATTTTGATTTGGTTGTAGCTTGAGAAACCGTCCATGAAGGAAAACACTTTATGTTGTGCCGTATTGTCAACTAGAATATCAATGTGGGGAAGTGGGAAATCATCCTTAGGGCTCGCCTGATTCAAATCTCTGTAGTCCATGCACATTCGTACCTTGTCGTCCTTTTTGGGCATGGGAACAACATTGGCAACCCATTGTGGATAGGAAGTGACGGCCAAGAATCCAGCGTTGAATTGTTTCATGACTTCTGCCTTAATCTTCTCTGACATGTCTGGTCGCATGCGGCGGATCTTTTGCTTTACCGGTGGGCAGTCTTTTTTTGTATGTAGACGATGTACTACGATATTTGTATCAAGTCCCGGCATGTCTTCGTACGACTAGGCAGAGACCTCCACATAATCCCGTAGCAATTGAATCAGATTCTCTTTGACACTAGGTTCTAGCTTGGCACCCACCTTGACTTCTCTTTTGTCTTCTTCGGTACATAGGTTAATTGTGTCCACTGGTTCTTCGTGAGGCTGAATGGTCCTCTCTTCTTGTTGTAGTAACCTGGCGAGTTCCCATGGCACTTCACAATCTTCCTCACCTTCGTCTTCGGCTTGGTAGATTAGATTTTCATAATCACAGAAGGCCATAGTAGAGTCATTACCCATGGGATCCTGAGTGGATGTAAAGTTTCATTTTGAATGTGAGTGTGTGTAACAGTATAGCTATCTTTGAAAGAAATGAAAAATGTAAAAAAGAAAAACAATGAGCATAAAGTTTGTATGCAAAAAACGTCCATGATTCATTGATGTCATATGGAAATGAGATAATAACCCTTACAAATGGACCATTGTGCCTCGGGTAAGACACAAGGTTTTAAGAGTCTGAATTGTTTTAATATTACAGATCCGACAAAATTTAAAGACAAATTACTGTGGGATAAAAGTGATCGGGACAAAATCTCTAGCTTCCTAGTTATTGATCCCTCCACTGACAGTTGGGAAAATCAATTCCTCCAGTTTATAGTTGCCTTCATCATCCTCCATGGTTTTTACTTCGCAATTGCTGATCTTCAAGGGTGGTCCTCCGACACGAGCACGTCGTATAGCTTTCTGGGCTCCTGAAGTGAAACCCAAACAAAATTTTCCAGATTTGTATGGGATATCTTGGAGTTGGCCCTAAATAGTGCACCCACCTTCTTCTATCACTGCCTTGGCGTCCTTTAAAGATGACATTTTGAGCGGAGGCCTTGTAATCTTGGGGACTTGAGAAACAGCCTTGGTGAATTCCACAGTCTGCGGGACTTCTTCAAAGTGCTGGAATGGAATTTCAATAAATTCACCATCTAATTCCACATATCTGAAGGAATTTAGATGGTTGGCCATATACTCTTCTTCTCCATGAACAGTGATGATTTTCCCTTGAATTGGATATTTTAGCATTTGATGCAACATAGAGGTAACAGCACCAGCATTGTGAATCCATGGTCGGCCTAATAAGCAAGAGTATGAAGGGCGAATATCCATTACATAAAAAGTTGAATCAAATGTTTGTGTTACAACTTTTATGGGGATGTCTACTTCCCCATGCACCATCCTTTTTGAGCCGTCAAAGGCCCTCACTACTATGTTGCTAGGCTTCAAGACCAATCCTTCACAGTCGAGCCTATCGAGAGCCTTTTTAGGAAACACATTCAGAGACGAACCGGTATCCACCAAAACATGAGCCAAGGTCGTGCCACTGCATTCGACTGAGACATGCAATGCCTCGTTATGCTTCCTCCCCTTGGCGTTAAATCAACATCTGAAAAACCTAAACCATTACCTGCGGTCAAGCTGGCTACGCAATCTTGGAACTGATCGGCAGATGTTTCTTGGGGTACATGGGCAGTTTTAAGGAATTTTACCAAGGCCTTTGCATGAGCCTCGGAACATAATAATAAAGCCAGCATGGAAATTTTTATGGAGTTTACCCCAATTGCTCGACTATGTTGTAGTCGCTTCTTGTTATGATCTTTAAAATTTCCTCAATCTCTTTTCGGTAGGTCTCATGGATAGCTACTGATTGTGCCTTCGTCCGGACAGGCTCAACCAGAATACCTTTACCTCGAGTCTCGGTTGACTCGGCAGCCAGAATGTCAGTAGGGGTGATAACATGGATTGTAACAGTTTTGTAAACAGGAGTATTAGTAGAGATGATTGCAGGACTGGGAATAGCCTTTGGAAGAGCAACAATAACAGGAATGACTATGGGTCTAGAAACAGCTTTTGGAGGAGAAATTTCTGGAGAGAAAACCCTTCCACTTCGGGTTATCTTACTAGTCCCTGTGATATTACTAACATCAGAGTCAACTTTCTCAGAACTTGAATCTTCAACAGCTGGCCAATCTTGCTTGATACTGTGGTAGTAGACATCACCTCTATAATTCCATGGGACGGTTTTGTCTGACGAATACGGGATTGGTCCAGGAATTGTAATTATCAACGGAGCTACTTTAGGAAATGATGTAATACTAACGGGTCTTTTGGTGGAGGCCCTGGAAGAATTGTCGGAAATGGTCACGATGGGAACATCATTATAAGGAACAGTTGGAATTGAAGTCTTCTCGAAAAAAATCTCCTTGTTATCTATTAGGCATTGAACGCATGCTTTTAACAACGGACAGCTGATTGGTGAGGATAAACAGAAATGACAGCTTTCATCACAGCCTGGGAATACACCGGCATTCAACAAGTTCTTTTTGATAGTCTGGAGTGGGGTCACAAGTTCATCATTTGAAGTTACAAACATATCTTCTTCAACGGAATTGATATCATGGCCGTGCTTGGGCATAGGGGCAGTAATGACATTGGGAATTTCTGGCGCATCAAATTCAATCTCTTTGGCTTCAAGAAGGTCTTGTACTTTGTTTTTCAGATCCTGACAGTTCTTAGTGTCATGGTCGGGGCTCTCAGAATGGTATGCACAGCGGGCATTAGGATGATAGTGAGGAGAGGTTGTGTTAGGATTCTTTGGAGCCTTTTCCAAAGTCACTAAGTTGGACCTTAACAAATATGGCAATACTTGAGATAGTGTCATATTAATTTGGGTGAAATGTCTGACTGGTCGTTCCGTTCTTGGCTGGTTACTTCTTTGCTAGACAGGTGCGGGTTTAGGAATCATGACAGCCCCCACCATCGGACGGTGTTCAGCCCTATCTTGATTTCTCTGAGGATATACAACAACAACTTCTTTCATTCTAATGAATGGTTTCCTTACAGCAGCAAAGGATGCATCTTTTTGAATCTTTCCATTCTTTATCCCAGCTTCCACCCTTTCTCTGGTCAATATCAATTCAGTAAAACCTATCGATGAACTCCCAATTAAGTGATTGAAGAAAGGACCGGACAAGGTGACCAAAAACATGTCTATTAATTCTCTTTCAGATAGGTGAGGTTAGACTCTTCTTGCTAAGTCCCTCCATTTTTGCGCGTAGTCTTTGAAGCCTTCACTTGAAACCATGGCCATACTCTGGAGTTGAGTACGGGTGGGCGTAAGATCAACATTGTATTGGTATTGTTTGTAAAAGGCGGTGGCCAGATCTTCCCAGTTATGAACATTGGCTCTTTCTAACTGATAAAACCAATCAAGTTGAGTTCCAGACAGACTGTCTTGGAAGAAGTGTACCCATAAATCCTTGTCAGTGGTATTAGGCTGGATTTTCCTCACATAGGACCGGAGATGCATTTTGGGACATGAAACTCCATCGTATTCGGCGAACATCGGTGCCTTGAATTTTGGGGGAATGACAATCCCAGACACTAGACCCAACTCCTCAAAGTCCAATCCAGGCACTTTTTGAATTTCCATTGCACTTAATCGTTCTTCCAGATGCTTATACTTATCGTCGGCTGGAGTATATTGTTCTTCAGAATAATCTTCTTCTTCCTCTTCCTCTTCTGAATCTGGCTGGACAATTGCTTCCTTGCCTTTCCCATCTTAATTGTCTTTCTCATCATATGATGTTGCAAAGTCTAAGGTCCTTCTTACCTGTCCTTGGAATCTTCTTCCCATATTTAGAGGTACCAGTTCTATGCCCAGGAGAAGAAGGTTTTAGAGCTCACAAAGCAGCTTCATGAGGAAAGAAGCCTTAATGTCTATCTCGACACAAAGAGGAAGTGTTGTACCCCAAAATTTTCCCTCCCATATTCTTCAAGGTTTATCAAGAGTCATCTCCAAATGGTTCAAGATTTTCTCAAGGATTGCACAGTCCCGATGCCTCCTAAGCCAGTCAAAATTAGGGTTTTGGTTCTCTCAAGGAATTTGAGGTTTTCAGTGGCTCAATCAAGTCCTATAGGCCTATATATATTGTCAAGCATCTACATGTCAAGTCTCAAGGCTCACGGTGCCAAATTCCATAGTCAAAAGCCCTATTTGAGCTACAGTCAACTGCAGGGGCAAAATGGTCATTTTACAGTCAAAAGTCAAAAATTTTGGTCAACATCTTATTTTGAGCCCACAATCATCATTTGATCAAGTCTTGATCGTGATTCCACAAGCATGGCTCAAAAATCATCAAGATGCCAAAAGTTACTATTTTTGGACAGCAGAAAAGTCAATTGTAACTTGACCAAGGCATAACTTTTTCATGGTTCATCAGAAAAATCCCATCCAATGCTCATTTTGAAGGGGATGACATTTCCTACAACTCATCTTCACACTCCAAGTCCAATAAATGCTCTCAGAAAAAGTTATCAATTTCTACATTATAGGTCAATTTCAAAAGTCAACAAAAAGGCACTTTAAGTCAAAGACCATAACTTGAGATTGGTAAATCCAAATGATATGGGACCAAAGGAATTGGTTAGAGGACTTCAAGACCTTTCCAAAATGTCCAAGAACATGTTCATATGATCAAAATTGAGCAAGATATGCATTGGAGAAGTTGGGAAATTTTTGTGAATTTGCAAAAGTCAACTTTGCTCAAAACACTTTGTTTTGCTAATGGGCCTCAAATTTCTTCTTGAAACCTTATCCATGGCCTATGCACGACCCATCAAGCTTAAATTGATTTATTTTCTTATTTTTATTAATTAATTGGATTTTTAATTGATTTTAATTCATTTAATTAATTTAAAATGTAGAAAATTCAAAGATATGGTTTTTCAATCTTTTCATGAAGCAAATATGACCTACAAGAGCTGGCAAATTCGTGTGCACATCAAGGGGACAAAAATCTCCAAGTTTGGCAAGTTTTTCCAATAAAAAAGATTGAAAAATATTTAATTTTCAATCAAATATACAAACATCAATTCCATGGATTTCTTGGCCAAGATTTAACCTAGTTCCATTCTACTATATATGTACAAGTCAACCCTAATGCATTGGGCGGGATTTTGCTGCAGAAAAACCATAATCACATTCAAGAAAATTCAAAGAAAAGTGAAAATTGTTTTCCAGGTTCCAGGCCAATTCAAAGCATTATAGTGATTCAAATACATTGCTAGAACTCCCAGAAACGTATTGGAATCAAAACCAAGTGCTAAGGCCTAAGAAACCGCTCTACACGAACCCACGGTTTGCACATTTTTTTCATAAACGAAACTCATGATTCATGCATGTTTAATATGATTTCTTGTTGGTTTTGCATTGCTAGCACTCACAGGAAACTAATGGCATAAGCTAATTGGATTATAAGGCGCAGAATCGAAAGTTGCCATTGGAGAATTTTAGGGTTCTTGAGTTCTTGAATTAGGGCTTTCCAAATCCAGTAAAATTCGAACCTCTAATGCACATGGTTGAAATCATTGCAACCAGACGAATTGAATGCCATGCTCGCGAAATATTTATATAGCCTAGGGAGCTAATCGCTATTATTCGTGGATGCAGGTTGTGGGGGTTAAAAACCCCCGCTATCTATTTGTTCTTTTTGCAGGCAAACGAGGAAGATGATTGCGTGTTGATTCATGATTGGAACATTTGAAAACGCGTGCGTGTTTTGCTTTTGTGCAGCGTCTGAATTAATTACCTATTAACTATTATTATTATTATTTAATTAACTTAATTAACATTTTTCATAATAAATTCAGACAACTAAAAAATGTAAATATTTTTATTAATATTATTATTTATTGATTTCACCTTAATTTAATTATTTTTGTAAATAAATTCTAATTAATTTGTTTAGTTGTTTTAATTAGGTTTAATTTTGACCTTTTTTACAATAAATAAAACAAATTTAGAATTAGGGTTTTTCTTTTGACAATTTTAATTCCTTTTATTTTATTTTCATAACAAACATAAAAAACCACAAAAATACTTTTTCTTGTAATTATTTAATTAATTAGTAAATTAGGTTTAAGATTTAATTAATTTCAAAAAAAGACCAAATTCCATTCTTTTCTCAAAAAAAGGGTCAAAACCCTAAGGACGTCCCCGATTCAATTTCTTCCGCGCATTATTATTATTTTGATCATACTTATGTATCTGCTCCAAGAATGTAATAGATAATTAGGATTTTTATCGCTTCCTTTATTTTCTCGCATTTATTTTCAAGGGTTATGTTTTTGGCGATGTAAATACCCGACGCCTTGTAATAGCGTAGATTCACTTTCCGCAATTTATTTTCCGCACAATTATTAACTGTTAACTATGCATGCAAGACTTGTTTGAAAAATAAAACCAACTCGTAGCTCACCATAATACTTGTGCAAAGATAATCTTAACATGAAACCTGACACACATGCACATGCCACTCCTAGGGTACGCCTCACTTGGTTACCTCGACGTGGTCATTGAGTATAGGGTGTTTTAGAGGTCGCCCTCCTGTCTAAAGATCCATTTGCCTCGAAACGGTTGCCTCGGATAAAAAGGATCTAGGACATTAGGGTTACCGCTAAGGCGTCCTACTATTGCTTTGGTGACCACACATGTCCCTATAATCGAATTGACCCGAAACTCCAACGACGGTGCTACCTACTTCTCAATAGTGGGATAGTACTGTCTAAAGGACATTTACACAGCTTAATTTCTTTAGAGTAGGTAGATTTCTCCTGGGTACTTTCTCTTTCAAAAACAAAAAAACAACTTTTCGCACCTACACTTTCAAACAAAAGTTTTCAAACAAATACTTCATACACTCTTGAGGACTGATACAAGAGTTACTTAGAAGTTTTCAAACTAAACTTTTTCAAAACCCACAAACACAAGAAAAGCAAACATTTTTGAAAACATAGTGAGCAAGTACCTAAGAGCCCGTGGATAACCACGGATAGAAAGGGTGCTAACACCTTCCCTTTTTATAATCTACCTCCCGAACCGAGAAACATCTCGAAAAGGAATTTTGCTGTGCTTTTGTCCTTTCCTTGTTGGAGAAAATAAAAGACGGTGGCGACTCTTGCTTACCGCGACATTTCGCGAACCAGCATTCCAAAACAGTCAGTTCTATTTCCACCGATCACAGGAAGCATCCATGGGAAACTTGATTTTTTTTTGTTTTTAGAATTTTAATTGTAACGCCTAAAAAGGAAATTGTATTTTGAATTCTACTAATAAAATCTTTGTTTCATTTTGGTTTGCAAATTTAAATTTCCCAAAGTCCTTGAAATCATTGCATACGCATCCCACCTATAGCATTGCATAAACAGGTACCATTACAGGCTTCTCATCTTCTTCACTGTTTATTTCAGCAAAAATGTCTTCTGAACAAAGAATCAAAGATCTTCAGGCACAAAATGCCTAATTTCAACAGATGTTCATAACTTTGGCAAAAGGGCAGGAGGATCTGAAAGCCCTCATCCTGAAAGAGAAGAAGAAAAAGAAGAAGGTCTCTGGTGTTTTGAATCTGGGCAGAAGGTTCAGGGGGCTGTTAAAACAACCAGTCGATCTGACCTCCTCATCCAAGGAAGGGAGGAATCAAGAAAGGGAGACAATGGAGAAGGACCATAGCCCTGAAGTTTTTGACAATGATACAGACTACAATGATGAGCAGTATCCTCCCACTGAGGATATGTACAAGCAGTTGGAAGATCGGTTGAGTGCTATGGAAGTCTAGAGAATACCTGGGTTGGATTTTGAAGAACTGGAATTGGTGTCGGGAGTGGTCATCCTGCAGAAATTTAAGGCTCCAGTTTTCGCAAAGTATGACGGAGTGTCTTGCCCAAAACTCCATCTTTGTTCCTACGTAAGGAAAATCCAGCCCCACACCGCTGATAGAAACTTGTGGGTTCACTTCTTTCAAGATAGTCTGTCAGGGACTCAGCTTGAATGGTTCTACCAACTGGAGGGAACCAATGTCCGAAACTAGGAGGATTTGGGTGCTTCTTTTTATAAGCAGTATCGGTACAACATCGACATTGCCCCTACTCGTACTCAACTCTAGAGTATGTCCATGGGTGCAGGTGAAGGCTTTAAGTATTATGCACAGAAGTGGAGAGACTTAGCTGGGAGAGTCCAACCCCTCTTATCTGACAGGGAGTTGGTTGACATGTTTCTTGGGATGCTATCTGGTCCATTCTTTAATCATTTGATTGGCAGCTCATCAGCTGGTTTCACCGAGCTGATATTGACAGGATAAAGGGTAGAGGTTGGGATTCAGAGCGGTAAAATACAGAAAGTAACCTCTTCGAGTTCAGTAAAGAAGCCTTTCACTGGTAAGAAGGAGGCCAGTGCAATCTATAGCCCAAGAGGTCAAAGCAGAGCTGAACACCGTCTGACAGTAAGTGCTGTAATGATACTTAGGCCTGCGGCTGCTCCATAATGCAACAATTAACAAAGGGTAGAAAGACCAAAAAGGCAGTTTACCAAGATTAACATGACATTGACAGAGGTTCTACCCCATCTGCTGAGATCCAACTTGGCAACCTTGAAAGAGGCTCCCATGAATCCTAACACCACGTCTCTTTGGTAAAATCCAAACGCTTGGTGTGCCTACCACTCTGAGAGTTCCGGCCATGATACAAATGATTGTTGGGCTCTAAGAAATAAGGTGCAAGATATGATTGAAGCCAAAGAGATTGAGTTTGATGCTCCGGAGAAGCCCAATGTCATAACTGCTCCCATGCCTAAGCATAACCGAGGAGTTAATGTCGTTGATACTGATCAGTTTATGACCTTAGTTGATGAAGTTTCTACTCCCCTTATGACTGTTAAGAAGAATTTATTGTTGTCCGGTTTATTTCAGGGTTATGGTGAAGGTTGCCATATGTGTTCATCTCTGCCTTCTGGTTGCTATTTGCTGAAGACAGGTGTCCAGCGCCTGATGGACAACAGAGAAATTTTGTTCGAGAAAACTTTGATCCCAATTGTTTCATTCGAAGATGTTGCTATTATAACCATTTCTGCCAATCCTTCCAAGGTCTCCTCGAGAAGATCTGTTAGGATTACACCCGCTCCAAGAGTTGCTTCGTTAATAATCACCTTTCCTGGTCCTGTCCCGTATGCCTTGGACAAAGTTGTCCCTTGGCATTATGGCACCGATGTTTACTATCATGGCGTTAAACAAGATCTGAAGAATGAAGAGGCTGATCCTGATGCCAGTAACATTGTCGGGACCAGTAAGATTACCAGAAGTGGAAGGGTTTTCTCTCCCGAGATTTCCCCAAAGACTGTCAATAAGCCCGTTGTTATTTCACCTACTATTCCTACTGGTACTTCAACTGCCACTCCTGTTCTTAATCCAATTGTCACTCCTGCCTTCGAGTCATCTGGGACCCGAGGCAAAGAAGTTATAGGTGAGCCTGTCCGGACGGGGCACCTAGAAAGATTGTCGTAGAAGCCTCTAAGCAAGAGATAGAGGAAATATTAAAAATAATTAAAAAGAGTGACTACAATATGGTCGAGCAGCTGGGGCAGACGCCCTCAAAGATATCCATGTTATCTCTGTTGTTGTGTTCTGAGGCCCATGTGAAGGCTTTGATCGCATTCCTCAAGACTGCGCATGTGCCGCAAGAGACCTTGGCTGATCAATTCAAAGACTGTGTAGCCAGCTTGACTGGTGACAATGGGTTGGGTTTCTCAGATGCCAACTTGACAACGAAAGGGAGGAAGCATAATGATGCTCTACATGTCTCGATCGAATGCAGGGGCACCACTATGGCTCATGTGCTGGTGGATATTAGGTCTTCGCTGAATGTTCTGCCTAAGAAGGCTCTCGATCGGTTGGATTGTGAAGGTTTGACCTTAAAGCCTAGTAATATTATGGTAAGGTATTTTGACGGGTCGAAGAGAATGGTGCATGGAGAGGTGAACATCCATGTTAAGGTAGGCTCTCAGACCTTTGAGTCCACCTTTTATGTGATGGACATTAAGCCGTCATAGTCTTGTTTGTTAGGTCATCCTTGGATCCATGAAGCTGGGGCTGTTACTTCTACACTGCACCAAATGTTGAAATATCTGGTGAAGGGGAAGATTATCATTGTGCATGGAAAAGAGGAGTATATGGTGATCCACCTGAACTCCTTCAGATATGTGGAGATGGACGGGGAATTCATAGAGACTCCTTGTCAAAACTTTGAAGAGGTTCCCCAGATTTTGGCGTCAACCGAAACTACCACCAGCACTAAACCTCCTCTGAAGATGGCTTCTCTCAAGGATGCCAGAGCGGTAGTTGAGGAAGATGGGTGTACCAACTAGGGACAACTCCCTGATTTTACTCACAAAACTGACAAGTTTGGTTTGGGCTTTACTTCAGAAGCTCAAAGGGCAGTTCGACGCGCTCGAGCTGGAGGACCTCCCCTACGCATCAGCAATCATGGGGTCAATGCTATTGAAGACAGTGAGGAAGACTCTGATATTGACAGTTGGATATACCCGACTACCAACGATGGACCGAGTAATTGGACGGCCAGAGATTTTATACCAGTTTCTTTTATTCCGCAGTAATTGTCTTACTTATTTTATGAATTTGTAATAAACAATTTAAACTTTATGGCCTTGTGTCTTACCCGAGGCACAATGGTTCTATCTGTGAGGGTTATTATATGTGATTTCATATATCATCAATAAAACATTGGAAGTTTCTTTACATTCAAATTTTGCGCTCTCTGTTTCTCTTTTCTGCCTTTACTTTATTAATACAGTTATGCTCTTACACACACTCACGTATCGAACTGCAGATCCATATCCACTCTGGATCCCATTAATAACAATCCTGCTATTGCCAGTTATGACTTCGAAAATCCGATCAACCAAGCCGAGGACGAAGGTGAGGACGATTGTCAGGTGCCTGGAGAATTGGCTAGACTATTACAACGGGAAGAAAGCGCTATACAGCCTCAAGAAGAGCCAGTTGAGACGATAAACTTGGGCACGGAGGTGGACAGAAAATAAGTCAAGATCGATGCAAATCTGGAGACTAAGATCAAACAGCGATTGATACAGATGTTGCACGCCTACGTTGAGATCTTCGCCTGGTCATGTGAAGACATGCCTGGTTTAGACACTGATATTGTGGTACACTGTCTGCCGACTAAAGAATATTATCCTCTGATTAAACAGAAGGTCTTCCGTATGTGCCCTGAAATGTCAGAGAAGATCAAGGCAGAGGTTATGAAGCAATTTGACGCAGGGTTCTTAGTAGTCACATCCTATCCACAGTGGGTTGCTAATGTCGTTCCGGTACCTAAGAAGGATGGCAAGGTACGGATGTGCATGAACTACATAGACCTGAACAGATCGAGCCCCAAGGATGACTTCCCACTTCCTCACATTGATGTTCTGGTTGACAACACCGTGCAACACAAAATCTTCTCCTTCATGGATGGTTTCTCTGGCTACAACCAGATCAAGATGGATCTTGAAGACATGGAGAAGACAACCTTCATCACACATTGGGGCACCTTCTGTTACAAGGTGATGCCTTTTGGGTTGAAGAATGCTGGGGCAACTTATCAGTGAGCCATGGTCGCCTTGTTCCACGATATGATTCACCATGAGATCGAGGTTTATGTTGATGACATGATAGCCAGGTCTCAAACTGAAGAGGAACACCTTGATCATCTACAAAAGTTGTTCGACAGATTGAAGACATACAAGCTGAGGTTGAATCCAAACAAATGCACTTTCGGGGTAAGGTCAGGTAAGCTTTTAGGTTTCATCGTCAGTGACAGAGGTATTCAGGTAGACCCCGCAAAGGTAAAGGCCATACAAGAGATGCCGGCTCCCTGTACTGAGAAGGAAGTTAGAGGTTTCTTGGGACACTTGAATTATATTGCCAGGTTCATTTCACATCTGACTGCTACTTGTGAGCCCATCTTCAAGATTCTGAAGAAAGATCAAGTGGTAAAGTGGAATGACGAATTCCAGACCGCCTTCGAAAGGATAAAAGAATATCTCCAAGAACCGCCAATTCTGATGCCTCTGGTTGAAGGAAGACCTTTAATATTGTACTTAACAGTGCTAGACAATTTAGTGGGGTGTGTGCTGGGACAGCATGACGAGTCTGGTCGAAAAGAGCATGCAATTTACTACCTTAGCAAAAAATTTACCCACCGTGAGACACGATACTCACTGCTCGAGAAAACTTGTTGTGCTTTGGCATGGGCTGCTCGCCGACTAAGACAGTATATGCTGACCCACACTACTTTGTTGATATCTAAGATGGACCCAATCAAATACATCTTCGAGAAGCCCGCTCTCTCCGTAAGAATAGCAAGATGGCAGATGATCTTAACTGAACACGATATACAATATACAACCCAGAAAGCAATCAAGGGAAGTGTATTAGCTGATCATTTGGCCCATCAGGCCGTGGATGACTACCAGTCCATGAATTTTGAGTTCCCGAACATGAACATTATGCTGGTGACTGACTATGAAGAACCTGGACCGGATGAAGGACCTAAGGAAGGATCTCGATGGACTATGGTTTTTTACGGAGCTTCAAACGCACTTGGTAATGGCATTGGCGCTGTAATCATATCTCCTGGGGGTTGTCATACTCCTTTCACTGCCCGACTATGTTTCAACTGCACTAATAACATGGCGGAGTATGAAGCCTACATCATGGGTCTCAAAGCCTCTATTGACCTCAGGATCAAGTTCTTAAATGTCTTCGGGGATTCTGCCTTAGTGATAAGTCAGATCAAAGGCAAATGTGATACGAAGCATTTGAATCTCATCCCATACAAAGAGCATGTGCTGACATTGCTCCCACACTTTGAGGAGGTAACCTTTGAACATTTCCCACGAGAGGAGAATCAGTTAGCGAACGCGCTAGCTACCATGTCTTCTATGTTCAAAGTCAGGTGGGACAACGAAGCTCCCCGAATCACCATTGAAAGGTTGGATGAAACAGCGCACTCTTGTGAGATTGATACCGAAGAGGTGGCAGACAAACCCTGGTTTCATGAAGTGAAGAAGTACCTTGAGACTCAAGAGTATCCCGAAGGGGCATCTATCAATGATAATAAGTTCCTGAGAAGGTTCGCTGCGAAATTCTTCCTTAGTAATGGAATCCTTTACAAGCGCAATCATGACTCTACCTTACTGTGGTGTGTAGACAAAAGTGAAGCAAATAGGATTATGACAGATCTACATGAAGGTACCTTCGGAACCCATTCCAATAGACATACCATGGCTAAGAAGATCCTACGGGTAGGATACTACTGGTCTACTATGGAAGCAGATTGTTATCAACACTCCTGAACCTGTCATAAGTGCCAAATTTATGCTGATAAAGTGCATGTGCCTCTGGTTCCTTTGAATGTTTTGACAGCTCTGTGGCCCTTTGCAATGTGGGGCATTGATATGATCGGAGAAATCAGGCCTACCGCTTTCAATGGCCACCGCTTCATCCTGGTAGCAATCGAGTACTTCATGAAATGGGTTGAGGCTGCCTCCTTTGCTACCGTTACCAAGAACGTCGTGGCACGGTTTATCCGACATAATCTGATATGTCGGTATGGTGTGCCAGAAATAATTATTACTGACAATGGTACAAATCTCAACAACATGATAATCATCGAGCTCTGTAAACAATTCAAGATACAGCATCATAACTTTTCTCCCTACCGGTCGAAGATGAATGGCATTGTCGAAGCGGCTAACAAGAACATCAAAAATATTATATAAAAGATGACAATGGCATACAAAGACTGGCATGAGATGTTACCATTAGCTCTTCATGGGTACCGTACCTCAGCACGGACGTCGACAGGGGAAACACCCTACTCTCTGGTATATGGCATGGAGGCAGTCCTACCCATCAAGGTCCAGATTCCTTCTTTAAGGATTATGAAAGATGTGGGTTTGAATGAAGACGATTGGATCCATACTCGACTTGATTAACTAAATCTTATCGACAAGAAGAGACTTACTGTTGTCTGTCATGGTCAGACGTATCAAAAACGAATGATCAAGGCTTTCAACAAAAAAGTCAGACGTCAAGAGTGTCAAGTCGGAGATTTGGTAATCAAGCGCATCATACTGCCGCAAGGTGATCCTAGGGGCAAATGGACTCCCACATACGAAGGGCCATCTGTGGTTAAAAACATTTTCTCGGGTGGAGCTATGATTCTAACCACCATGGATGGTGACGACCTTCCTCACCCTGTCAATGCAGATATAGTGAAAAGATACTACGTCTGATCAAAGACTCGCTAGGTTGACTGGCCTAGGAAAAAATAAGGGCTTCGGGAAAAAATAAGGGATGAAAATGAAAATTGTGTACACCCGGCAAGCCGAAAACCTGAAAAGGTAGCTTGGGTAAAAAAGGGTATCCCGGTGGACTGAAAACCCGAAAGGGCGGTCCAGGCAAAAGTTCGGGATGTAAAACGTATCACTATGTCCCATTGGATCATCTGGCGACCAGACCTCAGTATCAATCATCAAGCTCGAACGACACCAATCAATCTAATCAGCTTCGGACAAGCAGCAAAGTGATGAGACGCTCGAAGGCATAGAGGCAATAGCAGAGTTGGAACCCAATTAGATTGTTGCACATAGTTGTTTTCTTTTACACAATATTGTATAGCTTCTATTTTTACAACGGCGTTCTCTTACTAGAGCGTCAGCCTCCTTGTACAAAAATGCCTATTACATGCCAACTTCGAAAATCAATACAAATCATTTTTACAAAACTATGTGTTTTTTACTTTTATGTTTTGTCTTGCAAGAACGTCCAATGATTTATTCTTAACATGTGCATTGAATATGATTATTTCTCATAAATATTTACATAAGAAACGAAAAGACAATTGCTCGTAACTTAAGAAATAGGGGCAAAAACAAGAAATGTCAAACCCGACAGTTACTCTGTCCAGCAGGTACCAGGGTAGAGACAGCTTTGGAGCACAGTCATCAGTACATACGACTTTGTAACATCTACACTCCCCACAAAGTAAAGGTAATCAAAGCATTGATATCAGCTTTCCCAAAACAGGAGGTAATCTCCCCATCCAGGGTCTTTCAGAAACCTGATATCTATATACCCCAGCAAAATTTCATAATCGCAAACAGGTCATAAAATTTGTCTTTCAAGCAGAATTTATTTCTCTGCATACAGAAGCTCAATCTCTAACATAGCTTATTACTTCAGCCACAGAAATTCACCTTCCAACAGAGCTTTTCCCCTGCAGAGCTATTCTTGAACAGAGTCTCTCCCTGGCAGAATAGTCACAAACAACAAGGAGTAATTTTCCAGCATAATCATTTCTGGTCATTAACTCCAGCGGAAGTAGAAGAACCACAGTCCACTACAACAGTCAAGAATGCTATACTCTCCAGCAGCAGTCAGGGATTTATTTTCCCAGACTCGGACATGTCCCAATAGAATTTCATGTTCATACATCATGACATGCGCATACATATCACATACAACATAATCTCATTTATTTTGAGAACATCATCTCATAAGGCATTTCATGCATCACACATATAATTAACCCTGTTATCTTTTCAGGAAAGACAATTATCATCAACAATTCCAACAGTTATACAGGTCATATCTGCAGACAACTAATAAAAAAATCAGTTCCCAAAACCAAATGGGTCAACTAATCTACGTGATCAAATAAAGCAACCCTACTATCCAGGCTTTCATTCTGAAGTAGCCTTACTATCCAAGTTCCTTCCCATAGCCCTACTATCCAGGATTTCATCTCGAAGTAACCCTACTATCCAGGTTCCTTCCCATAAGCCCTATTATCCAGGCTTTCATCTCGAAGCAACCCTACTATCCAGTTTCTTTCTCACAGCCCTACTACCCAGGCTTTCATTTCGAATTAAACCTATGACCCAGGTTCCTTCTCATAGCCCTACTATCCAGGCTTTCATTTCGAAGTAACCCTGCTATCTAGGTTCCTTCCCATAAGCCCTACTATCCATGCTTTCATCTCGAAGCAACCATACTATCCAGGTTCCTTATCATAGCCCTACTATCCAGGCTTTCATTTTGAAGTAACCCTATGACCCAGGTTCCTTCTCATAGCCCTACTATCGATGCTTTCATTTCGAAGTAACCCTACTATCCAGGTTCCTTCTCATAGCCCTACTATTCAGGCTTTCAATTCGAAGTAACCCTACGACCCAGGTTCCTTCTCATAGCCCTACTATCCAGGCTTTCATTTCGATGTAACCCTACGACCCAGGTTCCTTCTCATAGCCCTACTATCCATGCTTTCATCTCGAAGCAACCCTACTATCCAGGTTCCTTCTCATAGCTCTATTATCCAGGCTTTTATTTCAAAGTAACCCTACGACCCAGGTTCCTTCTCATAGCCCTACTATCCAGGCTTTAATTTCGAAGCAACCCTACTATCTAGGTTCCTTCTCATAGCCCTACTATCTAGGCTTTCATTTCGAAGTAACCCTACGACCTAGGTTCTTTCTCATAGCCCTATTATCCAGGCTTTCATTTCGAAGTAACCCAACGACCCAGGTTTCTTCTCATAGCCCTACTATCTAGGCTTTCATCCCGAAGTAACCCTTTTTTTCCGGGTTCCTTCTCACAGCCCTGCCATCCAGGATCTCATTTCGAAGTAACCCTACTATCCAGGTTCCTTCTCCCTTATCTCCAGACAACAGTTTACAACACTGTAAGACCTGGACCCGACCATATACGGTAGATTTCATATTCCCCCAATAAGTTGTTGTGAAGCCTGGAACCTGACCAGATATGCAATTTACTTCCACTTCCTCAATTAGGAGTTAATTACCCAGTAGATTAATGGACAACCGAAGCTCCTATATTTTGTTTTCCCAAGCGTAGATCAACATTCTCCAGCGAAGTCCTCCTCAGTGGCAGATACAGGAATTCTCGCAAAGGAATCTCTTATACAACCAATAGCTTTTTCTGGATGGCATCTTTAAGCCCATCTCCGAAGATTCTACATCGCCTTCCAAATGTCATTTGTAATCCCATTATCGATATCATCGATCAGTATTACTTCATGCGAGTGCAAATTTCTGGGCACTCTAGTGTTCAATCATCTTTCACCTTCAGATCACGAAAGGCAGACCAGTCAATCTACATCCTCAGGCTTAAGAAGATTGAACAGGGGCAGATGTTGTACCCCAAAATTTTCCCTCCCATTTTACTTAACATATGTTCATTGAGATCCTCAACTTGCTCAAGGATGCCCAAGATTTGACCAGACAAACTCTCTCCTAAAGCAATGAACCTCCAACTAGGGTTTCCATTTTCATCAAGATGGGTCAGCTCCAAAGGACTCATATTCTCTCCATAGTCCTAATATGTTCTCAATACCATCCATGTCAAGTTTCATGCCTTGCACAAGAAGTTTGCTCAGTCAACTGCTCAGATGCTTGAAAATCAAGTGTATTAGATCAAAAGTCATTTGTGGCCCACATACAGTCAAACTTCAATCTTTATGGTCAACATCAAAATTTTGAAGTAATATCCATAATTTGATCAAGGGTTGATCATGATTCCACAAGGAATGCTCCTAATTCATCAAAACTCAAAAGTTGATAAATTAGGGTTTCTTAGGAAAAGTCAACCAAACTTTGACCAAGCATAACTTTTTCATACTTTATCAGAAGTTTCTTATCCAAGGCTCATTTTGAAGATAATTTAGTTCCCTACAATTCATCTTCATTCCTCAAGTCCAAGAAATGCACTCATGGAAAGATGTGAATTCAGACATTATAGGTCATTCCAAAAAGTCAACAAAAACGCCTTTTGGGTCAAAGCTCCTTAAATTAACATGGAAGATCCAATTGAGATGAAACTAAATAGGTTGCTTAGGGGAAATCCTAAGCTTTCTAAAAAGTCCAGGAACACCCTCTTAGGATCAAAATTGAGAGAGATATGCATTGTCAAAGTTGGCCATTTTTGGAAATTTGCCCAAAGCCAACAATGCCCAAAATTGCATTTTTTTTTTCCACATGGGTCCATTTTTTTAAGATTGAATCTCAATCCTAGCATGGTCCACGACCTATGGGACCCTCCATGCCTTTTTATTTTTGTTTATTTAATTTATTTTGATTTTTATTCATTTAAAATCAAATAAATTCAAATTAAATCAAATTTGTGGAATAGGATTTGTTTTGCATTGAATTATAGATCTCATATGCTGACAATGATCAAACAAATCGTGCAAGCTCTAAAAAGAAGAGAAAATCTCCAATTTTGGAAAGATTTGAATCAAAACTTCAAGACCAACAATCTTTTGATTCTTTCCAATTTTTATTGACCTAATTGGATTCATTACTTATAGAGAAGCTTTGTGAACCCTAAAAGAGAGAACATGCGCGCAGCCGGCCTCCCAAGAACAAGAACAAAGTTCAACTTTTTTGTGAAAAAGTGCAGATCGAATCTTTCATTACAGGCCATTTCAAGCCATTCCAAGAATCAAAACATATTTCTGGACATCCTCTGAAGCGATTGCAAGCAATATCAAGGCCTGAAGCATCAAGAATCACGCGCTAGCACCTTCATGGTTTGCCCTTTTTTCAAAACTCGGTTACAATGATTCTTACATCATAAACATGTTTTGATTATATATATATATATATATATATATATATATATATATATATATATATATATGTTTGTTATCATATTTGCAACATACTGGAATACTTTGATTGGAGTTTGAGTGCAGGTATGAACATCTGTCATAGATAGGGTTCATGAGCTCGAATTTGGGGTTTCCTTCTCTAGGGAAAATTGGCCCAGATTATGGGTACCACAACACTCGGGGGGTTATTTCCTATTGACCCTTGCCCTTGGTTGGGATTGATATTACTTCTGCTGCATTTTTTATGTTTACAGGTTTGTAGCCACACACAAAAACCGTCACTATAGCCTATAATGACGAGTTCGTCCGTAGGTAAAAGCTCTTTCTAAAACAACAGTCCCTGGGGAAGAAGATGAGGGTGTGGCAGCATACAATTGGCTTGTTTAAAATTCGCGCGTTTTCTTGGGCATAACGTTCTGTTTTTATTATATTCATTTTATTTGATTATATGCATGACTAACAATCCAGCACAGATGGCAAAGAGAGAAGTTTTCAAGGCGTGCGTGTGTAGGAGGTCAGGGGTTCGATCCCTGCCTCCTACATAATATTTTTCCTAATGTTTAACTGCAAATCTGGTACTATCATCCCAAGCGCGCCTACCATACACCTCCACATCTCATTATTGGATCGTCACAAGGCCCAGATCTAACACACCACAAGTGTAGTACATGGTGAACCCTCCAAAGGCCAATGGCACTAGATCAGGCGCATCCTTGGGCCAGCTATTCTGGGCCTGAATAAGTTCAGCATACACCCCCAGGATTATTTTTCATACCAGGCCCATTCTTTTTCTTTTTAATTTCTTATTTCAATTATTTGTTTTAATTATTTTTTTCACAAAAAAATCATTGTTTTTTTTTAATTAAATCAATAAACATAAAAACACAAAATATTAGAATTAGTTTTTTTAAAAATATTTAATTCTATTAATTAATTAGGTTAATTAGAATAACTTAAATTCTTTTTTCTTCATAATTAAAATTAATTAGAAATTAGGTTAATTTGCAAAATCAATTATTTTCTCTCAAAAATCTAAAAATATTTTTTTATTTACTAAATTAAATATCTTTGAATTTAATTTCCATTCCTCGTATTTAATTTCACCGCGCGCATTTATTTCATCATTTTTCAATCAATGTAATTGCTCTGAGTTTGTAATAGTTAACATAGGTTTATTTATTATTTTCATTTACTGTTTTCCCCCGGTTTTTGATTGTGTAATCCCCCTTCCCAAAGCCGTGTAATAGTTAGGTTTTAAATTCTCGCAATTTACTTTCCGCAATTATAAACTGCCTAGATGTATGGATAATAGGATTGAATGGCAAGATAAATCAATTTAAAACAGTAGATAACCCTAATTGTGCAAAGATAATTAACTGAAAAAAGTAGACTAGCACATGCTCACTCCTAGGATTTGCCCCGCTTGGTTGCCTCGGAAATAATGCTCGTGTCCCTCGAACGTAGGGATACCTTAGCAATGACCCGCGATTCAAAGTCGTCATAAAGATCATAGTCCCTACTTGTCCCTCGAGTTGCCTACGAATTAATCTTACGACGAGAGTTCCTTCGAAATGCTAAGGTATCCTTACTTGTTGCCTTCAGAGACCATTTCGTCCCTTCGAACGTCCCTTTAAAATTCCAACGACGGAGCTACCTACTCCTTAATAGTAGGATAGCGCTGTCTAAAGGAAACAACAATGAACAGACCTTTTTTCGAGTAGGTTGAAAACTCCTAAGTACTTGCTCAAAACAAAAACTTTTCACGCAAACACTTTTCAAAAACAGTTTTCAAAATAACTTCGTCACACCCTTGAGGACCGATACAAGGGTTATCACGAAGTAAATAAAACTTTTTCAAAACACACACAAAAGCAATTTCAAAATGAGCAAGTACCTAATAGCCCATGGAAAACCACGGATAGAAAGGGTGCTAACACCTTCCCTTTCTATAATATATCCCTCGTACTCAAACATTCTCGAAAAAGGTTTTTTCTGTTCTTTTCCCTTTTCCTTTGTTGGATGAAATAAAATTTGGTGGAGACTCTTGCTTACCGTAACATTTGCGAACGAAAAATACAAACCAGTATAACAGACGGTTCTGCCACCGTATAACAATACCCTTCTTGCCTTTTGCATAAGGGTTGTTTGTTGCCTTTTGCAAGTGTTCTCAGTTACATTACTCATTGTTTTCTCTTTGTAGTTAGAGTGCAAGTCAGAGTTGGTGTATAACCTTTCTTTCTTCACAATTATTTGAACATACCATACTTTGTGTGTGGCAATTCAGATAATTCCACTCTTGAGGAATTGCACCCCGCTCCGGAGTGAGGGATAATGTATTTCTTTTGCCTTTTACAAACACCAAGTAACTATATTGAAGCCCAACTTTGGTTGGCAACCTCTTAAAGCCCAACTTCGGTTGGCAACCTCTTAAAGCCCAACTTCAGTTGGTAATCCTTTAAAGTCCACCTTCGGTTGGAAACTTCTTGAAACCTAACTTCGGTTATTAACCTTCTTGAAACCCAATTTTGGTGGGTAATCCTTTAAAGTCCACCTTCGGTTGGCACCCTTCTTTCAATGTCGTTTCCAACCCCTGAGTTGTGAGTTGTTTCTTTTCCATCCCCCCGAGTTATGAATGATTTCCTTTCCAACCTATGAGTTATGATTTTATTTGCTTCCCAACCCCCGGGTGGTGGTTTCCAACCCCCGAGTTGTGAATGTTTGTTTCTTTCCGACCCCTAAGTCGTGAGTTTCCAATCCCTGAGTTATGAATGTTTCTTTTCTTACCCTTAAGTCGTAGTTTCCAACCCTTCAGTTGTGAGTACATGTTTTCTGACCCATGTGTCATAGTCTCCAACCCCTGAGTTATGAGTATTTGTTTTCTGACCCTTGCATCATAGTATCTAACCCCTGAGTTATGAGTATTTGTTTTCCGACCCATGCATCGCAGTCTCCAACCACTGAGTTGTGAATATTTGTTTTCTGACCCCTGTGATGTAGTCTCCAATCCCTGAGTTATGAGTATCTGTTTTCCGACCCTTGCGTCGTAGTCTCTAACCTCTGAGTTATGAGTATTTTTTTCGACCCCTGAATCGTAGTTTCTAACCCCTGAGTCGTGGTTTCCAACCCCTGAGTTGTGAGAATTTGTTCTCTGACCCCTGGGTCGTGGTTTCCAACCCCTGATTTGTGAGCATTTGTTTTTCGGCCCCCGAGTCGTGAGTTTCCAACCCCGAGTTGTAATTTGTTCGTTTTCTAACCCTTGAGTCGTAGTTTCCAACTCCCGAGTTGTGATTTGTTTGTTCTCCAACCCTTGTGTTGTGTTATTTGTCTTCTGACCCCTGAGTTGTTACCCAACGGAGTATGTATTCACCTTTTTGCAAGAACGCTTGGTTGAGCATCCATTCCATCTTTCATTTTCCTTTTGCAAATATGCAACACAACTTCTCTTTCCTTTGTGGGAATCCTTCGGGAATATCAATACCATTACCTACTAAAGCTTGTTAGTGGAGGCATACAAAAAGAAAATAAAGTCATAAATACTTCTACCTTTCTCTTCGGAGTGTAAATTTTCTGGTTCTTTTGGTATTTAATCTTATTATACCTATCCGAAAGGCTATCGCCAATCACACTTTCAGGTTTAAGACAATTAAATAGGAACAACTGTTGCACCCAAAAAATTTCCCTCCTAATTTTACTATTATTTAGCTTATGTTTCTCATTTCGTTTGCATCACTTCATTAAGTCATTTGCATAAACATGCATTCATTTAATAAGGCACCTTGGTTCAAAAGGAGCAATAATCATGCCAGTTAGGGTTTCTCATTGGTTTTGAAGTATATATCAAATAAATCATGATTCATCTGGTTCTTTTTTTGAGCATTGAAGTGTGAATTAGGGTTTTGAAGTATGGTTATCATGGATGTCTTCTTCATCAAGCTACAAGGCTATTTTCTCCTTCCCAACATCAAGTTGCAAGGTGGTCTTCTTCAAGGCTAAGGGTTAGGGTTTATTTCCATATGTTTACCTGAAGATTAAAGTTTCATTTTAAAGACATCTTAAATATCTTTCTCTCAATATCTCAAGTCATTTATTCAAGAGGATTAGGGTTTACAACTCATCATGCTTGGTGTTTGATGGTTCATTAACTGAAATATACTTTTATGATCATAGTATCATCTTCATCTTCAAAGTCAAGGCATTATTGTTGTGATGGATTGAAATACAAGTCACGGTACAAGATATGATATTGTGGATTCATATTGTGACCAATGCATTGTTTTTGTTTGTTGCTTCAATTGCAAATTAGCTTAGATTTTGAGAATTTGAAGATAAGTTTGCATTCGAGGATTAAAGTGTCATTTAAGGTATTCATTCAAATTTAAGATTGGATCAAAGTTTGTCAAAGTTGTTTGAGGTTTGCAAAGTTGAAAAGAAAATGCATTTGGATTTCTTAAGGAACAAGCCACAAGTTGTAAGACTTTTACAAGGCATAATCCCAATTCAAATTGCAAGGCATATTCATTCATTAAAAAATTTAGGTTCATTCGAGTGTTATTCATGCTTCATTCATGAGATTCATTCAAATATCATTTAAAAGAGCAAGTTTTATTCAAATTCTCACAAGATATATTCATGGTATGGCAAGTCAAAAAGTGAAAATTACAAGTTTGTTATGCAAACATGAAAAAATGGTTGTGATTTGAGTTTATGAGCAATTTGACCAAAGTCCACTTAAATTAGTTTGTATCTCACATCATGGTTCTTATTCAAGTTTTATTGCAAGATTTGAAGAAAAAAATTACAAGATTTTTTCATTACCAAATAACAAAGGAAGCCACAAGTTTCAAGTACATGAAAAATCAAAGTCCTAAAGCCTATGCTAAACTTAATCTTCAAGCCTTCATAACCAAGCAACAAGCCTTGCACATTAAAAAACTATGACCAAAGATATTGTTTCATGTTGTAAACTCTAAACCAATGCAAAAGCTTGAAGAAAATATGCCCTGCTCCAATCCAGTTCTCCTTTTCCAAACATGTCAAACCCGCTGTTATACTAAACCAAAACTAGACCTGCACATGACAAAAACAACTCCAAATTACCCTGTTGCCACCTCCAAACACCCCTCCTTAAACTCCTCTCTCTCTCTCTCTCTCTCTCTCTCTCTCTCTCTCTCTCTCTCTCTCTCTCTCTCTCTCTCTCTCTCTCTCTCTCTCTCTCTCTCTCTCTCTCTCTCTCTGTCAATCACCATAATCAACATTCAACATATAGAGAAATTTCCAGAAATCTTCATCTTCATCTCTCTGCACACTTCAAACACTCATCTCTTCAACCTGCTTCAGCAACAACAAAACCTTCATCATCTACATCGCAACTGCATCAATGTAAACTCCTTGCACAACACCTCTTCTCCACAGGACAACAACATCGCACGCAGTCACGGAACATCAACACCGCAACGACCTCAACGCAATAAGAACAACAACAACGAAAGCAACAACACAGAGCAGGAGCACATAATCGTAGAAGAAAGAAAAAAAGAAGAGCAAGGACCAGAAGAAGACTGAAAGCTTACCTTCAAACACTCGCCAGAGTCCTTTATCACCTCATCGAAATCACTGCTTCGAACACGTTTTACTCTCTTTTCCTTTACTTGATCTGGTGCAGTGAGTGGTTATTAGGGGTTTGTGATGCTATATTCGCGACCGAACAGTGAAGTGAGCAAGATTCATGTTGGTGGTTAAGTGTTTCAGATGAGTTTTGGTGGTGGTGGTGGTGATGGCGGAGAAGCCACCGATATCGCACAAGCAGAGAAGGTGAATGACGCAGATGATTGAAGAATAGAGGGAGGAGAATTTGTTTTGAAAAGGAATCCAATAGTAACCCTAACTCCCGCCTCAATGATGTCGTTTCACATATTACCCCATGCTCCTTTCCATTTTTCTTTTAATATTAATAAAAACTAATAAAAATTTTGAATCTAAATAATTGAAAATTGAAATAAAAATAATATCATCCTTCACTCTCATTACATCTTCCACATTGTTACTTGTTTTGAGAATATCGTCCACATAAAGCAATAAAATAACAAATGAATTACCAGGTCAAAATATGAAGTAAACATGGTGGTTAAACTGACTTCTAATGAAACGTATGTGTGCAATAAACTTGTCAATTCTCCTATTCCACTGTTGAGGAGATTGTTTCAACCCATATAAAGATCTATTCAACTTGCACACATAATCTTCCTTTCCCTTTTTAACGTACCCTTCAGGTTGTCTCATCATAATTGTTTCATCTAGATCACCATACAAGAATACAATTTTCACATCCATTTGTTCCAGTTCAAGGTCGGACTGTGCCACCATGGCAAGTAACATTCGAATGGACATGTGCTTCACAACAGAAGAAAACACATCATTAAAGTCGAAACCTTCTTTCTGAGTGAAACCCCTTGCAACCAATCTTGTCTTGTATCTTTTTGACGCCACTCATTCGATTCCTTCCTTAACTTTGAAAATCTATTTACAGCTGACTAACCTGGCTCCATCAGGTTTCTTAATCAGTTCCCAAGTGTTGTTATCATTAAGAGATTTCATCTCATCATCTATGGCCTTTAGCCATTCAGTCTTCTTTTGAATACTCATAACTTCCTTATGGTCTTTAGGTTCTTCGTCTAGAACTCACTTATACAGATTAAGGGCATAAGCTATAAGATTTACATACCCAAGTCTCTGAGGTGGCTTGGTGACTCTCCTTGACCTATCTCCTGCCAATAGGTAGTTATCGACAGTTTCCACAACTTCCTTAACATCTTCTGCTTCTTCTTCGACTTCATATGGGATATGAAATTCAGCATCAACATGCTCCACCTCAATAGGAATCTCTACTTGTTCTAGCTTTTCGTCAGATATTTCTGCATTTTGATCAACATCATCGGTTTTCTTGAAAGTCATCTCAGCTTCATTCAAAACTACATCTTGACTGGTGATACTCCTTCCGTGACCTAGCTCTAGGTACCATAGCCTATAAGCTTTGTCTCATTCAGGGTATCCCATGAACATGCATTTCAGAGCTCTATGTTTGACCTTGTCTTGCCTAATGTGAGCATAGGTTACACAACCAAATACTCTTAGTTTGTCGATATCTGGTGGATGTCCCAACCAAACTTCTTCAGGTGTCTTCATGTCTAACACAGTCGAAGGACATATGTTTATCAGATATGTTGTTGTCGAAACAGCCTCAGCCCAAAACACCTTTTTCAACCCAACACTAGTCAACATGCATCTAACTCTCTCCAAAATAGTTTGATTAAACCTTTCAGCCAAACTCTTTTGTTGTGGAGTATCTGCAGTAGTTCTGTGACTTGCAATACCAGGGGCATCACAAAAGTTATCGAAAGCCTCAATGCAAAATTCAAGAGCATTATCGGTTCTCAGCCTCTTGACCTTTCTGGCAGTTTGATTTTCGACCAGAGTCTTTCAACTTTTGAAAATCTCAAAATTTTCATCCTTAGTCTTCTGGATGAATACCCATAACTTTCTGGAATAATCATCTATTATGGATAGAAAATACCTTGCTCTTGAATATGATGGACACCTTGTAGGCCCCCAAAGATCAACATGGATGTAATCAAGGGATCCATGTGTTCTTTGTTTGCCTTTGTTGAACTTTACTCTACAATATTTTCCAAGCACACAGGGTTCACAAAATTTAAGCTTTTCGACTTTGTCTCCACAAAGCAAATTGTGTTTCCCTAATTCGACCATACCCCTTTCACTGACATGGCCCAATCTCATGTATCAAATTTCTGTCTTCAACAAAGGTTTTGTAGATGCAATATTTTTTGAACCACTTACAACTTTAGCCTCAATGGTATATAAGCCTTGCTTCTTCACACCTCTCAAGACTTCCTTCGACCCCTTCATGACTCGTAGGATACTTTTCTCTCCTTAGAAAACATATCATTTCTTGTCGAATTCACCAAGAGAAATTAAATTTCTCTTCAAATCAGGTATATACCTGACTTCATTCAATAACCTTATTGACTCATCATGGAGCTTGAATCTCACAAATCCAACACTTGTAATCTTGCAAGCTTTGTTGTTTCCCAGCAATATAGATCTACCATCTTGATCACATAATTCTTCGAACAAGTCTTTGTTTGGAGTCGTTGCTTGAAACCACAAGAACATCAAATGAGTCAGAATCATATTGAACAATGGTTGCGTTGCCATTATCCTTACCTTCATGATCTTTGAGGCGTTCAGGACACACCTTTCTTGTGTGACCCTCCTTATTACAATGATAGCATCGAATACCAGATGCTTCGCCACTGTAAGACTTCTACCGACTTTTACCTTTCTTCTTGTCGAACTTACCATCCTTTTGCAAGAATTTTCCATTTACAGCCAAACCTTCACCAACCATCAAGGGTTTATGCTCCTTTCGTCCGTTTAAGTCCTTAGAATACAAGGATGATTGAACTTCTTCAAGGATCATGGACTCTCTTCCATATAAGAAAGTTTCTTTGAAGTGAGCATCTATTCTGGGAAAAGCGCACAACAATAACATCGCTTGATCTTCATCATCAATCTTCACATCAATATTTTCAAGATCAAGAATCAACTTATTGAACATATAAAACTTCTCAGCCAACACTGTATCTTCAATCATCTTGAATGATACAAATCTTGCTTCAGGTAGAGTCGATTTACAAGTGATTTGGTCATGTACAAACTTTCAAGTTTCACCAATAACCTTGTCACCGTAGTCTCCTTTGATACCTATCAAAGAACCTTATCACCAAGGCTCAACAAGATTGCATTGTGGGCTTTCTCTATCATCGCCATCTTCTCAGTTGTCGTTAACACATCGTTCATGGCTGCCTCTCCCTTCAACGCTTCTAAACAACCTTGTTAAACCAGTAGGGATTTCATCTTCAAGCGCCACATACTGAAATTGTACACTCTGGTGAACTTTTCAATCTCATACTTTGTTAAAGGCATCTTTTCCATGCTCACCGCACCAGTTTGTTGAGAAAACGATGCCTTGAAAATAAAGTATAAATTGTTTCTTTATGATCAAGAAACAATCAAGGGTAGAAAAGATGGAAAAACAAGAAGAACATAATGAATTGGTTATTAACTATTATTCTTTACTTTCTCTTTAAACAAGATTACAAGTACAGAAGAATAACAAATAACCCTCTCACTCTAAATTAGGATTTGTTGTATGCAATGATCAGAGACTAGTATGTTATTTATAATAAACCTAACATACAAAATTAATGGGCTTTTCACAAATATCTATTACAAGTTGTTGTACCCCAAAATTTGCCCTCCCATATTCTTCAAGGTTCCTCAAGAATGACCCTCAAATTGGTCAAGATTGCTCAAAGGATTGCACAGTCCAAATACCTCCTAAGCCAGCTGAAATTAGGGTTTTGGCTCTTTCAAGGAATTTGGGGTTTTCAATGGTTCAATCAAGTCTCAGTGGCCTATATATATTCTCAAGCTCCTACATGCCAAGTTTCAAGACTCACAGTGTCAATTTGCACAGTCAAAAGCTCTATTTGACCTACAGTCAACGGCAAGGGCAAAATGGTCATTTTGCAGTCAAAAGTAAGAATTTTTGGTCAACATCTTATTTTGAGTACACAATCATCATTTGATCAAGTCTTGATCATGATTCTCCAAGAATAGCTCAAAAATCATCAAGATGCAAAAAGTTACTATTTTTGGACAGCAGAAAAGTCAACTGTATCTTGACCAGGGCATAACTTTTTCATGGTTCATCATAAAAATCCCATCAAATGCTCATTTTGAAGGGGATGACATTTCCTACAATCCATCTTCACACTCCAAGTCCAAGAAATGCTCTCACAAAAAGTTATCAATTTCTACATTATAGGTCAATTTCAAAAGTCAACAAAAGTGCACTTTAAGTCAAAGACCATAATTTGAGATTGCTAAATCCAAATGACATGGGACCAAAGGCATTGGTTAGATGACTTCAAGACCTTTCCAAAATGTCAAAGAACATGTTCATATGATCAAAATTGAGTAAGATATGCATTGGAGATTTGGGAAATTTTTATGAATTTGCAAAAGTCAACTTTGCTCAAAACACCTTATTTTTGCTAATGGGCCTCAAATCTCTCCTTGAAACTTCATCCATGGCCTATGCACGACCCATCAAGCTTAATTGAATTTATTTTCTTATTTTTATTAATTAATTGAATTTTTTAAACAATATTAATTCATTTAATTAATTTAAATTGTAGGAAATACAAAGATTTGGTTTTTCAATCTTTTTGTGAAGCAAACATGGTCAAGATACGCTGGCAATTTCGTGTACCAATCAAGGATGCAAAAATCTCCAAATTAGGCAACTTTTTCCAATCATGAAGATTCAAAAATATATGATTTCCAATCAAATATTTAATCATCATTCCAATGGATTTTTGCTCAAAGATTTGACCTAATTTCAGTCCTCTATATATACACAAGCCAACCCTAATCATGCACACGTGAACAAGCTGCAAACAAAGCCATAACCATATTGAAATTTTCCAAGAAAACTTGAAAACTGTTTTCTATATTCCAGGCCAATTCAAGGCGTTTTATTGATTCTAACACCTTGCAGGGGTTCTCAGGAACGTGTAGCAATCAAAACCAAGCATTGAAGCTCAAGAAATCATCAAGAATAGACCCACGGTTTACACATTATTTTCAGAATCGTAACTCTAAATTCATGAACATTTAACGTGATTTTTTGATTGTTTTGTATTGCTTAAATCCATGTGAAGCTAATGGCATAAGCTAATTGAATTATAGTGTACAGAATCACAAGTTACCATGGACAAATTCTAGGGTTCATAAGCTTTCAAATTGGGGCTTTGCAGTACAAGAAAAATTAAGCCTTGAGAGACCTATGGTTTAAATCATTGAGACCAGACGAATCCAAGGGGACCATCGCGAAATATTTATATTTATCACAGCTCTATTCGCAATTTTTGGTCACTGTAGTTTGTGGGGGTTAAAAAACCCCGCTATCTAATGTGTTTTTATGCAGGCGGAGGAAGAAGATGATGAGTTGTTGATATGCTATTGGACCATTCAAAAAAAGGGCGCACGTGTTTTGTGATACAGCATATTTATTAATTCTTAATATAATGTTTGCTTATTGTTCTTATAACAAACGCGTGCAAATGGCTTGGTGGTTGATGTGCTGGCTTGAAATCATTGGGACCTGGGTTCGAATCCCAGGTCCCCCAAAACATTTCTATTATTTTTCTTTACAAGTTCATATGCAGCTTTCCAATAAGATGTCCATCATACACTTCCAGCTATCAGCGCGCCAAGTGGCCTTAAGCACAAATCCTGCGGCCAAAGATGAAGGATCATGGTACTCCCAGTCAACACGCACCATGGAGAAGCTAGAAAGTCAACAAGGCTATGGGCCTGAGAATTGGCAAGGAAACCTCCTTAATGGGCCAGCACCCCCCCTGGTTTCATTATTTTCTTATTTTCTTTCTCTTTTATATTTTCTTTTAATTAGTTTACTAATTATTATTATTATTATTATTTAATTAACTCACAAATTATTATTTTCATAATAAATTCAGCAAAACTAAAAATGTAAATATTTTTATTATTATTATTTATTAATTTCACTTTATTTTGTAAATAAATACTAACACAAATTAATTTAGTTTAATTAGGGTTAATTTTAACTTTTTCTCAATAATTTTAAATCAACATAGAATTAGGGTTTTCTTTTGACAATTTTAATCCTTTTATTTTATTTCTTTAAAAACCTAAAAAACTCAAAAATATTTCTTTTATTTCATTAATTAGAATTAGGTTTAATTAAATACAAAAAGGACCAAAAACTTCTTCCTTTCTCAAAAAGGGTCAAAACCCTAAGGACTTTTCCGATTTAATTTCTATTTCGCGCATATTACTTTTGATCATATTTATGTAATTGCTCCGAGGATGTAATAGCGTAATTAGAACTTTTTATCGCTTTATTTATTTTCTCGCATTTACTTTTCAAGGGTTGTTCTTTTGGCGATGTAAATACCCGACGCCTTGTAATAGCGTAGATTTACTTTCCACAATTTACTTTCCGCAACTATTAGCTGTTATGCATGACAAGACTTCTCTGAAATTAAAATCAATCTGTAGCTCACCATAAGATGTACAAAGATAACTTAACATGAAACCTGACACACTCGCACATGCCACTCCTAGGTTATGCCTCACTTGGTTGCCTCGACGTGGTCATTGAGTATAGGGTGTTTTAGAGGTCGCCCTCCTGTCTAAAGATCCAAGTTGCCTCGAAACGGTTGCCTCGGATAAAAAGGATCTAGGACATTAGGGTTACCGTTAAGGCGTCCTACTATTGCTTTGGTGACCACATGTCCCTATAATCGAATTGACCCGAAAACTCCAACGACGGTGCTACCTACTTCTCAATAGTGGGATAGCACTGTCTAAAGGACATTTACACAGCTTAATTTCTTTTGAGTAGGTAGAGGTTCTCAGGTACTTGCTCTTTCAAAAAAACAAAAATACTTTTCGCACCTACACTTTCAAACAAAAGTTTTCAGACAACACTTCATACACTCTTGAGGACTGATACAAGAGTCAAAACGAAGTTTTCAAACAAAACTCTTTTCAAAACCCACAAACACAAGAAAAGCAAAACATTTTGAAAACATAGTGAGCAAGTACCTAAGAGCCTGTGGATAACCACGGATAGAAAGGGTGCTAACACCTTCCCTTTCTATAATCTACCTCCCGAACCGAGAAACATCTCGAAAAGGAATTTTGCTGTGCTTTTGTCCTTCCCGTGTTGGAGAAAATAAAAGACGGTGGTGACTCTTGCTTACCGCGACATTTCGCGAACCAACATTAAAAACAGTCAGTTCTATTTCCACCGATCACAGAACTGGCGACTCTGCTGGGGACATCTAAATAAGTGAGGTATACCTTAGGATTAGATCATTCTATGTTTTCAATTGCATGCTTTGTATGATTTATATTTGTGGGCTTGTATTGGAGTTTCATAGATCCTAACCCGGATCTGGGGCACCCTTGTTTAGGTAAGTAGCAATAAACTGTGAGGGACCTGTCCGGCGTAGACTAACACGGGTGAAGCAGTAGCTACGTTAGTGTGACACTTTGGTCTGTACCGATATCCCTTGTGTTGGAACGAGGAGAATATGGGTCTTCTGAGGAGTCATTAAGCACCAACTGACCTTAGCACCTTAAATTGACCAACTTGGCCATAGAACAGCGGCAGCATGCTACACTCATTAAGGCTAAACTCTTGTGATGGTTCCGGCCGCAAGAAAAGGTTGCGAAGCTGGAGTTATGACCGATTGAGGGTAGTCAGTGATATTGAGATCCTCTAGAACCCGGTTACTATTTTCTAGGACAGGTCTTAACCAACTGAAACTTCAAGAGGGTAGTACTTAAACTTCATGCTGGCCTAAACTCTAAGGGATCTCTTGTGTGACTTGTGTGCCCTTACCATGTTTGCCTTTTGTGAATACTTGTGGTGTGCCTTTACCATGACATCATAACATCATAACATTGCATACATCTTGCATAAGGACTAACCCATTTCAAGGATCTCAAGGGTTTGTGATGCAGGTCAGGATGAACCAAATATCTAGCAAGGGGCATAGGGGATTTATTTTCCTCTAGCCAAGGTTGTTTGGAGATCAAAGCACGATAACTTGAGTCAGGGGCTATGACCCACTCGATATGGTGAGCCTTGTCTCTTGAAGAAGGACTCTCAGCAACATGAAGTTCCTTCAATCAAGCTACAAAATTCAAATTCTAACAATTTTCTTGTTTACCTCGCGAGATCCTTGAAAACATTGCATACATATATCATACATATTATTGCATAACAGGTCATCCGATACAGGTCTCTCATGTTCTCGCTGTTTATTTCAGCAATGGCTTTCCAACCAGACAATCAGGATCTTCATACTCAAGAGACTCAGTTCAGGGAAATCTTCCTAAACCTATCCAAGGGGCAGGAAGAGTTGAGAACACTCCTCATGGGGAACTTGGTCAAGGAGAGTCCTGAAGACGGTAAGGACGAACGGCTGAAACATCTGCAAGCTGAGGTAGATGCAATGAAAACCCAGATGCTGGGGCAGACGGCTCTTATCCAAGGCTTAGCTCGGGAGCAAGAAGAGTTGAGAACCATGATCAACCAGCTTCATCAAGACAGATACAATAGTATGAAGCAGATAGTCAAGGCTAAGGATCAAGTCATTAATCAACTTCCGAGAAGTCAAAGGTTTGGTTTGATGAAGAATAGACCTCTCCAGGGTGCCACTACCTCACAGGTCCAACAACAACCTGACCATAAGCAACAGGTTACTCCGAGGCCGTTTACCAAGCTCAACATGCCGCTGTCCCAAGCTTTGTGACACCTGTTGAAGATGAATCTGGTTACGGTGATAAACCCTTCTCTGAATCATAAGACTTCTTCACCCAACTACAATCCTGATGCCAGGTGTGCATACCATTCTAACAGCTCGGGGCATGATACTGACGACTGTTGGAAGTTGAGGTACAAAATCCAAAACCTGATTGACGAAGGAGCATTGGAGTTTGCACAAGATGGTCAGGCTGAGTTCTTCTACTATCCCTCCAAGGTTCACCATTTGAAGTGACGAGTCCCGAGACGAGAAGACTTTTTGTTTATTTGAATTTTCAAGTTGTATTTTTCTTTGCTTATTCAAACAATTATTGTTATGGCAAACCTTTTTTTATTTCATTAATGCATCGCATATGTATGTTTTGAATCAATCCATTCGTATCCACTATATTCAAATTGCTTTTATTTTTTGTGATGTTCAACTCTTGATTAAAAATTCTAAACCTTTTGAGGGAGGATGACGAAAACGATACCACGATCTTTACAGTATGCTTTTGAACAGACCCCGCTTATGAGGTACAAACATTGTTTCAAATCCTAAACAGTGGAGTTATAAGGAAGATAATCCCTCGTCAACCCCTTTGAGCCAAAGAAGTTGGAGTTTTTCTTTTCACAAAAATTAAAACCCTTAATTATAACCTGGGGCATGATAGTTTTCTCAGTTGATCCAGGTGCACAATGGATGACATCAAGGAAGTCCTTCTGAGACAAAAAGACAGTGATGGTTCCGAATAATCGTCAAGACAGGCAGTCATTATCTCTCAAAAATAAAAGCCCAATAAGTCAAAACCTATGAAGGGGACTTACAAAACTGGGGCATCCCGCTGACTGTAGTCACAAAAGAAACAGTTCAGGCAAAAGACAGGGATAATAAAATCAAAAAGAAAGAGGTCCTGCAAACTCTAAAAAAAAAAGAAATGACTGCCTATTCAAAATAAATTGTCAATATCCGAACCATCACCAGAATATCAGAGCAAAGACTCAAACAAGATCTAATGCCCGATCAGCTGAGTTTAGGATTGAAGAACATCACGAAGAGTGGATGGGAACAAATATACTTTGATCCTTTATCCTTTGTTTCTTAAACTGTGAACCAAGCCACGTTACAACCCTTCAAAAGTCCTAACTGAAGCACGGGTTAGTTCGAAAGCATACTGTTACAAAAGGTATCCTGACTCCTTAAGGCTTGCTGTAAAATACTGAGTTGACATCACATTTTACAAAAATTCACTTGTTTTATTGAAAACTGCATTTTCAAAAAAAAAAAAAAACTTCAAAACAGACATAAGCTTTGCATTCTTAAAATAACATTGTTTGCATATGACTATTTGTTCGAACAGCAGAAAAATTTGTACGAAGAATATCTAGTGAACAAAAACACTTCCAACCAAGGGGCAGACATGATCATTGTCCATCATCTGGGGCAGTCCATTCAAGATTCAGAGAATCTCTCAAAGATGCCTAATAAACAGGGGCAAATCTCCGTCTGAGTTACTTGGGGCATTGGACATGAATTCCAGCGACGAATCTTGCACGATCATACATCTTCTGGTAGTGTGGCAACACAACACTACTAACAGTGACAACTCCCTACATTCTGAGAGCATGGACATAGTCAAAAAAATGCTGCGCATAATCAAAGACCCGCTAGGCCGACTGGCCTAGGCAAAAATAAGGGCTTCCCGGCGAACCAAAAGGGTTCGGGCAAAAATAAGGGATGAAAATAAATAAAAAATTCGTACACCCGGCAAGTCGAAAACCTGAAAAGGCGGCTTGGGCAAAAATGGGTATCCCGGTGGACTGAAAACCCGAAAGGGTGATCCAGGCAAAAATTAGGGATCAAAGCGTACGACTATGTCCCGTCATCTCGTCACTTGCCTACCAGAAGAAGATTTGTCAATCGGCAGTTATCAAGCACCTCATAGGCCTTCTTCTCCCGCAGAAACTGGGGCAATAAGAATTGTCCGAAATGTACAAGCTGCTCTGTCCTCCAGGTACAAGACACCTTCACTCCCCGAGTAAGATAAGATTCAACAATACTCTCCCCAAGCAGAGTTGGTCTCCCATCAGCCCTAAAAAGGCACAGTATCCCCAGCAAGTCAGCAATACTCTCCCCCAAGCAGAGTTGGTTTACCATCAGTCCTGGAAAAGTTGAGTATCCCCAGAAGATTTTAATATTCTCCAGCAGAGTATACAAATATTCCTCAGCAAGCATCCCCGACAGTCTTAATATCCCTCGACAAAATATAAGATTGTTCCCCGGCGGAATACAAGATACCCCCAGTGGAGCCATTTCCTCAAAAGTTTCCCCAGGAGAGTTGAATCATCTCCCCAGTAGATTCTGGAAGCTTATCCCCTGCAGAGTTCAAAGGTTATTCCCCACCAGAGTCTAACTGGGTTATCCTCAGCAAATTGCAACGGAAAGACCGTCCCCCAGCGGAGTTCATCAAAATCCCCCAACAAAGCTTATCAACGGAATCCCCAGTGGAGTTATCGTTAAAATCTCAGCGAAGTACCTCTTCCCCACGGAGTAATTTCCCCGCAGAGTAATCTCTTCATCAAGTTTATTCCCCAACGGAGTCATCTTCTCCTACAGGTTTATTCGTATAATCATCTTCGTTCATCATCCCCAGCGGAAATGAAGAATTCAACACCATCCCCAGCGGAAACGAGGAATTCAACATCATGCTCCAGCCGCTATCCGGGATTTACTTTCCCAGCTAAAACATCACATTTTCATACATCATGATACATGCACATACGCATCATATCATAAATCTCATTTACTTTGAGAATATCATTACACAATGCATACATCATGACATTGCATACAACTAACTCTTTACCTTTTCAGGAAATAACGATCAACAGATAAAAGTCATTTCCTATTGAGGTAGTAATCGTCCCAGATTCCTTCATCATCCTGCTGAGGTAGTAATCATCCCTGATTCCTTCATCATCCTGCTGAAGTAGTAATCGCCCATGATTCCTTCATCATCCTGCTGAGGTAGAAGTCATCCCAGATTCCTTCATCATCCTGTTGAGGTAGTAATCGCCCCCGATTCCTTCATCATCCTGCTGAGGTAGAAGTCATCCAAGATTCCTTCATCATCCTGTTGAGGTAGTAATCGTCCCAGATTCCTTCATCATCCTGCTGAGGTAGTAATCGTCCTAGATTCCTTCATCATCTATTTGGAGTAGCAGTCGTCTCAGATTCCTTCATCACGATCATTATCAAAAAAATCTCCTTTGGTCCAGTTAAATTGATTCCTAAAGATTTTTCTGACGCCAAACCCGTCAACAAAGACAGAACAATTCAACCAACAAGCTCCAGATGGCATCTATAAGCACATCCTCCTATCCATCATCTCTCTAAATGGCATCTGTAAACCCATTCCCGACATCACATTGCTGATACCACACTATGCGAGTGCAAATTTCTGGGCACTCTAGTGTTCAATTATCTTCCTCCTTCGGATCACGAAAGGCTCGAACGCCAATCTACATCCTCAGGTTTAAGAAAATTGAACAGGGGCAACTGTTGTACCCCAAAATTTTTCCTCCCATATTCTTCAAGGTTCCTCAAGAATGACCCTCAAATTGGTCAAGATTGCTCAAAGGATTGCACAGTCCAAATACCTCCTAAGCCAGCTGAAATTAGGGTTTTGGCTCTTTCAAGGAATTTGGGGTTTTCAATGGTTCAATCAAGTCTCAGGGGCCTATATATATTCTCAAGCTCCTACATGCCAAGTTTCAAGACTCACAGTGTCAATTTGCACAGTCAAAAGCTCTATTTGACCTACAGTCAACTGCAAGGGCAAAATGGTCATTTTGCAGTCAAAAGTCAGAATTTTTGGTCAACATCTTATTTTGAGTACACAATCATCATTTGATCAAGTCTTGATCATGATTCTTCAAGAATAGCTCAAAAATCATCAAGATGCAAAAAGTTACTATTTTTGGACAGTAGAAAAGTCAACTGTATCTTGACCAGTGCATAACTTTTTCATGGTTCATCAGAAAAATCCCATCCAATGTTCATTTTGAAGGGGATGACATTTCCTACAATCCATCTTCACACTCCAAGTCCAAGAAATGCTCTCACAAAAAGTTATCAATTTCTACATTATAGGTCAATTTCAAAAGTCAACAAAAGTGCACTTTAAGTCAAAGACCATAATTTGAGATTGCTAAATCCAAATGACATGGGACCAAAGGCATTGGTTAGAGAACTTCAAGAACTTTCCAAAATGTCCAAGAACATGTTCATATGATCATAATTGAGCAAGATATGCATTGGAGAAGTTGGGAAATTTTTATGAATTTGCAAAAGTCAACTTTGCTCAAAACACCTTATTTTTGCTAATGGGCCTCAAATCTCTCCTTGAAACTTCATCCATGGCCTATTCACGACCCATCAAGCTTAATTGAATTTATTTTCTTATTTTTATTAATTAATTGGATTTTTTTAATCAATATTAATTAATTTAATTAATTTAAATTGTAGGAAATACAAAGATTTGGTTTTTCAATCTTTTTGTGAAGCAAACATGGTCAAGATACGCTGGCAATTTCGTGTACCAATCAAGGATGCAAAAATCTCCAAATTAGGCAACTTTTTCCAATCATGAAGATTCAAAAATATATGATTTCCAATCAAATATTTAATCATCATTCCAATGGATTTTTGCTCAAAGATTTGACCTAATTTCAGTCCTCTATATATACACAAGCCAACCCTAATCATGCACACGTGAACAAGCTGCAAACAAAGCCATAACCATATTGAAATTTTCCAAGAAAACTTGAAAACTGTTTTCTATATTCCAGGCCAATTCAAGGCGTTTTATTGATTCTAACACCTTGCAGGGGTTCACAGGAACGTGTAGGAATCAAAACCAAGCATTGAAGCTCAAGAAATCATCAAGAACAGACCCACGGTTTGCACATTATTTTTAGAATCGTAACTCTAAATTCATGAACATTTAACGTGATTTTTTGATTGTTTTGTATTGCTTGAATCCATGTGAAGCTAATGGCATAAGCTAATTGAATTATAGTGTACAAAATCACAAGTTACCATGGACAAATTCTAGGGTTCATAAGCTTTCAAATTGGGGCTTTGCAGTACAAGAAAAATTAAGCCTTGAGAGACCTATGGTTGAAATCGTTGAGACCAGACGAATCCAAGGGGACCATCGCGAAATATTTATATTTATCACAGCTCTATTCGCTATTTTTGGTCACTGTAGTTTGTGGGGGTTAAAAACCCCCGCTATCTAATGTGTTTTTATGCAGGCGAAGGAAGAAGATGATGAGTTGTTGATATGCTATTGGACCATTCAAAAAAAGGGCGCGCGTGTTTTGTGATACAGCATATTTATTAATTCTTAATATAATGTTTGCTTATTGTTCTTATAACAAACGCGTGCAAATGGCTTGGTGGTTGATGTGCTGGCTTGAAATCATTGGGACCTGGGTTCGAATCCCAGGTCCCCCAAAATATTTCTATTATTTTTCTTTACAAGTTCATATGCAGCTTTCCAATAAGATGTCCATCATACACTTCCAGCTATCAGCGCGCCAAGTGGCCTTAAGCACAAATCCTGCGGCCAAAGATGAAGGATCATGGTACTCCCAGTCAACACGCACCATGGAGAAGCTAGAAAGTCAACAAGGCTATGGGCCTGAGAATTGGCAAGGAAACCTCCTTAATGGGCCAGCACCCCCCCTGGTTTCATTATTTTCTTATTTTCTTTCTCTTTTATATTTTCTTTTAATTAGTTTACTAATTATTATTATTATTATTTAATTAACTCACAAATTATTATTTTCATAATAAATTCATCAAAACTAAAAATGTAAATATTTTTATTATTATTATTTATTAATTTCACTTTATTTTGTAAATAAATACTAACACAAATTAATTTAGTTTAATTAGGGTTAATTTTAACTTTTTCTCAATAATTTAAAATCAACATAGAATTAGGGTTTTTTTTTGACAATTTTAATCCTTTTATTTTATTTCTTTAAAAACCTAAAAAACTCAAAAATATTTCTTTTATTTCATTAATTAGAATTAGGTTTAATTAAATACAAAAAGGACCAAAAACTTCTTCCTTTCTCAAAAAGGGTCAAAACCCTAAGGACTTTTCCGATTTAATTTCTATTTTGCGCATATTACTTTTGATCATATTTATGTAATTGCTCCGAGGATGTAATAGCGTAATTAGGACTTTTTATCGCTTTCTTTATTTTCTCGCATTTACTTTTCAATGGTTGTTCTTTTGGCGATGTAAATACCTGACGCCTTGTAATAGCGTAGATTTACTTTCCGCAACTATTAACTATTATGCATGACAAGACTTCTCTGAAATTAAAATCAATCTGTAGTTCACCATAACATGTACAAAGATAACTTAACATGAAACCTGACACACTCGCACATGTCACTCCTAGGGTACGCCTCACTTGGTTGCCTCGCCGTGGTCATTGAGTATAGGGTGTTTTAGAGGTCGCCCTCCTGTCTAAAGATCCAAGTTGCCTCAAAACGGTTGCCTCGGATAAAAAGAATCTAGGACATTAGGGTTACCGCTAAGGCGTCCTACTATTGCTTTGGTGACCACATGTCCCTATAATCGAATTGACCCAAAAACTCCAACGACGGTGCTACCTACTTCTCAATAGTGGGATAACACTGTCTAAAGGATATTTACACAGCTTAATTTCTTTTGAGTAGGTAGAGGTTCTCAGGTACTTGCTCTTTCAAAAAAAACAAAAATACTTTTCGCACCTACACTTTCAAACAAAAGTTTTCAGACAACACTTCATACACTCTTGAGGACTGATACAAGAGTCAAAACGAAGTTTTCAAACAAAACTCTTTTCAAAACCCACAAACACAAGAAAAGCAAAACATTTTGAAAACATAGTGAGCAAGTACCTAAGAGCCCGTGGATAACCACGGATAGAAAGGGTGCTAACACCTTCCCTTTCTATAATCTACCTCCCGAACCGAGAAACATCTCGAAAAGGAATTTTGTGGTGCTTTTGTCCTTCCCGTGTTGGAGAAAATAAAAGACGGTGGCGACTCTTGCTTACCGCGACATTTCGCGAACCAACATTAAAAACAGTCACTTCTATTTCCACCGATCACACAAGCTAACTTAGGATACAAGATAACTTAAACAATTGGACATGACAAACAGGCCCAATTCGATGCTAACAATCATGACATTCTTCGACCACTGTATGTTTGGCCCTTCTTCGACTACAACATACAATACTTTGACACCAACATGTGAGCAACATTCGACTGCATGCTACAACTCTATCGAACTGTCAAAAACAAAAAACTACATTCAACCAACTAGAATTTGATTCCAATATCTCACATTTCTAAACATGACATTTTAGAGTTTTTTTCTTTTCAAGCACATGTCTTTCCAATTCAATACTTTATATATCATGAATAATTTTAATTTCAAAGAAATAATGATAAGTCTCAAGTTCTTGATTATATTATTTGTTATAAACTTTAAGTTACTACATTCATAGAAAATCATCAATCAACCAAGCAACTCATATATCTACACTTAAATTTACTTATTTATTACCAACTATCGCTAATCTATCATATTTAAACAAGCTACAAAATTAATATGAAATTTTAAGAAACCATTCTTTAACTCTAAGAGTTTGGCCGACTATGGAGAAAGGAAAGAAATGTCATATACCTTAAAAATAAAATTCTCAAGTTTTAAGCTCAAGATTAAGCTCCCAATGGAAGAAAATGGTGGAGAGAAGAAAAAATTGTGAATGGTAGTGGTGTGGTTTGTGTGTTGGCCGAGTGATAAAAGAGAGGAAGATGAAGAATTACTGTTTTCCATCATTATGAACTTATAAGCCAAGCCATTAATTATGAGTCTTAGGATTGGATAGTGAAAGGTGACAAGGATCATCCTTAGCCTTTAGATCACTCACTATCAAGGCAAGTCATGATATTTTATGAGAAAATATCTAGTTATTTGTCACTTTATGTCATATCAAGTTACTCAGTCATGCGTTCTTAGACGAGTCATACTTCACCCACGAACAATTTTACAGAAACAAAAAAATATTACTGTGACCTTTTAATTAAAACAAAACATAACTTTCGAATAAATTTTTATTTCAAATAAATTTTTGCTTCTTAACTTAGAAAAATATATTGAAATTTAATTCTAATTCTAGACGATATATAAAACTCCTATAAAAATTATTTATTAATCTTAAACCCGAATACTTATAGTTAATGTAGAACTATGGGTATTACAACCATCATAAGAGAATGTTTGACTATAGATCATCGGGGACTCCACCATATGCTATTTGACATTAGGCGTTGCTTTTATTGAATCTGACTTGATTCCTAGATCATAAACAAAAACATCTTGATCTTGATAAGGCATATTTGATCATTACTTCATGTTTACAGGTGAAGACTTCATGGCATTCCACTTGACATAAAGTGTGGTCATCATCAAAATGATTGTGAACATGTAACTATTGTAGATAGTTGTATATGCAAGCACATAGATCCTCCAAAGCCAAAATAAGCATGATATTTCTCATTATCATTTTCAACATTGAGGATATATGATGTCTATCATTTGAAAAATTCTCATGATCCTAAACTCAAGGGTAACTACCAGAATGGTTAAAGTAAAAATATACATGATCAAAGATATAAGCATGATTATAAAGTAATAACACAACATTTATAAAGAAAATAAATGATTAAACATAAACCGAAGTATCATACAATTATAAAGGACTACATGCTCTTTACAAAACTTCAAAAGTAAAATAACTTATGCAAAAATTGTGAAGTAATGTCAAGTGTCCAAATTCAGAAATTACAATGGCGTTTTATAGACTTAGAGTCATAAACCTTGGCTCAGATTCGTATTAAGAGGCTTTAAATATAAAAAAAAACAATTGGAGAATGTAGGAGTCGGAAAAGAAAACCTCTTAATTTACGAATTCTCTTCTGTCTTAGGGCCATTACGACCGTACAACCATTATGGCCTAGTTGTAATGTGCTTAAGAAATTATAATGGGAAAAGTGTCTAGGACCATTACGGTCTGGTCATAATGCCCTCAGATTTTTACTATGAAGAATGTTCCTCCGTGCAGTCTTCTCATAGTCTCTTCTTAGTTTCACTCCAATTTGATATATCTAGACCTTAAATCTCTAAAACATCTGAAACACAGAGAAAAACATAAATACTAAAGTAAATCAAAGAAATTTGAAAGGAAAACACTAGGAATTACAACAAAATTAATCACTTTAAAGCAATAAAAATACTACTTATCAGTGAGCTTAGATTAAAGTTAGACTATTGAATTATGGTCTCGTGGGGCATATATTACTCGGACTAAGCTGAAATTTCCTACCACATATTTAACATTTGTAATTATTTTATCAGTTGAAGGTTCTTTGTATGGTATTTGTCGAACATCTGACTCATTACTAGTCCAGAGTCACTTTGGTCCTAAATTCATTGACCTATGTTTCCACTATTAAAGTTATTCCCGCAACATGGGCATTATACTCTACTTGGTTGTGAACTTTGAATTTAAAATAGAGGGATTTCTCAACCAATAATCCATATGGTCTTTCTAGGTCCACTTTTGCATCACTTCCTTTGAGATTTGATGCTTAGCCGATTGACAAGTTCCATATTTAATGTCCTTTCCAACTAGATGGAGATGATTGCCTTACCATGAAATGAACAAACAATTGTGCTTTGATACTTTCTCTGGGTATAAAAGTCATGTTGTAATCAAATGCTTCCACACTATTCTTCCTTCAAATTTTGTTTTTCTCGAGGACATATTTGATGGGGTAGTCAATGTTGATGACTGATTTGCTACTCTGGAAGTATGAGCTCAAACATCTTGTCATGGTCACCCTGATTAAATCTAAGAGCTTTGTCTTATGGCATATTATTTTATTGTCTCTAAATACTCAACTTATAAAACAAATAAGTTTTACTCATCCTTCAACTTCTTATACTAGGATGAAGTTGAGGGCATGATCTATTAATGCCAAGTAAAAATACAAAGGGACCCATTTAATGGGCCAAGTTAGAAATTAGCGGTGAGGATACAATATGTTCAAGTTCAAAAAAGCAGCCTCACACTAAGAATGATGTGAAAACCTTTCTCTATTTCTCGGGGGTGCGAATAAATGTAATACTTTATTTCTCGAACAAAATAAATATTATGATATCTCCCCCATCCTTCATATTAATTTTTGAACTTCTTTTATGCTTATTGGGTTTGTCATGTCTATAATTGCTCAATTTATTTTGGGTTTGCTTCATTTTTTATATTTGTTAGCAAAACACCCAAAAAAAATTCCACCTGGATTCCAAAGGAGCACTTTGTTAGATTCAAGTGCATGTTGTGTTTCCTTACCAAACTTAAAATTTATTCTATGTCTTGGGAATAAGATCTGATTTCTTTGGTCTTTACCATCATATCATCGATGTATATTTCTGAATTATTTGCTATTTGTTCTGAGAAGATTCAATTTATTAAGTGTTGATGCGATGCACCAATGTTCTCGAGAACTAGAATTACCTCGTAGTAGTAGTTGTAGATGTTCGTCATGAAGGTGTTTTTTTATGCATCTGGGGAGTCCATATTGATTTTATTGTATCCAAAGTATGTATCCATCTTAATTTAATCGTATCTTAAATATGTTTCCATAAAACTCAAAGTCTTGCACCCCGAAGCTTTAACAACAACAACATAAAACACAACCAAGCCCTATCCTACTAAGTGGGGTCGGCTACATGAATCAACTACCGTGATAATTTTCTATCAAGGATCATGCTTTTATCCAAATCGTTAATCTCAAGATCTTTTTTAATAACTTTTCTTATAGTCTTTCTAGGTCTTACTCTTCCTCTAGTTATTTGACTTCTGTCCATTTGGTCTACTCTTCTAACCACATAATCTACAGGTCTACTCTCTACATGCTCAAACCACCTAAGTCTATTTTTCACCATTTTCTATACTATAGGCATTACCCCAACTCTCTATAATATTTTCATTTCTTATCTTATCGTATCAGGTCTTACCACACACCAACCATAACATCCTAATCTATATTACATTGAATTTATTCTAATGTTGATTCTTAAGATCCCAATATGATGCCCATACAACATCACATGTTATTGTACCCCAAAATTTGTTCTCTCATGTTTTCCAAGGTTTTCTCTTACACGGGTGGCCACAAACACTTGATTAAAGAAAAATAAATTTTTTTGAAGATAAAGGAGTCTTCGATTGGCATTGGGACAAGGTGCCTCCGATTGGCATTTGGATAGGAGTCTTCGATTGTCCTTGGGACAAGGTCTTTCGATTGGAATTTTAAAAAGGTCCTTTGATTGGCATCTGAACAAGATGTCTTTTGATTGACATCTGGATAGGGAGTTTCGATTGGGCATCTAAAAACCTTCGATTAAGCTTTGGTCCCCCAATTTCAATTGAGCGTTGGATCCTCTTCGATACAAGCTTGACTCACTAGTCTTCGATTGGGAATTTGACACTCTTCGATGCAAGCTTGATTCAGAAGCTTCGATTGGGCGCTCCCCCCCCCCCCTTCGATCAAGCTTTGATTGGACAGGTTGAAGTCTTTCGATTGGTTTAGTTGGTTAGTGTCAGAGTCAATAGAAGAACAAGGCAAATAGGGACTCAATCGAAGGCCATAATGATGAGGCCTAGGGAAATTCAAAAGAAAGTGAGGAGGCTCCTACAAAGCCTTCAATTGATAGAGAGCTGAAGCAACCTTCGACCAGTTAAAAAGGGAGAGTTGATGTTTTGATTGGTTTGAGTTGAAAGAAAGCCATTCGAAAGAGGCAATCAGAGTTATTCGAAGGAGAGCATTCAAAAGTCAAATGTCCAGGATCATTCAAATTCAAAAAGGGACAAGAAACCATGTCTTTGGTAACGTTTCAAAATGGTATTCATAGCCTTAAAACACCAACTTAATGGTTGTTTACTCTTTTTCCTTCTTGTCCCCTTCATCCCCTCTATATAACGATACCACATACATACACACAGAGGTTAGAGACGGAAGCCAAGGAGAAAACACATGAAAAAAGGCGAAAGAAAAAACCATACGAATATCAGAAACACTCTTGCCACACTCACTGGCCAAATATTACCTCACACACACACGCTGCCTCATAAGCCACACCAAAATTATCAAAAAACATCCGAGTAATCCAAATCGAAGGAATCTTCAATAACATTCCACTCACTCCTTGAAGCTTGCAGGAGGCGTGCCCAAACACCGTGCAAGTCGTTTCCATCGAAAGCAAAACATCTCATTGATCTAGCCTGAGCAGGCCAATGAGCACAGGATCGAAGGAACTGGGTTTCGATACCCAGGTCCTGCATTTTTGTTTTGCTAACATATCTTTGCAGATTCAGTGCCCTCATAGGTGATCCATCAGGCCCTTCCAACAACGCCCTCTGGATCGAAAGCCGTATCCTGTCACTGGATCAAAGGGTAACATCCCTTCACAGAATCGAAAGGCAACATCCCTTCTGGATCGAAAATCCCAACTTTCCCTGGATCGAAAGGCAGCTTCCCCTCTGGATAGAAAAATCCCCTTTTCTCTCTGGATCGAAGGATGCCCCCTTTGTATCTTTATTTTTGTTATCATTATTTCTCTTGTTAAACTAACCATTAAATCAAAATCACAAAAAATATTAGGCTAGTGTTTTATTAATCAAATTAAATTTTAATAATTAACTAATTAATTATTTTAAACTTTTCCTTAATTTAAAATTAAATAGACTTAAGTTTTATTTTATTTTATGAATAAAAAACAAACAAAAAGATTTCTCTTCCTTAGGATTTAGACGTCCCTTTTAATTTGTTCGCGCATTTATTTATTTTTTGCATTTCTCATATTGTTGTAACTGCTTCCAAGTTTGTAATAGTAACTAGGACTTTACTTTTCGCATCTCTATAATGTACCTCGCACAAAGCCATGTAATAGCGTAGGATTTACATTCCCGCACTTTACATTTCTGCCCTTTAAATGACTGTATATACTACTGCTAGTAATTAGGATTTCATTATGGGACTGAAAATTAAAACGCTAGCAAACTTAACACAAGACTAAAATAACTGAACATAGCACACCATGCACATATACACCACTAGGGTATCCCACTCTGGTTGCCTTAAGAAATAAAGCAATCATGTCCCTTGAAACGGGGATGCTTTAGCAAAGACCCGTAAATCAAAAAGATCATAGTCCCTCGATGATCCTAGAGTTGCCTCTCGGTAAATGATCTAGTCCCTAAACAAAATTGCGAAAGTGTCTCCATAAGTTTCCTTCGTGACTGTAACGTCCCTTCGAACGTCCCTCAAACATCCAACGATAGGGATACTTACTCACTAATAGTAGGATAACACTGTCTAAAGGATAGGAGGAAAAGAACAACCTTTTCGAGTATAAGTAGATATTTCTTAGATGCTATGATAAAATAAAATAAACTTTTCACACTTACACATTTCAAAAACAACTTTCAAAAACATTTGCTTTGTCAACACTCTTGAGGACTTATACAAGAGTTATCACAAAGCGAATCGCCGCACTAAGGCATTTCAAAACATTTTTCAAACAGACAAAGCACAAAGTACTTTTAAAATGAGCTAAGCATCTAAGATCCCGTAGAAAACTACGGATGGAAAGGGTGTTAACACCTTCCCTTTCCATAATCTACCCCCTTACTCAGAAAATCTCGAAAAGGTCTTTTTCTGTTCTTTTCACCCTTTCCTTAAATTGGATAAAAGAAAAGCCGGTGGTGACTCTTGCTTACCGCAACATTTGTGAATAAAAAATGCAAAACCAATATATAACAGTCGGTTCTGCCACCGTATCCCAGAACTGGCGACTCTGCTGGGGAGCTAATAAAAAGTGGGGATACCTTAGAGTTAGTTCATTATTTAATTGCTTTTGTATGCTTTACTTTTGAGGGCTTTGTTTGGGTTACTATAGATCCTACACCTGGATCAGGGGCACCTTTTAGGTAAGTAGCAATAGATCGTGAAAATTGTGTGGGGTATACCAACACGGTTAAAGCGATATCTACGTTGATATGACACTTTGGTTGGTACCGGTAACCCTTGAGTAGTCAAGGAGAATACGGGGCCACTGTGTAGTGTCATGAAGCATCAACTGACCTTAGAACCTTTAATTGAACAACTTGGCCATTAGGAAGTAGTGAGATAGCCGTCTTTGGTGTAGTCCTAAGTCGGTTGATACTCGATATTACACTCATTAAGATTTGACTCTCGAGTTTTATTTGGTGGCAAGTCATTTGTCGATCGGAATGAAACTTGTAGGAAAAATAGGTGATATTGAGATTCCCTAGAACCAAATTACTATTAATAGGACAAGTTGAGCCCACTAAACTTTAATAGGGTACTTACCTATGGAACTCAAGCAAGCCTGAAACTAAGGATATTTTTATGACTTGCTTGCTTTCATTATCTAACAAACTTGAACTCATTGCAGGGTTTTGTTGGTACCTCTTGCCGGTTTTGTTTACATCCATTATCTAATAACCTGGATTTCTTACAGGGTTTACTTGCTTACTCCACCTTACATTTTTGTTTAACGCATAGCATACACAACATAACATTATACCATAATATCTCCTTAACCACTTCAAGGGTCTCAAGGGTCTGTGATGCATGTTATGATGAACCAGACATCCAACAAGGGGCAATGGGATTTATTTTCCTCTAGCCAATACCGTCAAAAGATTAAAACGCGATAACTTGAGTCAGGGGCGATGACCCACTCGACATGGTGAGCTTGACTCTCGTAGAAGGAATTTCAATGACATGAAGTTCTTCAATCAAAGCTGCAAAATTCAACTTCTGACATTTTCTTGTTTACCCCGCGAGATCCTTGAAAATATTGCACGCATGTCATATTGTGATATGGTGGGAGAACTGAATTGAAGGTTTTGCATTTGATTGCAAATGTTGCGGTTAGCAAGAGTCACCACCGACTTTTCTTTTATCTAAAAAGGAAAGGTGAAAAAGCACAGGAAAGACCTTTGAGATTATTTCTTGAGTTCGGGGGGTAGATTAAGAAAAAGGAAGGTATTAACACCCTTTTCATCCATGGTTTTCCATGGGCTCTTAGTTACTTTCTAGATCACTTGATTTTGTTTGAAATTGTGCTTTTTGTGGTTTTTGAAAGTATTTTGTAAAGAGGCCATTGTTTAGGCAATCTTTGTAATGATTCTTGTTTGTAAGAATGTATACAAAGATGTTTGATCTTTTGAAAATGTTTTCAAGTTTTGTAAGATGTTTTGAAAGTGTAAGTGTTTGTTTTTGAAAATAGCAAGGATGTTTTGTTTGAAATTGGGCAAGTAATTAGGAGCAATCTACCTACTCAAATGTCTTTCTTGTTCATTTTCTTTTCCTTTGACATTGTTGTTTTACCATTGATTTGGTAAGCAACCCTATCTTTGGATGTAAACGGGACGGACGTGGGTCATCGTATAGCCATGATTAACAATTCTGCAAGGTATCTTAGCATTCTTTTTGAGGGACTAAGATCATTTGTAAGGCAACTTAGATAGCGTCATCGAGGGACTATGATCTTGTATTTGCTTGTTTTTGCTAAGATACCTTACATGCATAATATGGCCATTTTTTATAAGGCATCCAAGTGGGGTTTACCCTAGGGGTGCTTGGGTGCAAATGTATTGTTTTCATGCTTGTTTTTGTCTTGAATTAGGGTTTTCTATTTGATTGATTTTATTCTTTCCATACAAACCCTAATTACTAGCATGTGAATATAAAGCATTTAAATTGCGGAAAATAAAAATACTAAGCTATTACATGATTTGTAGGAAGGGGGTGTACAAAGTATAAATGGGGATTGCAAGAAATTAAAACCCTAATTAGTCTATTACAACCATATTTAATTGATATGAATATACAAGGAATTTACCTAAATACAAGGTATAAAAAATGAATGAATGTACAAGGATGCAAAATGTAAAGAAAATGAATTTTTGTTTGGTTTTCATAAAAAGATTTGTCTTAACCTAATTTAAAGAAAATGGTTAATTTTAAGTTTGGATTTATTTAGAAAAAAAAAGATTTTAAAAGAAAGCCTAGTTCTATTAATCAATCAAAAGAAAATAATTTAAGAATAGTATTTTTTTGGCATTTTTTATCTTGAAAATATTTATAGCATTAAAAATATTTTTAGTCTTTTTTTGGTATTTAAATAATATATTTTTAAATGGTGTGAAGAAAAATAAATGAATAATACAATATTAATTAATTTTATAAGGTTTACTTAAATAAATAAATAAAGTATGAAGAATAAAAATTATTTTTATTCATGGAAAAATAAAATAAAATCAGTAAAAATATAAAATATCATTTTTTGCATTTTTATCATTTTTTAGTATTTAGAAAATATATTTGAGAAAATAAGTAAAATACAAAAAAATGAAGAAATAAAATTGAATTGGGCCAGGGTGCAAATATGAAACAGGGGGGGAGGTTAGAAAAAAAGTCAGGCCCATGAGGGGGGAAGCCATGCGCTTGAAGGAAAAAAAATGTAAAATGAGTGAAAAAAGCAAAAGGCAGCGCGCGCTGAGGCTCGAACCCATGACCTCCTGATTACCAGCGCACTGCCTTACCACTGGGGTGACTATACATCCGTTAATACAAATAAAACAATATATACATAAGGTAAAATGTCTCCATGACCTGTACTTCGTCTTCAACCTTCAGCCAGCCGGACCACCTGTATCTCATTCATTCTCAACAAAAATGGAAAATGCAAACATGAAAGTTGTGCTATTTTTCCTCACAAATCCAACCATATAACTTATGTAAGCTAAAAGTCAAAGATGAAGATTAATTTTGCTGGCCCTAAATTGAAACCTATTTTTTTTTCAGAAAGTTCAAATATGAAATTCTCTACACCCAGTCAATATAAATGAAAACTATGGACATGGTTAGCTTTAGAGCAATGATATCTATATTTTTACTTCAGAATGTATGCAAAGAGGATGCTTGTATCAAGATATTGAAGTTTGAAAACTTACCTCTTGCAGATGGATTCATGTATGGAGTTTGAGCAAGCTTTGAAGTGTTCTAAGAATATTTTTAGCTTGCCTGGACCTCCATGAGTGTATTCCAACTCCTACTTTGCTTTGAAAGTCCCTGAATCTTCCTACTCAAGTCAACCTGCAAGCTTGATGTTTAAAAATGGTGAATATCAATGAAGGGGTTACAGTATTGAAACAGGGGCCTGGATCACTTGTGTATAATGTATGTAAGGTGTTTGAATGATTAAGAATCAAAACACACGAGTGGAAATGGAGATGGAGAGTTTTGGCTCAAAACTGTCAAGTTCAGCAGTCTTGTGCAGCAAGGGTGTTTGGGAGAGTTTTAGGATGCTTCACCTCATGCCTTAGCTTGTAATAAACTTATTAATATGTATGGGAAATATTAGAGCACAAAATCACTCCAAGTTTCTGAGTTATAGGGTTATGGCTCTATAACTTGCTTTGCTTTTGAAGAAAAGTGAAATGAAAAATCTCAAGTATTGTACAAGCATGTTCTGGGCTTTCTTAGGTCTTAGACACATTGCTTTTTGTTTATAGGAGTTATGTGTGCAGAAATAACAAGTTAGAAGCTCAAGACAAGTTGACTTTGGGATTAAAGCAACTTTTCAAGAATGGAATGGTAGCTTTCTTCCAAAAACGGCAAATTGGCTTGGACAATGCTTGGAACACTTGGATAATAGCTCAAAAGCAAGTGTAATCTTCTGATTATGGAGATACCTTGAGGTTTAGAAGCCGGAAAAACAAGATTGTGCAGCATAGGTTTGAAATTGGATTCTTGTTCATCACAAAATGCCTTGTAACTCAAGTGATAAAACACCAACTTCATCTCTTCGATTATCCCTACTCAAGAATGATCTCAAGGAGTTCTTGGACATTTTGGAAATCTTGAAATATTATCTACAACCCATATTTGAATTTATTTTGAATATTACCCTTGGAACTATATGAAAAAGTGCCATGAAGTTGAGTCAAAATTCTGACCAAATTAGGGCAAAATTTCACTAAGTGTTTAGTTTCATGATCCTATGTTCTTGAAATTATAACTTGAGATCCAAGCACTTTTGGAAGAAGTTGTGTGAATAAAATTTGTAGATTTCATGAGGATCTACAACTTTCATGTTGGGAGTTTCTCTTTAATCATCTTGTATCATGGTGAAAATATGGCTCAAAGTTATGAAAAAAACATGAATTTTCAACACTTGGAAAAATTTCTAAGTTTAGAAATTTTGACTTTTCAAAATGAAATCTTGAATTTTTGATTTCTTGATGAATAAGTTTCATATTTTGACATGTTTTGATGAATTTTGATCTTTGGTACTTAAATTTGACCAAAAAGTCAAATGTTGACTTTTTAGTATACAGTTGACTTTTGATCAGTTGACTGCAAAATTCATCTGTCAATCCAATGGATTTGCAATGTTTTGAATCATGTAATTAGGTCAAAATGATGCAATTGGACTCTTGAGATCATGACTTAAACCAATTGACCATTTTCTAGGTCAAAAATCAGAAATTGTCCTTTCCTAATCAAAACCCTAATTTTGACCATTTTGCCCTTTTGGAGATTTGATCAAATTTCTTGAGGAATTGTGGCCCAAACTTGATAAAATGGTACATATGAGTTTAAAATGTTGATGTGGATAAAAAATTATGAAGTTTGACTGTAAATTGGCCATAGTTGACTTTTTTCCCCAATACATTTGATTTTTAGGTCAATTGCTCAATTGACTGATCAAAAATGTGATTCAAAGCTTGAAACTTGACATGAGTAATCTTGGGGGTCCATAATGATCCATGAAAGTCATATGAAGCATTGAAAGTTCAAAAATCCTTGTACAATCTCAAACCCTAATTTTGGTCATCGGTGCATAAGGAGGTGTCTTGAGCTGATCAAACCCTAGTGCAGTTTTGAGCCCAAGGAGATCTTGTGAGCAAATTCTAGATAAATGAGAGGGAAAATTTTGGGGTACAACACATATCATAATAGTTCTTGCAGTACAGGCCTCTCATTTTCTCCCTGTTTATTTTAGAAAAGAAAATGGCTCTCAAACAAGACAACAAAGATCTCCAAACTCAAGAGACTCAGTTCATGGAAATGTTCCTAAACCTATCCAAGGGGAAGGAAGAATTGAAAGCACTCCTTGCTGGGAATATGACCAAGAAACATCCTGACAACAACAAGGATGACCAGGTTAAACAATTGTAAGTTGAGATGGAAAGGATGAGAATCCAAATGGCTCTCATCCAAAGCTTGGCTAGAGGGTAAGAAGAGTTAAGACTCCTTATCAACAAACTTCCTCAAGACGGATACAACCGTGTGAAACAAACGGTCGATGTTGGGGATCAAGTCATTAATCAACCCCTGGTGAGACAAGAAGTTGGCTTGGTGGAGAATGGACCTTTCCAAATTGCTGCTACATCACGAGCCCAATCACAATCTCGCTAATAACGATAGGGTAATTGGCGTAAGCGAGATTCATTTACTAGGCAATATACCAAACTCAACATACCAATGTCGCAAGTCTTGCAACACGTGTTGAAGTTGAATTTGGTCACATTGAAGGATCCTCCTCAAAATCTTAATACTTCCGCTCCTACTTACAATACTGATGCAATATGTGCATATCACTCCAACAGTCCGAGGCATGACACTGATAGCTGTTGGACGTTGAAATACAAAATTCAAGACCTGATTAATGAAGGAGCATTGGAATTTGCACAAGATGGTCAACTGGAATTTTTCTATCATCCCTCCAAGGCACACCATCTGAAGTGACAAGTTCTGACAAGAAGGCTTTCGTTCATTAGAATTTTCAAGTTGTAATTGTCTTTTGATTTGTTCGAACACTTATTTATGTCAAACTTGTTATTTCATCATTGCATTGCATATGTTTGTCTTGAATCAATTCATTCGTATTCATTATATTTAAACTGTGTTTTACTTCCTTTTTTGTAATATTCAACTCTCGATCAAAAGCTTTAAGCCTTTAGAGGGAGGATGACGAAAACGATGCACAGTCTCTACAGTATGCTTTTGAACAAACCCCGCTGACGATGTACATGCGTTGTTTCAAATCCTAAATAGTGGAGTTATAAGGAAGATAATCCCTAGTCAACCCCTTTGAGCCTAAGAAGTAGGAGTTTTTTTCTTTTCATACAAATTAAAACCCTTAATCATAACCTGGGGCAGGGTAGTTTTCTCAGTTGTCTTAGATGTGAATTCAGTCGCGAGCTCTACCTTCATACATGACAAATAATGTAGAAGATGCACTCCAAAAAAAGTATGGTGATGGCTCTGCATAATCATAAAAGCAGACAATCATTATTTTTCAAAAGAAAAGCCCGCTAAGTCAAAACCTATGAAGGAGACTTAAGAGAAAAACTGGGGCATCCCGGTGACTGTAATCACAAAAGAACCAGTTCAGGAAAAAGTAGGGATAACAAAAAAAAAAGAGGTCCTACAAATCCTTAACAAAAAAGAAAAGGTTACAAAAATGACTGCCTTCTCAAACAAACGTTTAATTTCTGAACCATCACCAAGTATCAGAGCAAAGATTCCAGACTCAATTGGGATCTAAACGCACAATTAACTGAGCATAGGACTGAAAAACATCACGAAGAGCGGGTTGGGTACAAATAAAATTTGAGCCTTTATCCTTTGTTTCTTGAACCATGAACCAGGCCACTTATAACCCTTAAAAATCCTAGCTGAAACATGGGTTAGTTCGAAAGCATACTGTTACAAAAGGTATCCTGACTTCTGTAAGGTTTGCTATAAATCCTGAGCTGATATCACATTCTTACAAAATTTGTTTGTTTTACAAAAAAAATGAATTTTCAAACTTCAAGACAATCATAAGCTTTGCATTCTTAAAATACCATTGTTTGCATATGACTATCTGTTCAACAACAGAGAAATTCACACGACGAATATTCAATGAACGAAAATCCTCTCAATGGACAGAATCACCTCAGATGGAAAGACATTCTAGCAACAGGCCCTTCATAATCAAGGGGCATAGCATGGTGTCCAACTGATCTGGGGCAGTCAAGTCAAGATGCAAGGAATCTCTCAAAAATGCCAAATAGCCAGGGGCAGACCTCCGTCTGAATCACTTGGGGCATTAGACATGAATTCCAGCAACGAATCATGTGCAATCAAGCAAACATCTTCTAGCAGTATGGCGACACTTACTACTATGGACAATGAAAATTCTCCGTACCCGGTGAACACAGACATAGTCAGAAAATACTACGCATGAATAAAGACCCGCTAGGTCGACTGACCTAGGCAAAAAAGGGTATCCCGGCGAACCAAAGGTTCGGGAAAAAATTAGGGATATACATATGAAAAAATATGTACACCCGGTAAGTCAAAAACCTGAAAAGGCAGCTTGGGAAAAAAGGGTATCCCGATGGACTGAAAACCTGAAAGGGCAGTCTAGGCAAAAGTTAGGGATTAAAGCACATGATTATGTCCCGTCATCTTGTCATTTGTCTATCAGTAGAATACTCCATGATCAACATCTACTGAAAACCCCAAGAGTTGGGATGACACTCAAACCATCCACAAAATCTTCGCATACACTTTTTTCAGCAGGTAAAGAGGCAGGGGCATCCTACTAAAAAGTCACCGCCATATCCTCAGCTTACAGCCAAGTGATGTCAAGCGTCCCTATATCTCCGGCAGAGCAAGAATCTCCAATCACTGCTCCAACATCTTAAAGAATTCTCTATCCTGATTCACAAGCTTTTCATGTTCCCCTACGGATTTCTTCTCAAGCAAAGTAGGAATTCCCAACAGAAACATTATAAATAAAGCAGATTCTCATCTAGAAATGGTTCAGGTACGATCCAGATACGGATGTCATCCTGACACTTACTCCATACTTTCTCATCTAAAAACAGTTCAGGTACGATCCAGAGACGGATGTCATCTTGACACTTACTCCATATTCTCATCTAGAAACCGTTCAGATACAATCCATAGACGGATGTCATCCTGCCACTTATTCCAGATTCTCATCTAGAAACGGTTCAGGTACGATCTAGATATGGATGTCATCCTGACACCTACTCCAGTCTTTCTCATCTAGAAACGGTTCAGGTACGATCCAAAGACGGATGTCATCCTGACACTTACTCTAGATTCTCATCTAGAAACGGTTCAGGTACGACCCAGAGACAGATGTCATCCTGACACTTACTCCAGATTCACATTTAGAAACGGTTCAGGTACGATCCAGAGACGGATGTCATCCTGACACTTATTCCAGATTCTTCTAGAAACAGTTCAGATACGACCCAAATACGAATGTCATTCTGATACTTATTCAATACATCTCCAACTACTGCTCTGACATCTGAGAAAAAATTCCCCAGTGGAGTCGTCAACCTTTTCAGATTCCCCAACAAGATTTCAAAAAAGTCCCCAAGCAGTTCGTGGAGTTTTCCTTCCCTAACAAAGTTTATTTATCTAACAACAGAAGTTCATCTCCCAACGTTTCAACTTCAACAAATTTGAAGACCTACATTCTTCACTCCCAGTAACAATTAGGGATTTATTTTCCCTAATTCAACAATACATCTATGGAACAACTGACACGTTCATGCATTGCATTATACATCATTTCTATAAACATCATAACATATGCAGCACGAATGCATATATTACAATCTCATTTATTTTGAGAGTATCATGCAATTCATACATCATGACATCGCATGAAACTGATTTTACCTTTTCAGGTTAAATTAGCAGACAGACAAACATTGTTAACCTATACAACAGGTCAAAGATTAATGCCTGAAACCAGACGAGGAAACTATCTATACAACCAAGTGGTATGAACTCCCGAAACAAGAAGGGGTTACCAACAAATACAACAAGTCATGAATTAATGCCCGAAACCAGATGGGGAACTATCTGTGTGACCAATGTTGCCGAGTTCCAGATTAATACTTGTAACAAGCCAGGAGAACTATCTGTGGAAGACCGATTGTGGATTAATACCTGTAACAAGCTAGGAAAACTATCTACATAAGGATATTGAAGATTAATACCTGTAACAAGCCAGAAGAATTATCTTTATTTCTCAGGTCAGAGATTAATACCTGTAACAAGCCAGGAGAACTATCTCAACGACCAACAATTTTCAAGTTCCATATTAATAACTGTAACAAGCCAGGAGAACTATCTGTGGACGACCAACTACAGATTAATACCTATAACAAGCTAGGAGAACTATCTATGGACGGTCGATTATGGATTAATACCTGTAACAAGCTAGGAAAGCTATCTACATAAGGAGATTGAAGATTAATACCTGTAACAAGCCAGGAAAATTATCTTTCTTTCTCAGGTCAAAGATTAATACCTATAACAAGCCAGGAGAACTATCTATGGATGACTGTTGTAGATTAATACCTGTAACAAGCCAGGAAAGCTATCTACATGAGGAGATTGAAGATTAATACTTGTAACAAGCCAGGAAAACTATCTTTCTTTCTCGGGTCAGAGATTAATACCTGAAACCAGCCAGGACAACTATCTCGACGACCAACAAAAATAAGTTCCAGATTAATACCTGTAACAAGCCAGGAGAGCTATCTATGGATGACCGATTATGGATTAATACCTGTAATAATCCAGGAGAACTATCCACATGAAGAGATTTAAGATTAACACCTGTAACAAGACAGGAAAACTATCTTTCTTTCTCAGGTCAAAGATTAATACCTGTAACAAGCCAGAAGAACTATCTCAATGACCAACAATTTTCAAGTTCTAGATTAATACCTGAAACCATACAAGATAACTATCTGCGAACAATTGACTTGTAGATCAATACCTGAAACCAGACAAGAAAACTATCTACACAACCAGGTGAAACAACCCTACACAGGTTTCTTCTGATACATTTCCAGATAGCAGTTAATTCCATTTTCCCCAACAAGTTACCGTGAAGCCTGTATTTCAACCAGAAAACAACAAACTTTCATCTCTCCAGAGATAACTCTTCAGCAGAGCCTTGGACAACTGAAGCTCATAAACTCTATTCCCCAGAGTTTTCTTCAAGCAGGAGAACAACAGAAAACCACATTCCCCAATGGATTCCTCTTCAGACAGCAGGAACAGGAACCCACAAAGGGACCATGTGTGAAATCAATATCTACTTTGGATGGCATCTTTAAGCCCATCTCCGACGAATCTCTGTCATCTTATCCAAATGGCATCTGTAAGCCCATTCCTGCCATCATCAACAATCAGTGTTACCTCATGCGAGTGCAAATTTATGGGCACTATAGTGTTCAATCATCTTCCACCTTCAGATCACGAAAGGCAGACAAGCTAATCTACATCTTCAGGTTTAAGAAGATTGAACAGGGGCAGCTGCTGTACCCCAAAATTTGTTCTCTCAAGTTTTCCAAGGTTTTCTCTTACATGGGTGGCCACAAACACTTGATTAAAGAAAAATAAATTTTTTGAAGATAAAGAAGTCTTCCATTGGCATTGGGACAAGGTGCCTTCATTTGGCATTTGGACAGGAGTCTTCAATTGGCCTTGGGACAAGGTCTTTCGATTGGCATTTTAACAAGGTCCTTCGATTGGCATCTGAACAGGATGTCTTTCGATTTACATCTGGACAAGGAGTTTCGATTAGGAATCTAAAAACCTTCGATCAAGTTTTGATCCCCCAACTTCGATTGAGCACTGGACCCTATTCAATACAAGCTTGACTCACTACTCTTCGATTGAGCATTTGGCACTCTTCGATGCAAGCTTGATTCACAAGCTTCGGTTGGGCGCTGCCCCCCCCCCCCCCCCCCCTTCGATCAAGCTTCGACTGGCTAGGTTAAAGTCTTTTGATTGGTTTAGTTGGTTAGTGTCAGAGCCAATCAAAGAACAAGGCAAATAGGGACTCAATCGAAGGACACAATGATGAGGCCTGGGGAAATTCGAAAGAAAGTGAGGAGGATCCTACAAAGCCTTTGATTGATAGAGAGCTGAAGCAACCTTCGACCAGTTAAAAAGGGAGAGTTGATGTTTCGATTGGTTTGAGTTGAAAGAAAGCCATTCGAAATAGGCAACCAGAGTCATTCGAAGGAGAGTATTCGAAAGTCAAATGTTCAGGTTCATTCAAATTCAAAAAGGGACAAGAAACCATGTCTTTGGGAACATTTCAAAATGGTATTCATGGCCTTAAATCACCAGCTTAATGGTTGTTTACTCCTTTGCCTTCTTGTCCACTCCATCCCCTCTATATAAGGAGACCACATACATACACATAGAGGGTGGAGACAGAAGCCCAGGAGAAAACACACTAAAAAAGGAAAAAGAAAAAACCATACGAATATCAGAAACACTCTTGCCACGCTCACTGGCCAAATATTACCTCAAACACACACGCTGCCTCATAAGCCACACCAAAATTATCATAAAAACTCCTGAGTAATCCAAATCGAAGGAATCTTCAGTAACATTCCACTTACTGCTTGAAGCTTGCAGGAGGCGTGCCCAAACACTGTGCAAGCCGTTTCCATCGAAAGCAAAACATCTCATTGATCCAGCCTGAGCAGACCAACGCTCACAAGACCGAAGGACATGGGTTTCGATACCCAGGCCCTGAATTTTTGTTTTTCTAACATATCTTTGCAGATTCAGTGCCCTCACAGGTGATCCATCAGGTCCTTCCATCAACGCCCTCTGGATCGAAAGCCAGATCCTGTCACTGAATCAAAGGGTAACACCCCTTCACAGAATTGAAAGGAAATATCCCTCCTGGATCAAAAATTCCATCTTTTCTTGGATCGAAAGGCAGATTCCCCTCTGGATCGAAAAAGCCCCCCTTTTCTCTATGGATCAAAGGATGCCCCCTTTGTATCTTTATTTTTATTTTCATTATTTCTCTTGTTAAACTAACCATTAAATCAAAATCACAAAAAACACTAGGCTAGTGTTTTATTAATCAAATTAAATTTTGTTAATTAACTAATTAATTATTTTAACCTTTTCCTTAATTTAAAATTAAATAGACTTAAGTTTTATTTTCTTTTATGAATAAAAAACAAAGAAAAAGATTTCTCTTCCTTAGGATTTAGACGTCCCTTTTAATTCGTTCGCGCATTTATTTATTTTTTGCATTTTTCATATTGTTGTAACTGCTTCCCAGTTTATAATAGTAACTAGGACTTTACTTTTCACATCTCTATAATGTACCTCTCACAAATCCATGTAATAGCGTAGGATTTACATTCCCGCACTTTACATTTCTGCCCTTTAAATTACTGTATATACTACTGTTAGTAATTAGGATTTCATGATGAGACTGAAAATTAAAACACTAGCAAACTTAACACAAGACTAAAATAACGGAACATAACACACCATGCACATATACACCTCTAGGGTATCACACTTTGGGTGCCTTCGAAAATAAAGCAGTCATGTCCCTCGAAATGGGGACGCTTTAGCAAAGACCCGTAAATCAAAAAGATCATAGTCCCTCGATGATCCTACAGTTACCTCTCGGTAAATGATCTAGTCCCTAAACAAAATTGCTAAAGCGTCTCCACAAGTTGCCTTCATGACTGTAACATCCCTTCGAACGTCCCTCAAACATCCAACGATAAGGCTACCTACTCACTAATAGTAGGATAGCACTGTCTAAAGGATAGGAGAAAAAGAACAACCTTTTCGAATATAAGTAGATAGTCCTTAGATGCTATGCTTAAATAAAATAAACTTTTCACACTTACATATTTCAAAAATAACTTTCAAAAACATTTGCTTTGTCAACACTCTTGAGGATTGATACAAGAGTTATCACAAAGCGAATCGCTGCACTAAGGCATTTCAAAACATTTTTCAAACACACAAAGCATAAAGTACTTTTAAAATGAGCTAAGCATCTAAGAGCCCATAGAAAACTACGGATGGAAAGGATGATAATACCTTCCCTTTCCATAATCTACCCCCTTACTCAGAAAATCTCGAAAAGGTCTTTTTCTGTTCTTTTCACCCTTTCCTTAAATTGGATAAAAGAAAAGTCGGTGGCGACTCTGGCTTACCGCAACATTTGTGAATAAAAAATGCAAAACCAGTATATAATAGTCAGTTCTGCCACCGTATCACAGAACTAGCAACTCTACTGGGGAGCTAATAAAAAGTGGGGTTACCTTAGAGTTAGTTCATTATTTAACTGCTTTTGTATGCTTTGTTTGCTTTACTTTTGAGGGCTTTGTTTGGGTTACTATAGATCCTACACCCGGATCTGGAGCACCTTTTAGGTAAGTAGCAATAGATCGTGGAAACTTTGCGGGATATACCGACACAGTTAAAGTGATAGCTACGTTGATGTGATACTTTGGTTGGTACCAGTAGTCCTTGAATAGTCAAGGAGAATACGAGGCCGCTGAGTAGTATCATGAAGCATCAACTGACCTTAGAACCTTTAATTGAACAACTTGGCCATTATGAAGTAGTGAGATAGCCGTCTTTGGTGTAGTCCTAAGTCGGTTGATACTTGATACTACACTCATTGAGATTTGACTCCCGAGTTTTGTTTGGTGGCAAGTCAGTTGTTGATCAGAATGAAACTTGTAGGAAAAATCGGTGATATTGAGAATCCCTAGAACCCAGTTACTATTAATAGGACATGTTGAGCCCACTAAACTTCAAGAGGGTACTTACCTATGGAACTCATGCAAGCCTGAACCTAAGGCTATTTGTGTGGCTTGCTTGCTTTCACTATCTAACAAACTTGAACTCATTGCATACAAAACTTATAATTTCATTAAAAAGTTTGGTAAGCCACTTAATACCTCTATCTCAAAAAATTTCCACACTTCAATAAGTATTATTGTCTGGTTCAACCTCGTTACTGTTACTCCTTTTTATCAATGCTTCCTTCATCTCTTGTTTATGAATCCGACTGTAGTAGTTATAGTTCTAATCTTCTTCTTTAATGTCGAGCCTGTCAGAATTCAGCGATATATCATATCCTTCATTAAATAAATTATATAAGTACGTCTTCCACCTATCATTTATATCTTTTTCCTAAACCAAGAATTTTCCTTCTACATCTTTAACACATTTCACTTGTCTAAATATATAGTCTTTCATTCTCTTCCATTAGCAAGCTTATATATAGATTTTTCTCCCTCCTTGGTTCTTAAAGATTGATATAATCCATCAAAAGTTTGGGTTCTTCATTCACTCACTGCCTTCTAGGTTTCATTCTTAGCTTTCTTGTACTTTTTTTTCCAAGTTTCGACATTTTTACACTTAGATCATTATTTAAAATAATGGTTCTTAACTATAATTTTACCCTAAACACTTTCATTCCACCAACATGATTCTTTATCATTGGGTCTAAAACTTCTCGATTCACCCAACTTCTCTTTAGCTATGTTTCTAATCTCTTTGGCCATCTTATTTCACATATTATTTGCACTTCCTTGTGGTTGTCAAAACCCTCCCTCCAAGATCTTGTGTTGGAAAATTCCTTGTTTTCACCCTTTAAATGTCACCACTTGATCTGTGGCGCTCCTATGTGACTTCTTCTCTTAGTCCCCCCCCTAACTCTTACATCTATAACCAAAACACTATGTTAGGTAACTCTCTCTCAGAATAACTTTACAGTCCAAACAAAACTTCTTATCTGACTTCTTGATAAGAAAGAAATCTATCTGAGAATATGTCACCCCACTGTTATATGTGATAAGATGTTAATATCTTTTCATAAACCATGTATTTGGTACTGTTAGGTCCAAATCTGATGAAAACTCTAAGATGGATTTACCCTCCGCATTCATCTCTCCTAGACCAAACCATCCATGCGCGCTATGAAAACTTCTTACTACGCTACCTACATGTCCATTAAGATTCTCTCCAAGAAAAAACTCTACTCTTTGGGGTATATCCTGAAATAAGCCTTCTAAGTCATTCTAAAATTTTATCTTAAGGTGTTCTGCTGATCCAACCTGAGGTGCATAAGCACTAATAACATTAAAAGTGTCTTGTTTCACTATAAAATTCATGGCTATGATTCAATCTCACTTTTTTCACATCCACAATACCCGTCTTCCCTTCTTCCGCTCCTTATCCATAATAATTCCACCCCATTTCTCGATCTAACTTTTTCGGTGTATCAAAGCTTAAATCCCGAGTTGTCTAATTCTTTTGCTTTTTCACCTACCCACTTAGTTTCCTTTAGGCACATAAAATGAATCTTTCTCTTAACCATATTGTCCAATATTTCCATAGATTTTTCCACTAAGCGTGCCTATATTTCATGATCAAAACAAATCCCACTCTCATGAACTACCTTCTTTACCCACAACCGTTCACGAAAATATAGAAACTCTTTCTTATTTTTCACTACACTCATGTGACCATGCAACGACCCTTGCTCTTTTGACATTGTACTCGAGACATACAACGCGACAACAATCTAACAATCACATTATTCCGTAGTTGATTCATTTTAATAGAGATTCGACAAAATTTTATGTTGATTGTCAACTGTTCGACACAACATTCTCTTTTTATCCAAACTTAAAACCGACTATATATATATCAAAGCTAATATAGACAAGACTTAGTTTTACCTCGTGAACTTCCACAATCAACATACTATGATAGACAAGGGGTAGAGATCCTTTGATACGGATTATCTATATTTTATCAAAAACATACATAAAATTCGAAGGTAATCTTATCCGAGATTAAATTATTGATGTAATTATGATTTATGTATATAATAAGTGGAATAGTAAAAAGCAATATTAAAGTGTGAAAGTGGAAGTTGTATTATTTGTTGTTTGATTATGCATCGCTAATGCCGAAGGAAGTGGCATCTCCATTTTCCATAAACTCATAAATGTAACACATTAGGATTACTTTACTCCTACCTCTCAACTAACTACCAGACAAATACACCAATCTCAGCATCTCCTCCCAACCCACGTACCTAGATACCCTTCTTTCTATTCTACTTATAACATAACAACCATTTTTTTCTTTCTTTTTTCCTACTAACTAACTACTTTTTCATTTCTCCACCATGGCTTCTTTGATTCATTGTCCTGCAACTCGATTAGGAGATTCTTCTGGCTTCTTTGTTCCCACACGTAGTAGTAACCGTTTCGTAAAGCCCCATACCCATAAGCTTCGACTTCGTTGCTCTTTGGATTCTAATGTTTCCGATATGAGTATCAACGGTTTGTATTCTTTACTTTTACTGCTTACTACTGGTTTATGTATATATATCATGAAACCTGTGCTGAAATTTCCCTTAATTGTGTGTTTTCAAACTCAATTTTCTGCAATTACAATATGAATCTTTGTATACCTAATTTTGACTTGAGATGTTATCGAATGTTCTTGCCGGATAAGAACTTGTTTGTGGGACTATGTATGTGATTGTAGATGTTTCCTAAGATGAAAATTTCACACAAGAAATGTTTTTTTATTTTCATCTGCCAGCACCAAAAGGACTGTTTCCTCCCGAGCCGGAACATTATCGAGGACCAAAGCTAAAAGTTGCTATCATTGGAGCTGGCCTTGCAGGCATGTCAACTGCAGTCGAACTTTTGGATCAAGGCCATGAGGTTTTGCTTCTTTTTGAATCTCGATGATATTTTGAAATTGGATGTTATTATGGTGCATATAGTGAAGTGAATCTTTTATGTGTTTTCTTGTGTAAACATGGTGTTAAATGAGTCAAGGTATCTGGCTAATGTATTGTGATTATTATCTTCTCTTTTTAAAATTGTTTTATTCAGGTGGATATATATGAGTCGAGATCATTTATTGGTGGAAAAGTTGGTTCGTTTGTTGATAAACGTGGAAATCACATTGAAATGGGGTTGCATGTTTTCTTTGGTTGCTATAACAATCTTTTCCGACTAATGAAAAAGGTAAACAATCTTTACATGCAATCCAAATGCATGTTTTTCTTCAGTTGTATTCTTCCTCCCTATTTTTGTTGGCATACCTGTACTATTGTCTTTCTTGCTCTGTCCATTTTTTGTCATATAAATCCATAATTAAATTAGTTTTTCTTCATAATGTTGGGGCTAGGTGGGGGCAGATAACAATCTACTTGTGAAGGATCACACTCACACTTTTGTAAACAAAGGGGGTCAAATTGGAGGTATGTTATAAGCTGCTAATTGTAATACCTCTTGTTTCATTTTGTTCATTATTTTCTTTCATATCCGTGAAAATGTCACTTTCATGAATAGACAATAGTTTATAATGCACTATTCTTAACTTAGTTTTACAGTGCAGAACTAGATTTTCGGTTCCCGGTTGGGGCTCCATTACACGGGATAAGAGCATTTTTGACCACAAATCAGCTTAATGTAAGTGCGCTGTGTATTCTGTTACCATACTGTTATGATTGTTTGACTGGATCAAAAGTATTATGCAAGAAAAGAAAACTATAGTTGTGTCGTGTGTGTGCGTTTTTGCCTCCTTGGGGCTGTCACTGCATCTAATTTTACATACTGTTTATGTATCAGACTTATGATAAGGCTAGAAATGCTGTGGCTCTTGCACTGAGTCCAGTTGTCCGAGCTCTTGTTGATCCAGATGGTGCATTGAGGGACATAAGGAATTTGGATAGTGTAAGAGGGTGCTATTTTCTTGTTATTTTTGGTCCCTTTCCAAATAATATTTTCTGATTATTTATCTTCTTAGCTTTATATTTAGACGACTTCTACAGTTACGGCTTTGGCTGTACACCAAATTTAAGTCTATTGTTTCACTTTGTACCATGTTTGTCAATCTTGTGTTCTTTTAACTATTATGTGCATTTCTTCCAGATTAGCTTTTCAGACTGGTTTATGTCTAAGGGTGGCACGCGCACGAGTATTAAAAAAATGTGGGATCCAGTTGCCTATGCCCTTGGGTTTATTGACTGTGATAATATCAGTGCCCGTTGCATGCTCACCATATTTGCATTGTTCGCCACAAAGACCGAGGCTTCCCTTTTGCGGATGCTGAAGGGTTCACCAGATGTTTATTTGAGCGGACCTATCCAGAAGTACATCACAGATAGAGGTGGAAGGTATAATCCGGAGATAAGATTATTTCCACTCATAACTATCCAAATTTCTCCCTATGTAGATTCTCATTCATTGCTGGAACAGGTTCCACCTTAGGTGGGGATGCAGAGAAATACTTTATGATAAATCTGCTGATGGGAGCACTTATGTTACAGGTCTTTCCATGTCAAAGGTGACGAGCTTTATCTGTTCTATTTAAAATCTTTACATGCTTGGTTAGATTTCAAATAATATTCTAAAAGTCTTGATATTTATTTTTTCAGGCTACTGACAAGAAAATTGTGGAAGCTGATGCTTATGTTGCTGGTTAGTAGTTTGCGTGTCTTTGTTTTTGTATTATTTTCATGTGACCGCAACAATCTATAATGCCTCGACTTATCATTGACTTGATATCAGCCTGTGATGTCCCTGGAATTAAAAGATTAATCCCATCAGAGTGGAGGGAAAAAGAGTTGTTCAATAACATATACGAACTTGTTGGAGTTCCTGTGGTTACAGTGCAACTCAGATACAATGGTTGGGTTACAGAATTGCAGGATCTAGAACTGTCAAGGTAATTCTCGAAATTTTTGGCTTCATAAGAAACTGCGATATTGGATATTTTGTTTCAAGATCGAGCGATGATATAACTCCTTTGATCAATAGTTGGTACATTTCCTTATGAACCCTTACATTCTGGATGGCAGGCAACTGAGGAAAGCTACTGGGTTAGATAACCTTCTCTATACTCCCGATGCAGATTTTTCTTGCTTTGCAGACCTTGCACTTGCATCTCCTGAAGACTATTACATTGAGGGACAAGGATCGTTGCTCCAGTAAGTGATGTTATGTTAAGTTGTTTGAGAATTAATTTCGAGAAGCTTCTGTGAGTTTCTTTAGTGTTTCATATTCAGTATACTGATATTTATATACATGAAAAAATAAACAGGACTTATAATTACGATGATTGGACTATTTTCTACAATCATAATAACTACTTTAATCATTTCCGACAATTTACATATATAATCATCCATGGCTAAGTATGTTATGCCACGGATGAAACTGCACCATCTGTTCATCATGCAACTTGTAGTTCATGTAGTAGTGCTAATTTGGATAAACTTTTTCTTAGAGGAAAAAGAAAGTTGAAATGATCTTGCAATGGCCAACATATGTTAATTTAACATTTAATTTTTTTGTTGACCTTCTAAGTATGTAATTTCATTTATCCATCTGTCAGATGTGTTCTGACACCAGGAGATCCATACATGCCCTTGCCAAATGAAGAAATTATTTCAAGAGTAGCAAAACAGGTAGTTAAAAAATGTGTGGTATTTGTTATGGTTTTGTTGTAATGATCTTTTCATTATTGTTTTAGTAATGGCACGAAAGAATGCACATCTTAAATTGATTTTAAAATTGTTATCAGGTCATATCACTATTCCCATCATCTCAAGGTTTAGAAGTGACTTGGTCATCTGTTGTTAAAATTGGCCAATCTCTGTACCGTGAGGGACCTGGCAAAGATCCATTTAGACCTGACCAAAAGACACCGGTGAAGAATTTCTTTCTTTCTGGCTCTTACACAAAACAGGTTAGCTCAAAATATCCTTCACCCTCTTGACTAACATTATACTCGTGCTTGTCTTATCAATACCTTCAAGTTTGCAGGTACTGATATTTTTTGTGGCTTAAACATATGAGATCCTATAGAGGATCATAATCTATAAATTCTTGCATAGGTGCCTCTTTGGGCTTCAAGTGTGAATGAAAAGATTTTATAAAGTGATGTTTTTTTTTTATTCTAACAAGAACTAGCACGGAACACATCAATGCACCATGATTTTTTGCAAATGATATAAGTCTTAATTGGAGGAAGATTTAAATGAGAGGTCGAAGATGAGCCTTAGAATTGCATGACTTTTGCCTAAGCAGAAGTAAGACACAATATATGGAATGTAAGTTCAGCAAAAGGATAAGCGTTTTTGACCTAGAGGTAAAAGTTGAAGACCATATCATTCTACTAGTCACGCGGTTTAAATATGTTAGGTCCGTAATATAAAACGATGGAAAATAGAAGGGGATGTAAACCTTTAAATTCAAGCCGAGTGGCTGAAATGGAGGACTTCAGGGGTTTTATGTGACACAAAAGTACCGCTCAAGCTGAAGGGAAAATTTTATCGAACAATGATAATATCTGTGATATTATACAGCACAAAATATTGGACAGTTAAGAATCAGCACGATAATAAAGTAGGTGTAGCAGAAATGAGGATGTTGTGTTGGATGTGTGGTAAGAATAGATGGGTAAGATTAGAAATGAAAATATTAGAGTGTTAGGGTAACACCCATAGTAGAAAAGAAGGGGAAAAATAAGCTTTTAGGTGGTTTTGACTTGTAGAGAGAAGATCCGTAGATTATATGGAGAAGAGTCAAACAACTAGAGATAGAGAAAGATCTAGAAAAATTATTAAGAAATATCTTGAGAATTGAGATTAACGAATTGGATAGAAACATGATCTTAGATAGATCATTATGGCCGAATTTGATTCATGTAGCCGATCCCATTTAATAAGATTAGACTTCGTTGTCGCTGTTGTAACAAGAAATTCCTGCTTGCTGCTGCATTTGATTGAATGGAGGATCAAGTGTCGGTTGTGCCATCTTATATGAAATACCTTGATATGATGGAAGGAGTTATGATGTTTTATTTTACTCGCAAGAGTTAACTGGCATGTGGAAAAAAAATATAAGGATCAAGAAATATTGCATACACCTTTCTTTAGTAAGGTTTGTATTAGTAGGTACTTTATTGCCATGCTTGTCTTTATCATAAAACAAACTCAACTAATATTCCACTACTTCTGGGAATAGAGCTTGCTCGAATTTATCAAATGGGTTTCACCTTTCCTTTTGACGTTGTGTTCAACCTTTTTATCAACCAACTTTACTTTCTAGTCGATGTCAACGTTTTTAGGAACTCTTACAATGTGTTTGTCCTGTAATTGCCACATGTTTTCTCCAGTGTCACAACAGTCTCTATCTATCTATGTTTTACTGATATTGCTGACTTCTATTGTTTTATCTAGTTGCATGCTGAAATATTTGATCTCTTCAGGATTACATAGACAGCATGGAAGGCGCAACCTTATCCGGCAGACAAACCTCAGCTTATATCTGTAATGCAGGGGAAGAATTGGTGGCATTGCGGAAGGAGCTTGTTGCACAGTCTAATAACGACGTTAAATTTACAAACACTAAAGATGAATTGAGTTTAGTATGAGGAATGTTCAGATAAACTAGTCTCGTTATATGAAGAAAGCTTGTTCTTTATGCATGTAATATTTTATGTTGTATATTTAATCAAAAAGCAATTACAAAATTGTTAGTATTGCAGCAAATAGTGCTGTTTATACTTGTGAATTATGGTGTCTATAAATTGTGATTCGTATTCAGTGACACCCTTAATAATGAGGTACAAGCGGATTCATTTAGAGTAAATAATAAATTATGTTTCTATAAACTCTTTTTTTACGACGTCTCTTTAAACTTATGTTACCTTGCCCCCTCAAACAAATAAAAATAATAACAATGATGTCACTATCAAGCTTTTCCATGTAGATTAGTTCTGAATTTGAAGTTTTAAGCAAATAGAAAATCATGTATACTACCAAGGTTGGATTAGGTAATTCTAAAGTTAACTCCAATTTGTTCTCTACCAAATTTTTAACTAACAAATTATTGTCACTTCCAGCCAAATCAAGGTTAAGGTAAAATATGCATCACTTGATAAAAATCATATATTTCTTGATCTTTACAAAAATCATGGAAAATTTCATCGAAAAACCAGACATCCACTATAGGCATTTATCTTTTTAGGTGCAATTGTCAATTGAAGAGGCTATATAAATAAGTTAGTTATGTTGGCTTTTATTTGTAGTAATATTGCTGTTGGGCTTAACTCTTAAAATAAAATGGGCTAAGGTGAAGGAGTTATGAGTTAATTGGCCAAAGACATTCTGATTCATCCGGAAGGAGGCATGTTAGAGGAGCCTTAGCCACACATATGAATCAATGATAAAGAAGTGGTATGAAATGGCAAAAATATGCTGTTTCAACAGAGCATCCCCTGCACCACCGCCCTTACAGTTTCACTCTCAGGTACTAAATACTAATAATAGCAGAAGGACTTGTGCAATTTATAACATGGCAAGAGAAAAAGACAAAACCCCTCAGGTATTGAAGATTGCTGTCAGTGGAGTCACAGAGCTTCTGAGGTTTTTTTCTCTTTCTCAACAAACAAGGTATCTATGCCATTTATGTAGCATGTGTTTGGTGTCTAACATGTGTATGTGTCTAGTGTCTGTGTACTATGTCTCGATCACTTTTATTTTCTAAAATTATTATCATGCGTCTGGTGTTTGTGTAAGCGCTTCATGTTCTAGCTAACAACTGCCTTGTCAATCTACATTCTTCTTTACTTTATCATCAATTACCGATCGAGTCCTACTCCAATTTATTAATATGCAGCATATTGAGCGGTGATATTGAGAAACAGAACAATGAATTCACAGTTTCAAGTGTTGATGATGTTCTAATCATCATCAAGTCTGATTATGACAACGCATATTTTGTCACAGGTGCCTTTTTTATTTATTTAATTTCCCTCTTTTTGCTGTTAGTTTTAAATTCAGCATTAGCTTCTTTTCTGGTATGTTATCTAAAATTGTGTCACTTTTTGGACATATAGGGAACTTCACTTCTTCAATTTATGCAGAAGACTGTGTCTTTCAAGATCCAACTATTAAATTTAGTGGTAAGAATCATAGTTTTGCCAATAACTACTATCATCAACTTAATTGATCATTAACTAAAAGTTACATATTGCTGTCACTCTCTTGCTGTATGAACCTTACAGGTAGGGAGTTATACGCGCGAAACTTGAAATTGCTTGTTCCCTTCTTCGACCGCGCCTCAATTAGACTACTAAAGATCGAAAAGGTAGACATTCTCAGTAAATTAACATTTTTTTTGCTTCAAAGAAACAGCGCCGTGCTTCACTCACGATATACATTCATAATGCAGGATGTTGAATCTGACACAAATTTTCTGCGCGCATCTTGGAAACTGAGGTGGTGCTTAACTTGCTCATCAAGCATGCTAATTTAACGTGCGGGTTTATTTTCTCAAAACATTATATAATCCTCGATCTGATATGCAGGACCAACCTAAAGCTTCCTTGGAGGCCTCTCATCGCTATTGATGGAAGCACTTCTTATGAATTGGATGATGATTTCAAAGTCAGAATCAAAATGGATTCATAGACCTTTCCTCTCATTAATGTGATGGTTTGAGATCCACATTAACTAATGGTTGCAAGTTTTTTGTTTGACAGATCATTAGGCACGTCGAGAGTTGGAATGTTTCCGCACTCGAAGCAGTTTTGCAGATTTTCACTTTCAAGTTTGAAAAATCAGGCGGTTAATACTTTAATCTCACAGAGTTTCGCATTCATACTAAACTCTTTGTTGGTGTTTACATTCATACAAATTAAGGGAAGGTTTATAAATAAAAGAGTTTTATCAAAATGTATTTTACAGCCACAAACAGAAATCAAAACGTACAAGAAATAACACAAATCAATCAAAACATCAATGTTAAACAAAAGACATAATAACCATAATTCATGAAGGACATGATTGTGTTACCAATAATTCTCTTTGAACTGCCTTCATAAGCAAGCTATCTTTTTCAAGAGCAACAATAATAGGAGAACCACCGATTCCACGAGCAACCGCATTCATAATCTCCGTCATTAACTTCTTAAACTCGTTTAAATCCAGTGATCCGTTGTGATCTTCATCGAATCTCGTGAATATCAATTCCAACACACTATCAACCTCGTCTTGTGGATGTGAATATGAACCCAACGGCATAAACATTCCAAATCCGCCACGTACTTGGTCTCGCGAGAGACTACCCTCGCCATTGGTGTCTATCATGGCAAACCATTCGTTCACAAAAGTGTCGAAATTCGTTGCGTCGTTGACGAATTCTGTCAAGGTGTTGCTGTTCACAACTGCTACATTCATTTTTGATATTGTGGAATAAATATCTATGCCAACAATTGAATTTACGTTGGAATATGGTTGTTGATGTTTGCAGATGTATGTATAACGTAATGGTTGCCCTGTGTTCACGTTTCTGACTTTCCGAGGATTGATTAGCCTTTATTATAGAGTATTATTTATTACAATATTATACCAGCATGAAATGCATCATGTAATAAATATATTTTTGTGACAAAATCGTGTAATGTTGAATATACACAACCACACACAACCCTTGGCAGTTGCTTGTGAGTGAATCACAATATTTAATTATCAATAAAAAATTAATATAATATCTATAAAATAAAATTAATCAAGCGAGAGAAAAGAGGTGATACACTAATCGTGTAAATTAATTTTCTATTATCAACCAATTACAACCTTGTATCAGGATAAATTACATTTTAATTTTAAAATTCTTTTAATGACAAACTATATCATTGGTTTTCTATTGGATTACACGGTTAGGTGTATATAAATTAAACGTATATGGATTTAAGCGAAAAAACTACATAAATTTTCAAGACCAAAAAGAAGTAGAATAAAATGTGGATCTCTTAGCAATATGATATGATCAAGGCTATTAGTGTTTACCGTGATAATGTTCTATTAGCAATGGTGTCATAGAGAAGACTTGGAAGATGTAGGGTTAAGAATAGCTTAGCCTTTAGAAGTATTATGGTGTTTGAAGGTTAAATGGAATTTTGGGTGGGTTCTATCCCGATGGACTATTTTGCATGAAGTCTCTAATCATTGTCCTCTTGTTCATAAGTATTTTTCTAGGCTATGGAGCCAAAAGTCTTTTAGGTTTGATAATTTTTGGCTCAAACATAAATATTTTCATAAGGTGGTTGAGAAGAGTTAGAATGAAAATGTGAGTGGATGAGTTTATTCTTAAAGAGATGCTTAAATCCCTTAAAAAAGACCTTAGACAGTGGTACACAGGACAGAGGTGGTTGGTAATATGGACACACAGATTTTTGTTGTCATAAAAGAGATTGAAAGGCAAAATATAAGTCCTCAATTTTTTTTATTCTCAAATTGTTCATTAATAAAATTTGAGGTGATAAGAATGAAATTTTCGATTTAAATTTTTGAATTTTTTTTTTGTACTATTAGAAATTTCAAAATTTCTTGTGATTTACTAGATTTTTTCTGTATCATACTGGAAATTTCAAAAATTTCTGTATCATACCGGAACTTTTAAAATTTTCGATAGTACAATTTTTTCCCCGAAATTGAGATACTGGATTTTTTGAAAAATCTAGTGATTTTTTTAAAATATCCGATAAGAACTCGTGGAAATTTCGAAAATTCCGATAAATCGCATATTTTTTAAAATTTAATAACTTTAGACAATGATATAATAGTAGAAACATACAAAATGGGAGGAGGGAGTCAAGTATAAGAGTGGGGTGTCAAGTTAAATCCTCCGCAACGAGACCTCTTCTAAAAAAAAAGGCCTTTGCGGATATGTGGCCCCTTTTAAAGTGTTAGTACTCGCTCACTTTCTAAGGTTTAATATTCCATCCGTTGAAAGAAAGGGATGTTAATTCCAAGTTCTTTCACGTTAGTATTCAGGCTAGAGGTAAGTTGAATCATATTGTAGTGCTGAAAGTGGGCAATTATTGGATCGAAGAGATCGTGTATGTGCGCTCGAAGGTCCCTAGTTACTTCTATAATCACTTAACCTCTCTGGACAAACATAAGTTAGATGAAGTCATTTTTCTGATTCTTAATCTAGATCAAAGGTTGACCTATCGTCTCGTTCCTTGTAGAAGGAGTTAAATAAAGTAGTTGATTGTGTGATGGGAATAAGAGCCCATTCCATAAGAATTCAATTTCTCTTTCATCAAATCTATGTACCTCTTTATGGATAATTTTTGGACAATGTTTCACCAATACTACGATAATGCTAAACTTGTTAAGAGTTCATCACCTTTTTTTTTGCTCTTGTACTGAAGATTAACTTTTTCCACCATTTAAGGGACCTCAGACCTATTTCATTATCTTTTGGTGTGCGTGCTAGCGATGGTTATAGATCACATTATCTCTCCTAATCAATAAAACTTTGTTAAAGAAAAGTAGTTGGTTGATGATGTCTTGGTGGTGAATGAAATTATTAATTTGGCTAAGAAAACTAATAGAAAGTCTTTGCTATTTAAGGTAGAATTAGAAAAGACTTAGAGAAATTTTGAGAAAAAGAAAGAAAATAGAAGCATTTGCCCCTGGATTTCACGCGTATTCGAATTGATATGAAATCTCTTTCTCCCTTTTGTGTATTCAGAATTGATATGAAATCTCTTGTAGAGTATTGCTCCCTCCAGTTACGATATTATTGTTGTTATGTACTCCCTAAGTAGCTAGACAAGGGCAATATCTTTTCTAAGAAGTGTTGAGACAGTTGTCAACTCTTCGGGTTTTCTCTCACCAAGTGTTGAGTTTGATTTAAAATTCCCATAATTTTGACTTCTTTCTATAATGTTAACTTCTTGATTCGCGATGAAGGTTCTCCCAGGTTACTTTTGCTGGTAGACGTATGATCTTCTTGTGTTTCTCAGATAGTTAGAGATGATACCAATTGGCGTAAGGTGTGGTATTGAGTTTGTGATCCCATTGTCCCCAATCAAGTCTTGGTTCATTTTTTATTTTGGGTTTGCATGGTCTGAGGCCTCTATCCCAGATTCCCCGACAAAGTCTTCCCTCATATGATGAAAGGTCTTGTTCCCTTGGTGTGATGAGATGGAACTATTTGCAAAATGTCGCTCTTTTTGACAGTGTTGGCATTATTGTTGGTATTCATTTCCCAGGTAACTGGACCAGGGCAGTATATTTTTTAAGAAGTGTTGAGAAAATTGTCAACCCTTTGGTTCACCCGCCAAGTGTTGGGTTTGATTTAAAGTCCCCAAGAGTTTGACCTCTTTCTATATCTTGACTTCTTGATTCCCCAGGAAAGCTATCCCAGGGCATCTTTTGTTGAAATAGGTTTGTGTGATATGAAGACTCAATCCAAGATTTCCCAGTGAAGGCCTCGCCTATTTGATATAAGTATTTTCTCCCCGTGCATTTTGAGTTAGACTCATTTAAGAAGCATCTCCCTTCTGGCAGTTCTTGCATTTTGTTTGATTGCCCGATAATCAGGCAAGGGCAGTGTTTTATTTAAGAAGTGTTGAATTGGCTATCAGCTTTTTGGGTTTTTACTCGCCAAGTATTGGGTTTGATTTAAAATCCCCATAAGATTGATTTCTTGCTGTAATGTTTGACTTCTTAACTCCCCAAGCTGTTATCCCCATGAAATTTCATACTTTTTCCCCAGAGAAGTTGGTTCAATACTTACTCTCGATATTGAAGAACATATCTCTGTTTTCCCCAGTGAAGAACGTATCTGGATTTCCCCTCTTTGATGTGGTGTTGGTATCTCCCCATTAAAGTCAGCACGAGGTCCCCCGATGATATCTCAATGATGAGGCACTATCTTCCCTAGTGAAGTATGTATGGTATTTCTCCATTGAAGTCAGCTCTAAATCCTCAGTTGATGTTTTGCCGATATGGTGTCCGTCTCCCTTATTTGAAATCAGTATTGCAATCCCCAGTAGAAGTACAGACTGTGAAAGCATTTGTTTTTCCATTGAAGTCTGAATGCTATTCCCCGGTGGAGCCTGGAGGATGATGTTATATCCCTATATCTCTATTGTTTTGTCGCTATGATTTGTTTACTTCCGGATTATGTTCCTCCCCAGTGAAGTTAAGCCGCAAATTAGGATTTTGCTTCCTCAGTTAGTTCTTATTTTCTTTTGGAATGTTCATCTTGGATGTGATTTAGCCGAGTGTTGTTTGTGTCCGAGTTGGTTTTGTTTGTTTATCCCCAGTATTATATGTCTGTTTTGTCAGTATATACATAATAACACTCATACATTCATACACACATCATGCATAGTTAAATTTAGCAAATCATTTCTCATTAACATTCATTAATATTTTTGTTGACATATTGCCCTATTTTACAGAGTTGTGTTATCCTCTCTCCAATAGAGTGTCAGCCTTAAGCAGAAAGTGTATATTCTTTCAATTTCTCCACTGAATTATCCCTCGTGGAAGATTTTTGTTTTAGCCTTCCTGTACAGCTCTTTGTTTGGATAGATTGGGTTTCCCTCTTGAGTTTATTTCTCAAAGGATTTATTTTGGTTGACAGTTTTACTCCAGTTTATTTCTGGTTTGAATCTTTGTTTCCCAGTAATATTATTACTTTGGATTTCTGCACGCTTCGAGCCTTGGTTTGAGGATGTGCATTTATTTCGCACGAGAAGACTTTATTTCCTCAGCAAGAATATATTGGCATTCCCCAGGAAGTCATATTTCATTCCCTAGGAAGTCATATTTCTTTCCCCAGGAAGCCATATCACTTTCCCCAGAAAGTCATTTTTACAATCCTTCCTATAACAGCAAGTAACAGGTCTCTTTATTTGAGCAACTTGTACTTCCCCGTAAAAGTCGACACTACTCTTTTGCTATCTTCTCTATGAGTGGATAGTTTGCAGTTTGTTGTCAAATTACTCCAGTGGATGGCAAGTCTTTCAATATCGCAGAGACAATTCATTGAGAAATCTTTATAATTGGTAGTCTCTTTATTTGAGACAACTTATGTATTACCCTTTCCGGGAAGAATGTCTTGGTTAAAGAAGAAGTTAAGATCCGCTCTTGGTGAAAAGTCATGATTTTGGGAAAATTGTTATTATCAATCCTTCCTCTCTACCTTTAACTATTGAGTTGGTAGTTCACCATCATCTGTGAGTCGATATCTCTTTATCCTCTACCTTCAACTATTGAGTTGGTAGTTTACCGTCATCTATGAGTCAGTATCTTTTGATCTTCTACCTTCAACTATTGAGCTGGTAGTTTACCGTCATCTGTGAGTCAGTATCTTTTTGATTTTCTACCTTTAACTATTAAGTTGGTAGTTTATCGTCATCTGTGAGTCAGTATCTTTTTGATCTTCTACCTTCGACTATTGAGTTGGTAGTTCACGGTTATCTATCGGTCGTTGTTATCCACTGCCTTTTTCCTCATTTATTGAGTTGATGCTACCTTATCTCTTCTTTAGGTTTTACACCAATAAAGTCAGGTCTTTTGATTCACCAGTGATTTATTTTCCTGGTTGGGTTTCTTTTTGATTTTTGTTTCCTTTGCTACATCTCCAGCGATGTCTTGCGTCTCTTTAGATTTGTCCATCTACATTCATAATCTTAAGCATTGCATGGCATCTTAGGGCCAAAAATAGGGCTTATTTTATATTTAAGTATCTTCAATCGCGTCGACACGAAGACTTTTAACCTTCGTATCTCTGGATAGAAGACACTTAAATAAGGGCAGCTGTTGTACCCCAATTTCCCCCCCCCCCTAAGATTCGTCTATCATATCATATCAACTCAATCATAACAAGATCACATTAGGGTTGATTATTCCTCTTTTTCTATCTCCTATATTTAAGTTTGCTCTTGAGGAATCTCCAAGCACATTGGTTGTGTATTTTATATATGTGTTGTTGGCTAACTTCTAATCAAAATACAAAAAATACTTGTCTTTGTCTTTGCATATTTGTGTTTTATAGGTACCGAGTCCAAGCATCTGACAAATAAGAATTTCTGGTATTATTTTCCTAAAATCTCTATTTACAAAAGAAAAAATAAATTTTTTAATATTTTTTTTACTGATGCAATCGATTTCTCTTAGAGTGCAATCAATTGCACAAAGTGCATTTTGTGCCATTTTTGAAAAAAATACAATGTGCAAATCGATTTGCAATGTAGTGGAATCGATTTGCACAGTGAAAATTTGAAAAAATCAACAATTTCAAGCTTGTCAAATTTTGGCTCCAATTTTTCTTCAAAGATATGTCATTAATTCAAATTTTGGTGTCAATCTCGCATTTTTAAAAATGTTCATTAATTCAAATTTTAGCTCTAATTTTTTAAAGAATTATCATTAATTCAAATTTTGGCTCCAAAAATCAATTACCAAATTACCACTAATCCCAATCCTAAACTTTATAAATAGAGCTCTCATTTCATTCAAATTTCAAGCTTTTGATAGCCAAAATCACTCTGCTAAAAAATCTCTCAGTTCTCTCCATCTACCAAATTCACTCAAAGCTCCCATTTTCAAGAAAAGTTAGTAAGCTTTGCATTGAAGCTTACTAATCTTTGAGCTAAACCTCCATCCAAACACTTTTTCTCTATTAATTCTCTACATCTAAGTTTGAGCAATTGATTCTTGTGGTTGAATTGAAGTAAATTCTTGAAGTTGTTTTGATAATTCTCTAGATCTACCTTTGGTAAGTTGGATAATTCATCTTTCACAATGTTATCTCTTGTTGATCTTTGGGTTTGATTCATTGAGCATTATTTTGTGATTCTAATGGTGTTATTTTCTCATAATTTTATGGAATTTTCGTGCACAATTGGATCCATGATCATAAGGTATTTGATGGAAAGTTTGGATAAGAATTTGGCCTTTTAAAATGCTGTTTTGCTGTCTGTAGCAGCGTGTAATCAATTGTTGTAACAATTAAATCGATTGCACTGAGTGAATTTCACGCAAATTTTTGAAAATTACACTGTGTAAATCATTTTACACAGTAGCGCAATCGATTTACACAGGGACAAAATGCATTTTTTTGCCTTGTTTTGGGGCAGCTTTGATCCAAAATGCCTTTTCTACTCACTCCTTTTGATTGTTAGTTTGGATTGCAATTTTAAATGTCCAATTTCTCTTTAAATTCAATGGACTTTGTGATGTAGATGAAGTTTGATAAACATTCATCAATTCAAATCTACCTAAGAGTGAATTATTTAAGTCATTTTTGGTGCTTTGGATTAATGATATGTTTAGTGCTTTAATCCATCTAGAGGAGTGGTTGAATTTAAAGATGAAAGAATTTTGAGATGGTGATCCAGATTAGCTTATCATTCACCTCCCTCTTCATCTTATACCTTTCTTTTAATTGTGCTACATGTTAAGGGATGATGATCTCTATATCACTTATCCAAACATGAAGTACATAGATTGCTATTGACCGACCTCAAAATAGGTGCGACTTCTACATAAGTCCACTTACGATTGCTTAACATAACGCTAAATTTTTCCCAATTCGAATAAATGATCATTCGTGGCCCAAACCTATGTTTGCAAGCCCAAGTATGTTAGTTTGATCTCTTTGATCCAATAACCTTGAGATTCATTGTGTGGAGGCTTTGGTTCTACCAATCCTCTAATGGATCTACATCCCTTTTGGTCAACGCGGATCACTTAAATATCGTTGATCATTAAATGTTACTTTTGAGGATTCCAAAATGGATGATATACTTGACAAAAAGTAAACGCGACTTGTTGTGTGGAGGCTTTGGTTCTACCAATCCTCTAATGAGTTCCAAATACAAGTTTCAAGATGGTCATCCAACTAACCACTAATTTCTAACAATTGACTTTACTTTATGCTTTTATTTTTATGCTTTATGTACCATTTAATTTTAGCATTTACATTTCATGCTATTTTCATCTTTGCTCACTTGAGAATTTACTTTTATGTCATTTTTATTTTGCTCACTTGAGCTTTTATTTTTCTTTTGAAGACACTTAATGATTAACATGAACCATAAAAAACTTTAATGATACTTGGACTATTTGGTTACTATCCTTGGTATTATGGAGTATTGGACTTCTTGGACTTAGGATTAGAGACCTTAGCCTATGTTGGAGACCATGTGACCTTAATTGATATTTTTTCTGGAGTTCTTGGGATTTACCTCAAGACATTGGGTTGTTTGTTTGTTTAGTGTGCAGGTTATTGTGATTACACACTTTGTTTGTAATCTGGAATTCACCCGTATACAGCCGTTTCTCTGCCCAATTTTTGCGAAGACTTAATACACTTGAAGTTTAGTTCTCTCAAGAGGTCTAGTATCTTTTCTTGCTTGGTTTCAATCCAAAGAATGAGAATTCTATATTGACTCATAATGTCAAGTATTGGCTTCTTGTTGGTTAGATGGTTCTTCTCCTTATCTTTGAAAGGGCCAAATGTGTCATTCGAATGGACTATGCTATTCTTCGAATGGGCTAGTAAGGTATATCCTTCGACAGGGACTCCTATGTATGCCATTCAAATCCACCAGCCATGTGTGCTGAAGGTTGTCAAGGGTGGAATTGAAGAATACTAAAGGGAAATGTGTCCAGTCGAAGCTAGTGTAAACATAGCCAATGCCCTGAGAAGCCTTCATGCAGGAGGTTTAAACTTTGTGACTCCAAACAAGCATACAAGAGGCCAATGTTCAAACGAAGACTTTCATGGAGGGAGCCACATTCCAAAACGAAAGAGGCATGCTAGGCTGGCATCAAAGAAGGGCCACATGCCCAAACAAAAGAGGCATGTAGAAAGCAAAAATGCCCAGACGAAAGAGGCAGGAAGGAGGCAAAAATGTGCAATCGAAGGTCGCCAAAAGGAGGCTTTTTGCCTTGGAATCGAAGGAGGCTACATGAGGCTCTTGCCTTGTGCCTACTGGCCTAGTGGGAGTCTCTTGCGTTCAAGAAGGAATTTGTGGCTCAATCGAAGGCTACATATAGCCAGTAATCACTTTATGAGTTAAAGCAAGCATGGAAGGGAATATTTGTCTAGTCAACACAAGCATGCAAGCATCAAACATCCAATTGAAGCAGGCACATAAGCAGCCATTGCATTATCAACCATGTGAGGCCAGATATGCAATTGAAGGTTGCATGCGGGAAGCTCCTACCTTATGAATCAAAGCTAACGTGCCAGAGACCCACGCCCAGTCGAAGGATGCAAGCTAAGCTTGCGTCAAAAGAGGCCAAAAGGCCAATCGAAGGAGGTGAATCGAAAAGACTTGTTTTTCTCCAATTTTGTCAAAAAAATTATTTTTATCTGTTTTCCCCTTTTTTAACAGCTTCCTCTTTAACTTGATGCTGGAAAATCCAATTGTACTTGTGCAAGCTTGAATTTTTAGAATCCTTGTGAGAAATGCCTTGAGAAATGAGAGGGAAAATTTTGGAGTACAACAGCTTCCCCTGTTCAATCTTCTTAATCCTAAAGAGTTAGATTGGCGAATCTGCCATTCGTGACTTGAAGGTGGAAGATGATTGAACACTAGAGTGCCCAGAAATTTGCACTTGATGATATGGTAGTTGATTGTGTAGGGAATGGGCTTAAAGATGCCATTTGGAAAGATGGTGAAGAGTTGTAGGAGATGGGCTTATAGATGCCATCCAAAGGTGGTTGTTGACAGGAATTACACTAAGTCTAAGCTTGACTTTAACTAGAAAAGAATCAGAATAAATCTTTGAAATGATTTATCTAAACCAGAGAAAGTGTCTACCTGAAAGGAATCAGGATAAACCATTGATCGATTTAAACTAAACCAGTAGAGGTCATGAATATTCTTTAACTGGAAAGAATCAAAATAAATCTTGGAGCGATTTATCTGAACCAGAGGAAATGTCTACCGGAAAGGAATCAGGATAAACCATTGATAGATTTAAACTGAACCAACAGAGGCCTTGAATATTCTTTAACTAGAAAGAATCAGAATAAATCTTGGAGCGACTTATCTGAACCAGAGAAAATGTCTACCAGAAAGGGATCGGGATAAACTATTGATAAATTTAAATTGAACCAGCAGAGGTCTTGAATATTCTTTAACTGGAAAGAATCAGAATAAATCTTGGAGCGATTTATCTGAACCAGAGAAAAATGTATACCAAAAAGGAATCACGATAAACCATTGATAAATTTAAACTGAACCAACAGAGGTCTGGAAAAGAATCAGAATAAATCTTGGAGCGATTCATCTGAACCAGAGAAAAAGTCTACCAGAAAGAAATCAGGATAAACCATTGATAGATTTTAACTGAACCAACAGAGGTCTTGAATATTCTTTAACTGGAAAGAATCAGAATAAATCTTGGAGTTATGTCTTGATGGAAGTGAAAAGGAGTTAACAACTTGTTGAGAGTAAAGAGGTTAACTGTTATCTGGTTTGGCTTACAGGTTTTGCAGCAACTCACTAGTGATTGTAGAGCGATCTACTAGGGAAGAGGAGTTGTGGTCCCTTGATTTGTGATAGTCTGGGAGGCAAATTCAAGCTGGGGAATCTTGCCATTTGTTGGGGAAATAAACCCCATTGCCAATCTGTTGGAGAGGTGTTTTCCTTTGGCAGAACTCCTCGAGGATTCTTGAGATCAACTCAGATAGGGAGAGGTTTTCAGAGATTGAAACTCTGGCTGGGGATCACACTATGAAAAGGACTTTGTGGGAAATTTGTCACTGCCCTTAGTAGCAATTGTTTGTAGTATTTCCAGGAAACGTTTGCCTGACCGTATGTAATCCTTTGTTGGAATTCACGTTCAATGCTCCAAGTGATTTAGATACAGACCTGCCCCTGGTTATTCAACATTTCTTGGGATTTTTCTTGGAATCTTTACTTGACGGCCCCCAGGAGAATTAGATAGTGACATGTCATGCCCCCTTGTTTATAGGATATTTGTCATCGGAAGTGTCATCCCATTTGAAGCGATTGAGAGAGTCTTTTGTTCGCTGGAAATTCATCGTGTGAATTTCTCCGCTGTCAAACAGATAGCCATATGCAAACAACCATATTTAAATAATGAAAAGTTTATGCTTGTCTTGAAGTTTTTGAAAATGAGTTTTAGCAAGTAAAGAGTTTTGTAAGAATGTTTAACTCAGGATTTAGAGTAAGCCTTGCAGGAGTCAGGATACCTCTTGTAACAGTATGCTTTCGAACTAACCCATGCTTAAATTAGGACTTTTAAGGGTTGTAGCGTGGTTTGGTTCACGGTTTAAGAAACAAAGGATAAGGCTCAAAGTGTATTTGTACCAGCCCGTTCTTCGTGATGTTCTTCAGTCCTAAACTCAGTTAATTGTGTGTTTCGGTGATGATTCAGTTTGTTGGAAAGCAGTCATCTATGCAACATTTTTCATGTTGTCGAGGATTTCTAGTGTCCTATTTTCATGTTTGTATCCCTGATTGATTTTTTTGCCTGACTATTCTTGTTTTGAGATTATGGTCAGCGGGATGTCCTAGTTTTTCTTAAGTCTCCTTCGTAGGTTTTGACTTAGTGGGGTTTTCTTTTGAGAGATAATGACTACCTATGTGATAGGGAACCAACGCCGTCTTTTGATTCCAGAGGAATGTTTTTGATATCATTCATTGTATTCGAAGTGAAAGTTTGTGATTGAACGCGCATTTGAATTAACTGAGAGACTACCCTGCCCCAAGTTTCGATAAAGGTTTCAATTTGTGTAAAAAAGGAAACTCTCACTTCTTTGGCTCAAGGGGGGATGACTAGGGATTATCTTCCTTATAACTCCAGTGTATATGAATTGAAAGAACGCTTGTACATCTTCAGCGAGGTCTGTTCAAAAGCATATTGTATGCGATTATGGCATCGTTTTCGTCATCCTCCTTCTAAAGGCTTGCAACTTTTGAAACAAGAGTTGAATATCATAAAGGAGTAAAAAGCATAGTTTAAATAGAATGAAAGTGAATGGATTAATTCAAGACAAACATATTTAATGCATTAATGAAAGTAACCTAAGTCTGACATATAGATAAGTGTTTAAGTAAAAAAATAAATTACAACTGAAAATTCGAATAAACAGAAAATTTCCTCGCCCAAATCGTCACTTCATATGGATTCCCTTGAGGGGTGATAAAAAAAGATCTTGTTAATCATCTTGTGTAAATTCCACCACTCCTTCATCGATTAAGTCTTGAATTCTATTCTTCAGAGCCCAGCAAACATTCGTATCATTCCCAGGACTATTAGAATGGTACTCACATCTCTCCTTGGGATGGTAACTAGGAGCAGCAGTGTTAGGATTTCGGGGAGGAGCCTTTAATGTAATTAGCTCTGCCTTCAACATGTGTTGTAACACTTAAGCTAGAGACATGCCGATCCTTGTAAATTATATCTTAGGTGCGACCTCCTTGCATTGATTCCCCTGTTGTTGTTGGCGAGGTTGATGTTGGACTCGTGACGTAGAAGCAATTTGGAAAGGTCTGTTCTCCCTCGAACCAGATTCTTATCTCATGGGGGGCTGAGTAATGACTTGATCTCCAATCTTAACCATTTGTTTCATATGGTTGCAACCGTTTTGATGAAGTTTGTTGACGAGGATCCTTAGATTCTCTTGTCCCCGAGCTAAGTTTTAGATAAGAGCCATCTGGCCTACCAGTTGTCCCATCATCTGGACTTTCATTATGGCTATCTCAGTTTGTAGCCGCTCCAACTGGTCATCTCTGTCGTCCTTATGATTCTCCATGGTCATGCCCCTAGTGATGAGTGCTTTCACTTCTTCTTACCCCTTGGATAGGTTCAAGAACATTTCCTGAAGCTGAGCGTTTTGAGTCTAAATGTCCTTGATAGTCTGCTCAAGTGTCATCTCTTGCTGAAATAAATAGTAGGCAGATGAGAGACCTGTGTGGGAAAATCCTGTCATGATATGATGCATGATATGCGGATGCAATGTTTTCAAGGACTTAGAAAATTTAAATTTGTTTTTAGACAAGAAAGGAGCAAACATCAATTGTATTAATAAGTATAAATTGATTACAACCATGCCCCTTGGGCTTACAATGGAGGAGATAAAACAAAATAAACTCCTAAGACAAAAAGGTCGAACGCATCCTCTTTGGCGCAATGTAGGAGTTCAGATTTTGCTCCTCATTAAGTTGTCTTGTAAGCTCCAGAACCTTTTTTTCGCTCGTGTAGAACTGGGCTTCGAAGGTGTCTCGTTCTTCCTTCAGCTGGATCCAAGCTCTTTGTAAGTCTTCAAGATAAGTAGGCATGGTAGGATGAAGGATAGCATAAGGAACATCTCCTTCAACTAATGGCTCCTTGATAATAGGAAAAGTGGCATGGTATAGCATACCGAGTCTTTGAGCATGAGTTCGTACCCACTTAAGATAAGGCTCCAAAGGAATGGAGTTCTTACGCCCCAATGTCTTGCTATCCACCTTGTTTATCATTATCCAAGCTCGTATGAACCTTTGATGGTAGCATTGGTTGTCGCCCTCATAGTCGAATGCCAAATCTTGGATGAGTGCATTGTGAGGACCATCTCTTCGTGCATACCCAAATTGTCGTAATGCAAGAGAAGGGTTATAGGTGATACCTCCCATAATGCCTAAGAGTGGGACATTATGGAATTCCCCACAACAGTCAATGATAGTAGTGTCCTCCAAGGATCGAGAACACCAATAAATGTCAGAGTGTGTGAGGGACATCATCCTTTGAGACCATGTCAAACCTTGCTCGTTCTTTAATGTTGATCGAGGTAGGTGCAAAGTAAACCACTTGGCGAATAGGGGAATGCAACACAAGAGAGTACCTCTTTTCTTCATAGTGCGAGTGTGGAAACAATGTAAAATGTCTCCAAGCAAATTAGGTATAGGATTATGGGAGAGGAAAACCTTGATGGCACTCACATCTATGAATTGATCCGGATTGGGAAATAGAATCAAACCATAAATTAGAAGGGCCAAGACATATTCAAAAGCTTGAAAATCCATATCTTCCCAGAATGAATGAGCCTTCTCTAATAGAAAATTGGCTAGGAAACCCTTAACTCCTCTTCTTGTCTCCCAATTTGTTATAATGTCGGCTCTCTTCAAATGCAGGGCTTCAACAATGACTTCAGGCTTTGGAGTCTCCTCTAAACCGGTGAACGGTATTTGATCAAGCACGAGAACTCCTAATAGTTAAGATAACTCTTCTAATGTAGGCACCAACTGATAGTCAGGAAAGGTGAAGTAATGATGCATGGGATCAATGAATTGGAAGAGTACACACATCATTTCTTCTTGGAAATTGGAGGTAGACAAGCTGAGAAGTTGACCATATTTCTCGGTGAAGGGAGAATCTCCAGGCACCCTTGATGCTAATTCTTGGAGTTGAGGGTGTGCTTTCATGAAGCTGATTCAGATGGTATTCCGTCGGATGGGATTCATGGCCTTCAAAACAAAACAAAGATAAATTCCCTAATCCTTGAAATGGTTAGCGAGAATGTTTATGATGTTATTTACAAGTATGTAAAGCAAGAAATTTGTTATGTACACACAAAGCAGACAAGTCCTTAGGTTTAGGCTTGCATTGAGTTTGTAGGTAAGTACCCTCTTGAAGTTTAGTTGGCTCAACCCGTCCTAGTAATAATAACCGGGTTCTAGGGGATCTCAATATCACTGATCTTTCTTTTAGGCATTATCTCAGCTCAATCAATCTTTTCTTGCGGCCGAGATATCCCAAAAGTCCAATCTCAATGAATGTAGCATCGAGTATCAACCAATCTTCGGTCGGAACCAAAGTCGACTATATCACTACTTACTAATGGCCAAGTTGTTCAATTAAGGTTCTAAAGTCAGTTAGTGCTTCATGACGCTGCTCAGCGACCCCGTATTCTCCTCGATTCAACATAATGGATACTGGTACCAACAAATGCGTCACACTAACATAGTCATTGTTTCAACCGTGTTGGTCTACACCATACATTTTCCACAATATAATTCTACTTACCTAAAACGTGCCCCATATCCAGGTAGAGGATCAAAACAAACCCAAACAAGGAACCATAATGTAAAGCAAACAAGTCAAATAAAGAAATCAAGTAAAGGTGATCTAGCCCTAAGGTAACCCCACTTTATATTAAGGGAAGGTGTTAGCATCCTTTTCATCCATAGTTATCTACGGGCTATTAGTTGCTTGCTAGATCACTTGCTTTTGTTTGAAAATGTGTTTGTGGTGTGGGTTTTGAAAGTATTTTGAAAACGTCTTTGTAATGGTTCTCGTTTCTATAAGAACGCGTACAAAGTGTTGGTTTTGAAAATAGTTCAAAAAAAGTGTTTGTGGAATGTGTTTTTGAAAGGGATTTTGAAAAGTATCTTTGTAATGGTTCTCATTTCTATGAGAAAACGTACAAAAAGCTTTGTCTTTTGAAAATGTTTCAAATTGAAAGTGTTGGTTTAAAAATGTTTTTGTTGTGACCAAGCGAGCAACTAGAAGCAACCTATCTACTCAAAAGGTCTTATGTTCTTTTCCTCTTCCTTTAAATGTTGCTATCTTACCATTGATTTGGTAAGAAACCCTGTCATTGGATGTGAAGGGACGGGCGTGGGACGTTTGTATAGTCATAGAAGGCAACCTATGGGACGTTTTAATAATGTCGTTTAGGGACTAGGTCGTTTACCGAAGGCAACATTAAGGGTCATTGAGGGACTACGATCTTTTATCGAGGGTCTTTGCTAAAACGCCCATATTCGAGGGACATGACTATTTTTTCCGAGGCAACAAGTGATATTACCCTAAGGGCGCATGTGTGTATAGTGTGTTTGATTGCATGTATTTTGTATTTGATTTTTGGGTTGTCTACTTGTTGGTTTTATCTTGCCATACATCCTAATTACTAACATTTGTACAAAAGCAATAAAAACGCAGAAAAATAAATCCTACACTATTACAATCATATTGAATAGCAAGAAAATATAAAGGAAAAATAAAATAATGAAAGGAAAATGGGCTCTTCGATTTGTGCAGCAATTCTGCTTCTCTGGCTCCCTTCGATTTGGCCTGGAAGTAGTGAAGGCATACCTTTCGATTGGGCTTAGCCTGAGACATGAGATGCAGCCTTTGATTCAGTCTTCCTCCTTCGACTGGGGCCTGGAATCAACATGGCCATCTTTCTGGCTTCCTCTTTCATTCAGCACGAAGTGCCCTCTTCACCTTAAGTCCCTTGCTTCCTCCTTCGATTGGGGCTTGGAAGTCAGTGTGGAAGCCTAAGGCTTTGTTTCATACCTCTTTCCTCTTGTTTCTTTCGTTTGAGATTTTAAATAGCAACACGGCCTGAGGCAATGCTAGCATTGTCTTATAGTCAGGTTAGTTTTTAAAGCATATTTAATAAATCAAGAAACAAAACCAATAGGATTTACCATGAGAACAAATAAAAAGGGTGGAAACGAAAAGGAAAACAAATGTTATGTACATGCTTCAAACGAAGGAAATAACTATTCACATGTTATGTTAGAAATGAAAGGTTCAAGAGAAATTTACCTTGCTTGAGGCTGGAACGTGTGGGATGGACTTTGAGTGACTGCCTAGATGCTTCTGGATTCGAAGGGAAGGAACGAAGGTGACGTTCCTAATGCTGGGTTCGAAGGAGAAGAACAAGTGTGACGTTCTTTCTACTAGATTAGAAGGAAAAGAAAGGGTGGGGATTGCTTCAGATTCGAAAGAAGCAAGTGTTTAAATTCTGGGTTTGTGTTTGAAAATGTGTTTAAGTGTTTGAGAGTTTGATTATTTTTCTCCATGCCCCAGAGTCTTTGGATGTGTGTCCAGCCCCTTCTACATGTTACAGAGCTTCTCATTTATAGGCAAAGCTGGTTGAGGTTTTGGAGGGAAAACAAAACAATTTGAACAATTTGAGTAAACTGCTTTTTGTAGCTTTTGAGGGACACTGTTTGTATGCCATTTTAATGCAAGAATGGGGCAGTGTTTCAGGACTGCTGTGCAGCAATTTTGGAACATTATGGCCAGTGTACCAGGCCTGAACTTGGCAGCAAGCATCTTTGAATATTTCATCCTTTCGTTTTGACCCCCATTCGACCAGATTCTTCTTCCAACAATGTTATTTGATTTTTCTCCAACAAGCGTCCTTCAAATTGGTCACTTTTGTGCAACCTTCGAAGGATCCAAATGTGTGCCTCTTGGATGGTTCACCAAAGTATGCCTTAAGGTGGGTCTTGTAAGTCTTTCGAATGGCCCATCAAACATGTCCTTCGAATGGCACACCCAGACATGTCCTTTGAAGGGGTCATGTATGTATCTTTGAAAGAGACAAATGTGTCTTTCGAATGGACTACACAATTCTTCGAATGGGCTAGTAAGGTATATCCTTCGATAGGGGCTCCTATGTATGCCCTTCAAATCCACCAGCCATGTGTGCTGAAGGTTGTCAAGGGTGGAATTGAAGAATACTAAAGGGAAATGTGTCCAGTCGAAGCTAGTGTAAACATAGCCAATGTCCTGAGAAGCCTGCATGCAGGAGGTTTAAAATTTGTGACTCCAAACAAGCATACAAGAGGCCAATGTTCAAACAAAGACTTTCATGGAGGGAGCCACATGCCCAAACGAAAGAGGCATGCTAGATTGACATCAAAGGAGGGCCACATGCCCAAACAAAAGAGGCATGCAGGAAGCAAAAATGCCCAGACGAAAGAGGCAGGCTGGAGGCAAAAATGTGCAATCGAAGGATGCCCAAAGGAGGCTTTTTGCCTTGGAATTGAAGGAGGCTACATGAGGCTCTTGCCTTGTGCCTACTGGCCTAGTGGGAGTCTCTTGTGTTCAAGAAGGAATTTGTGGCTCAATCGAAGGCTACATATAGCCAGTCATCACTTTACGAGTTAAAGCAAGCATGGAGGGGAATATTTGTCTAGTCAACACAAGCATGCAAGTGTGATACGGTGGCAGAACCGTCTGTTTAATACTGGTTTGTGTTTTGCGTTTTTTGTTTGGAAAATATCGCGGTAAACAAGAGTCACCATCGAATTTTATTTAATCCAACTGGAAAGGAAAAAGTACATAAGAATTCCTTTTTCGAGATATTATGAGTACGGGGGGTAGATTATAGAAAGGGACGGTGTTAGCATCCTTTCTATCCATGGTTTTCCATGGGCTCTTAGGTACTTGTTCATTTTTAAATTGCTTGTGTGTGTGCTTTGTTTTTGAAAAGTTTGACTTCGTGATAACCCTTGTACCAGTCCTCAAAGGTGTGATGAAGTTGTTTTGAAAATTTGTTTGAAAAGTGTAAGTGTGAAATTTTTTGATTTGAGAAAGTACCTACTAGTATCTACTTACTCGAAAAAAAGATCATTTCTATTCTTGTCTCCTTTAGACAACGCTATCCTACTATTGAGAAATAGGTAGCACCGTCGTTGGATTTTTTAAGGGTCAATTCGAAAGGGACGTACGGTCACTAAAGCAATATTAGGACACCTTAGTAATAACCCTAGAGTCTTAAGATCATATTCGAGGCAACATTTCTGAGGCAGCATTTCCGAGGCAACATTTCCGAGGCAACATTCGAATGGGACGTTTGATCTTTTTTAGACAGGAGGGCAACCACTAAGACACCCTATGCTTAATGATCGTTTACTGAAGGCAACCGAAGTGAGAGTATATCCTAAGAGTGATATGTGCGAGTGATTTGTTTCAGTTATTTAATCTCTGCACATTAGAGTTTTCTAACTGTATTAATTTGTCATGCATTCTTAATCCTATTAGCATACATCTAGGCAGTTAAATATTTGCAGGAATTAAAATGCGAGAAAATAAACCTTTGCTATTACAAGGCTTCGGGAGGGGGATTAATTACATAGCCAAAAAATTGGGGATTTAAACAGTAAAATAAAAACCCTAAATTAAACTATTACAAACCATGAACAGTTACAAAATATTGACAAAATAAATAACAAGCGCACGACGAATTAAGTGCGAGAAGAAATTGAAACCTGAAAAATCTAATTTGAGGAAAAAGTATTTTTGGATTTTTATTGAAGAAAATATTTAATTGAAAATTAATTAAACCTAATTTATAATTGTTTTAAATTATGAAAGAAATTAAAGTTACCCTAAATTAATTAAACTAATTAATTAAAAAACATTTATTAAGAAAATAAATCTTGTTTGTGGTTTTTGATTGGTTAATTTAATAAAATAATTTTTGTGTTGATTTAAAAAATAAAATAATTAAAGAAAAGGAATTAAAGAAAAATAGTAGAAATAACCAAATGGGCCTGCTGTCAGCAGATCTGGGGGTGCTGAACTTTTGAAACCCAGCAGGATGTCCCAGAGTCTGGCACCTGATCTAGTGAGGCCATCTTGTGCGTAAGCTAGTGTGGGATCTGGCTGGAGATGGATCCAGAGGATGATGATTCTCAGAAGGTGTATGTGCTGGATCTGATTCTGGCTGATGGATCCAGAAGATGGTGACCCTTAGAAGGTGTATGTGCACTGGATCTGGCTCTGACTGATGGATCTAGAAGATGATGACCCTCAGAAGGTGAGGTGCGCTGGATCTGATTCTGGCTGATGGATTCAGAAGATGATGACCCTTAAAAGGTGAGGTGCGCTGGATCTGATTCTGGCTGATGGATCCAGAAGATGATGACCCTCAGAAGGTGTATGTGTTGGATCTGGTGAAAACAATGGAGAAAATGCCAAAAGCTCACACTTGGGATCGAACCCAGGACATGAGCTTCTGACTTCCTTCCTCTGACCAACTGCGCTGGATGTTAACTTGTTAATATAATAAAAACAAATAATATATTGGAAAATAGGTTAGTGGCCAGAATAATGCGCCAGAATTTAAACCAGCCAGTCAGATGGTGACACACTGTTGTCTTCTTCCCTGTCCGTCATTTTAGGTTTCAGAACCTTTACCTATAGATGCAAGTCTGTTGCTAAAAACCCGTGTCATCCAACAATCAAGCACACACAATATAAATTCAATTGGGGACCATGGATCAACTGGGTTTGAAACTCTGATCATCATGATACCCATTATAAGGCCTAATTTTGCTTAAATCATGAAACCCCATATTGGAGCACGAAACCCTAACAACGGCAAAAGCTTATTCCTGCACTGTAACTTAAATCAAACTATCCAGAAACATTGCAAACATGATGATGAACACAAATATGTAACTTAAACATGCTAAAGATGCAAGAATTACAGTAATCGAATTTGAATAATTTTGCAAACCGTGAGAGTGATAGGGAATGATTCTGGATGTCCTAACGCCTGCAAATGATTGGGAATGCTTCCTGAGATGCCAAGGAATTGATTTCTGGCTTTGAAACTCCTTGAGGATGGCTCTAAGATGGATTTCGATCTCTCACTTTTTGTCCAAAGTTTCAGTTTTTCTTCTGACAGTTACACGCCTTCTCCCCCCCTTTTTTGCTTTCTTCTTGTTCATTATATATCCCTCAATGAATTAGGGTTGCAAAACAGATTGAATCTTGAAGCTTTGATGAGATTTGATTTGATTTTTAATTTGTATGATATCTTTCTATTTTCATGCCAATCATGCCTTTCTTGTACCAATTGCCATTGATTTGAATTGACCATCCAAGCTCAGCATATTTTGATTGCCAACCTGTAAAAACAAAACAAATCAAATCATATCTTTGACAATTTTCATCATTTATTTGATTTAATTCACTTTTTAATTAATGAAAAATCCAAATAAATTAAAAAATGAATCAAATAATGTGTGGATAAGTATTTGAGTCGTGGACCACATTATAATTAAGGTGCAAGCATAAAAAGTTGGGCCCATTTAGCAAAAAATGCAAATTTGAGCACATTTGACTTTTGGCAATTTTGAAAAAATGGTCAACTTGGCCAATTCATAACTCTCTCAATTTGGACCCTAGAGAGCTGTTCTTTGACTTTTTAGAAATCTTAGGAAAAGGTACCAAAGATGGAAATGTCATCATTGTGGTAGATATGGCCACATAAAGCGTTTCTGCTTCAGATTACATGGATACCCTAATCAGAATTCAGGTGTCAAACCTAAGTCTAAAAAGGTACCACATGCTCCTCAATGGAAGAAAAAGGCTACTGCACTGATAGCTCACACTTCCCTGAGGGTCTCTGCAAAAGAAGACTGGTATTTTGACAGTGGATGTTCCAGACATATGACTGGAATCAAGAACCTCCTCAATAATGTTAAGCCTCACACCACCAGTTTTGTGACCTTTGGAGATGGGGCTAAAGGTGAAATCAAAGGAGTTGGTGATTTGAACTGCCCTGGAGTTCCAAGTCTAAATGAAGTACTGCTGGTGAAAGGACTGACCGCTAATCTCATTAGTATCAGTCAACTGTGTGATCTAGGATTCAAGGTCAATTTCTCAAAATCTGAATGCCTTGTAATCAATGACAAACAAGAGATAGTAATGAAAGGAGTCAGATCCAAAGACTTATGGGAGGCTGAGAACACTAATTTCTCATCTGTGTGTTGCATTGCAAAAGAAGAAAAAGAGGTGAAACTGTGGCACCAAAAACTTGGCCATCTTCACCTAAGGGGTATGAAGAGGATCATCTCCTTGGAGGCAGTCAGAGGGATTCCAAAACTGCTAATTGATGAAGGAAGAGTTTGTGGTGAATGTCAGGTGGGCAAGCAGACAAGGATGTCACATCCAAAGTCAAGACATCTGACCACCACTAAGGTTCTAGAACTCCTCCATATGGATCTGATGGGACCAATGCAAGTAGAAAGCCTTGGTGGTAAAAGATATGCCTATGTGGTTGTGGATGATTTTTCCAGATTCACCTGGATTAATTTCATTAGAGAAAAATCAGATGCATTTGAAGTCTTTAGAGAACTGTGCAAAAGAATTCAAAGAGAGAAGGAAGCATGTATTGTCAGAATCAGAAGTGATCATGGCAAGGAATTTGAAAACAGCAGGTTTGATGACTTCTGTGCTTCAGAAGGAATCAGTCATGAGTTTTCTTCTCCCATAACACCTCAGCAAAATGGAGTTGTGGAAAGAAAAAACAGGACCATACAAGAATCTGCCAGAGCAATGTTACATGCCAAAAAACTTCCTATGCATTTCTGGGCTGAAGCTATGAATACAACTTGTTATGTTCATAACAGGGTCACCTTGAGAAAGGGAACCTCATCCACCATATATGAACTCTGGAAAGGAAGAAAACCAACTGTGAAGTACTTCCATGTGTTTGGCAGCAAATGCTATATCCTGTCTGATCGGGAACAGAGAAGAAAACTGGACTCCAAAAGTGATGAAGGCATATTTCTAGGATACTCCTCAAACAGCAGAGCTTATAGAGTATTCAACTCCAGAACCAAAACCATGATGGAATCAATAAATGTCATAATTGATGACTATCATGAAGAAACAGATGTTCCTTGTACTGTTGAGACATTCTTTGAGACTTCAACCCAACAGGATGATCTACCCAACTCCACCACAACAGAATCAGAATCAAAGGAAGCTAGCAAGACTCCTTCCATCAGAATTCAGAAGGATCATCCAAAAGAGCTCATCATAGGAGATCCTAATAGTGGAGTCATCACAAGATCAAGAGAAATCATCTCAAATTCTTGTTTTGTGTCCAAAATAGAACCAAGAAATGTCAAGGAAGCCTTGACTGATGAATATTGGATTGGTGCAATGCAAGATGAACTGAACCAATTCAAGCAGCATGAAGTTTGGGAACTGGTTCCTAGACCTGAAGGAACTAACATCATTGGGACAAAATGGATATTCAAGAACAAGTCAGATGCTGAAGGAGTTGTCACCAGAAATAAGGCGAGACTTGTTGCTCAAGGATACACCCAAGTTGAAGGGGTTGACTTTGATGAAACCTTTGCACTTGTAGCCAGGTTGGAATCAATCAGACTCTTATTGTCAATTGCTTGTCTTCTGAAGTTCAAGTTATTTCAGATGGATGTGAAAAGTGCCTTTCTAAATGGGTACTTAAATGAGGAAGCTTATGTGGAACAACCTAAAGGTTTTGTGGATCCAACCCATCCTGATCATGTCTACAAATTGAGAAAAGCTCTGTATGGGCTGAAACAAGCTCCTAGAGCATGGTATGACAGGTTAACAAAGTTTCTCTCAGACAAAGGCTACAGAAAAGGAGGCTTGGACAAAACTCTATTTGTCAAAACTGAAGGAGGGAAGTTGATGGTTGCCCAAATATATGTTGATGATATAGTGTTTGGCGGAATGTCAGAACATATGGTTAAACACTTTGCTGACCAGATGCAGGCTGAATTTGAAATGAGTCTCATGGGAGAACTGACTTATTTTCTTGGACTACAAGTCTCACAGATGGAGGATTCAATCTTCTTATCTCAAAGCAAGTATGCTAAGAATATTGTAAAGAAGTTTGGTATGGAGAATGCAAGTCACAAAAGGACTCCTGCTCCTACTCATCTAAAGCTCTCCAAAGATTCAAGTGGGGTTAAGGTGGATCAAAGTCTGTACAGAAGCATGATAGGAAGCCTGTTGTACTTAACTGCCAGCAGACCTGATATTGCCTTTGCAGTTGGAGTTTGTGCTAGATACCAAGCTGATCCCAAAGTCAGTCACATCAATCAAGTGAAGAGAATTTTGAAGTATGTAAGTGGTACTCACAACTATGGATTGTTGTATACTCATGGCTGTGAACCGACTCTGACTGGCTACTGTGATGCTGATTGGGCTGGTAGTGCTGATGATAGAAAAAGCACCTCTGGAGGATGTTTCTTTTTGGGAAGTAATCTGGTTTCCTGGTTCAGCAAGAAACAGAATTGTGTGTCTCTTTCCACCGCTGAAGCTGAATATATTGCAGCTGGCAGTAGCTGCTCTCAAATGTTATGGATGAAACAGATGCTCACTGAGTATAACGTCACACAAGATGTTATGACATTATACTGTGACAATCTGAGTACAATCAACATATCCAAGAATCCCATTCAGCATAGCAGGACCAAACATATTGACATAAGACATCACTTTATTAGAGACCTTGTAGAAGAAAAGACCATCAAATTGGAACATGTTGCCACTGAGCTACAGCTGGCTGACATTTTTACCAAGGCGTTGGATGCAAATCAATTTGAAAACTTAAGGGGTAAGCTGGGTATTTGCCAACATGAGGAATTGTAGCAATTAATTTTGCTTAAAACAAAGACCAAAGGACTTATGCCTGTTCTGATTGGTTTAAAATTGTATTTTCTCATTTCCTACAACTGTTTTAAGAAGTTGAATAGGCACTCCTTTGCTTTGTTCCTCTCTCGTCTTCTCATCAATCAGGAATTTCTTCACATTTGCTGTTTGTCCTTCAAAACTGACAAAATGTCTCAAACGCCATCATCATCCAATACGACCATCTCAACCTCTTCATCTGATCAAGATTCTGGGACAATCTCTTCCTGTCTGGACTCTGATGTTCTGGAGATCTGTTCTCATCGAATTAACTCCATCAAGGCCAAAGAGGTGCGAACAAGACATACAGGTAATCCATCTCATCCTTCTTCTTCAGTACCCCCTGAAATTGCAAATAGGGAAGGGACAGCCTATGTTAATCAAGCAATAGCAAAAATTGTTTCCCGAATTCTGAACGAGAACCACTCAGTTCCTGGCATCTCTGTTCCTCTGAACCAAGAAAACTCAAATGCTGAAACAAATCCAAATGTCTCTAAGAATGTTGAGACATCAAACAAAGAGAGAAATGCTGACATTACTCACAAGAAAAGAAAGAAGCCTGAATCCTCTGAGTCTGATGACAGTGCTTGAAGGATGATTGTTGCTTGGTGGTGTTACTGGTGGAGTTTGGAAGTATGTTCAGCTATTATCTGCTGCTGATCTCATTATTTTGTCTTGGATAACTGTATAACTTTATAAACATGTAATCTTTGGCCCATTTGTGGCTAAAGTAGGGGAGAATATTTGGTACTGCTTAATTAGTACTTAACACTATATTTTTCTGCTGTCATTTTTTTTCTGCTGCTATCTATCTATCTCTGATTGTTTAGGGACTTTAGCCAAAAATCTGCCAAAGGGGGAGTTTGTAGGTGTTTAGGTATTGGCTTGCATTTTTGGTAAATTCCAAGTGTATGTGTGAATGTCATGACTGATGTCATAACATTCTAGTTCAGGTTGTACTAGCTCTTTAGGTACATGTGCAGAAAAATATTGTAACTCAATTACTGATGTTTATAAGTGTGTATCTGAGCATGTTTGCAAAATGATCACATTTTACTAATCAGTAGACAGGTTTTCTCAGATGTCATAACAGATGTTATGACATCCTGTTCTGAACTGGCAGGATTACAGGATTGGATAAGTCTGAGTTTTTTCAGGAAATAACTCAGTCCTTCTTAAACAGAATCCTGCGTTTTCTGAGGAGTAACCTCGCTCAATCCTAACCTGATCAACAAAGTACTGTGACCTGGACATTAGGTCAAAAGGAATCAACCCTAGGTTTTTGGAAACCCTAACTGAAGTTGCAGCTGCTATATATTCAACAGAGCTGCGGTGTTTAAAGGGATGACTGCTGATTGATTAGAAGATCAAGTTTGTAATCTGTATAGATTTGTGTATTGTACTCCAAGCAATTATCATTGTGATAAGTGTCTTGGAATAGGTTTCAATTGTAAGGGTTGTGTAGCACTCAAAGCTTTGAAGCAAGAGTGTTTGAATGTTACTTGACTAAAGCTGTGAAGCAGAGTCAAGGTAGTTGTGTACATCACTCAAAGCTGTGAAGCACGAGTGGTTGTGTTACTTGATTAAAAAGCTGTGAAGCTTAATCAAGTGTGTGTTTTGAAGAGTGTCTTCAACAATTCTCAAGTCAAATTTGTTTATGTATCACTGCTGTGATTGAGGGGGAGTGAGTAGGAACTCAGGTTTAAGTTGTACTTAGATTAGAATTGCATTGGGTAGATCTTAAGTGAAGGAGATAAACTGGTTGGTTTATTCCTGAATTAACATCTCTTATAGTGGATTCTCTCCCTGGCTTGGTAGCCCCCAGAGTAGGTGTTGTTGCACACTGAACTGGGTAAACAATTGACTGTGTTATTTACTGCTTTTGTATTTACTGTCATATAGTAAGTCAGATACTGTGTCATAACATTGGACGTGACATTGAGTATCTGTAGCCAGAATTTCAATTGGCATCAGAGCAGGCACCCTGCCTGTATTACTGGGTGAGATCTAGGGATATCACTTTCTGGCACTATGGACAAAGAAGGAGTCTTTGGAAATAGACCACCCATTCTGGATGGAACTAATTATGACTACTGGAAACCTCGTATGATTGCCTTCCTAAAATCTCTGGACAAAAAGGCTTGGAGAGCTGCTGACAAAGGATGGATTCATCCCACCATAACTGAGGAAGATGGGACAATCAGTCTGAAGCCTGAGGAAGATTGGAGTAAAGAAGAAGATGAGCTAGCCCTGGGAAATTCCAAAGCTCTAAATGCCTTGTTCAATGGAATTGACAGAAATATTTTCAGATTAGTTCATCAATATGAACTGGCCAAGGAAGTTTGGGACACTCTCAAAACTACTCATGAGGGAACTTCCAAAGTAAAAATGTCAAGGCTTCAGATGTTGACCACTAAGTTTGAGAATCTAAAAATGATGGAAGATGAAACCATTCATGAGTTTCACATGAACATCTTGGAGATTGCCAACACCTCAGGAGCACTGGGAGAAAAAATGTCAGAAGAAAAACTGGTGAGGAAGATTCTCAGATCCTTACCTAAAAGATTTGCAATGAAGGTGACTGCCATAGAGGAAGCCCAGGACATTAGCAAGTTGAAAGTAGATGAACTTATTGGGTCTCTTCAGACTTTTGAGATGGGAATCACTAATGATGATGTCAAAAAGAACAAGAGCATAGCACTTATGTCCAACACCGATGTTGAAGAAAACATTTCAGAAGCTATAGTCATGCTAGGAAGACAGTTCAACAAACTCATCAAAAGAATAGATCCAAAGTCAAGGTCTAATGTTCATAACATTTCCTCTGACATTGACAGTTCCAGCAAAAGACCAAGGTCAGATGGGAAGGGAGTTCAAGGCAGAGGAATTCAATGCCATGGTTGTGAAGGATATGGGCATATTCGAGCTGAATGTCCTACCTTTCTTAAGAAACAAAAAGGAATGACAGTTACTTGGTCCGACTGTGATTCAGAAAGTAATTCTGAAGAAGAGACTGCCAAACGAGTTACTGCTTTAACTGGTGTTTGTACCTCTGAAAGTGATGAAGAGGTGACTTTTGAAGAACTGGCTGAAACATACAAGGAATTGTGTATCAGAAGTACTGAAGTCTGTGTGCAGAATAAGAAACAATCAAAACTCATCATAAAGATGGAGGCTGAAAAACGGGAAAACCTTGAAACTATAAGTCTTCTAGAAGGAGAAGTTCAATTGCTGAACTCACAACTGGATCAAATGACAAAATCTGTCAAGATGTTGACAAATGGAACTGACAAATTGGAAGAGATCCTACAGATTGGACAAAATGTGGGAAATAAATCTGGTCTAGGATTTATGAAAGCAACGAAATCTGGTTCTGGTAGGCAAACGTCAAAACAGATGTCTCAACACAACTCTCGACATCAGGAACAGAAACATATGAGGAAAAGGTACCAAAGATGGAAATGTCATCATTGTGGTAGATATGGCCACATAAAGCGTTTCTGCTTCAGATTACATGGATACCCTAATCAGAATTCAGGTGTCAAACCTAAGTCTAAAAAGGTACCACATGCTCCTCAATGGAAGAAAAAGGCTACTGCACTGATAGCTCACACTTCCCTGAGGGTCTCTGCAAAAGAAGACTGGTATTTTGACAGTGGATGTTCCAGACATATGACTGGAATCAAGAACCTCCTCAATAATGTTAAGCCTCACACCACCAGTTTTGTGACCTTTGGAGATGGGGCTAAAGGTGAAATCAAAGGAGTTGGTGATTTGAACTGCCCTGGAGTTCCAAGTCTAAATGAAGTACTGCTGGTGAAAGGACTGACCGCTAATCTCATTAGTATCAGTCAACTGTGTGATCTAGGATTCAAGGTCAATTTCTCAAAATCTGAATGCCTTGTAATCAATGACAAACAAGAGATAGTAATGAAAGGAGTCAGATCCAAAGACTTATGGGAGGCTGAGAACACTAATTTCTCATCTGTGTGTTGCATTGCAAAAGAAGAAAAAGAGGTGAAACTGTGGCACCAAAAACTTGGCCATCTTCACCTAAGGGGTATGAAGAGGATCATCTCCTTGGAGGCAGTCAGAGGGATTCCAAAACTGCTAATTGATGAAGGAAGAGTTTGTGGTGAATGTCAGGTGGGCAAGCAGACAAGGATGTCACATCCAAAGTCAAGACATCTGACCACCACTAAGGTTCTAGAACTCCTCCATATGGATCTGATGGGACCAATGCAAGTAGAAAGCCTTGGTGGTAAAAGATATGCCTATGTGGTTGTGGATGATTTTTCCAGATTCACCTGGATTAATTTCATTAGAGAAAAATCAGATGCATTTGAAGTCTTTAGAGAACTGTGCAAAAGAATTCAAAGAGAGAAGGAAGCATGTATTGTCAGAATCAGAAGTGATCATGGCAAGGAATTTGAAAACAGCAGGTTTGATGACTTCTGTGCTTCAGAAGGAATCAGTCATGAGTTTTCTTCTCCCATAACACCTCAGCAAAATGGAGTTGTGGAAAGAAAAAACAGGACCATACAAGAATCTGCCAGAGCAATGTTACATGCCAAAAAACTTCCTATGCATTTCTGGGCTGAAGCTATGAATACAGCTTGTTATGTTCATAACAGGGTCACCTTGAGAAAGGGAACCTCATCCACCATATATGAACTCTGGAAAGGAAGAAAACCAACTGTGAAGTACTTCCATGTGTTTGGCAGCAAATGCTATATCCTGTCTGATCGGGAACAGAGAAGAAAACTGGACTCCAAAAGTGATGAAGGCATATTTCTAGGATACTCCTCAAACAGCAGAGCTTATAGAGTATTCAACTCCAGAACCAAAACCATGATGGAATCAATAAATGTCATAATTGATGACTATCATGAAGAAACAGATGTTCCTTGTACTGTTGAGACATTCTTTGAGACTTCAACCCAACAGGATGATCTACCCAACTCCACCACAACAGAATCAGAATCAAAGGAAGCTAGCAAGACTCCTTCCATCAGAATTCAGAAGGATCATCCAAAAGAGCTCATCATAGGAGATCCTAATAGTGGAGTCATCACAAGATCAAGAGAAATCATCTCAAATTCTTGTTTTGTGTCCAAAATAGAACCAAGAAATGTCAAGGAAGCCTTGACTGATGAATATTGGATTGGTGCAATGCAAGATGAACTGAACCAATTCAAGCAGCATGAAGTTTGGGAACTGGTTCCTAGACCTGAAGGAACTAACATCATTGGGACAAAATGGATATTCAAGAACAAGTCAGATGCTGAAGGAGTTGTCACCAGAAATAAGGCGAGACTTGTTGCTCAAGGATACACCCAAGTTGAAGGGGTTGACTTTGATGAAACCTTTGCACTTGTAGCCAGGTTGGAATCAATCAGACTCTTATTGTCAATTGCTTGTCTTCTGAAGTTCAAGTTATTTCAGATGGATGTGAAAAGTGCCTTTCTAAATGGGTACTTAAATGAGGAAGCTTATGTGGAACAACCTAAAGGTTTTGTGGATCCAACCCATCCTGATCATGTCTACAAATTGAGAAAAGCTCTGTATGGGCTGAAACAAGCTCCTAGAGCATGGTATGACAGGTTAACAAAGTTTCTCTCAGACAAAGGCTACAGAAAAGGAGGCTTGGACAAAACTCTATTTGTCAAAACTGAAGGAGGGAAGTTGATGGTTGCCCAAATATATGTTGATGATATAGTGTTTGGCGGAATGTCAGAACATATGGTTAAACACTTTGCTGACCAGATGCAGGCTGAATTTGAAATGAGTCTCATGGGAGAACTGACTTATTTTCTTGGACTACAAGTCTCACAGATGGAGGATTCAATCTTCTTATCTCAAAGCAAGTATGCTAAGAATATTGTAAAGAAGTTTGGTATGGAGAATGCAAGTCACAAAAGGACTCCTGCTCCTACTCATCTAAAGCTCTCCAAAGATTCAAGTGGGGTTAAGGTGGATCAAAGTCTGTACAGAAGCATGATAGGAAGCCTGTTGTACTTAACTGCCAGCAGACCTGATATTGCCTTTGCAGTTGGAGTTTGTGCTAGATACCAAGCTGATCCCAAAGTCAGTCACATCAATCAAGTGAAGAGAATTTTGAAGTATGTAAGTGGTACTCACAACTATGGATTGTTGTATACTCATGGCTGTGAACCGACTCTGACTGGCTACTGTGATGCTGATTGGGCTGGTAGTGCTGATGATAGAAAAAGCACCTCTGGAGGATGTTTCTTTTTGGGAAGTAATCTGGTTTCCTGGTTCAGCAAGAAACAGAATTGTGTGTCTCTTTCCACCGCTGAAGCTGAATATATTGCAGCTGGCAGTAGCTGCTCTCAAATGTTATGGATGAAACAGATGCTCACTGAGTATAACGTCACACAAGATGTTATGACATTATACTGTGACAATCTGAGTACAATCAACATATCCAAGAATCCCATTCAGCATAGCAGGACCAAACATATTGACATAAGACATCACTTTATTAGAGACCTTGTAGAAGAAAAGACCATCAAATTGGAACATGTTGCCACTGAGCTACAGCTGGCTGACATTTTTACCAAGGCGTTGGATGCAAATCAATTTGAAAACTTAAGGGGTAAGCTGGGTATTTGCCAACATGAGGAATTGTAGCAATTAATTTTGCTTAAAACAAAGACCAAAGGACTTATGCCTGTTCTGATTGGTTTAAAATTGTATTTTCTCATTTCCTACAACTGTTTTAAGAAGTTGAATAGGCACTCCTTTGCTTTGTTCCTCTCTCGTCTTCTCATCAATCAGGAATTTCTTCACATTTGCTGTTTGTCCTTCAAAACTGACAAAATGTCTCAAACGCCATCATCATCCAATACGACCATCTCAACCTCTTCATCTGATCAAGATTCTGGGACAATCTCTTCCTGTCTGGACTCTGATGTTCTGGAGATCTGTTCTCATCGAATTAACTCCATCAAGGCCAAAGAGGTGCGAACAAGACATACAGGTAATCCATCTCATCCTTCTTCTTCAGTACCCCCTGAAATTGCAAATAGGGAAGGGACAGCCTATGTTAATCAAGCAATAGCAAAAATTGTTTCCCGAATTCTGAACGAGAACCACTCAGTTCCTGGCATCTCTGTTCCTCTGAACCAAGAAAACTCAAATGCTGAAACAAATCCAAATGTCTCTAAGAATGTTGAGACATCAAACAAAGAGAGAAATGCTGACATTACTCACAAGAAAAGAAAGAAGCCTGAATCCTCTGAGTCTGATGACAGTGCTTGAAGGATGATTGTTGCTTGGTGGTGTTACTGGTGGAGTTTGGAAGTATGTTCAGCTATTATCTGCTGCTGATCTCATTATTTTGTCTTGGATAACTGTATAACTTTATAAACATGTAATCTTTGGCCCATTTGTGGCTAAAGTAGGGGAGAATATTTGGTACTGCTTAATTAGTACTTAACACTATATTTTTCTGCTGTCATTTTTTTTCTGCTGCTATCTATCTATCTCTGATTGTTTAGGGACTTTAGCCAAAAATCTGCCAAAGGGGGAGTTTGTAGGTGTTTAGGTATTGGCTTGCATTTTTGGTAAATTCCAAGTGTATGTGTGAATGTCATGACTGATGTCATAACATTCTAGTTCAGGTTGTACTAGCTCTTTAGGTACATGTGCAGAAAAATATTGTAACTCAATTACTGATGTTTATAAGTGTGTATCTGAGCATGTTTGCAAAATGATCACATTTTACTAATCAGTAGACAGGTTTTCTCAGATGTCATAACAGATGTTATGACATCCTGTTCTGAACTGGCAGGATTACAGGATTGGATAAGTCTGAGTTTTTTCAGGAAATAACTCAGTCCTTCTTAAACAGAATCCTGCGTTTTCTGAGGAGTAACCTCGCTCAATCCTAACCTGATCAACAAAGTACTGTGACCTGGACATTAGGTCAAAAGGAATCAACCCTAGGTTTTTGGAAACCCTAACTGAAGTTGCAGCTGCTATATATTCAACAGAGCTGCGGTGTTTAAAGGGATGACTGCTGATTGATTAGAAGATCAAGTTTGTAATCTGTATAGATTTGTGTATTGTACTCCAAGCAATTATCATTGTGATAAGTGTCTTGGAATAGGTTTCAATTGTAAGGGTTGTGTAGCACTCAAAGCTTTGAAGCAAGAGTGTTTGAATGTTACTTGACTAAAGCTGTGAAGCAGAGTCAAGGTAGTTGTGTACATCACTCAAAGCTGTGAAGCACGAGTGGTTGTGTTACTTGATTAAAAAGCTGTGAAGCTTAATCAAGTGTGTGTTTTGAAGAGTGTCTTCAACAATTCTCAAGTCAAATTTGTTTATGTATCACTGCTGTGATTGAGGGGGAGTGAGTAGGAACTCAGGTTTAAGTTGTACTTAGATTAGAATTGCATTGGGTAGATCTTAAGTGAAGGAGATAAACTGGTTGGTTTATTCCTGAATTAACATCTCTTATAGTGGATTCTCTCCCTGGCTTGGTAGCCCCCAGAGTAGGTGTTGTTGCACACTGAACTGGGTAAACAATTGACTGTGTTATTTACTGCTTTTGTATTTACTGTCATATAGTAAGTCAGATACTGTGTCATAACATTGGACGTGACATTGAGTATCTGTAGCCAGAATTTCATTCTGCAAGGCTTGAAACTTAACATGGATGATATTAGGAACATATTATGACAATGGTGAGCACTTGAGTCCTTTGTGGTCCTCACATCTTGATGAAAATAGAAATCTTAATTTGAGGTATACTGCTTTAGGAGAGAGTTTGTTTGGTCAACTCTTGAACTTCCTTGAGCCATTTCGGGACCTCACTTGCCATGTGTTGAGAAATATGGGAGGGAAAATTTTGTGGTACAATAGCTGCCCCTGTTCAATCTTATTAAACCTGAGGATGTAGATTGGCTCGTCTTCCTTTCGTGATCTGAAGGTGGAAGATGATTGAACACTAGAGTGCCCAGAAATTTGCACTCGCATGAAGTGATACTTGATTTGTAATATAGAGAATGGGCTTATAGATTCCATTTGGTAGTTTCTAGAGAATTGTCGGATATGGGCTTAAAGATGCCATCCGAAGAAGTGTCGATCGCATAATAGATTCCTTTGCGAGAACCCGTATACTTGTAGTTGAGGAGGACTTCGTTGAGGAATGTTGGTCTATGTCTTGAGAGAAATAGAGTTTTAGGAGCTTCAGTTATCCGTTACTCTACTGGGGAATAATTCTGGTTTGGGAAGCGGAAGTGAACTGCGTGTCTGGTCGGGGTGTATGTTGCACCGCGACTTTCTGGGGAAATGTTAAATCAATTGTGTTTGATCGGGTCCCGGTCTTACAGTGTTGTGGACTGTTGTCTGGGGATAAGAGAGGCAGAACCCAGATAGTAAGGTTATGAGAAGGAACCTGGATGGTAGGGTTACTTCGATATGAAAGTCTGGATAGTAGGGCTGTGGGAAGGAACCTGGATAGTAGGGTTACTTCGATATGAAATCCTGGATATTAGGGTTGTGAGAAGAAACCTGGATGGTAGGGTTACTTCGATATGAAATCCTGGATAGTAGGGTTGTGGGAAGGAACCTGGATAGTAGGGTTACTTCATTATGAAAGCCTGAATAGTAGGGTTGTGAGAAGGAACCTGGATGGTAGGGTTACTTTGATATGAAAGCCTGGATAGTAGGGCTGTGCGAAGGAACCTGGATAGTAGGGTTATTTCGGTATGAAAGCCTGGATAGTAGGGCTGTGAGAAGGAACCTGGATGGTAGGGTTACTTCGATATAAAAGCCTAGATAGTTGGGCTTGGGAAGGAATCGGGATAGTAGGGTTACTTCGACATGAAAGCCTGGATAGTAGGGCTGTGAGAAGGAACCTGAATGGTTGGGTTACTTCTATATGAAAGCCTGGATAGTAGGGCTTGAGAAGGAACCTGGATAGTAGGGTTACTTTGATATGAAAGCCTGGATAGTAGGGCTTGAGAAGGAACCTGGATAGTAGGGTTACTTCGATATGAAAGCCTGGATAGTAGGGCTTTGAGAAGGAACCTGAATAGTAGGGTTACTTTGCTATGAAAGCCTGGATAATAGGGCTTTGAGAAGGAACCTGGATAGTAGGTGTGATACGGTGGCAGAACCGACTGTTTAAACGCTGGTTTGCATTTTGTGTTTTTTGTTCGCAAAATGTCGCGGTAAGCAAGAGTCGCCACCGACTTTTATTTCATCCAACCGGAAAGGAAAAAATTACATAAAAAATCCTTTTTCGAGATATTCAGAGTACGTGGGGTAGATTATAGAAAGGGAAGGTGTTAGCACCCTTTCTATCCATGGTTTTCCATGGGCTCTTAGGTACTTGCTCATCTTTTTAAAATTGCTTGTGTATGTGCTTGGTTTTTGAAAAGAGTTTTAACTTCGTGATAACCCTTGTATCAGTCCTCAAAGGTGTGACGAAGTTTGTTTTGAAAGTTTGTTTGAAAAGTGTAAGTGTGAAAAGTTTTAATTTGAGCAAGTACCTACTAGCATCTACCTACTCGAAAAAAGATCGTTTCTATTTTTGTTTCCTTTAGACAGCGCTATCCCACTATTGAGAAATAGATAGCACCATTGTTGGCGTTGTAAGGGTCAATTCGAAAGGGACGTACGTTCACTAAAGCAATGTTAGGATACCTTAGTAATAACCCAAGAGACTTAAGATCATATTCGAGGCAACATTTCTGAGGCAACATTTCCGAGGAAACATTCGAATGAGATGTTTGATCTTTTTCAGACAGGAGGGCAACCACTAAGACACCCTATACCTAATGATCGTTTTACCGAAGGCAACCGAAGTGAGAGTATACCTTAAGAGTGATATGTGCGAGTGATCTGGTTTCCGTTATTTAGTCTTTTCACATTAGGGTTTTCTAACTGTATTAATTTGTCATGCATTCTTGTCATACAATCCTATTAGCATACATCTGAACAGTTAAATATTTGCGGGAATTAAAATGCGAGAAAGTAAATCTACGCTATTACAAGGCTTCGGGGAGGGGGATTAATTACATAGCCAAAAACCCGGGGAAAAGCGATAAGTAAAAAGTCCTAGATTAAACTATTACAAACCATGAACAGTTACAAAAATATTGGCAAAAATAAATAACACGCGCGCGATGAATCGTATACGAGACAACTAGGGTTTTGACCCTTGCCTAAACCTAATTGCGATTGATTAAAAAAATGTTTTTTTTCATGTTTTGTTATTTAAGAAGACAAAGAAATTATTAGATTAAAAAAAGAAAATCCTAATTCTAATAGATTTAAATTTAAGAAAAAATAAATTAGTTATTCTAAAAACCTATTTTTGTATTTTTATTTATTTGAGGAAAAAAGAGAAAATAAAATTAAATCAAGAGTTTTAACCTAATTTCTATTTTGATTTTATTTATGAAAATAAATTACAATTTTCCTAAGTTAAACTAAATTACATTAAAATAAAAAATTTAAAATCAAAAGTCTAATTCTAATTTTTTTGAATTAATGATTTTCATGATTTTTTATGAAAAATAATTAATTTGTGAATTAAAATAAATAAAGAAAATTAAAAGAATAAAAAAATAAAGAAAAGAAGTAAATGGGCCTCGTGGTGTTGCTGAAAGGGGGGTGCCAACTGAATTTCTGGGCCCAATAAAGCTAAGGCCTGCTTGACTTGGCCTGATTCAGTGCATACGTTGACTGGAGGTGCATGATGGACCTTCAAGGGAGAAGCCTTGGATCTGGGCTAGAGACGTGATTGATGGCCAAATGTTGAGGACATATGGTGAACCTTCTGATGAGCAGTGCACCTGATCACATGGAACAAAATAATGCAAAGAAAGGTTGGGACCTGGGGATCGAACCCAAGTCCTTATGCATATTTCCAATGTACGCTTGCCAACTGAGCTGCAATTGTTATTTGTATATATAATAAAAGCAAAATATGATATAATGAAAACAAAAACGCTGGAACCCAAACGCGCGAAAATTTAAATGGGCGAGTGATTGGCTGACACGCATCTTCTTCTCCGAGTATAGACTTGTGTATCTCAAAAATTGTCTACAGGCAAGATAAATGATCATGGTTGGTACCAATCAACTCGTCTCATCCTCACGAGTATCATGGTACCAGAATCAACGTCCAATTTAACCTGTATTGCAAAGCCCTAAAACTAAACAAGAAACCCTAGCCATGGCATTTTTACATACAGTCGTCAAAAATGCAATTGAATAGAATGATTAGCTTGCAAACTCAATAAGGAACAAGAATATATAATCAAAACGTGCAAATGATGTGTAAATCATGATAATCGAATTCCAAGAAATAGAGCAAACCGTGATGCTCCTACAAAGTGTTTCAGGATGTGGGGAGGCTTGCTAGTGATTGGAACATGTTCCTGAGACGTCCAGCAACCGATTGGTAAGGTTAGGATGGCTTGAGATGGCCTGTAGCTTGGAATTCAATCTGCACTTTTTCTTTGAAATTTTAAAGTTTGTTCTGCCACTTTCATGACTGCTCAACCTCTTCTCTTGCCTTGGATTCCTTCTGTATATGTAGTGTAACACATTAGGTCAACAAAAACGAATTGAATCTTACCTATTATGAAGATTTGATTTGGTCTTTCATGGCATATGATATCTTTCCAAATTTGCTTCAATCCAATCTTTTTTCACCCAAATCAATTTTGCATGAATTGGTTGCCTTGATAGCTGTACATAGACTCAAAAGATGCACAAAAAAAAAATCCAAGATTTGATTTGATTTTATTATTTTACCATTTTATTTGATTTATTTTGATTTAAGAGAATAAAAAATCAAAATAAATGATAAAAATAATAAAATAAAAGGTGGAAAAGCTCAGGGGTCGTGGGTCCTATTAGAAACATGTTTCAAGCAAGAAAACATGGGTCCCTTTGGAAAAAATGCAAATTTGGTCAATGTTGACTTTTGGCAATTTTGCAAAAAAGGTCAACTTGGCCAATGCACAACTCTCTCAATTTTGACCCTAGAGAGGTTTTCTTTGACTTTTTAGAAAGATTGGGGTGTCCCCTAAGCAACCCTTTTGGTCTCATCTCAATTGAGTCTTCCATGTTCATGTATGAAGCTTTGACCCAAAATGTGTTTTTGTTGACTTTTCAAAATGACCTATAATGTCAAAATTCATATCTTTTTGTGAGTGCATATTTTAAACTTGGGAGATGAAGATGAATTGTAGGGAATTTCATCCTCTTCAAAATGATCTTGGAATGGGTAATTTATGATAAAGTATGAGAAAGTTATGCTTGGTCAAAGTTGAGTTGACTTTTCCTGCAAAACCCTAATTTAGCAACTTTTGGGTTTTGATGAATTGTGAGCAATCCTTGAGGAATCATGGTAAAAACTTGATAAAATGATGAATAATACTTCAAAATGAGGATGTTAACCAAAAATATTGAGGTTTGACTGTATGTGGGCCACAATTGACTTTTGACCCAGCACAATCGATTTTCAGGCCTTTGAGCAATTGACTGAGCAAACTTCTTCTGCAAGGCTTGAAACTTGACATGGATGATCTTGATAACATATTAGGACAATGGTGAGCATTTGGGATCCTTTGGACTCAAGCATCTTGATGCAAAATGAAACCCTAATTTGAGGTAGACTGTCTTAGGAGAGAATTTGTCTGGTCAACCTTTGGACTTCCTTGAGCAATTTGGGGACCTCACTTGCCATGTGTGGAGAAATATGGGAGGGAAAATTTTGGGGTACAACAGTAGGGATACTTCGATATGAGTTTAGGTAAAACTGCAGAGGGAACCCGGGTAAGGTTGCTTTTTTCGCACCGATGATTACTCTGTTTAGCTTCGAGTGTTGATCATGGACCTGCTGGAAATTGTTGATAATAACTGTCTTTCCTGAAAGAAATACAAGGTTAGTTATGTGCAATGCATGAAATGCAGGGTGAGATGATGTTCTCAAAATAAATGAGATTATGCTGTATGCAATATGTATGTGCACGTCATGATATATGAACATGAAATGCTATTGTGACAATCTGAGTCCGGGAAAATAAATCCCTGACTGCTGTTTGGAGAGTATGAGAAATGGTATTCTTGACTGCTGTAAAAAACCATAGTTCCTCTATCTCTATTGGGAATGGTGAACAAAGATGACTATACTGGGGATTTTCCCCTCATTTACGGATATTCTGCCGAGTAAATACCCTATTTGAGAATAACTCAGCGGGAGAATAAGTCTGTTTGAGAGGAGATACTCTGTTGATAGATCTACTGATTTGGAGAAATAAACTCCATCGGGGATGAATTTTCGTTGCTGGTGATAATGAGTTTTGTTGGAGATTAAATTTATGCTTGTGAGAGAAATAAACTCTGCTTGGGGAAAATTTACTAACTCACTTACGATTGTGAACCTCAGCCGGGGAGAGTCATGTCTTGTTCGGGAAAGCTAACATCATTTTCTTTGGATACATTTTACTCTGTGGGGAATGTGTGTGTGATACGGTGGGAAGAACTGACTGTTTTTTGGAATGCTGGTTTATGTTTTGCGTTTGTTTTTGCAAAATGTCGCGGTAAGCAAGAGTCGCCACCGACTGTTATTTTATCCAACAAGGAAAGGAAAAAAGCACAGAAAAATTCCTTTTTGAGATATTTCTCGGGTTCGGGGGGTAGATTATAGAAAGGGAAGGTGTTAGCACCCTTTCTATCCGTGGTTATCCACGGGCTCTTAGGCACTTGCTCATATTGTTTTCAAAATTTTGCTTTCTTTGTGTTTGTGGGTTTGAAAAAAGTCTTTGTTTGAAAAAGGAGTGTAAGTGTGGAAATTTGTTTTGTTTTGAAAGATCAAGTACTTAAGAACCATCTACCTACTCGAAAAAAGAATCGTTCTATGCTATCTTCCTTTAGACAATGCTATCCTACTATTGATGAGTAGGTAGCACCGTCGTTGGAGTTTAAGGGTCAATTCGATTTTAGGGACTTACGGTCACCAAAGCAATGTTAGGATGCCTTAGCGGTAACCCTAATGTCTTAGATCATTTTGTTTTGAGGCAACAATATCCGAGGCAACTGTTTCGAGGAAACTATGATCTTTGGACAAGAGAGCGACCTCTAAAGTGACCTATACTCAATGACCGCGTACGAAGGCAACCAAGTGCGGTGTACCCTAAGAGTGCGCATGTGCGAGTGTGTTGTTTTCAGTTTATTTTTGTCTTTGTACATGTTAATGGTGATCTATGTTGATTTTAGGTTAAAACATTCAATCTTGTCATGCATCCCTATTATTAAACATCTAACAATTATATTTGCGAAAAATAAATTGCGGAAATTAAATTACAAGGCGTCGGGTATTTACATCGCCAAAAGCAACCCTTTGAAATTTAAATGCGGAAAATAAATAAAGCAATAAAAATAGTCCTAATTATCTATTACATTCCAGGAACAAATACAATATCGAATAAAATGGGTCGCGTGCGGGAAATTAAATGCGAGTTCTAGGGTTTTGACCCTTTGTTAAAGAAAAAGAGATTTTTTTTTGGTTGTTTTTAATTTTAAGAAATAAACTATCCTAAATTAAATATAGAATTAAATTAATTAAATTAATTAATAAAAATAAATATTTTTGGGTTTTTTGTGTTATTTCAAGAAAGAAAATAAAATTGATCAATGTTAATAAAAACCTAATTATGTCTAATTGATTTTTATTATTGAAAAATATATTAAAGTTATTCTAATTAAGAACCTAAATTAATTTAATTAATATTGTTAATAAAAAATAAAATACTGAAATTTAATTTAATAAAGAAAATATTTTTTGGTTTTAATATTATCAAAGAAAATTATTTGATTGGTTAATGATTAAAAAATAATAACAATAAATAATTAAAACAAAAATATAAAATAGAGAGAGATAGGGGGTATGGGCCTGATTGGAGGTGTTTGAGAAGCAAATTCCATGGCCCAAACGAGCTGGCCTTGTATTGACTTTCTTGATTCAGTGGGTACACGTTGACTGGGTCTATGGTAGACCCTCACTCCTGGATCACCAGATTTGGCCTTGGGCCATCTGGCACTTTGATGTGTGGAGGAACATGGTACACTACGCGCCTGGATCTGCATGTGATAACATGTAAAAAAATAACAAATGAAAATTGGGGGGACCTGGGGTTCGAACCCAGGTCCTGTTGGATATTGGATGCACGCGTTTACCACTAAGCCACTTTGTTCTATTTGTTAATATATTAAGTAATAATGATAATAAGAGATAATGGATTAATATGCCCAAAAAAATAAAAAAGGGCGCGCGTGTTTGAATGGTCCACTGGGGAATTGCCATGTCTCCGTCCCTAACCTCCAAACCCTGTAACTTTACCTGCGGATTTAGATCCGTAGCTAACTGCGTAGGTCATTCCTAAAACTCGTCTCAGGCTATATAAACTCCTCCCAAGACCATGGTTGCGTTCGTCTTTCTCTTCCGGTCATGTCCATGGCCATCATTGGGGCTAATTTTACCTGTAAGAGAAACTCCCAAAAACAAACCACAAAACCCTAGATTCGATACTTGGCTTTGCAGGTCAGATAAACAAAATTGGGTGATACAGAAAGCTTGGAAATTTGATGAAGATTATGAATATGCCAATAGTTTGTACAAAAGGTGCAGAAGTAAAGATATACGAATTCAAATGTAGAGCGGTTTTCTGTGACACTTACAATGAGTTTGAGCGTGTATGGAGGCTTGCTAGGGATTGGTTCTGACTCAGTGAACCTCCAGCAATTGATTGGTGTCAAGCTTTGCTTCTGAAAACGCCTCCAAGTGTGATTTTGGTTTTGCACTTTTCACCACTTTTTTCAAGTTTTTTTTGGTTGGTTCTTGCAGCCTCTAACCATGTTTTTGTGCCCTCTAGCCTCCTTATGTATGATGGAATGCATTAGGTTAACATTTATGCTTTGAATCTTTCCACATCAATGCCATGAGATTTGATTTGATCCACCATTACTAAACCTTCCAAAATTGTCAAAACTCAATCTTTTTGCACATGGAATGCTTGATACTAGTTTGATACACTTGATGATGATGATTCAGTCCTGAAATAGCCAAAAAGAGATCAAGTAATCAATATTTGGATTTTATTTGATTTAATTTGATTAAAAATGAAATAATTCAATAAAAAATCAAATAAAATAATAAAATTGATAAATGGACACAAGGATGAAGATAGGACACGTGTGTAATTGGGAAAGTTCAAATCAAGTGGAAAAGAATGGGCCCATTTGACAAAATTTGAAGTTTTGGGGATAGTTGACTTTTGGCAATTTTGCAAAAATGTCCAACTTCAACAATGCATAACTTCTTCAATTTTGAGCTTTTGGAAGTGTTCTTTGACTTTTTATAAAGCTTGAGATGTCCTCTAACCAACCCTTTTGGTATCATCCCATTTTGATATTCCATGCTCATGTTATAAGCTTTGGCAAAAAAGGTGTTTTTGTTGACTTTTCAAAAATGACCTATAATGTCCAAATTTATAACTTCTTGTGAGTGCATTTTCTGATCTTGGGGTATGAAGATGGATTGTAGGAAATTGCATCCTATTCAAAATGAGATTTTGATGGGTCATTTCTCATAAAGTATGAGAAAGTTATGCTTGGTCAAAGTTGAGTTGACTTTTCCTACAAAACCCTAATTTGGCAACTTTTTAGTCTTGATGAATTTTGAGTAATCCTTGATGAATCATGATCAACCCTTGATAAAATGATGAAATATCCTTAAAAATGAGAATATTGGCAAAAAATCTTGAAGTTTGACTATTTGTAGGTCACAGTTGACTTTTGCCCTAGCATAGTCGATTTTTGGACCCTTTGAGCAATTGACTGAGCAAACTTCCTCTGCAAGGCTTGAAATTTGACATGGATGACCTTGAGAACATATTAGGACATTTGGGAGAACTTGAGGTCATTTGGACTCAAGAATCTTGATGTAACACAAAACCCTAATTTGGGGTTGACTGCCTTAGGGGATGACTTGTCTGACCAACTCTTGAGCAACCTTGAGCCACTTGGAGATTTTTCTTGCAATGTTTGGAGAAATATGAGAGGGAAAATTTTGGGGTAAAACATTTGCCCCTGTTCAATATTATTAAACCTGAGGATGTAGATTGGCTTTCGTGCCTTTCGTGATCCGAAGGTGGAAGATGATTGAACACTAGAGTGCCCAGAAATTTGCACTCGCATGAAGTGGTATCAGCCTGGTGACATCGGGAATAGGTTTACAGATGCCATTTGGAGATTGTTGGTAGGAGGATGGGCTTATAGATTCCATATGCAGGAGCGTCGATCGCATAAGAGATTCCTTAGCGAGAACTTGCGTACCTGTTGTTGTAGAAGATTCCATTGGGGAAGTCTAACTTTTGTTGAGCTTTGGAAAGTGTCTGGTCTTCAACATAGTATACCGTTGAGATTGTAGAACTTGTCCGAAATTCAACTGGGGGAAACATCTTCATCAAGATCTAGGAACTGTCTGGTCTTCAACGTAGTATACCGTTGAGATTATAGAACTCGTCCACACTATGACGTAGGGAAACATCTTCATCAAGATCTAGGAACTGTCTAGTATTCAACGTAGTATACCATTAAGATTATAGAACTCGTCCACGCTATGATGGAGGATAACATCAAGATCTAGGAACTGTTTGGTCTTCAACATAGTATACCGTTGAGATTATAGAACTCGTCCACACTATGACATAGGGAAACATCTTCATCAAGATCTAGGAACTGTCTGGTCTTCAACGTAGTATACCGTTGAGATTGTAGAACTCGTCCACACTTTGACAGAGGAAAACATCAAGATCTAGGAACTGACTAGTATTCAACGTAGTATGCCGTTGAGATTATAGCACTCGTCCATACTATGACGTAGGGAAACATCTTCATCAAGATCTAGGAACTGTCTAGTATTCAACGTAGTATACCGTTGAGATTATAGAACTCGTCCACACTATGACGGAGGATAACATCAAGATCTAGGAACTGTCTGGTCTTCAACGTAGTATAACATTGAGATTATAGAACTCGTCCACACTATGACGTAGGGAAACATCTTCATCAAGATCTAGGAACTATCTAGTATTCAACGTAGTATACCGTTGAGATTATAGAACTCGTCCACACTATGACGGAGGATAACATCAAGATCTAGGAACTTTCTAGTCTTCAACATAGTATAACATTGAGATTATAGAATTCGTCCACACTATGACGTAGGGAAACATCTTCATCAAGATCTAGGAACTGTCTAGTATTCAACGTAGTATACTGTTGAGATTATAGAACTCGTCCACACTATGACGGAGGATAACATCAAGATCTAGGAACTGTCTGGTCTTCAACGTAGTATACCGTTGAGATTATATCACTCGTCCACACTTTGACGTAGGGAAACATCTTCATCAAGATCTAGGAACTGTCTGGTCTTCAACGTAGTATGTCGTTGAGATTATAGAACTCGTCCACACTATGACGGAGGAAATATGTCGAGATTGAGAACCTTATCTAAAATTCAACTGAGGATGATTCATTTGAGATTTAAGAACCGGTCCAGTTCTTGGACATAGCTGGGAACTTAACTGCCTCCTCCCTGAAAGGTAAAGGTCAGTCATATGCAATGCATGATATGGATCAAGCAATGATGTTCTCAAAATAAATGAGATCGTGTTGTATGATGCGTATATGCATGTATCATGATGTATGGAAATGTAATGTTTTAGCTGGGGAAAATAAATCCCGGATAGCTGCTGGAGAAAAGAGTTGGATTCTTTGTTTCCGCTGGGGATGGTGAACGAAGATGATTGTGATAATAAACCTGCAGGAGAGAATAAATCTGTTGGGGAATAAACTGATGAGGAGATTACTCTGTGGGGGGAGAGATGCTTTGCTGAGGCTTCCACCGATAAATTCCGTTGGGGAAAAATTACCGTTGCTGGTGATACTGAATCTTGTTGGGGATTGAATTCCTGTTTGTGAAAGGAAAGAACTCCGCTAGGGATGATCTCTCAGTTGCGGCTTCACTGGGGATAACCTTTTAGACTCTTGTGAGGATAATCCTTTGAGTTTGTTGGGGACTATCTTCCTTTGAACTCGGTCGGGGATATTTATTTTTTTACTCCACCGGGGACGAACTTCCAGAGTCTACTGGGAATGATTCTTCAACTCCATTGGGGAAGCTTTTCAGACTGCGCTGGGAAAATTTTAACTCTACTGGGGATATCTTGTATTTTGCCGGGGAATATTCTTATACTCTGTTGGGGAATATTAGAACTGCCGGGGATATTAAGCCTTTTCGGTGCTGATGGTAGATAAAACTCTGCTTGGGGGAGAATATTACCGATTCATTCACAGTTGCAAGTCTCGGCTGGGAGAGCTATCATTACTGTCCTTTCTTACTCTGCGAGGAGTGACAGTACCTTAACCATGTTCTTCAGCTGAATTACCTTGTACCTGATGGATGTAGCAACTATATAGCTAGGACAATTCTCATTTGCCCCTGTTTCTGATATTACCAATAATCATATTTTGTTTCGCATGCAAATATTTATGAGCGGCAATTAATGTCAAGTGCATATATCAAAAATGAACATCGGACGTTTTTTGCAAAACAAAACAGATAAAGGAAAAATAGTTTGAAATTTCTTTGAAAATGAATTGTATTGATTTTGAAGTTTGGCCTGTAAATAGGCGTTTTTGTACAAGAGGTCGACGTCCTAGTAGGAGAACGCCGCCGAATAATAGAATTTACACAATTTGTGAAAAGAAAACAAAACGGCTATGTGAATAATCCCACTGGGTTCCAACTCTGCTATTGCCTTTATGTCCTCGAGCATCTCATCACTTTGCTACTGGTTGAAGGTAGATCAGATTGATTAGTGTCATCCGAGCTTGATAGTCGATACCGAAGTCTGGATGCAAGGTGATCCAATGAGACATAGTGTTACGCTTTGATCCCTAATTTTTTCCTGGACCGCCCTTTCGGGTTTTCAGTCCACCGGGATACCCCTTTTTGCCCAAGCCGCCTTTTCAGGTTTTCGACTTGCCGGGTGTACAATTTTTTTCATTTTCATCCCTTATTTTTGCCCGAACCCTTTTGGTTAGCCGGGAAGCCCTTATTTTTGCCTAGGCCCGTCAACCTAGCGGGTCTTTGATTATGCGTAGTATCTTTTCACTATGTCTGCATTGACGGGGTGAGGAAGGTCGTCACCATCCATGGTGGTTAGAATCATAGCTCCTCCTGAGAAAATGTTCTTAACCACAAATGGACCTTCGTAAGTAGGGGTCCATTTGCCCCTAGGATCACCTTGAGGTAAGATAATGCGCTTGATTACCAGGTCTCCAACTTGAGACTCTTGTCGTCTGACTTTCTTGTTAAATTCCTTGATCATCCGTTTTTGATACGCTTGACCATGACAAATAGCAGTAAGTCTCTTTTCGTCGATTAGGTTCAGCTGATCAAGCCGGGTCTGAATCCAGTCGTCTTTGCTCAAATCTGCATCCTTCATAATCCGAAGAGAGGGTATCTGAACTTCAATGGGAAAGACTGACTCCATGCTGTAAACCAAGGAATAGGGTGTTGCCCCTGTTGACGTCTGTGCTGAGGTACGGTACCCATGAAGAGCAAATGGTAACATCTCGTGCCAATCTTTGTATGTCACTGTCATCTTCTGCACAATCTTCTTAATGTTCTTATTAGCCGTTTCGACAACCCCATTCATCTTCGGCCGGTAAGGAGAAGAGTTGTGATGTTGTATCTTGAACTGCTTGCAGAGCTTAGTGATCATCTTGTTGTTGAGATTGGAACCATTGTCCGTAATGATCCTCTCTGGTACACCATATCGACAGATCAGGTTATGCCGAATGAACCGTGCCACGACGTTCTTGGTCACAGTAGCAAAGGAAGCCGCTTCAACCCACTTCATAAAGTAATCGATAGCTACCAGGATGAAACGATGCCCGTTGGACGCTGTAGGTCTGATCTCTCTGATCATATCGATGCCCCACATTGCAAAAGGCCAGGGTGCCGTCAAGAATTCAGAGGTACTGGAGGTATGTGCACCTTATCAGCATAGACGTGGCACTTGTGACATGTCCGAGAATGCTGATAACAGTCGGCTTCCATTGTGGACCAATAATATCCTGCCTGAAGGATTTTCTTTGCCATGGTGTATCCACTGGAATGAGTCCCGAAGGTACCCTCATGTAACTCTGCCATTATCCTTTCTGCTTCGTTCTTATCCATACAACGCAGTAAGGTCGAATCATGGTTACGCTTGTAAAGAATGCCATTGCTGATGAAGAACTTCGCCGCAAACCTCCTTAGAAACTTCTTGTCATTAACAGATGCACCCTCCGGGTATTCCTGAGCCTCAAGATACCTCTTCACCTCATGAAACCAGGGTTTATCTGCTACCTTTTCAGTCTCAATGTCACAGCAATGTGCAGGTTCGTCCAATCTTTCAATGATAATCTGGGGAGCTTCGTTTTCCCAATTGACTTTGAACATAGAAAACATCGTAGCTAGCGCGTCCGCCAACTGATTCTCCTCTCTAGGGAAGTGTTCAAAGGTTATTTCCTCGAAATGTGGAAGCAACGTCAATACATACTCCTTGTAAGGAATAAGATTTGGGTGTTTCGTATCCCACTTTCCTTTGATCTGACTGATCACGAGAGCGGAATCTCCGAAAACACGTAGAAACTTAATCCTCAGGTCAATTTTTGCTCGAAGACCCATGATGCACGCCTCATACTCCGCCATATTGTTGGTGCAGTTGAAGCATAGTCGGGAGGTGAATGGAGTATGAGAACCTTTAGGAGATATGATCACAACACCAATGCCATTACCCAAAGTGTTTGAAGCTCCATCAAAGTACATAGACCATCAGGATCCTTCCTCAGGTCCTTCACCCGGTCCAGGTGTCTCACAATCAGTCACTATCATGATATTCTCATCCGGAAATTCAAAGTTCATTGACTAGTAATCATCCACTGCCTGATGTGCCAAATGGTATGCCAACACACTTCCCTTGATTGCCTTTTGGGTCGTGTACTGGATGTCATACTCAGTCAAGATCATCTGCCATCTTGCTATTCTTCCGGACAAAGCAGGCTTCTCGAAGATATACTTGATTGGATCTATCTTTGATATCAATAAAGTAGTGTGGGTCAGCATATACTGTCTCAGCCGGCGAGTAGCCCATGCCAAAGCGCAACAAGTTTTCTCGAGCAACGAGTATTAGGTCTCGCAGTCGGTAAACTTTTTGCTAAGGTAATAAATAGCATACTCTTTTCGGCCAGACTCGTCATGCTGCCCCAGCACACACCCCATTGAGTTGTCGAGTACTGTCAAGTATAAGATCAAAGGTCTCCCTTCAACTGGAGGCATCAGAATGGGTGGCTCTTGGAGATACTCTTTGATTCTTTCGAAAGCGGCCTGACATTCATCATTCCATCATACCACTTGATCTTTCTTCAGCAACTTGAAGATTGGTTCACAAGTAGCAGTCAAGTGCGAGATGAATCGGGCAATGTAGTTCAGACGTCCCAGAAAGCCTATGACTTCTTTTTCTATTCTGGGTGCTGGCATTTCCTGTATAGCCTTCACCTTTGCAGGATCCACTTAAATACCCTTATCACTTATGACGAAACCCAACAACTTACCAGATCTCACCCCGAAGGTGCACTTGTTCGGGTTTAGCCTCAGCTTGTACAATTTCAACCTGTCAAATAACTTCTGAAGGTGGTCAAGATGCTCTTCCTCTGTCTGGGATCTTGTAATCATGTCGTCGACGTATACCTCAATCTCATGATGGATCATATCATGGAACAAACAACCATGGCACGCTGATACATTGCCCCAGCATTTTTCAATCCAAAAGGCATGACTTTGTAGCAAAAGGTACCCCATTGAGTAACAAAGGTTATCTTCTCCATGTCTTCAGGAGCCATTTTAATCTGATTATAATCGGAGAAACCATCCATAAAGGAGAATACCTTATGCTGTGCGGTGTTGTCAACCAGAACGTCGATATGAGGTAGAGGGAAATCATCCTTGGGGCTTGCCCTATTCAGATCCCTATAGTCAACACACATCCGAACCTTACCGTCCTTTTTCAGCACAGGAACCACGTTGGCAACCCACTGAGGGTAAGAAGTAACTGCTAGAAAATCGGAGTCGAACTATTTCATAACTTCAGCCTTGATTTTCTCAAACATATCCGGGCGCATTCAGCGGAATTTCTGTTTCACTGGAGGACAGTCTTCCTTGGTAGGAAATCGGTGAACCACAATATCGGTATCCAACCCAGGCATATTTTCATAAGACCAGGCAAAGACCTCAACATAGTCACATAGCATCTGAATCAACCGTTGCTTAACACTAGCTTCTAGATTTGCACCGATCTTGACCTCTTTCTTGTCCTCTTCTGTACCCAGATTTACTGATTCCACCGGCTCTTCGTGCGGCTGAATAGCCCTCTCTTCCTGAAGTAACAGTCTTGCAAGTTCACCAGGCACTTCACAATCATCTTCACCTTCGTCTTCGGCTAATTTGATCGGACTTTCGAAATCATAACCAGCAGTAGCAGAGTCGTTACCAGTGAGATCCAGAGTGGATGTAGACCTGTATATGTGAGTGTGTGTAAAATAGTTGTTTTGCAATATTTAATAAAAGAAAAATAAGGGGCGCAAAATTTGAAATGCAAGAAACGTCCAATGCTTTTATTAATGATATATGAAAATGACACACATAAATCCATCACAAATGAAACCACGGTGCCCCGGGCCATAACGTTTAAAACATTGTCTGTTACAAATTCAAAACAAAAGTATCATTACTGGGTAACAAAAGAAATTGGGATGAAGTCCTTTGCTATCCAGTTGCTTAGTCCACCTTCGGTCGTTGGGTAGATCCTACTGTCAAACTCAAACTCTTCAACATCGTCTTCAATGGCATTCACTCCCGAATTGCTGATGAACAGGGGAGGTCTTCCGATCCGTGCATTCCGAACAGCCTTTTGAGCTTCTGCAGTGAAACCCAAACCAAACTTGTCAGTCTTCTGTGCAAAATCAGGGAGTTGTCCCCAATTCGCACACCCATCTTTCTTGACAACAGCCTGGGCATCCTTGAAGGAAGCCATCTTCATAGGAGGATCCTCAACAACAGTCTCAGTTGATGCCAGCATCTGGGGAACCTCTTCAAAATGTTGGAACGGGGTTTCAATGAACTCCCCATCCATCTCTACATATCGGAAAGAGTTGAGGTGGCTCACCATGTACTCCTCTTCTCCTTGCACTCTCACAATTTTCCCTTTCACCGGGTACTTTAACTTCTGGTGGAGCGTAGACGTCACTGCCCCAACTTTGTGGATCCACGGACGACCCAGCAAACATGAATAAGATGGCCGAATGTCCATCACATAGAATGTAGAGGTGAAAACCTGAGAACCAACCTTAATCAGAATATCCACTTCTCCATTCACCATTCTCTTAGACCCATCAAAGGCCCTAACAACAATGTTACTTGGCTTTAACTCTAAACCTTCATAGTCCAACCGGTCTAGAGCTTTCTTAGGTAAAACGTTTAATGAGGAACTAGTATCCACCAATACATGGGCTAGAGTAGTGCCCCTGCATTCAATGGAGACATGTAGGGCATCATTGTGATTCTTACCCTTAACAGTCAAATCAGCATCAAAGAAACCTAACCCATTATCAGCAGTCAAACTAGCCACGCAATCTTTAAACTGATCAGCTGATGTTTCTTGAGGTACGTGTGCAGTCTTCAGGAATGCAATCAAAGCCTTAGCATGGGCTTCTGAGCATAGCAACAGTGACAACATAGAGATTTTGGATGGGGTTTGCCCCAACTGATCGACTACATTGTAGTCGCTCTTTTTGATGATCTTCAAAATCTCCTCCATCTCTTGTTTAGAGGCTTCAACAGTAATTTTCTTTGGTGCCTCCATCCGGGCAGGCTCATCAGTGGTCCCTTTGCCCCGAGTATTAGATGACTCAGAAACAAGGGTGGGAATGGGAACTTGGACAGAAATAGCAGCAGGTACACTGGTAGGTGTAATAACAACAGGTTTCCGGGCAGTTGGCAGAGAGATGTCAGGGGAGAAAAGTCTTCCGCTACGGGTGACTTTGGCAGGTTCAACAATATTACTGACGTCAGTATCAACATCCAAATCTTGTTTAACTCCGTGAAAATAAACATCAGCTCCCTAGTGCCAGGGGACATCTTTATCAGATGTATAGGGGATAGGCCCTGGGACAGTGATGATCAATGGCGCGATTCTTGGAACAAATGTAATTCTAACAAGCTTCCTTGAGGGAGCCTTGGAAGAATTGTCGAAAATGGTGATAATGGCAACTTCTTCAGTATGAACTAAAGGAACAACAGTCTTCTCAAACAAAATTTCCTTATTATCCATCAGGCGTTGGACACTTGACTTCAAAAGATGGCAACCGGTAGGTAGGACAGAACACATACGGTAACCTTCGTCACAACCCAGAAATAAACCGGCTAGCAAAAGGTTCTTCTTCACATTCATTAAAGGGGTAACAATGTCATTCACAGAAACCACAAACGAGTCTTCATCTATAGCATTCACTCCATGCTTGGGCATAGGAGCAGTTACAACATTAGGTCTTGCAGGTGCTTCGAACTCAATCTCCTTCGCATCAATTAAGTCCTGTACTTTGTTCTTCAAAACCCAACAATCATCCGTATCATGCCCCGGGCTATCAGAGTGAAAAGCACAGCGGGCATTAGGGTTATACTTTGGTGATGTAGTGTTGGGATTCTTCGGGGCCTCCCTTGGAATCACTAGATTAGTTTTCAGTAACTGTGGCAGAATATGAGATAAAGTCATGTTGAGCTGAGTGAATTGCCTTCGCGGTATCTCACCCTTTGGCTGATTGTAATGCTGAGGAGCACCAGCAGGTCTTGATATAACAACCACATTAACAACTTGGCGGCGTTCAGGTCTATTCTAACTTTTCGAACTATAAACAACACTGGACTCCTTCTTAAAGGGCTTCTTCTCGGTGCCTGATGAAGCGCCCTTCTGTATTTTACCAGACTTAATACTAGCCTCAATCCTTTCTCCGGTCATGATCAGCTCCGTAAACCCGGACGAAGAACTTCCAATCAGATGGTTGAAATACGGACCAGACAAGGTCCCCAGAAACATATCTACTAACTCCCTATCAGCCAAGGGTGGTTGCACTCTTCCAGTGAGGTCCCTCCACTTCTAAGCATAATCTTTGAAACCTTCGCCCGCACCCATTGACATACCCTGGAGTTGGGTACGTGTGGGAGCAAGGTCGGCATTATATTGGTACGGTTTGTAGAAAGCAGCAGCCAAATCTTCCCAACTACGGATACTGGCTCCTTCTAGCTGGTAAAACCATTCAAGATGAGTCCCTGAGAGATTGTCTTGAAAGAAATGGATCCATAGGTTCTTGTCAGCGGTGTACGGCTGAATCTTCCTAACATACGAACGGAGGTGCAGTTTCGGACAAGAAACTCCGTCGTACTTAGCAAAGGCTGGTGCTTTGAATTTGTGCGGAATCACCACCCCAGATGATAGACCCAGATCGCCAAAGTCCAGACCAGGCACTTTCTGTACTTCCATCGCACTCAACCGATCTTCCAATTGTTTGTATCTATCCTCAGCCGGAGGATACTGGTCTTCATCAAAGTCCGTCTCGTTGTCTGAAACCACAGGGCTAGGAGCCCTCCTTTCTTCCTGACTATCTTTCCCTCCAGATGAGGTGGTCAAATTAACTTCATCTCGTAGCCTTTTCCCAAACCTGTGGCCCATGTTCAGGAGGACCGTCTTCTTCTTCTTCTTCTTCTCTTTCAAGATAAGGGCCTTCAGATCTTGCTGACCCTTAGCCAAATTCATGAACAACTCTTGGAATTGGGAGTTTTGAGCCTGCAGAGCCTTGATTGCTTGTTTAGTTGATGGTTCAGAAGACATGATGCTGAAATAAATAGCGAAGAAGATGAGAAAACCTGTAAGGGTACCTGTTATGAGGTGCATGGAATGAAATACGTATGATATGATTTCAAAGACGTCGAGAGATTCAAATTCGTAAACAAGAAATGAAGCACACTTTTATTAGATAAACTTGAAATTCAATTGTTCAACAAATGCCCTTAAGGCGTTATAAGAAAGGAAATACTGAAAAGTAAATAAAAACTGGAAATAATCAAAGAACATCAGCGCTCCCATGGACGTTTGCCTTTAGTGCTGACATAGTCGTTGATGATCTGCTCCCTCTCCAAATTCCTAGTCAACTTCTGGATATTCTGCTCTTGCTCGTGATACTTTTCTCGATAAGTATCTCGTTCTTCTCTTAGCTGCATCCAAGACTTCTTCAATGCCCCAATGTCAGTAGGCATGTAAGGGTGGAGGATGGTAGGAAGAACCCCCTCTTCATTAGCAAATTCAACAATGATAGGCAAGATGGCTTCATACGACATTCCCAGCTTTTGGGCACGGATGCGAACCCATCTGAGATATGGCTCCATCGGAAGAGAAGTCTTTGGACCCAGCTCGTGTGGATCAGATTTGTGAACTCTATCCCAAGCCCTTATGAATCTGCGGCGTTGCTCGTCACTGTCCCCTTGGAAATCAAAGATTATTCTAGACATTAGCAGCTCATGAGGTCCTTCCCTTCTGGCTCTCCCAAACTGACGTAAGGCCAAGCATGGATTGTAACTGATTCCTCCATTGGTTCCTATCAGTGGAACATTGGGGTATTCCCCACAGCGATCAATAATAGCCACCTCCTCCATACCCTTAATAGTCCAAATGATATCATTGTGAGAGAGAGATATAACCCTGTAAGCCCAGCCCATGCCTTCCTTGTTCTTTAAAACTGATTTGGGGAGGTGAGAAATAAACCACCTCGCCAATAACGGAGCACAGCACATCAAGGTTCCCCGCTTCCTAGCAGTACGGGCATAAAGCTGATGAAGAATGTCACCCAAGAGAGTAGGTACAGGATTACCAGAGATGAATATTTTTACCGCATTCACATCAACAAAGGAGTCAGAGTTAGGAAACAATACCAAACCATATATCAGAAGAGCCAGAATATCTTCGAATGCCTGGAAGTCTAGACTATCCTAGAAGTGATTAGCCTTACCAACCAAGAACTTAGTCAGAAAGCCCTTTGCTCCACTACGAGTTTCCTAATTAGCCATTACCTCATCCTTTGTCATATGAAGGGATGAAGCAATCTCTTCTGGCCTAAGGATCTTCTCCCAACCTGTAAACGGGGTCTGCTCCAGAATAGAGATACCGAGCAGATTATAGAACTCCTCTAAGGTGGGGACCAACTGGTAGTCCTGAAAAGTAAAGCAATGGTACAGTGGATCATAGAACTGGACTAGGACACTCATCATCTGCTCGTCCAATTTGGAGGTGACCAAACTAAGAAGATGCCCATGTCTTCTGATGAAGGAGGTAGTATCAGACATATTTGCAACCAATTCTTTAAGTATAGTGGGAACCTGGACAAAGTTGATCCGGATGGTATTCCTACGCATAGGTGTCATGACCTACAAAACAGAACAAAGATGAATCCCTCCTGTCTTTGAAATAGGTTAGTCAAATGCAAGATGTATGCAATGTTATGATGTCATGATGTCATGATAGAAAGCACACCACAAGTATCCACAAATAGCAAACATGGTAAAGGCACACAAGTCACACAGAGAGCCCTTAGATTTCAGGCTGACAAGGAGCTTAGGTACTACCCTCTTTCAGTTCAGTTGGTTCAAACCTGTCCTAAAAATGGTAACCGGGTTCTAGAGGACCTCAATATCACTGACTACCCTCGATCGGTCATAATTCCAGTTTAGCAACCTTTTCTTGTGGCCGAAATCATCGCGAGAGTTTAGTCTTAATGAGTGTAGCATACTGCTACTGTTCTATGGCCAAGTTGGTCAATTTAAAGGTTCTAATGTCGGTTGGTGCTTAATGACCCCTTAGAAGACCCATATTCTCCTCGTTCCAACATAAGGGATATCAGTACAAACTAAAGTGCTACACCAACGTAGCTACTGCTTCAATCGTATCGGTCTACGCTGTACATTCCCTCACAGTTTATTGTTACTTACCTAAAGGGTATCCCCCAGATCCGGGTTACGTTCTTTAGTAACTCCGATACAAGCCCATAAATATAAAGCATACAAAGCAAGCAATTGAAAACAATATGAACTATTCCTAAGGTACATCCCACTTATAAAATCTCCCCAGCAGAGTCGCCAGTTCTGTGATACGGTGGGAAGAACTGACTGTTTTTTGGAATGCTGGTTTACGTTTTGCGTTTGTTTTCGCAAAATGTCGCGGTAAGCAAGAGTCGCCACCGACTTTTATTTTATCCAACAAGGAAAGGAAAAAAGCACATAAAATTCCTTTTTGAGATATTTCTCGGGTTTGGGTGGTAGATTATAGAAAAGGAAGGTGTTAGCACCCTTTATATCCGTGGTTATCCACGGCCTCTTAGGCACTTGCTCATATTGTTTTCAAAATTTTGCTTTCTTTGTGTTTGTGGGTTTGAAAAAAGTCTTTGTTTGAAAAAGGAGTGTAAGTGTGGAAATTTGTTTTGTTTTGAAAGAGCAAGTACTTAAGAACCATCTACCTACTCGAAAAAGGAATCATTCTATGCTATCTTCCTTTAGACAATGCTATCCTACTATTGATGAGTAGATAGCACCATTGTTGGAGTTTAAGGGTCAATTCGATTTTAGGGACTTACGGTCACCAAAGCAATGTTAGGATGCCTTAGCGGTAACCCTAATGTCTTAGATCATTTTGTTTAGAGGCAACAATATCCGAGGCAACTGTTTCGAGGCAACTATGATCTTTGGACAAGAGAGCGACCTCTAAAGTGACCTATACTCAATGACCGCGTACGAAGGCAACCAAGTGGGATGTACCCTAAGAGTGCGCATGTGCGAGTGTGTTGTTTTCAGTTTATTTTTGTCTTTGTACATGTTAATGGTGATCTATGTTGATTTTAGGTTAAAACATTCAATCTTGTCATGCATCCCTATTATCAAACATCTAACAGTTATATTTGCGAAAAATAAATTGCAGAAATTAAATTACAAGGCGTCGGGTATTTACATCGCCAAAAGCAACCCTTTGAAATTTAAATTCGGAAAATAAATAAAGCGATACAAATAGTCCTAATTATCTATTACATTCCGGGAACAAATACAATATCAAATAAAATGGATCACGTGCGGGAAATTAAATGCGAGTTCTAGGGTTTTGACCCTTTGTTAAAGAAAAAGAGATTTTTTTTGTTGTTTTTAATTTTAAGAAATAAACTATCCTAAATTAAATATAGAATTAAATTAATTAATAAAAATAAATATTTTTGGGTTTTTTGTGTTATTTCAAGAAAGAAAATAAAATTGATCAATGTTAATAAAAACCTAATTATGTCTAATTGATTTTAATTATTGAAAAATATATTAAAGTTATTCTAATTAAGAACCTAAATTAATTTAATTAATATTGTTAATAAAAAATAAAATACTGAAATTTAATTTAATAAAGAAAATATTTTTTGGTTTTAATATTATCAAAGAAAATTATTTGATTGGTTAATGATTAAAAAATAATAACAATAAATAATTAAAACAAAAATATAAAATAGAGAGAGATAGGGGGTATGAGCCTGATTGGAGGTGTTTGAGAAGCAAATTCCATGGCCCAAACGAGCTGGCCTTGTATTGACTTTCTTGATTCAGTGGGTACACGTTGACTGGCTCTATGGTAGACCCTCACTCCTGGATCACCAGATTTGGCCTTGGGCCATCTGGCACTTTGATGTGTGAAGGAACATGGTACACTACGCGCCTGGATCTGCATGTGATAACCTGTAGAAAAATAACAAATGCAAATTGGGGGGACCTGGGATTCGAACCCAGGTCCTGTTGGATATTGGATGCACGCGTTTACCACTCAGCCACTTTGCTCTATTTGTTAATATATTAAGTAATAATGATAATAAGAGATAATGGATTAATATGCCAGAAAAAAATAAAAAAAGGGCGCGCGTGTTTGAATGGTCCACTGGGAATTGCCACGTCTCTGTCCCTATCCTCCAAACCCTGTAACTTTACCTACGGATTTAGATCCGCAGCTAACTGCGTAGGTCATTCCTAAAACTCGTCTCAGGCCATATAAACTCCTCCCAAGACCATGGTTGCGTTCGTCTTTCTCTTCCGGTCATGTCCATGGCCATCATTGGGGATAATTTTACCTGTAAGTGAAACGCCCAAAAACAAACCACAAAACCCTAGATTCGATACTTGGCTTTGCAGGTCAGATAAACAAAATTGGGTGATACAGAAAGCTTGGAAATTTGATGAAGATTATGAATATGCCAATAGTTTGTACAAAAGGTGCAGAAATAAAGATATACGAATTCAAATGCAGAACGGTTTTCTGTGACACTTACAATGAGTTTGAGCGTGTATGGAGGCTTGCTAGGGATTGGTTCTGACTCAGTGAACCTCCAGCAATCGATTGGTGTCAAGCTTTGCTTCTGAAAACGCCTCCAAGTGTGATTTTGGTTTTGCACTTTTCACCACTTTTTTCAAGTTTTGTTTGGTTGGTTCTTGAAGCCTCTAACCATGTTTTCATGCCCTCTAGCCTCCTTATGTATATGGAATACATTAGGTTAACATTTGTGCTTTGAATCTTTCCACATCAATGCCATGAGATTTGATTTGATCCACCATTACTAAACCTTCCAAAATTGTCAAAACTCAATCTTTTTGCACATGGAATGCTTGATACTAGTTTGATACACTTGATGATGATGATTCAGTCCTGAAATAGCCAAAAAGAGATCAAGTAATCAATATTTGGATTTTATTTGATTTAATTTGATTAAAAATGAAATAATTCAATAAAAAATCAAATAAAATAATAAAATAGATAAATGGACACAAGGATGAATCTAGGACACGTGTGTAATGGGGCAAGTTCAAATCAAGTGGAAAAGAATGGGCCCATTTGACAAAATTTGAAGTTTTGGGGATAGTTGACTTTTGGCAATTTTGCAAAAATGTCCAACTTCAACAATGCATAACTTCTTCAATTTTGAGCTTTTGGAAGTGTTCTTTGACTTTTTATAAAGCTTGAGATGTCCTATAACCAACCCTTTTGGCATCATATCATTTTGATATTCCATGCTCAAGTTATAAGCTTTGGCAAAAAAGGTGGTTTTGTTGACTTTTCAAAAATGACCTATAATGTCCAAATTTGTAACTTCTTGTGAGTACATTTTCTGATCTTGGGGTATGAATATGGATTGTAGGAAATTGAATCCTATTAAAAATGAGCTTTGGATGGGTCATTTCTCATAAAGTATGAGAAAGTTATGCTTGGTCAAAGTTGAGTTGACTTTTCTTGCAAAACCCTAATTTGGCAACTTTTGAGTCTTGATAAATTTTGAGCAATCATTGATGAATCATGATCAATCCTTGATCAAATGATGAAATATACTTAAAAATGAGAATATTGGCAAAAAATCTTGAAGTTTGACTATTTGTAGGTCACAGTTGACTTTTGCCCTAGCATAGTCGATTTTTGGACCCTTTGAGCAATTGACTGAGAAAACTTCCTCTGCAAGGCTTGAAATTTGACATGGATGACCTTGAGAACATATTAGTACATTGGGGAGCACTTGAGGTCATTTGGACTCAAGAATCTTGATGCAACACAAAACCCTAATTTGGGGTTGACTGCCTTAGGGGATGACTTGTCTGACCAACTCTTGAGCAACCTTGAGCCACTTGGAGATTTTTCTTGCAATGTTTGGAGAAACATGAGAGGGAAAATTTTGGGGTACAACAGTATGTACCACTACTCATGTCCTCAAGCTGGCCCTATCCCGGCACCTGATGCGCAGAGTAATTGTAAGGTTTAGGCACTTCTTATTTTCCCCTGTTCCTAGAATTATGAGTAATTGTCTTTTGTTTCTTGTGTAAATGTTTATGAGCAGCAATTATTTTCAAATGCATATATCAAAAATGAATCATTGGACGTTCTTGCAAAACAAAACAGAAAAAGAAAAAACAAAGTGAAATTTCTTGTGAAAATGAGTTGTATTGATTTTTGAAGTTGGCCTGTAATAGGCGTTTTGTACAAAGAGGCTGACGCTCTAGTAAGAGAATGCCGCCGAAAGATAGAAATTATACAATTTGTGTAAAAGAAAGAAAAACAGCTATGTGAAACAACCCCATTGGGTTCCAAATCTGCTATTGCCTTTATATCTTCAAGCGTCTCATCACTTTACTACTTGGCCGAAAGTTGACCAGATTGATTGGCATTGTCCGAGCTTAATAGTTGATACCGAAGTCTGGTCGTGAGATGACCCAATGAGACATAGTGTTACACTTCGATCCCTAATTTTTTCCTGGATCGCCCTTTCGGGTTTTCAGTCCACCGGGATACCCCTTTTTGCCTAAGTCGCATTTTCAGGTCTTCGACTTGCCGGGTGTACAGTTTTTTCATTTTCATCCCTTACTTTTGCCCGAACCCTTTTGGTTCGCCGGGAAGCCCTTATTTTTGGCTATGCCAGTTAACCTAGCGGGTCTTTGATCATGCATAGTATTTTTTCACTATGTATGCATTGACGGGGTGAGGAAGGTCGTCACCATCCATGGTGGTTAGAATCATAGCTCCTCCCGAGAAAATGTTCTTAACCAAAAATGTCCTTTTGTATGTGGGGGTCCATTTTCCCTTGGGATCACCTTGCGGTAGTATGATGCGTTTGATCACTAGATCCCCGACTCGATATTCTTGACGTATGACTTTCTTGTTAAAAGCCTTGATCATTCGCTTTTGATACGTCTGACCATGACAAATATCAGTAAGTCTTTTTTCATCGATTAGATTCAGCTGATTAAGTCGGGTTTGGATCCATTCGTCTTTGTTCAAACCCGCATCCTTCATAATCCTGAGAGAGGGTATCTGGACTTCGATGGGTAGGACTGCCTCCATGCCATACACCAAAGAGTAGGGTATTGCCCCTATCGACGTCCGTGCTGAGGTACGGTACCCATGAAGAGCGAATGGTAACATCTTGTGCCAGTCTTTATATGTCACCGTCATCTTCTGCACAATCTTTTTGATGTTCTTGTTAGTTGCTTCAATAGCCTCATTCATCTTTGGCCGATAGGGAGAAGAGTTATGATGCTGTATCTTGAACTGTTTACAGAGCTCGGTAATCACTGTGTTATTGAGATTTGTACCATTGTCAGTGATAATTCTCTCTAGGACACCATATTGGCAGATCAAATTGTGTCGGATAAACCGCGCCAAAACGTTCTTGGTTACTGTAGCAAAGGAAGCTGCCTCAACCCACTTCGTGAAGTAATCAATGGCTACCAGAATGAAGCGATGCCCGTTAGACGCAGTAGGTCTGATCTCGCCGATCATATCGATGCCCCACATTGCAAAGGGCCAAGGAGCTGTCAAAACATTCAGGGGAACCGGAGGTACATGCACCTTATCAGCATAGACTTGGCACTTATGACAGGTTCGAGAGTGCTGGTAACAATCGACTTCCATAGTGGACCAGTAATATCCTACCCGTAGGATTTTCTTCGCCATGGTATGTCCACTGTAATGAGTTCTAAAGGTACCTTCATGTAACTATGCCATGATCCATTCTGCCTCGCTCTTGTCTACACACCGCAATAAGGTTGAATCATGGTTACGCTTATATAAGATTCCATTACTGATGAAGAACTTCGCAGCGAACCTTCTCAGAAACTTCTTATCATTAACAGATGCCCCCTCGGGGTATTCTTGAGCCTCAAGATACCTCTTTACCTCGTGAAACCAGGGTTTATCTGCTACCTCTTCAGTCTCAATGTCACAACAATGTGCGGGTTCGTCCAACCTCTTAATGGTAATTTGGGGAGCTTCATTGTCCCACCTAACTTTGAACATAGAAGACATGGTAGCTAGCGCGTCCGCCAAGTGGTTCTCTTCTCGTGGGAAATGTTCAAAGGTTATTTCCTCAAAGTGTGGGAGCAATGTCAGTACATAATCTTTGTAAGGAATAAGATTCAGGTGCTTCGTATCCCAGTCGCCTTTGATCTAACTTATCACCAGAGCATAATCTCCGAATACACTTAAGAACTTAGTCCTCAGGTCAATAACAGCTCGAAGACCCATGATACATGCTTCATACTCCGCCATGTTGTTGGTGCAGTTGAAACATAATCGGGCGGTGAACAGAGTATGACAACCCTCATGAGATATGATTACAACGCCAATGTCATTACCCAATGCGTTTGAGGCTCCATCAAAATTCATAGACCATCGGGATCCCTCCTCAGGTCCTTCATCCGGTCCACGTTCTTTGTAGTCGGTTACCAACAAGATATTCTCATCCGGGAACTCGAAATTCATGGACTGGTAGTCATCCACGGCCTGATGTGCCAAATGATCTGACAACACACTCACTTTGATTGCTTTTTGGGTTGTGTATTGGATTTCATACTCGGTTAAGATCATCTTCCATCTTGCTATTCTTCCAGATAAGGCGGGCTTCTCAAAAATATATTTGATCGGATCCATCTTTGATATCATCAAGGTAGTGTGAGTCAACATATACTGTCTCAGCCGGAGATCAGCCCATGCCAAAGCACAACAAGTTTTCTCGATCAATGAGTATCGGGTCTCACAGTTGGTAAACTTTTTGCTAAGGTAGTAAATTGCGTGCTCTTTTCGACCAGACTCGTCATGCTGCCCCAGCACACACCCCATTGAATTGTCTAGCACTGTCAAGTATAATATCAAAGGTCTTCCTTCAACTGGAAGCATCAGAATTGGCGGTTCTTGAAGGTATTCTTTGATTCTTTCAAAAGCAGTCTGGCATTCATCATTCCATTTTACCACTTGATCTTTCTTCAGCAGCTTGAAGATTGGCTCACAAGTAGCAGTCAGATGTGAAATGAACCCGGCGATGTAATCCAGGCGTCCCAAGAAACCTCTAACTTCTTTCTCTATGCGGGGATCCGGCATCTCTTGTATGGCTTTTACCTTTGCAGGGTCCACCTGAATACCTTTGTCACTGATAACAAAACCCAGAAGCTTACCAGACCTTACCCTGAAGGTACACTTGTTCGGATTCAACCTCAGCTTGTACGTCTTCAACCTGTCAAACAGTTTCTAGAGATGATCAAGGTGCTCTTCCTCAGTCTGGGACCTGGCTATCATGTCATCAACATAAACCTCGACCTCGTGGTGAATCATATCGTGGAACAAAGCGACCATGGCGCACTGATAAGTTGCCCCAACATTCTTCAACCCAAAAGGCATTACCTTGTAACATAAGGTGCCCCACTGTGTGACAAAGGTTGTCTTCTCCATGTCTTCAGGAGCCATCTTGATCTGGTTGTAGCTAGAAAAACCATCCATGAAGGAAAATATCTTGTGCTGCATGGTGTTGTCAACTAGAACATCAATGTGAGAAAGTGGGAAGTCATCCTTGGGGCTTTCCCTGTTCAGATGTCTATAGTCCACACACATCCATACCTTACCGTCCTTCTTAGGTACCAGAACGACATTGGCAACCCACTGCGGATAAGAAGTGACAGCCAAGAATCCTACGTCGAACTGTTTCATGACCTCTGCCTGATTTTCTTCGACATTTCAGGGTGCATACGGCGGACCTTCTGCTTTACCGGTGGGCAGTCCTCTTTAGTCGGCAGGCGATGTACCACAATATCAGTGTCCAAACCAGGCATGTCTATATAGGACCAGGCAAAGATCTCAACATAGTCATGTAGCATCTATATTAACCGTTGTTTGACACTAGGCTCCAGATTCGCACCTATTTTAACTTATTTCCTGTCTTCCTCTATACACAAATACACTGACTCAACTGGCTCTTCATGAGGTTGTATGGCCCTTTCTTCCTGCTGTAACAGTCTAGCAAGTTCTCCAGGAACCTCACAATCATCCTCACCTTCGTCCTCGGCTTGGTTGATCGGATTTTCGAAGTCATAACTGGCAGTAGCAGAGTTGTTATCAATGGGATCTAGAGTGGATATGGATCTACAGTATGATATGTGAGTGTGTGTAAGCGAATAACCATTTTGATAAAGTGAGAGACAAAAAAGAAAAACAAAGAGCACAAAATTTGTATGCAAGAAACGTCCAATGCTTTATTAATGATATATGAAATGACAAATAATAGCCCTCACAAGCAAAGCCAAGGTGCCTCGGGCAAGGCACCGGGCCGTAAAGTTTCAAACTGTTTATTACAAATCTTAAAACAAATGAGTCAATTACTGCGGAATAAAAGAAATAGGTATGAAGTCCTTCGCCGTCCAGTTATTCGGCCCACCATTGGTTGTTGGGTAAATCCAGCTGTCGATGTCTGAGTCCTCTTTACTGTCTTCAATTACATTAATTCCCCGATTGCTGATGTGTAAAGGAGGTCTTCTATCCCGGGCGTGCCTAACAACCCTTTGAGCCCCTGTAGTAAAGTCCAAACCAAATTTATCAGTTTTGTGAGTAAAATCAGGGAGCTGACCCCAATTGGTACACCCATCTTCTTCAACTACAGACCCGGCGTCCTTGAGAGAGGCCATCTTCAATGGAGGTTTTTTGGTAGTAACTTCAGCTGATGCCAAGACCTGAGGGACCTCTTCGAAATTTTGACAAGTATTTTCTATGAATTCCCCGTCCATCTCTACGTAGCAAAAGGAATTGAGGTGACTCACCATGTATTCTTTTTCACCTCGCACTGTAGCAATCTTTCTCTTCATCGGGTACTTCAACATTTGGTGGAGCCTAGAAGTAACTGCCCTAGCCTCATGGATCCAAGAACGACCCAGCAAGCAAGAATACGACGGCCTAATATCCATCACGTAGAAGGTGGACCTAAAAGTATGAGAACCCACTTTGACAGGGATGTCCACCTCCACGTGCACCATTCTCTTCGATCCGTCAAAAGACCTTACCACAATGTTATTAGGCTTTAGAGTTAAACCCTCACAATCTAAATGGTCCAACGCCTTCTTCGACAGAACATTCAGTGAAGACCCAATATCTACCAGCACATGAGCCATAGTGGTGCCCCTGCACTCAATCGAGACATGCAGAGCATCATTATGCTTCCTTCCTTTCGAGGTCATATCCGCATCTGAAAAAGCTAGCCCATTGTCAGCAGTCAGGCTGGCCATACAATCTTTGAACTGATCTGCTGAAGTTTCCTGCGGCACATGTGCAATCTTGAGAAATGCAATCAAAGCCTTCACATGGGCTTCAAAACACAACAGCAGAGACAACATGGATATCTTTGACGGGGTTTGCCCCAGCTGCTTGACCACATTGTAGTCGCTCTTCTTGATAATTTTTAGTATTTCCTCTATTTCTTGTTTAGAGGCTTCCACAATGATTTTCTTAGGTGCCTCCGTTCGGGCAGGCTCACCTATAATTTCCTTGCCCCAAGTCCCAGATGACTAAGCAGCAGGGGTGATAACTGGAATAGGAATAGGAGAAACGCCAGAAGTGCTGGTTGGAGCAGCAGTTGGAATAATAGTAGGCTTGATGATCTTTGGAGCAATCTCAGGAGAGAAAACCCTTCCACTTCGGGTAACCTTACTAGTCCCGACAATATTACTGATATCAGTATCAGCTTCTTCATTCTTCAGATCTTGCTTAATGCCATTATAGTACACATCAACACCATAATACCATGGGACAACCTTGTTTGAGGTGTACGGGATGGGACCAGGAACAATGATTATCAATAGATCAATTCTTTGGACAAGTGTAATCCTAACAGGTCTTCTCGAGGAAACCTTGGAAGGATTGGCGGAAATGGTTATAATGGCAACGTCTTTAATAGGAACAACAGGGATTATAGTCTTCTCGAACAAAATCTCTTTATTATCCATCAAGCGTTGAACACCTGACTTCAACAAATGGCAACCAGAAGGTAGAATCGAGCACATGTGGCAACCTTCACCATAACCCGGAAATAAACCGGCCCACAACAAATTATTCTTAACAGTCATAAGAGGAGTAGAAATTTCTTAAATAGAGGTCACTAACAAATCAATGTCAACAGCATTAACTCCACGACCATGTTTGGGCATGGGAGCAGTTATAACATTCGGCTTTTCTGGAGCATCAAACTCTATCTCCTTGGCTTGAAGTAAATCTTTTACTTTGTTTCTCAGAGCCTAACAGTCATTTGTATCGTGGCCAGGACTCTCAGAATGGTAGGCGCACCGTGCGTTGGGATTGTATCTGAGAGATGTAGTGTTTGGATTCTTGGGAGACTCTCTCAAGGTTACCAAGTTGGATTTCAGCAGGTGAGGTAGAACTTCAGCCAATGTCATGCTAATGCGGGTAAACTGCTGCTGTGGTCTTTCCATCCTTTGTTGGTTGTTGCATTGTGGAGCAACTGCGGGTCTTGGTATCACTATATCATTTACCGTTTGACGGTGTTCAGATCTTCTTTGGCCCCTCGGGCTATAGACTGCATTGGCTTCCTTCTTGCCAGCGAAAGGCTTCTTCGTTGAACTCGAGGAGGCATCCTTATGTATTTTACCACTCTGAATTCCAGCTTCTACTCTTTCTCCAGTTAAAATCAGCTCAGTGAAACCAGATGATGAGCTGTCGATTAAATGATTAAAAAATGGACCAGACAGCGTCCCCAGAAACATGTCAACCAACTCCCTATCATACAACGGGGGTTGAACTCTCCCAGCCAAGTCTCTCCATTTTTGAGCATAATCTTTGAAACCTTCACCTGCACCCATGGACATACTCTGGAGATGAGTACGAGTGGGAGCAAGGTCGGCATTATACTGATACTGCTTGTAGAAAGCAGCAGCAAGATCTTCCTAATTTCTAACACTAGCTCCCTCCAACTGGTAGAACCATTCAAGCTGAGTCCCTGACAGACTATCTTGAAAGAAGGGCACCCACAAATTCCTGTCAGTGGTGTGGGGTTGGATTTTTCGGACATACGAATGGAGATGGAGTTTTAGGCATGACATTCCATCATACTTGGCAAAAATTGGCGCTTTGAACTTATGAGGGATGACCACTCCCGATACCAGTCCTAATTCTCCGAAATCCAAACCAAGTATCTTCTGAACTTCCATAGCACTCAGACAGTCTTCTAGCTGCTTATACCTATCCTCAACGGGAGGATATTTGTAACGCCCGTAATTTAATTAATTATTTAATTAAATTATTTTTGGAATATTTGTGAAGAAGTGTTATTAAATTGGATTTATTTTATTAAATGGAGAAATAATAATATATTTGAGGTATTATATTATTTGGTGAAATAATGTTAGAAGCTAATATTATTTAATGTGGGCCTATATGGTGTGAGTGGAAGTAATAAGGGGGTGTAGGTTTTGAGCCCAATAAGGAATAATATAATAATATTAGGTTATTTTATTAGTTGTTGTTAGAATAGAAGGAAGAAGCAGTAAGAAGAGAAATAAGGATTGTGAAGAACGTGAAGCTGCTGGAAAATAGAAGGAAACAACAAGAACAGAGATTCAACCCGGAAATTGTAGAGCGACCTTCGATCCAAGGTAAGGGTGGGGTTCTGGATTTATAATTGGGTTAATGATGTTTGATATATGGGGTTAGATGTAATTGTTGTTTGTTCTTGCATAAATTGCATTATGAATGATGTATGATGAAGATTTGATGAATTTTTTATGAATAAGAATGTTATTATGTTGTTTGATCAATGGAGTAATAGAGTGTAATATTAGGTGATGAATTATCATGATCATAATAAGGTTTGTAAGGTTAAGAATATGATTCCCGTAGCAAAATACAGTAGAAAATGCAGAAAATTATGCAGACTGTCGAAGGATGTGTCGACCCCAAGCTGCATGTGTCGATACATGAAGGATATTCGACTCAGGATGAGTCGATGCATAAAGGGTTTGCATCGATACATGTTCGATGTTGGACTCAGGATGAGTCGACCGGTGCGATGCATGTGTCGATATATGCTGCGTTTTGAAGTCAGGATGAGTTGATCGGTAAGTGCATGTGTCGATACATGCTGTGATTTGAAGCAGAATGATTCGATCCATAAGGAGGATGCGTCGACTCATAGTGAGTAGATGAAGCAGGATGTGTCGATCCAAGGAGTTTTGTGTCGATACATAATGCTGGATATTTGACAGAATTGACTCCTAATTGCTGTAACTTGAGTTTTAGGATGCTGTTTGAGATGTCGTTCGAAGCGTTGATTAGAGAATGTGATGAATATTATTCTAGATGATTTAAATGATTATTAAGAAGTGTAATCCCAGTAACCAATTTAGGATTTAGAATTAATTCCCGTAGATGACCGTTATGCTAGATTTTGGACAGATTGATGAATATGAGATGTTAGAGGCTGCTGTTAGAAATATGACAGTAGGATTAATGACAGAAGCGAAGTAGAACTGCAGAATAACAGTATGGCTTACTGTATTATTAATATACAACTGAGTTATTAGTGAGATGTTATTAATAAAGTGGTGTTTGATAATTTATGATGAACAAATGACGTTTGATAAATAAATGATGTTTAATAAATTATTTTTAGATGTTTATGGGATGCTGTGGTTGAGATGTTGTTGTTTGAGATGACTGACATGTTGTCGTTTTGAGAGGATTGAGATGTTGTTGTTTGAGATGACTGAAATGTTTTCATTTTGAGATGATTGAGATGTTGTTGTTTTGAGATGTGTTTTGAGATGTTGTTAACTGAGTGTGTTATTACATTCATGTTGAGTCGCATACATTGCATTTTTTTGAGATGGAGCTTATGCTAGTTGAGATGGCCTGGATTGGCAACTTTTGAGATGAAGGCTATGCCTTGTTGATGCCTCTATTAATTGGCATATTAGATTTTTGAGATGGGAGTTCTGCTCCAATGGTACCACATGCATTTGCATAGTTTTGAGTCACATTATATGAATGAATAATGAAATGTATTTGATGTTGATGAATGAGTATATATGCTGTAATTGTTGATTATGAGATGAGAAGTGGTGATATTATTGATCTAATTTAATATATTAATTATCATGCGCTTTATTATATTGTTAGATATCTCAGCCCTTCTGTTTGAATGTTACCCTTATGTTGGTAACGTGCAGGTAATCGAGAGTGAAGGCCGTATACATTCAACAAATCGAGTTGGTGTCATTTCTCTGATATATAACACTCGGGGGGATGAACGCTTGCTGATTTTTGATTGCTGATTTTTAGTTGTTGAACTTTAAATTGTTTATTTACTAAATATGAGATGTTTCGAAGTTGCTGTTTTATTTAAAGATGTTATTGAAGAATTCTGCTGCGTAGTTGTTGAATATTTAATGAAAGATGCTATGTTTTCAGTTCATCCGATGTTTTATTAAAGGTGTTATATATCCATGATGAATGCAATGAATTTGTTAGAAGAATTTGTGATGTCCCGATTCGTTTGTATGAATGAAATTTTATAACTTTGATTTAATTGCATAATTGCTTGGGGTAGAATTGGGGTGTTACAATATTGCTCATCGTTGTAGTCAGTATCATTATCAGAAACTGCAGGACTAAGGTCCTTTTCCCCTTCTCGATTTTCCCCTTCCTTGGATGAAGAGGTCAAATCAGTTTGATGCTTCAACCTTTCTCCAAATCTTCTGCCCATATTCAGAATACCAGTCTTCTTCTTCTTCTTCTTCTTCTTCTTCTTCTTCTTTTTCTCTTTCAGAATAAGGGCTTTCAGATCTTCTTGCCCCTTAGCCAGACTGATGAGCATCTGTTGGAACTGGGTGTTCTGTGCCTAGAGATCTTTGATGACTTGATCGGAAGACATTTCTGCTGAAATAAACAGCGAAGAAGATGAGAAACCTATAGTAGTACTTGTAATGATGTGTATGATAATGGGATGCACATGTAATGATTTCAAATACTTTGGGAGATTTAAATTTGCAAACCAAAATAAACAAAACTTTATTAGCTTAAATTTGAAAGGTTCAACATGCCTTTAAGGCGTTACAAAGGAGTAAATAAAACAAATTTAAAACTATAAAAGAAAAATCAAAAGTCCAATAGATGCTTTCTCTTTGTGCTGATATAGTCATTGAGCACTCTTTCTTCCTCGAGCTGCCTGGTGAGCTTCAAAACCTTCCTCTCTTGCTCATGGAACTGCTCCCGGTAAGTATCCCGCTCATTCCTCAGTTGAATCCAAGACCTTTGTAGCTCCCCAAGATCAGTGGGCATGTAAGTATAGAGAACCGTGTAAGGAATGCCTTCTTCATTAGTGGGCTCCACAATCACTGGTAATACAGCCACATAAGGCATCATAAGCTTCTGGGCACGAGCTCGGACCCATTGGAGGTAAAGCTGCATATGAAGGGAAGTCTTTGGTCCCAACTCTTTGGGGTTAGATCTGTTTATCATGCCCCAAGCTCGTATGAACCTCCGGCAATGCTCCTTAACATCATCCTTATAGTTGAATACAATGTCCTTGAGAAGTAACTCATGGGGACCATCCCTTCGAGCATGACCAAATTTTCAAAAAGCTAGATAAGAATTGTAAGTTATACCCCCTCTGATACCAATTGGTGGGACATTAGGGTACCCCCCATAGCGGCCAATAACAACAGTGTCTTCCATAGCCCGGGAACACCAAAGAATATCCGTATGAGCGAGTGACATTATTTTGTGCGACTAACCCAAACCTTCTTCATTCTTCAGCACAAACCTAGGGAGGTGAGAAATAAACCACCTCGACAACAACGACATGCAGCACATAAGAGTCCCGCTTCTCTTCATAGTACGAGTATGGAGAGCATGCAAGATATCTCCAAGCAAGGTAGGCACAAGGTTGCGAGAAAGGAAAATCTTGACAACATTCACATCTACGAAGGAGTCTGGATTAGGGAAGAGAACTAAACCATAGATAAGAAGAGTCAAGACATCCTCAAAAGCCTGAAAATCCAAATCATCCCAAAATAGCTGGGCCTGGTCTATCAGAAATTTGGCTAGAAAACCCTCGACTCCGCTTCGAGTTTCCCAATTGGTTACCATGTCGACCCGTTTTAGATATAAAGCCGAGGCAATGACTTCTGGCTTAGGAACTTCTTCCATACCTGTGAAGGGTACCTGTTCAAGAAAGGATATGCCCAATAGATGAGATAACTCTTCCAAGCTGGGTACCAACTGATAATCTGGAAAGGTGAAGCAGTGATGCTTGGGATCGAAGAACTGAAAAAGTACGCTCATCATCTGTTCATCAAGGTTTGAAGTAACCAGGGTGAAAAGTTGACCGTGTCTCTTAATGAAAGTAGAGGTTTCAGAAACTCTTGATGCTAGCTCTTTAAGTTGGGCAAGTATCTGCACAAAGTTGATTCAGATGGTATTTCTATGCACGAAAGCCATGATCTGCAAAATAGAACAAAGATAAATTCCCTTGGTCTTTGAAATGGTTAGTGTATGAAGCATGGATTCCATGTTATGATGCATGATGTCATGATAAATCACAGGTATAACAAACACAAATATTGCACACACAGTCAAATTACACAAAACCCTTAGGTTTAAGGCTTGAATGAGGTCAAAGGTAATACCCTCTTGAAGTTAAGTTGGTTCAACCTGTCTTAGAAAAAGGTAATCGGGTTCTAGAGGATCTCAATATCACTGACCATCCTCCATCGGTCATGGTTTCAGCTCACACAATCTTTTCTTGCGACCGAAATATTCCGAGAGTATGATCTCAATGAGTATAGCATCGAGTATCAACCAGTTCTCAGCTCTACACTGAGGTCGTCTATCTCGCTACTTTCTAATGGCCGTTGGGCGATTAAAGGTTCTAAGGTCAATTGATGCTTCACGACATCACGCAGCGGCCCCGTACTCTCCCCGTTTCTCCACAAGGGATACCGGTACCAACCAAAGTGCCATATCAACATAGCTACTGCTTCAACCATATCGGTCTATGCCGTACAGTTCCCTCACAATCTATTGATACTTACCTAAAAGGTGTTCCCCATATCTGGGTGTAGGATCTATAGTAACCCCAAACAAAACCCTCAAAAGTAAAGCAAACAAAGAAATCGAGAGAAGAAATTATGATGACCTAGATCCTAAGGTATACCCCACTTTTACTCCCCAGCAGAGTCGTCAGTTCTGTGATACGGTGGCGTAACCGACTGTTAATACTGGTTTGTGTTTTGCATTTTTTATTCACAAAATGTCGCGGTAAGCAAGAGTCGCCACCGACTTTTATTTCATCCAACCCGAAAGGAAAAAAGTACAGAAAAAAAATCCATTTTCGAGATATTTTGAGTACGGGGGGTAGATTATAGAAAGGGAAGGTGTTAGCACCCTTTCTATCCATGGTTTTCCATGGGATCTTAGGTACTTTCTCATTTTTAAATTGCTTGTGTGTGTGCTTTGTTTTTGAAAAGTTTGACTTCGTGATAACCCTTGTATCAGTCCTCAAAGGTGTGACGAAGTTGTTTTGAAAATTTGTTTGAAATGTGTAAGTGTGAAAAGTTTTGATTTGAGCAAGTACCTACTAGTATCTACTTACTCGAAAAAAAGATCGTTTCTATTCTTGTTTCCTTTAGACTGCGCTATCCTACTATTGAGAAATAGGTAGCACCTTCGTTGGATTTTGTAAGGGTCAATTCGAAAGGGACGTACGATCACTAAAGCAATATTAGGACACCTTAGTAATAACCCTAGAGTCTTAAGATCATATTCGAGGAAACATTTCCGAGGCAACATTTCCAAGGCAACATTTCCGAGGCAACATTTCCGAGGCAACATTCGAATGGGACTGTGATACGGTGGCAGAACCGACTGTTTTGAAAAATGCTGGTTTGCGTTTTGGGTTTTTTATTCGCAAAATGTCACGGTAAGCAAGAGTCGTCACCGACTTTTATTTTATCCAACCGAAAAGGAAAAAAGCACAGAAAAATTTCTTTTTCGAGATTTTGAGTACGGGGGGTAGATTATAGAAAGGGAAGGTGTTAGCACCCTTTCTATCGTAGTTTTCTACGGGCTCTTAGGTACTTGCTCATCATTTTAAAAATTGCTTGTGTGTGTTTGTTTTGGAAAGTTTTTATTTTACCTCGTTTTAACCCTTGTATCAGTCCTCAAGAGTGTTACGAAGTGTTTTTGAAAACTTTGTTTGAAAAGAGTGTAAGTGTGGCAAAGATTATTTGGATCAAGTACCTACTAGCATCTACCTACTCGAAAAAAGAATGTTTCTATTCTTGTTTCCTTTAGACAGCGCTATCCTACTATTAAAGAGTAGGTAGCACCGTCGTCGGAGTTGTGAGGGTCAATTCGAAAGGGACGTACGATCACTAAAGCAATGTTAGGACGTCTTAGTAATAACCCTGGTGTCTTAAGATCATATTCGAGGCAACATCTCTGAGGCAACCTTTCCGAGGCAACATTTCCGAGGCAATATTTCCGAACGGGACATTTGAACTTTGTTTAGACAAGAGGGCAACCACTAAAACACCCTATACTATATGACCGTTTACCGAAGGCAACCGAAGTGAGAGTATACCCTAGGAGTGCGCATGAGCGAGTGATTTGATTTCAATTATTATCTTTGCACATTTAGGGTTTGCTAACCATTTAAAAATTAACATACAATCTTGTCATGCAATCCTATTATCATACATCTAAGAGTTAATATTTGCAAAAATTAAAACGCGAGAAATAAAACTACGTTATTACAAGGCTTCGGGGAGGGGGATTAATTACATAGCCAAAAACCCGTAAAACGATAAATAAAAGAAAATCCTAATTAAACTATTACATACCATGAGCAGTTACATTAATATCGCAAAAAAATAGTAAACGCGCACGATGAATTAAGAACGAGAAAAATTAGGGTTTTGACCCCGTCTAACCTAATTGAAAGAAAAATCATATTTTTGTGATTTTTGTGTTATTTTGAGAAAAATAGAGTTTAATTGAATAAATAAAGAAAAACCTAATGACTAATTAATTTTATTTAAGAAAAATAAATTAAATTAACTATTTTTTGTATTTTGTTTTATTGAGAAAAGAAAATAAAAATTAAATCAAGAACAAAACCTAATTTTCTAATTGATTTTAAATTATTTACAAAAAGGTTAGAAATACCCTAAAATTAAATTTATCTAATATTAAATTAAATTTGATAAAAATAAAATAAAACCTAAATTCTAAATTGGTGAAATTGATTTTATGATTTTTTTATAAGAAAAGAAATTAATTTGTGATTAGAAAATAAATTTAAATAAAAGAAATTTAAATAAAAGAAAAATATAAAAGAAAAAGAAATGGGCCTAGTTTTGTAGCAAGAAGGGGGGTGCCAATCTGACTTCTAGGCCCAACAATTTCTGGCCTATATTGACTTTTCCAAATCCTGTGCATTGGCTTGACTCACGCCCATGATAGGCCCTCATGTGATAGGCGTTGGATCTGGCATGCTGGAGATCTGGTGGTTGAAGGATGATGGCGCATGGTGGTCTCCTTGTATGCACGTGTGCCTGATTATGCAATAAAAAATATCATGAAATAATATGGGGACCTGGGGATCGAACCCAGGCCCTTTGTCATTTTCCATTGCACGTTGACCATCTGAGCTAGCTCGCTTTGTTGTATACCTAATGACAAAATAAGATTATATGGAAAAAACGAAATGATGGATTATAAAACGCGTGCAGTTTGAATTGGTCAGTCACAGGATGCCACACTACCCTTCTTCTTCCTCCCACCGTTGCTAAAAGTCCAGAACTTTTACCTACGGACAAAAGGTGTAGGTATAACCCTTGTCTTATGCAAAATCCTGTACAAGCATGATAAATACACAACAATGGTACCAATCAACTCGTGACAAGCTCACGAGCATCATGGTACCCTTATCCATGGCCAATTGTAACTGTAAAGAAAAAACCCCAAAAACGAACCAGGAACCCTAAACATGGCAACTTGTTGTATAGCCAATAAAAATGCAATTAAGTATTACCATTAGCTTGCAAATGTTTCAAGGATTCAGAATATGCAAATAAATCATGCTAAAAGTGATAGAATGGTGATATTCAATTTCAAGAAAGCATGGATGTCGTGAGATGCTTACAGTGCAATTCTGGGCTTGAGGGAGCTTGCTAAGGATTGGAATAGGATCCTAGAACGTCCAGGAAGCGACTTGTATGACTGGAATGGCTTGAGGAAGTCTGGAACTGAAAAAACAGTTTGCAACTTTTCTTGATTTTTTTGAAAGTTGTTTTCACCTTTGCACGCCTCCCATCCCCTTGCTTTTGATCTGCACTTGTTCTATATGTACCCTATAATGAATTAGGTTACAAATTTGCTTCAAATCTTTTTCAATTAAGATGATTGAATCATGATTTGATCCTTATGCAAATCTTTCCAAATCAAGCCAAATCCAATCTTTTTGTATCCAAATGAAGCTTGCACGATTTGATTCTTTTTCCAGCTATATAAGAGACCTAAACATGCACAAAATCTCAAGCTTTGATTAGTTTTGATATTTTCATGATTTTATTTTGATTTTATTCGATTTAATTGAAATAAAAATCAAAATAAATGACAAAAATAAAATAAAGACAAATGGGAAGGATCATGGGTTGTGGGTCATGTCACAAACTCAACGCAAGCATAAAAAGTTGGGCCCATTTGACAAAAATTGCAATTTTGGGCACATTTGACTTTTGGCAATTTTGCAAAAAATGTCAACTTTGACGATGCATAACTCCTTAAATTTTAACCCTAGAGATGTGTCCTTGGACTTTTTAGAAAGCTTAATATGTACTCTAAGCAACCCTTTTAGTCTCATCTTAATTGAGTCTTCCATGTTCATGTATGAAGCTTTGACCCAAAAGGTGTTTTTGTTCACTTTTCAAAATGACCTATAATGTCCAAATTCATATCTTCTTGTGAGTGCATATCTTTAACTTGGGAGATGATTATGAATTGCAGGGAATTGCATCCTCTTCAAAATGAGCTTTGGATGTGTCATTTTTGATAAAGTATGAGAAAGTTATGCTTGGTCAAAGTTGAGTTGAATTTTCCTACCAAACCCTAATTTAGCAACTTTTGGGTTTTGATGAATTGTGAGCAATCCTTGAAGAATCATGATCAACCCTTGATCAAATGATGAATAATACTTCAAAATGAGGATGTTGACCAAAAATCTTGAAGTTTGACTGTATGTGGGACACAATTGACTTTTGCCCTAACACAATCGATTTTCAGGCCTTTGAGTAATTGACTAAGCAAACTTCCTCTGCAAGGCTTGAAACTTGGCATGGATGATCTTGAGAATATATTAGGACAATAGCGAGCATTTGGGATCCTTTGGACTCAAGTACCTTGATGTAAATTGAAACCCTAATTTGAGGTAGACTGCCTTAGGAGAGAGTTTGTCAGGTCAACCCTTGGACTTCCTTGAGCAATTTGAGGACCTCACTTGAAATGTATTGAGAAATATGGGAGGGAAAATTTTGGGGTACAACAAGGACGTTTGATCTTTTTTAGACAGGAGGGAAACCACTAAGACACCCTATGCTTAATGATCGTTTATCAAAGGCAACCGAAGTGAGAGTATACCCTAAGAGTGATATGTGCGAGTGATTTGTTTCAGTTATTTAATCTTTGCACATTAGGGTTTTCTAACTGTATTAATTTGTCATTCATTCTTGCCATATAATCCTATTAGCATACATCTAGACAGTTAAATATTTACAGGAATTAAAATGCGAGAAAATAAACCTACGCTATTACAAGGCTTCAGGGAGGGGGATTAATTACATAGCCGAAAAATTAGGGATTTAAACAGTAAAATAAAAACCCTAAATTAAACTATTACAAACCATGAACCGTTACAAAATATTGACAAAATAAATAACAAGCGCGCGGCGAATTAAGTGCGAGAAGAAATTGAAACCTGAAAAATCTAATTTGAGGAAAAAGTATTTTTGGATTTTTATTGAAGAAAATATTTAATTGCAAATTAATTAAACCTAATTTCTAATTGTTTTTAAATTATGAAAGAAATTAAAGTTACCCTAAATTAATTAAACTAATTAATTAAAAAACATTTATTAAATCTTGTTTGTGGTTTTTGATTGGTTAATTTAATAAAATAATTTTTGTGTTGATTTAAAAAATAAAATAATTAAAGAAAAGGAATTAAAGAAAAATAGTAGAAATAACCAAATGGGCCTGCTGTCAGCAGATCTGGGGGTGCTGAACTTTTGAAACCTAGCAGGATGTCCCAGAGTCTGGCGCCTGATCCAGTGAGGCCATCTTCTGGAGACTCATTGTGGACCTGCGCAAGCTAGCGTGGGATCTGGATGGAGATGGATCTAGAGGATGATGATTCTCAGAAGGTGTATGTGTTAGATCTGATTCTGGATGATGGATCTAGAAGATGATGACCCTCATAAGGTGTATTTGCACTGGATCTGGCTCTGACTAATGGATCTAGAAGATGATGACCCTCAGAAGGTGAGGTGCGCTGGATCTGATTATGGCTGATGGATCCAAAAGATGATGACCCTCAGAAGGTGAGGTGCGCTGGATCTGATTATGGCTGATGGATCCAAAAGATGATGACCCTCAGAAGGTGTATGTGCTGGATCTGGTGAAAACAATGGAGAAAATGCCAAAAGCTCACACCTGGGATCGAACCCAGGACATGAGCTTCTGACTTCCTTTCTATGACCAACTGCGCTGGATGTTAACTTGTTAATATAATAAAAACAAATAATATATTGGAAAACAGGTTAGTGGCCAGAATAACGCGCTAGAATTTAAACCAGCCAGTTAGGTGGTGACACACTGTTATCTTCTTCACTGTCCGTCGTTTTAGGTTTCAGAACCTTTACCTACAGATGCAAGCCTGTTGCTAAAAACCTGTGTCATCCAACAATCAAGCACACACAATATAAATTCAACTGGGGACCATGGATCAACTGGGTTTGAAACTCTGATTATCATGGTACCCATTATCAGGCCTAATTTTTCTTAAATCACGAAACCCCATATTGGAGCACGAAACCCTAATAATGGCAAAAGCTTATTCCTACACTGTAACTTAAATCAAACTATCCAGAAACATTGCAAACATGATGATGAACACAAATATGTAACTTAAACATGCTAAAGATGCAAGAATTACAGTAATCGAATTTGAATAAGTTTGCAAACCGTGAGAGTGATAGGGAATGATTCTGGATGTCCTGATGCCTGCAAATGATTGGGAATGCTTCCTGAGATGCCAAGGAATTTATTTCTGGCTTTGAAACTCCTTGAGGATGACTCTAATATGGATTTCGATCTCTCACTTTTTGTCCAAAGTTTCACTTTTTCTTCTGACAGTTTCACGCCTTCTCCCCTATTTTTTTACTTTCTTCTTGTTCATTATATACCCCTCAATGAATTAGGGTTGCAAAACAGATTGAATCTTGAAGCTTTGATGAGATTTGATTTGATTTTCAATTTGTATGATATCTTTCTATTTTCATGCCAATCATGCCTTTCTTGTACCAATTACCATTGATTCGAATTGACCATCCAAGCTCAGCATATTTTGATTGTCAACCTGTAAAAAAAACAAATCAAATCATATCTTTGACAATTTTCATCATTTATTTGATTTAATTCACTTTTTAATTAATGAAAAATCCAAATAAATTGAAAAATGATGCAAATAATGTGTGGATAACTATTTGAGTCGTGGGCCACATTATAATTGAGGTGAAAGCATAAAAAGTTGGGCCCATTTAGCAAAAAAATGCAAATTTGAGCATATTTGACTTTTGGCAATTTTGCAAAAATGGTCAACTTGGCCAATGCATAACTCTCTCAATTTTGACCCAAGAGAGGTGTTCTTTGACTTTTTAGAAAACTTAGGATATCCTCTAAGCAACCCTTCTGGTATCATCTCAATTGGGTCTTCCATGTTCATGTATGAAGCTTTGACCCAAAAGGTGTTTTTGTTGACTTCTCAAAAGGACCTGTAATGTTAAAATTCTTATCTTTTTATTAGTGCATATATTTAATTTGGGAGATGAAGATGAATTATAGGGAATTGCATCCTCTTAGAAATGAGCTTTTGATGGGTCATTTCTGATAAAGTATGAGAAAGTTATGCTTGGTCAAAGTTGAGTTGAATTTTCCTATAAAACCCTAATTTAACAACTTTTGGGTTTTGATGAATTATGAGCAATCTTTGAGGAATCATGATCAACCCTTGATCAAATGATGGATAATACTTCAAAATGAGGATGTTGACCAAAAATCTTGAAGTTTGACTCTATGTGGGCCACAGTTGACTTTTGACCTAGTATAGTTGATTTTCAAGCATTTGAGCAGTTGACTGAGCAAACTTCTCTTGCAAGGCTTGAAACTTGACATGGATGATCTTGGGAACATATTAGGACAATGGTGAGCATTTGAGTCCTTTGTGGTCCTCACATCTTGATGAAAATAGAAACCCTAATTTGAGGTATACTGCTTTAGGAGAGAGTTTGTCTGGTCAACTCTTGAACTTCGTCGAGCCATTTGGGGACCTCACTTGCCATGTGTTGAGAAAAATAGGAGGGCAAATTTTGGGGTACAACAGCAAGCATCAAACATCCAATCGAAGGAGGCACATAAGCAGCCATTGTGTTGTCAACCATGTGAGACCATAAATACAATCAAAGGTTGCATGCGAGAAGCTCCTGCCTTATGAATCAAAGCCAACGTGCCAGAGACTCACGCCCAGTCGAAGGATGCAAGTCAAGCTTGCGTCGAAAGAGGCCAAAAGGCCAATCAAAGGAGGTGAATCGAAAAAGACTTGTTTTTCTCCAATTTTGTAAAAAAATATTATTTTTATCTGTTTTTCCCTTTTTTTAACAGTTTCCTCTTTAACTTGATGCTGAAAAATCCAATTGTACTTGTGCAAGCTTGAATTTTGATAATCCTTGTGAGAAATGCCTTGAAAAATGAGATGGAAATTTTGAAGTACAACGGTCATCATTCATCAACTACGCAAGAGACTAATTAAAAAATATCAATATCAATTGTTAGCCTGCAATATCAATATCATCTTATTCATTTAATGTAGTTTTAGATCTTAACCCAGACAAGATTAGGAAAATTTTTTTTCAACCATTACAAGTTTTAGGATCTGATATAACTCACAACAATGGAGATATTAGGATTTGATATAACTTAAAGCTATTTCGTTGAAAAGGAAAAGGAGTAACTTATCTGCCCACGAAGGAAGTAAAACTTAAAGAAACTCCCATCACCGGGTCTTGCAATAAATGCATAAATCTATGTCAAAACTATATATATACATTAGTAACATTATTAATGTTGAATAAGAAGTACACACTTTACCTGCAATGTTAATATATTATTACTGTCTCCAACTCTTCTTTCACAATCAACAATAATACCTCTGTAACAATTTAGCTAATTGATATGCATTATAGAATAAAACATATATTTATACTGCATCTTCGAAAATCTGATATGCATCAAGCTCAATTAATGAATACAGTATATGACAAGAGTCAACCTGACATAGCAATATGACAATAGAAGAACAAGTCCAACATGTCAAACAATCCTGTCACCCTTCTATGCTGTCCTTTTGTCTTCAGCTAGGTAAATATCACGTGACATAAGTAAAACAAAAACAAGATAATTTAATAGTAGAAGGTGATAGTGATCTCTAACTTTTTAAAATGAATTTGCTGCAGTCACAAAATGCACGAATTCATGCATTCAAGCTAATATCAACTGTTCGATCATGATATGATGGTTCAGTAAAATATATATTTAAATTTTCATTTTATAATTTTAAATATTAAACTTAAATTGTATCATCTATTTATTATGGTAGAAAAAAAAGCATCTTACGGTGAAATGTTTCTATAGGTTTTAAGATACGTGATTGTTCAGTTATATATATTCCTTTGTCATTAATATATATGTGGACAAAGCCAGAATGTCAAGTACTAATTAATTTCTTTTGGACTTTCAAAATATTCTCTTGCACTGAGACATCAGAGGCTTGGCAAATGAGTTTAAATGATCCCAACTTTTGTGGCAATGTCTTTTTTTAAAAGATAAAAATTTAATGGACCCTATAATTGAAAGGAAATTGTTCATGTCACGAAAAAATATGATGAAAGAGTATGAAATATACTTGGCTGAACTTAAATGATCTTCTTTTAAGCTTTTAATCACCGTACTTTTCTTTGTTTTTTGTCTTGTAAATGTTGTCTCAACTAGGAATTAAAAATAGTGAATCTTTTTCTACGTTCCTTAGATTTCGTACTCCCTCCATTCTCTTTTATAAGAAAATTTTGATTTTTTAGATTCATTGAATAAATAATGTATTTATACTATATATAAGTTAGATACATCAATTATTAAATTAATCTAAAAAGTTAAAATTTTTTTATAAAAGAGAATGGAGGGAGTAGACCTCTAAAATTTTTCAAACTTAAATCAAAACCTTTTTAAAATTCTCTCAAAAACTAAATCTTTTTTTTTCTCAAAATTTGAGACTCAACACATAATTCAACACTATTTATATCATCAATTTCATTGTCGGTCCTAAATCATAACTAACATAATTCGATATCTCTTCTCATTGTTATACTATGTACAAAACATGTAATTGACTAACAGAGTGTAATCGATTACAACTTAGTGGAAAACATTTTTGTAAAGGAAAAAAGTGGTTTTGAGTTGAGGTTAATCGACTATGCATACGTGTTAACCGATTACATATGTTATACATTTTCCAGTTTGTATCAGATGTAAACGGTTAACAGTGTGTGTTAACTGGTTACAACCATGAGTTTTTATTTTTTTCTTGTATTTGAATGATGTGTTTTAGGTCCGAATTATTTTGTAACACTTGTATAAATACTTTAGAGGCATCCTCATCATTGATTAACGTAAGTTATCATCTCACCCTCAATTATATCTCTATCTCTCTAATTTTCTCTTCTCCCTCACTATCTTCTTCTCCACATACCCTAAGCCCTCAATTGTTCATTAATTATGTGATTGATGTTCCAACATTAGGTATCAAGAGTCCGATTCTAATCCATTAACATCCATTGTACAACATGAATAATGTCTCCAAAGATAGAGTCCCTACAAACCTTCTTCTCCTTGAATCAAACAATTACGACAAATAGTACAAGCAAATAAAGGTGTTGATTGACTGCCAAGAAGTTCTTGAACTGATCAAGAATGGTGTGATTCCTCTTGTCAAAGGTGCAACAAATACATAAACGATTGTGTACAAGGAAGAAAAGAAAAAAGATTACAAGGTGATTTTTTTAATCCATCAATGTGTGGATGGTGACAACTTTGTGAAAGTTGTTGATTGCGACTCATCGAAACAAGCTTGGGAAATCTTAGAAAAGGCTTATGTAAGGGCTGATAAGACAAATGTGCTTAGGTTACAAACTCACTAACGTCAATTTTAATTGATTAAAATGGAAGAAAAATAGACAATCAACGATTATGTTAGGTGAATTACGCAGTTGGTGAACCAAATTAAGTCATGTGGAGAGACTGTTTATGAGCAGAATGTTGTGTCGAAGATCTTGCGTTCTTTGACGGAAAGATTTGACAACATTGTAGTGACGATTGAAGAGTCTAAGGATCTTCCAACGTTGAAGGAAAAGGAGCTTCAAAGATCTCATGAGGCTCATGAGAAAAGGATGGAAAAGAGAAGTAACGACAAGGCAAATGCGGAGATCGCTTTGCAAGCTCGACTCAATGAGAAGAACAAAAAGTCAAAATGAAAATGGCCCATGAAGAATAAAAGGAATTTTTAGAATTTTGGTGAAAAAGAGTCTCAAAATTCAAAGAATTCGACTTATCAAAAGGGTGAGAGCAACTGCAACAAAAATGGTGGTCAAAACAACTTTAGAGAAGAAGTTAAGAAGTATGACAAGAGTAAGGCACAACACTGCAATTTTCAAAATTTTGGTTATTTCGCATGAGAATACAATGCAAAATAGAGGGAACCTGATGACACTCTATCATTGGCACTTTTTCGAGAGTTTTGCAATTTTACACTGCAAGTGGCGATTTATAACACCGGAAGGCATATTTGGAGTGCATTTGAAGTCATTGGAGGCTAATTCTTCAAGGAATCTCTTATGCAAACCTCTTATTTTTATTTGGTATTATAATTTTCATTATGAGTAGATAATTTTGTCTAGGTTAGGTTTTTGTTTGATGAACCTATTTTAATATTGTTGGGACATATGTTTGATTTGTTATTGCATGAATAATTTGAGTTATAATTTTATTCAATTGCATCATGTTATTAATGCTTTTTATGTGAGATACTCTTTTAATCTGATTTTGGACGCATAGGGAATACTAACCATTAGTATATGCATTGGACCTAGGGTAGTAATTGTGCTTATCCGGGTTGAATAGGGATATGAGACCTTGAGTAGTGGCTTAGGAATTAACTTTCTATTGTATCACCTAATCTTGCTTACGCTGGTGGACTAGGGATAAGAAACTCCGACTATAGATTCATTAGCTATACACCAAGGGAATGGGTATAGCGGTTTTGTTAATTCATCGTGAAATTATTGCAACAATATCATTTATTCAATACATCGAACATCAATAGTAGAGAAATAGAGAATTCTATACAAAACCTATCCGCTTTCTTAATATTGACAGAACACTTTATTTTCTTTTTGCATTAAAACTCAAACCCCTCATTTAGTATTTTCTAAATATTGCACAATTATTGTCTTGTTAAATAGTAGTTCACGTGGATTCAATATTTTTATTACTTTGACATTATCAGTACACTTACTGAGAATTCATCAAGTTTTTAGAGCCGTTGCTGGGGACTGTTGATAATTTCAACAAGGCAACACTTATGCAACGTTTTTGTTTAGTTTTAATTTCTGATTTTTTCTTTCTTATTTTACTTTAAAACATGTTACACAATACTACTAATGTATTTTGTTTTTGTATGCGCAGTTCAGGATCATAGTTGATACCAATGGATCCCGAAATTGAGAGGAATTCACGAGCAAATCAGAAATCTGCTAGAGAAGCTAATCTAGCACAAGAGACATTATTAGAATAAAATCCAGTTGTCTCTTTGGATAGGAATTAGACGAGGAAACAACAATGGCAGACATACCACCACCTCTAACTATGGGGGACTACTGCAAAAGGACAGACGCAGAGAAAATTTCTAGAGGTTTTATACCCACTGACCCTAATAACTTTGATATTAAAAATTCTATACTTTTAGGTTTGAGAGACAAAACTTTTGATGGAAATGAAATTCAGGATCCGTGAGAGCATCTTGCTCACTTACATGAAACAACCTCCATGTGCAGACCAACCAATGTCACTGAAGATCAGGTAAAGTTGAGGTTGTTTGGATTCTCGTTGATTGGAAGAGCCAAAGATTGGTTACTATGTATTCCTAATGGTACCATTGGATCATGGAAGGAGCTTGAGAATAATTTCCTTGAGAGGTTCTTTACTACCACACAATTTATTGAAAGAAAATTCGAAATCACAAACTTTAAGCAACAAGAGATAAAATCTCTTTATAATTCATAAAAGAGATTTAAATTATTATTACGCGAGTGTCCAAATCATAATATTAGCTACATGGATAAAATGAAGAGTTTCATAAAAGGGCTTAGGATTCAAACACATATGTTGTTGGATGCTTATGCGGAAGGCACAATAAGAATAATGACTGAAGCTCAGGTAAAAGGTTTGATTGAAAAATGTGTTGAATGAATACCGCTAAAAAAGTGAAAGAGTTGTTAATACTGAAGCTACAGGTACAATGAAAGGTATGATAAATTTAGATGCTCATACTACTTTATTGGCTCAAATTGAATTATTAAATAAAAGGATAGCTAAAAGCAACTTGAATCAAGCTAACGTGAGCCAGATACAAGCACTAAAGTGTGATTTATGCGGAGAAGGACATGCAAACGAAATATGTTATAATGAAGGCTCTAGTGAAGAAGCTCAGTTTGGAAATTTTTAGAGGAATAATCCATATTCTAACACATAAAATCCAGGTTAGAAAGATCACCCAAATTTTAAGTGGAGCAATAATCAAACACCAGCTACAAACCAGAACACTCAACAAGCTCCAGCTTAGAGGAGATTGTCTCCTCTGGAAGAGACTTTGTGGAATTTCATTCAATCAACACAAAGTAGATTTGAACAGGTAAGCAAACAAGATGAAACCATGAGTAAGAACCATGATTCATCCATAAAAAATTTGGAGATGTAAATTGGTCAACTTTTCTGCCAAGTGGCTGCATTACCTGGTTCTAGTGAGGGATTCAATGGTAACATTGTTGATAATCCTAAAAATTTAACTTGTAAGGTTGTGGAATCGGGGTTGGGTACGAACACCAGTGTAGAAAGTGATGAGATAGTGGAAGAAGTAGGAGTTAAGACCGACAAGGAAGTGAGTGAGAATGCAAGCGATTCCTCTGAGAAAGGACTCGCCATTGATAAGCTTATAGCAAAAAACTCACCCTTGAGAAGGACTAAGAAATATATCTTGAACGACCCTAGTCCTGAATTCCCCTACTGTATCAAATCACCGTACCTTATCCTTAAAAATAAATCAATGGTGGAAGACGAGGCATGGCTATTTCAAAATTTCAAGGAAATGATTTCTAAGATTTAGGTATGTATTTCTCTGTTAATTAATTTTTTGAACTAATGCCTAAATATGTTAAGTTATTGAAGGAATTCCTCGATGGTAAAAAGAAAGAAAAGGAAGGTGAACCGGTGAACCCACCAGACAAGTGCAATCCTATATTACACAGAAATATCCCTTCTAAACCGAAGGATCCAAGTAAGTTCACTATTCCTTACAATATTGGGGAATTTAAGTTTGCATAAGCGTTATGTGATTTAGGATCAAGCAACAATCTGATGCCTATGAAAATAGCTACAGAACTAAATTTAGAAGAGCCAAAACCTACTGATATGACTCTCACCTTAGCTGATCTTTCTATTTCTTACATGTATGTAATATTAGAAGATGTTTTGGTATCTATGGATAGTTTAGTTTTTCCTGTAGACTTTGTAGTGATGGACATGAAAGGAGAAATCAAGAGTTTCCTCATTCTTGGAAATTGGTAAAGCCCTGATTGATGTTGAATCACATGAGCTCATGTTACAATTTAACAATGAATAGGTCATTTTTAATGCTTGTAAATTCACACAATATGCCAAAGAAATGGAAATATATTACCAATTTGAAGTTAACAAAAATAAGCAGGTTGAAGGAATGGCCAAAGGACTTATATACGACATGAGGGAAGCCCTTGCGCCTGACATATGTTAGGAGATACATGTCAAGCAGACTCCCAATTTTGAAGGCCCGTATGTTGTCAAGAAATCCTTCTCTGGAGGTGTATTGATTCTTGAAACTATGGATGGCGAGGAGTTCCCACGTCCTATGAATGCTGATGCAGTCAACAAATACTTCGCCTAAAGAAAAAAAATAACAGCTCGCTAAGTCGAAAACCCGAAAGGGCGGCTTAGGCATAAAGGAGCGTCTTGGTAGGCTGAAAACCCGAAAGGGCAGTCTAGGCAAAAATAAGAGACACAGACATAATAAGTTTTCCTGCTAGGTTGAAAACCCACAAGGGAAACCTAAACAAAAGTTAGGGATTTCTTGGCAAGTAATTGCGTCTGACAAGACTTGATCATTGAAGTAACAATCTTCTCGGATCCTCATCACACTTCGACTGAAGTCACTGTTCAGGAATTCAAAGTCGTCAGGGAGAATAATGGTCATTGTATTTCAATGTATTTTTTCCAATATATTACCATTTTCAAAACATTGTAATCATCCATGGAGTCTCGCCATTCATAGACTACCATTCTATTAATAAAGTTTGAGCCTTTATCCAATTCCTTGTAGTTCGTATCTTATTCTGTTTGCAAAATTCCATTTATTATTGATAGTAATTTTCAAAACAAAAAGATTTAATAATAAAAATGTTTTTGAAAAGAATTTGCAAATTACTTGTTACTTCAGATTTTGTGATTCAAGTAGAACAAAAGTAGTGATTCCAAGGAAGGACGAACTCCGAAGTTTTGAAAAAAATATTCCCCAAGAAAGTTCTCTCAGGTCACTATTGCTCATATGCGCATGATCCTATTGTGTGTTTTTCCTCGGATAGTTAGAGTTCATACCAATTGATATATGATGCGATGTTGGGTTAGTAATCCCATTTTCTGAATCAAGTCTTGGGTCAAATTTTTCTCCAGGTTGATTATTTTGGTTATGAGTTTGCACGGTTTGGTTCCTCTATCCCAGTATCTCTAGTCAGGACTTGATGCGAATTTTTCCAACTGAGCGACTAGACAATGGCAGTATCTTTTCTAAGAAGCGTTGGAACAACTATCAACTTTTTGGGTTTTCTCTCGCCAAGTGTTGAGTTTGATTTAAAATACCCATAATTTTGACTTCTTGCTGTATTGTTTAACCTTTTAGATCCCCAAGTGAAGCCGAGATGATGCTTCTCTCTGAAAGTCGTTATCCCCATGAAGCTTCATAATTCCTCCCCAGGGAAGTTTGTGTAACCGTTACTCTTGATATTGAAGAATGTATTTTGGGCTCCACTAGATGATGTGGTGTTGTACTCCCAATGAAGTCCGCATGAGATCCCCAGTTGAAGTCTCGACGATATGGTTTTTAGCTTTCCTAGGGAAGTCAATATTATAATCTCCGATAGAAGTCTAGACGATGAGGCATTGTCTTCCCTAGTGAAGCCTGCATGATATTCCTCGGTGAAGTCTGGAAGAGGATGTTATATCCATGCATCTGTATTGGTTTATTGCTATCAGATTATGCTGTAATTAGTTTCAAGCCATGCTTTCTTCCCAGTGGAGTTAAGTCGTGAAGTAGGAATTTGTTTCCCGAGTTGGTGCTTACTCTCTCTTGAAATCTTCATACTAGATGTGATTTAGCCGAGTGTTGACTTTACCCAAGTTATTTTTGTCTGGTAATTCCCAGTGTTGTATGTTAGTTTTGTCAGCATATACATGATAATATTCATACATTCATACATACATACATCATGCATAGTTGAATTAAAATTCACTCCTCATTTGCACTAATTAATGTTTTGTCGGTATATTACCTTATTTTGCAGAGTTATGTTACTCTCTCTCTCTCTCCAATAGAGTGTTAATCTTAAGCAGAAAGTGTATATCCTTTCAATTTCCCCACTGATTTATCCCTCTTGGAAGAATTATGCTTTAGCCTTCTTATTCAACTCGTTATCTGGATGGAACACGATCCCTTTTTGAGTTTATTTCTCATCAGGTGCTATCTTGGCTGACTGTTTCACTCTGGTTTATTTCTGGTTTGGATATGTAGTCCCTGGCTACGTTATTATTATGATTTCTACAAACTTTAATCTCGAATTTAAGAACATGCATTTATTTTGGCACGAGAAGACTTTATCTCCTTAGCAGGACTTTATTGGCACTTCCCCGGAGAAGTCATATTTCTTTCTTCGACATACTTCTTATAACAACAAATGACAGGTATCTTTATTTGAGCAACCTATACTTCCCCTGTAAGTCTGTTAGTTCCCAGAGAAGAATCATTTGTCGCTCTGATGAATGGTAGTCTCGTCATTATGGGAGATAATTCGTTTTTTGAGATTTGTTACTCCGATGAATGCTAGTCTCGTCATTATGGGAGATAGTTCATTCTTGAGATTTTTTACTCCGATGAATGGTAGTCTTGTCATTATGGGAGATAGTTCGTTGTTGATATTTGTTACTCCGATGAATGGTAGTCTTGTTATTATGGGAGGTAGTTCGTTGTTGATTTTTTTTACTCTGATGAATGGTAGTCTCATCATTATGGGAGATAGTTCGCTGTTGAGATTTGTTACTCTGATGAATGGTTGTCTCGTCATTATGGGAGATAATTCGTTGTTGATATTTTTTACTCCGATGAATGGTAGTCTCATCATTATGGGAAATAGTTCGTTGTTGATATTTGTAACTCTGATGAATGGTAGTCTTGTTATTATGGGAGGTAGTTCGTTGTTGAGTTTTGTTACTCCGATGAATGGTAGTCTCTTCATTATGGGAGAGAGTTCGTTGTTGAGTTTTGTTACTCCGATGAATGGTAGTCTCGTCATTATGGGAGATAGTTATTTGTTGATATTTTTTACTCCAATGAATGGTAGTCTCATCATTATGGGAGATAGTTCATTGTTGAGATTTGTTACTCTGATGAATGATAGTCTTGTCATTATGGGAGATAGTTCATTGTTGCGATTTGTTACTCCGATGAATGGTAGTCTCGTCATTATAGGAGAAAGTTCGTTTTTGATATTTTTTACTCCGATGAATGGTTGTCTCGTTATTATGGGAGATAGTTCGTTGTTGAGATGTTTGTTACTCTGATGAATGGTAGTCTCGTCATTATGGGAGATAATTCGTCGTTGAGATTCACCCTGCTCTAAAGAATTCATATATTTCCGGTCTTAAGTACTAATGCTAATCATTTGTTACCTACCCTAATATTGGTTTCTACCGATATTATCTTACCATTTCTTTTTCCTATGAGTCGATGTTACTTTTCTGTTATCTTCTCAGTGAGTGGATAGTTCGCAATTATCTATCGATCATTGTCATCCTTTACTTTTCTCCTTAATATTTGAGTTGATGATATTTTATCTCCTCCTTGGGCTTTACATCAGTAGGGTTGAGTCTTCTATTCAGCAGTGATTTATTTTCCTGGTCGTATTTTCTTTTGATCCTTTATTTTTATTTTCTGCTTCCCCAGCGGTGTCCTGTGTCACCTTTGGATTTTTTTTGTTTGCATGCACAATCATATGCATTGCATGGAATCTTAGGGCTAAAAATAGGGTTTGTTTTATATTTAAGTATCTTCAATTGCATTGGCACGAAGATTTTAACTTTCGTATCTTCGGATATAAGACACTTAAATAAAGGCAGCTGTTATACCCTAATTTTTGCCTCTAAGATTCCTCTATCATCTCATATTAACCCAATCATATCAAGATCACACTACGGTTTAGTTCATCTCCCTATCTTTAGGTTTGCTCATGATGGATCACCAAGCACTTTGATTTGTATATTATGGTCATATATGTCTTGTGTTGATTGACTTTTAACTAACAAATATAATGAATTTTTTCTCTATAAATGTTGATACTATAGGTGATGGCACAACAATTTTCATCAGGTTGATTCATAGGTTCATGAGTTTATTTCCATGCCTTCTTCAACAAAGCATCATTGAGATTTAAGCTTCATCATTGAGAGTGCTTTAAAGTAATTTCATGACAAGGTCTACTATGATTCGTCATACTTCAATTTTCCAAAGAAAGCCAAGAGATGCAAGAATTGATTAAAGAAGTTTGACCTAATTGGACAAGTTCTTGATTCCTTGATCACAAGTGCATAACTCCCTCCATTATCAAAATTTGGAAGTAGTTATTGTTACTATAGGTTCTTATTATCATCCACAACAACTTCTCTTCACATAGCAAAAGTATTTGTACAAGAAAGATTGTAAAAATTGAAAGGGGGTTCCCAAGCCATTTTGATTGTTTAGGAGTCAGGGTTTTGGACTTCTAAGGGCTATATCTTGTCCATATTTTGAGATTTTTGAGTGATTCCAAAGATATGCTTCTCTTTAAAGGGTTATCAACAAATCACTTCAAAATTTTCAAGCAAATTTTGTGTGAAAGATCACTAATGATTGAGAAAGATTACAAGTCCTCTAGATAGGCCATCAAATTCCCTTATGTGACTTCAAAGGGTCATAAGTTGGTCAATATTTATCTCCTTGAGCCCTTTTTTTCTACAATGATCTTAAGAGTGTGAACTTAAACTCTTTTTTTTATGTGCAAAACTTGAAAATGGCTTAGGGATCCCTTACCCCAAGTTAGTGCAAAATTACCGGCGGGAAGGTCCGATACAAGGAATCAAAAGGATATACTTGGAAGCTAAGGCACTTGAATTTTCTAACTATAAAGAATGGGAATCTTGTGTTGATTGTTTAGGGCTATTGGTATTTGGTGTAATTCTATTTCCTCAGACCACAGACTATATTGACCCTACAACCATTAGCATATTTTGGGGCGCGAAAATCTTTAATACCGATCCAACTCATGCTCTACTTGTTGACGTTTATTACACTTTGAAAAAGAGAAAGGGAACTTTGAATTGTTGTATTCCACTTCTATATACTTGGTTCATGACCCATCTTTACAAAGAAGACTATGATTCCGAAGCTGACCAAATGCGAATGGCCCCAAAAATTAAAGTCTCTCACTGCAAACACGGTACTATGGTATGCAAGGAAGCTAGATATTGGTGACATCACTATTAGATGTGGAGACTTTCCTAATGTCCCGTTGATTGGATCACGAGGCCGTGTTAATTAAAACCCTAATTTGGCCCAACGACAGCTAGGGTATCCTTTGGAAGATAGACCTACGGACGAACAACTCCAACCATTGCTCATCCACGACATGGGTACAAAAGATCAAGAGTTGCTCAACAAGGTTATCCGGGCTTGGAATAAGGTCAATAAGAAGAGAGCTGAAAGAAATATTACCATATCAAGAGATCCTCACACCAGATGGGTCAGGGATAGGGTACAGATTATCAAGCTGCCCTTTGAGATAGACCCAGGGTACAAGACAGAGGTCCCAGAAGTCACGCCCATATCCTTGGAAGAAGTTGACAATTTGAAAAATTCCCTAAAGCAAGCTCAAAAGGAAAAGAAAGAGTTAGAGCTCAACCTTCGCAATCTGACCAAAGAGAAGAAGCAGATGCAACTCATACTTGAGTCCAAGGACCTACAAATTGATAGAGATCAAAAGGTACTGGAAAAGGAGAGTCTCAAGCGAAAGCGCACAACCGAAGGGCTGCTAAGTGCAACCTTAAATCTCGATTCCCACAACCAAAGGTTAGAAGATGCTGTTGCTGAAATTCAAAAGCTAACCAGATGGTATGAAAAGGCTACACGTGACAAGAAGGTACTAGAGGAGGACCTAAGAGCATAAATCCAAGGTTTTACATAATCTTCCTTAGACCAAGAAGAGCAAATAAAGTACCTCACCACTGGATTGAAAGACAACCAAGAAGCGGAGAATAAGGAACGCCTCGAGAGGATGGAGGCACAAGGACTCTTGGTTCAGAAAACTGAAGAATACGAGCAAGTATGCCTAGAATTGCAGGGTCTCGAAAAAGACTTCCTTATTCAGCAAAGACTTTATACAAAAATGAGGGGTGAAAAGATGTATTGGAAAGAGCAGTATGTCAAGATCGCCCAAGCAGGGAGAGACAACCATACGATAATCCCACATCTTTATCAAGAGTACCGGTATTACAAAGAAAGACATGAAAAGCTTGTCTTCTTAGCCAACAATCTTATTGAGGATATCCCTAGAAGTCTGAGAGGCGCAAAAAGTGTGATGGTTCCTCTCCCAAAGAATGTTGAAGACTTTCTCCATCTTTGTCGAGTAATGGTTGATGGTTTAAGAGCACACATCCGCATGCGCACCTAGAAGATTTATTTACCTTCATTTATGTTTATGTGAACAAGTTTTGATTCAAAGTTGTAATATTTTTCAATATCTAGATTATGTTAATTTCAATAAAGGCATTTTGTTTCCGTATCTCGTTTGCGTATCCATTTCAAAGACAATCACCAATTAAAATAGTAATAAACAAAATATAATTGTGTACCCAAATGAATAAGACATTTCATGCTCATACACATTCATCTGCATGCATGTATTCATAAAACACCTACATATCATATCAAAACTCATCTCTCGCAAAATATCTCCAGTAAATCATTGGTAGAAGAAGATCTCCACCTCCCTGGCCTCCATATCAAACAAGGGCCTACCAACAAAAAGAAATGGAACAAATTGAGGAGACCCAAGCTGCGTTCAAAGAAGATATCAACCAAGTAAAGGGTGATGTGAGTTCAATGAAGGGATATCTGAGCCAAGTTCTTCTAGCTCTGAAGAACATCATTGACAGGCAGGACCAGATTCCCAAGGTAGCTTTCGAAGAAGTAGTCCAAATCATTGGTGCATCAAGCGGTCACCAACTAAGGACAGAACCAGAGGCAGGACTCCAAAAGTCCGTCATGGACCAACAAGAAGCTGAGACTGAAGGGTTTGTACCTCCATCATCAAAAGCAGGGCCCTATAAATCCCAGTCAACAACACGGATAACTACTTGGACCTACAATACGGAGACTACGACCCAGAGGATTCCAACCAGGCACCCTTAAGAACGACTGGTACTCATGTTGTTGACAATCCACTGGTAATGAATCAATACAAAGTTCTAGAGGAAAGATTAAAAGCTATGGAAGGTTTCAAGGCCTTCGAGGTAGACCCTCTCGAAATGGGCCTAGTTCCTGATGTGGTAATTCCACCAAAGTTTAAAGTACCTGACTTTGGAAAGTACAAGGGACTCACATGTCCAAGAAATCATCTATACATGTATTGTAGGAAGATGCATGCCCATGCCCATAATCAGAAGTTGGTGATTCACTATTTTTAGGAAAGCCTGAGTGGGGCATCTTTAGACTGGTATATGCAATTGGAGAGAACACACATTCAAACCTGGGAAGATCTTGCTAATTCTTTCTTAAAGCATTACAAATATAACCTGGACATGACGCCTACCCGCATGCAACTCCAGAATCTGTCCCAAAAGAAAGAAGAGCCCTTCAAGGAATATGCTTAAAGATGGAGGGAGATGGCATCCCGTGTGTAACCACCACTATTAGAGAAGGAATTAGTAGACATGTTCATGGGAACTTTGTAAGGGATGTATTACGAGAAAATGGTTGGGAGTATCTCTTCAGGATTCTCATATCTAGTGACTATCAGAGAAAGAATTGAGACTGGAGTAAAAAGTGGGAAGATATCAGGGGGATCATCAAACGCCCCCCATAATCCAAAAAGACCTGCTTCAAACTACCTGGAAAGGAAAAAGGGAGAAATTAACATTGTAGCCTCACAACCAAGGGCATCACAACCACCAATGATCCCGCAAGGGCAACAACAAGATAAAGTTAAAAGGCCACAAAGAAACTTTGATCCACTCCCCATGCCACCTAGCCAGTTATTACAACACTTAGTTAAGGCATCCTTGGTAGAAACAAAGCCTCTAGCTCCTCCAATCGAGCCACTCCCGTGAAGATATAATTCCAACGCCAGGTGTGAATACCATGCTAATTCTACGGGGCAGACCATAGAGCAATGCTGGGCATTCAAACACAAAGTGCAGGACTTGTTAGAATCTCAAGATATCACCTTTGAGAAACCTAACATCCAGAAAAATCCCATGTGTTGTACCCCAAAATTTTCCCTCTCATTTCTCAAAGGATCATCCTGGACTCTCAGGTTTGTTTCTATCAAGTTCCAAGTCTTGAATTACAACTTTTCAAGAAAATCATCCATAAGGGCAAAATGGTCAAAAGCACACTGAAAAAGTCAAACTTTGACTTTTAAATCAAAATCAAGTTCCAAGAATCATATTTCATTAAGGCATGAAATTGGTTCATCAAAAATCAGAAGTCAGAAGTTACTTTGAAAAAAATCAAATTTTCTAAACATTTAGAAATTTTTTTAAGTGTATAGAGAATATGATACTTCAGAACTTCTGAGCCAGGCTCTATGCAAGTGCAGTCAGAAGTTGCAAACACGGTTCAGAACATGACGCTTCAATCAGAGCGTGCAGAAGCGATGCTCTTTGGTTAGAACATGATGCTTCAGTCAGAACATGATTCTTCAGCATATGGAGGCTATGTTTAACGCTCCGGTCAGAACATGCCCCTTCAGCATTTGGAGGTTACGTTTCCGATCTTCTGACCAGATTATCACCATAACATTCAGTAAATTCTGGATACTCTCAAGGCAGAGTTTGGTCAGAACTTCTGGGCAGGTTTTCACAAAGGATCAGTCAGAGTTTTCCAGGGTAATTCAAAGAGGGTTACAAGGCGTGTTGCACGCTTCCCAGAAAGTCTGAGAGCTCCTTCAGAACATGCTGGAGCCAGAAGATACAAAGATCAGAAGTTAGATGTTCACTCTAAATGATGTTGAAGCTGAACTTCTAACCCAGAATCAAACAATGAGGCAGAGTTTCACATGGCAGGATTTCTGATTTGGTAAATCTCATTATTATTTAATGCTCATTTAATGCTCACAACCACTTTTGAGTCTTTATCCAAAGGATTTCCCCACGTGTGGCATAAAAGTACCTTTGCTGTCCTTGAAAAGCAGATTTTGTACAAAGTATATGTTGGGCCCATGCTTCGCTTTTGCTTTTGAGGGTACTTTTCCTTGATTCATGCTTACAAATCCATCTTAGGCATGGCTAAAAGCTGCTAACCACCTTACTTTGTGCCTTGAACCATACTTGTTTGAACTTGCTACAAGAACAAGTCAGCGCCTAGCATATGATGGCCGTACCTTTGATTTCTCCAAGCTACTAAATCCTTGCTATGATACGGTGGGAGAACTGACTTAAGGGTTTTGCATTTTATCGAAAATGTTGTGGTTAGCAAGAGCCTCCACCGACTTTTTCTTTTATCCAAAAGGAAAGGTGAAAAAAATCACAGGAAAGACCTTTGAGATGTTTTCTTGAGTTCGGGGGGTAGATTATGAAAAGGGAAGGTATTAACACCCTCTTCATCCATGATTTTCCATGGGCTCTTAGTTACTTGCTTAGATCACTTGCTTTTGTTTGTTTGAAATTGTGCTTTGTGTGGTTTTGAAAGTATTTTGTAAAAGAGGCCACTCGTGTAGGCAATCTTTGTAATGATTCTCGTTCGTAAGAATGTATACAAAGATGTTTGTATTTTTGAAAATGTTTTCAATGATTGTAAAATGCTTTGAAATGTGTGTGTTTGTTTTGAAAATAACAAGGATAGTTGTTTGAAATGGAGCAAGTAACTAGAAGTAATCTACCTACTCAAATGTCTTTCTTATGTATTTTCTATTCCTTTGACATTGTTATCTTACCATTGATTTGGAAAGCAACCTATCTTTGGATGTAAACGGGACGGGCGTTGGTCATCGTATAACCATGATTAGCAATGTTTGCAAAGCATCTTAGCATTTTGAGGGACCAAGATCATTTTGTAAGGCAACTTTTTGAATAGCGTCATCGAGGGACTATGATCTTTATGTTTGTTTTGTTTTTCCAAGATACTTCACATGCGTAAGATGGCCATTTTTGTTTTAGGCAACCAAGTGGAGAAACCCTAAGGATGCTTGTGTGCAAGTGTATCATTTTCATGCTTTGATTTTGTCTTGTATTTAGGGTTTTCTATTTTTCTTTATTTTGATCTTGTCATACAAACCCTAATTACTAATCATGGCATATAAAGCGATAAATTGCATAATGTAAATGTTTCTAAGCTATTACAACAATTTATGGGAGGGGGGAATACAAATTTGAATGGGGATTTACAAAAATATAAACCTAAATAAATAATTACAACCAAATCGAATTTGTACAAGTATTAGAATAAATAATACAATATTCAATAATGCCATGCAATGTACATGTAAGAAAAGATTTTTTTGTTATTTATGTAAAAGAGATTTTGATCTAAACCTAAAAATGTAAGGAAAAGAAATTAATTTTTTAGAAGGGGTCTTAACCCTAATATCTATTTTTTTTTAAAGAAAATAAAGTTCTTATATGTATTATTTTATGTATTTTTTGTATTAAAATAATAAATATTATTGTATAAAAATATAAAATTTTATATATGCAAAAATAAATATTCATAAGTATGAAATGAAAAATAACTTAAACTAAATATGTTTTAACTATATTTTACAAATTTATTAAGAAAATATATGATATCTATTAAAATAAAATATATTTTTATGTGAAAGAAGTAAACTAAAATAAAATAAAATACAATATTATGAAATTTACATTTTTTTAAGGATTTTTATATATCAAAGAAAAGATTTAATATATATTAAAAATGAAAATAAAATAAAAATATAAAAAGTTGGCAAGGGGGTGATGTAGCAAAGCTGGTAGTAAGGTGTTAGTAAAAAAAAGTTAGGCCCAAGACTGAGCCTAAACCTGCAAAAAAATGGCAAAAGCTGGAAAAAGGAAAAATATAGAAAACAAAAGTAGCGCCCAGGTTCGAACCCAAGACATGGGTCTCACCAGCGTGCTACTTTGCCACTGGGGTGGCTATACATCTATTGTCTTAAGGAAAGCAAAAATAATATAACACAAAGCAAGTCCTTGCCCTGTACTTCATCTTCTTCCTCAAGCTTGGCCAGACATCCTGTAACTCTCTCATACTTCCATGAAAATGAAAACTCATAACATGAAATTTGTAGTATTTGAACTCACGATTCCAACCATATAAGTTATTTGAACTATCAATCAAAGATCAAAGAGAATTTTAACAGCCCTAAATTTTAACCTAATATTTTCAGAAATTTCAAGTTCCAAATTCTTTCAACTCAAGTAAAATCAATGCAAGATAAAGATATGTATAGTTTCGTTGTGATGAGGACTACCTTTTTTATTCACAAATCGTGGCCTATGGTTGCCTGTATAAGGAGATAGAATTTGAGATTTTACCTCTTTCAGTTGGAATCGTGGATGGAACTGGAGTGAGTTTGATGGAGGCCTGATGCTTGCTTGAGCTTCCATGAACTTCCCTGAATGTATTCCAACCCTTGCCTTGCTCTGAAAGTACCTGAAACTCCTTGGCCAAGTCAAACTGCAAGCTTTGAGAGCAACAATGGCAGATGGTGGAAAAGTGGTTACAGAACAGGGATGAAGGTCTGGATTGGCTAGGTATCAAGTATGTAAGATATTTTGATGATCAAGAATGGAAACGCACGAGCCAAATGAGAGATTGGTGTGCTTATGCCAAAACTGCAAGTTTGGAAAATTTTTTGGTGTTTTTCTGCTTGGGAGTGTTTCAGGCCTTTTTTCTGTGTCCTGTGTTGCATAATGTTTGTATATTAGTATAAGATCAGTTTCCTATCCTCCCTTCAACAGATGTGCCAGTTCTAGCCTTTTGGCCACCTTTCTTGCTTTTGAAGTAAAGTGACGGGACAATGCTTGCCATGCTTGTACTTGCTCTCTTAGGGTTGGTATCAGCTTGTACAATTTACTTTAGACCTGTGAGACTTGTGTGTATAATGGAGACAGGTGCAATGCTCAAGAATTGGAAAGTGGCAAAAGTTGTGCTTTTCCAAAATGGCAATGGTCACTTTATGCCATTTATGGAATTGCAACTTGGATAATGGTTCTAAGGCATGGATCAAAGCTTTTTCAACTGAGTAAGCATTAAATTAAGGAGTGAGGAACAAGTTTGGTACCTGTAAAGCATGGATTAGGCAGCATAGGTATTGATTGCAACTTTGTTCTTCATGAAAGGGCTTGGATAAAAAGTGAGAAAATGCCAAATTCATCTCTTCGATTCTCCCTACTCAAAAATGATATTGAGAAGTTCTTTGAAATTTTGGAAAGCTTGCAATATGCTCTATAATTCATCTTTGAAATGAATTTTGAGATAACTCTTGGAACTAGGTGAAAAATTGCCATGAAGTTGGGTCCAAAACCTGCCTAAATTAGGGCAAAATCTCACTAAGTTATTTAGTTTATGACCATGTATTCATAAATTTATATATTGAGATCCAAGCATCTTTATGGAAAAGTGTGTGAAGCAAAGTTGTAGATTTCATGGAGGTCTACAACTTTCATGTTGGGAACTTTCTTTGAATCGTTATGAATCATGGTGAAAAAGTGGCCTAAAGTTGAGAAAAAATAAGAAATTTTCTATACTTAGAAAATTTTCTAAGTTAAGAAAAATTTCAAATTCAAACCCTAACCTTCAAACTTGGATTTCTTGATGAACAAGCTTCATATTTTGACATGTTTTGATGAATTATGACCTTTAGTACTTGATTTTGACCAAAAAGTCAAAGTTTGACTTTTCAGTGTACAGTTGACTTTTGATCAGTTGACTGCAAATCTCATTTGTCAATCTAATGAAATTACAATGTTTTGAACCATGCCATTAGGTCAATATGGTGTAATTGAATCCTTGAAATCATGCTTTAACTCAATTGGTCATTTTCTAGGTTAAAAATCAGAAATTTCCCTTCTTCAGCCAACACCCTAATTTTGACCATTTTGCCCTTTTGGTGATTCGACCAAGTTTCTTGAGGAATTGTGATCCAAACTTGACCAAATGACTCATGTAAGTCTAAAATGTTGATGTTGATAAAAAATTATGAAGTTTGACTGTAAATTGGCCATGGTTGGCTTTTTCCCCAATACAGCTGATTTTTAGGTCAATTGTCCAATTGACTGATCAAAAATATGGTCCAAGGCTTGAAACTTGTCATGAGTGATCTTAGGGGTCTATAATAATGTTTGAAAGTCATATGAAGCATTTATAATCCAAAAATCCTTGTGCAAACTCAAACCCTAATTTTGGGTTATCAGTGCAAGATGAGATGTCCTGAGCTGACCAAACCCTAACCTAGTCTTGAGTCAAAGAGATCTTATGAGAAAAGTTTTGATAAATGAGAGAGAAAATTTTGGGGTACAACAACTGCCCTTGTTCAATCTTCTTAGACCTGAAGAGTTAGATTGGCGAGCTTTTCCATTCGTGACTCGAAGGTGAAAGATGATTGGACACTAAAGTGCCCATAAATTTGCACTCAACGATGTGTAGTTGAGGGAATGGGCTTAAAGATGCCATTTGGAGAAGTGATAGAATCTTGTTGGAGATGGGATTGTAGATGCCATCCAAGAATGTTGTTAGTTGAAAGGAAATGCATCAGAATAGTGTCCGTGTCTGGAACGTATCTGAGTTGTGTCTGAAAGTCTGAATTTGAATGAGTAACAGAATGGCAATCCGTATATGGAGCGTATCTATAATGTATCTGAACTTGAAATCTGAATGAGTATTAGAATGAAATCTGTGTCTGGAGCGTATCTGAAAGTCTGAATTTGAATGATCAATAGAATGGCAATCCATATTTGGAGCGTATCTGTACTGTATCTGAACTTGAATCTGAATAAGTATCAGAATGGCATCCATGTCTGGAGCGTATCTGTACCATATATGAAAGTCTGAATTTGAATGAGCAACATAATGGCAATCCGTATCTGGAGCGTATCTGTACCGTATCTGAAAGTCTGAATTTGAATGAGAAACAGAATGGCAATCCGTATCTGGAGCGTATATGTACTGTATCTGAACTTGAATCTGAATGAGTATCAGAATGGTGTTCGTGTCTGGAGCGTATCTGTACTGTATCTGAAGGTTGAATCTGAATGAGTATCAGAATGGCGTCCGTGTCTGGAGCGTATCTGTACTGTATCATGATTGCACATTGTTAATGGTAGCTGTTAATCTTATCCTGAAAAGGGTAAAATATTAGCTGGAACACAAAATTACGTTGTATGAAATGTATGATGCAATATATGTATTTTATCAATGCTTATGATATATGGATGTAATGTATGCACATGTAAGCTGATTTGCTGTATTGCTGAATGATTGAGAAAAATAAATCATTGATTGCTGCTGAGGATATGTTGAATTTCTAGCATCTCGAGACTGAAGTACTGATGAACTCTTTGCTGAGAGGAGTAAATTCTATTGTGAGGGAAATGTCATGTACTGCTTGTAAGATCTGCTTGGAGAATCCATAGAATTTCGATGACTTCTACTGGGGATTAATAATTTGAAGTTTTAGTTCCGCTGGGGAGTATCAAAAGTCAGCTGTTATCCGGTTGGATTTCAGGCTTTGAAACAACTTGCTGGGGAATTTGGAGAAACTGGATGGTTCCCACCAGGAATTAATAGTTTGAAGTTTTAGTTCCGCTGGGGATCATACCGTGGGGATTGCTCATGGAATAGCCTAAAGACGTTTTCCTATTCTTTCAACCTGTCAGTAATTGTCTTTTTCATTTTGTTTATTTGTAAAGAGTAATTATGTTCAAATGCATATGTTCATTAATGAATCATTAGACGTTTTTGCAAATAAAACACAAGTGTAAAGAAAAAGGACAAATAGTTTTCTGTACTTTAAAGAGATATCTTTGTATTTACTTTGAATAAGTATTTTGTACAAAGGAGACATACATCCTAGTAAGAGGATGGTGCCATAAAAGTAAGAAAAATTTATACAAATAAAGATAGCTATGTGTGATAATCCCATGGGGTTCCCATTCTGTTATAGCCTCAGTATCTCCGAATATCTTGTCTATTTGTTGCTTCGTCCAAAGATGATTAAATTGATCAGAAACCCCGAGTTTGTCAGTGGAAGTCAAGAGGTTGTCCACAAGGTAATCCAATGGGACACATTCATACGCTTTAATTCCCTAACTTTTGCCTGGACCGCCCTTTCGGGTTTTCAGTCCACCGGGAAACCCTTTTTTGCCCAAGTCGCCCTTTCGAGTTTTCAACTTTCCGGGTGTACAGATTTTTTTAAAAATTTTTTCCCTAATTTTTGCCCGAACCTTTTGGTTCGCTGGGATGCCCTTTTTTTCCTAGGTGTGTCAACCTAGCGGGTTTCCTATGCGTAGTATCTATTGACTATGTCCGCATTCGCAGGGTGCGGCAGGTCGTCACCGTCCATGGTGGTTAAGATCATTGCCCCCTCGGAGAATATGTTCTTGATTACAAATGATCCTTAATAGGTAGGGGTCCATTTTCCCCTGAGATCACTTTGTGGCAAGATAATGCGTTTGATCACTAGATCTCCAACTTGATATACTTGGCGTATGACTTTCTTGTTGAAAGCCTTGATCATCCGTTTTTGATACATCTGACCATGGCAAATAGTAGTAAGTCTCTTTTCATCAATTAAGTTCAGTTGATCAAGTCGAGTCTGGATCCAATCGTCCTCATTCAAACCTACGTCTTTCATAATTCTCAAAGAGGGGATCTGAACCTCAATAGGCAAGACAGCCTCCATGCCATAAACCAAATAATAGGGTGTTTCCCCAGTTGATGTGCGAGCCGTGGTACGATACCCGTGGAGAGCAAATGGTAGTATCTCATGCCAGTCCTTGTAGGTGACTGTCATTTTCTGTATGATCTTTTTAGTGTTTTTATTTGCAGCTTCAACGGAACCATTCATCTTTGGCCGATAGGGGGACGAATTGTGATGTTGAATCTTGAACTGCTTGCACAAAGCGGTGATCATAGTATTGTTAAGGTTTGTACCATTATCAGTGATGATCCTTTCTGGGATACCGTACCGGCAAATGAGATTATGTTTGATGAAGTGGGCAACAACATTCTTAGTAACAGATGTGAAGGAAGCTGCTTCGACCCATTTTGTAAAATAGTCAATGGCCACTAGAATGAAGCGGTTTCCATTGAAGGCTGTAGGCTTGATCTCTCCAATCATATCGATTCCCCACATAACAAAGGTCCAAGGAGCCATCAAGACATTTAGAGGAACCGGAGGTACGTGCACCTTGTCAGCATAAATTTGACACTTATGACAAGTTCGAGAGTGTTGATAGCAGTCTTCTTCCATGGTAGACCAATAATATCCTGCCCGTAGGATTTTCTTCTCCATCGTATTCCCACTGGAGTGAGTGCCAAAGGTACCTTCATGTAATTCAGCCATGATCTTTTCAGCCTCAATCTTATCCACACACCAGAGCAGAATGGAGTCATGATTGCGTTTGTACAGGATGCCATTGCTCAAGAAGAACTTAACAGAGAATCTCCTTAGGAACTTTTTATCATTGATTGAAGCTCCTTCTGGATATTCTTGAGCCTCGAGATACCTCTTGACTTCATGAAACCAAGGCTGGTCTATTACTTCTTCAATATTAATCTCGTGACAGTGTGTTGGTTCATCCATTCGTTCAATGGTGATCTGGGGAGCCTTGTTATCCCAATTAAGTTTAAACATAGATGACATTGTGGCTAGAGCATCTGCTAGCTGATTTTCTTCTCGCGGGAAATGCTCGAAGGGAATCCGTTCAAAATGTGGTAGCAATGTAAAAACATGTTCTTTGTAAGGGATAAGGTTTGGGTGCTTAGTGTCCCACTCTCCTTTGATCTGACTGATGACCAAAGCTGAATCTCCAAACACATCTAAAGATTTGATTCCCAAGTCTATGGCAGCCTTGAGACCAAAGATGCATGCTTTGTATTCCGCCATGTTGTTCGTACAGTTGAAGCAAAGTCTGGAAGTAAAGGGAGTATGACACCCTTCTGGAGATAGGAGTACAGAGCTGATACCATTACCAAGTTCATTGGATGCCCCATCAAAGAACAGGGTCCATCGGGATCCTTGTTCAGGTCCGTCATATGGCCTGATTTCTTCATAGTTGTTTAATGTCATGATGCCTTCATCCGGGAATTCAAATTTCATGGACTGATAATCTTCTACAGCTTGATCAGCAATTTTGTACCCCTAAATTTCCCCTCCCATATTTCTCAAAACATTGCAAGAAAAATCTCCAAGTTGCTCAAGGTTGCTCAAGAGTTGGTCAAACAAGCTCTCTCCTAAGGCAGTCTACCCCAAACTAGGGTTTTGTGTTGCATCAATATCCTTGGGTCCAAATGACCTCAAGTTATCACCAATGTCCTAATATGTTCTCAAGATCATCCATGTCAAATTTCAAGCCTTGCAGAGGAATTTTGCTCAGTCAATTGCTCAAAGGTCCAAAAATCGACTATGCTAGGGCAAAAGTCAACTGTGACCTAAATACAGTCAAAATTCAATATTTTTTGTCAACATTATCATTTTTAAGGATATTTCATAATTTTATCAAGGGTTGATCATGATTCATCAAGGATTGCTCAAAATTCATCAAGATTCAAAAGTTGCTAAATTAGGGTTTTGTAGGAAAAGTCAACTCAACTTTGACCAAGCATAACTTTCTTATACTTTATCAGAAATGACCCATCCAAAGCTCATTTTTAAGAGGATGCAATTCCCTACAATCCATATTCATACCCCAAGTTCCAAAAATGCACTCACAAGAAGTTATGAATTTTGACATTATAGGTCATTTTGAAAAGTCAACAAAAACACCTTTTTTGTCAAAGCTTATAACTTGAGAATGGAATATAAAACTGAGATTATACTAAAAGGGTTTGTTAAAGGACATCTCAAGCTTTCTAAAAAGTACAAGAACACCTCCAAAAGTTCAAAATTGAAGAAGTTATGCATTGTTGAAGTTGGACTTTTTTGTGAAATTGCCAAAAGTCAACTATCCCCAAAACTTCAAATTTTGCCAAATGGGCCCATGAATTTTCACTTGATTTGAGTTTGCATTATTTCCCATGTGCTCTAGCCTTGGCCATGTGTCCATATCTCATTTTTATTATTTAATTTGATTTTTATTTGAATTAATTCAATTTAAATCAAATAAAATCACATAAAATCTAAGGCATTGATAACAAGTGATTTTCTGGTTGTTTTAGGCTCCAAATACAGCTATCATTGCAATCAAATTCGTATCAAAGGCATTGGGCACAAAAAGATGTGATTTAGGCCAAGTTTGGAAAGCTTTTATGGAGGAATCAAATCAAATATGCAATCATCAATGTGGGACGATTTGGACAAAGTTTGTTACCCTAATCCAATGTACAATACATAAGCAAGCTACAGGCACGAAAATCAGGGTTAGAGATCAATTGTGGAGGCAGAACCAACTTTGCAAAAATCACAAAAAAGCTTGAGATCAAAATTAAGGTTGGAGGCATTTTCAAGAGTTGAGACGTATCCCAATCGCTTCCTGGCAACGCACACAAGTTATCCCAATCCAAACCCGGCATTCTCAGGCCCTCATACGTGCTGTTAGTCCTTCGTAAAACCACATATTTCTTGATTTCGTATTTCTCAATTTAGGCATGGTTGATATGAATTGATAACATATTTTAAATCTACAAACCGTTTGCAAGCAGTTGGTATCATTCAATTGCGTTTTCGTGACCTGTAACGAGACCCCCCATTATTAGGGTTTCGTCTTTTGTTTTTGGGGTTTTCTGTTTCAGGGAAAATTGGTCCACATGAAGGACATGGTTGTGATCAGGAGGTTATGACGAGTTCAACCATGTTCTTGGAATGTGTTTACATGGCCTGAGGACGATTTTAGGAGAAAGCCATGCTTTTAGCTGCGGATAAAAATCCGCAGGTAATTTTTACAGGTTTTGGGTGGAAGGGGACGAAGAGTTGTCACCTATCCATTGGTTGATTCAAATATAACACGCTTTTTTTTTTGTTTTTTCTGGAATTTGATTTGTTTTTTTATATAATATATTATTTGTATTATTATTAACAAAACAACAACGTGCTTCAGTGGTTTCCACATAAGCCATAAAGGACCCAAGGGCTGGAGGTCAGGGGTTCGATCCCTGCCTCCAGCGTATTGTATTTTCTTGATATTTTTTAGGTAATCACGTGCGCGCCTAGGCCAGATTCCCATCATACTCCCTCGCTCTTCAGCATGCCGGATGGCCAATGGCCAGATCTGATGGTCAGTGAATGGAGGTCCACCAAGAGCCAGGTCAATGCACGCATACTGGATAAGAGAAAGTCAATTGGGTCAGCTAATGGGCCAAGAAAAATTGCTTCCAATACCTCCTAATCAGGCCTAATTCTTCTACTTTTTTTTTGTTTATTTAATTTAGTTCCTTTATTTTTATTTAATTAGTTTCTAACCAATAACAATTTTTTCTTTTTTATTAAAAAATCACAAAAAATATCATTTTGTCCAATTAAAATTAAGAACTTTATTTTTCTTTAATAAATTTTAATTAATTAGTTAGGTTGTTAATTTTAGGAAACTTTAATTTATTTTGTAAATAAATAAAATTAATTAGACTTAATTAGGTTTTAACTACTAATTTAATTATTTTATTTTCTTTCTTAAAATAATAAAAACCCAAAAATATGTCATTAATTATTTTTTCCATTTAATTTATTTAATTAATTAATTTAGCTTTTAATTTAGGATTTAATTTCCTTTCTTAAATAAAAAACAACAAAAAAAGCATTTTCTTTTAAAAGGGTCAAAACCCTAATTGTGCATCCGATTTAATTTCGAGTCGCGATTTACTTTTCTTTATCCATATTAATGTATCTGTTTCCGGTATGTAATAGATAATTAGGACATTTTATTTATTTATCGCTTTATTTTATTTTTATTTTCAAAGGGTTGCTTTTGGCGATGTAAATACCCGACGCCTTGTAATTTAAATTCCGCATTTAATTTCTGCAAATTACAACTGTTAGATGTTTGATAATAGGTTTTGCATGACAAGAATGAATGCTTAAACTAAAATCAAAGTAGATCACCCTTAACATGTGCAAAGATAAAAATAACTGAAAACGACACACTCGCACATGCGCACTTTTAGGGTACACCCCACTTGGTTGCCTTCGTACACGGTCATTGAGTATAGGTCGTTTTAGGGGTCGCCCTCTTGTCTAAAAGATCATAGTCGCCTCAAAATGGTTGCTTCGGATATTGTTGCCTCAAACAAATGATCTAAGACATTAGGGTTACCGCTAAAGTGTCCTAACATTGCTTTAGTGATCGTATGTCCCTCATTTGAATTGACCCTCAAACTCCAACGATGGTGCTACCTACTCACTAATAGTGGGATAACATTGTCTAAAGGAAGTTAGCATAGAACGATTCCTTTTTCGAGTAGGTAGATAGTTCTTAGATACTTGCTCATCCAAAACAAAATTTTCACACTTACACTCCTTTTCAAACAAAGTTTTAAAAACACTTCATTACACTCTTGAGGACAGAAGAAAGAGTTAAATAGAAGTTAAAACAAACTTTTCAAAACCCACAAGCACAAAGAAAAAAATTTTGAAAATGATGAGCAAGTACCTAAGAGCCCGTGGATAACCACAGATATAAAGTGTGCTAATACCTTCCCTTTCTATAATCTACCCCCCGTACTCAGAGATAATCTCGAAAAAGGAATTTTTCTGTGCTTTTTTCCTTTCCTTGCTGGATAAAATAAAAGTCGGTGGCGACTCTTGCTTACCACGACATTTTGTAAAAACAAACACAAAATACAAACCAGCATTCCAAAAAACAGTCAGTTCTTCCCAGCGTATCACAAGCAAGATGATCAGTAGTACACTGCCCTTTATAGTTTTCTGGGTAGTGTATTGTATGTCATATTCTGTTAGGATCATCTGCCATCTAGCTATCCTCCCATACAGAGCAGGCTTTTCGAAGATGTACTTTATCAGATCCATCTTAGATATCAACAAAGTGGTATGAGTCAACATATACTGTCTTAGCCGACAAGCAGCCCATACCAGAGCGCAACAAGTTTTCTCAAGCAGTGAATATCTGGTTTAACAGTCGGTAAATTTTTTGCTCAGGTAGTAAATAGCGTGCTCTTTTCGGCCAGACTCGTCATGCTGCCCCAATACACACCCCATTGAGTTCTCTAAAACGGTCAGATACATGATCAGTGGTCTTCCCTCGACTGGTGGCATCAAAACAGGAGGCTCTTGTAAGTACTCTTTGATCTTGTCAAAAGAAATCTGGCATTCATCGTTCCATCTGGCTACTTGATCTTTCTTCAATAGTTTGAAGATTGGCTCACAAGTAGCTGTTATGTGAGAAATGAATCTGGAAATATAGTTCAGGCGTCCCAAGAATCCTCTAACTTCCTTCTCGGTGCGAGGAGCAGACATTTCTTGTATCGCTTTAACCTTGGCAGGATCAACCTCGATGCGTTTGTTGCTGACAACAAAACCTAAGAGTTTACCGGACCGGACTCCAAATGTACATTTGTTTGGATTCAATCTTAACTTGTACTCCTTCAATCTCACAAACAACTTTTGCAAGTTATCAAGGTGCTCCTCTTCAGTTTGTGATCGGGCTATCATGTCATCTACATTGACCTCTATCTCATGATGTATCATATCATGAAATAAGGCTACCATGGCGCGTTGATAGGTCGCCCCGGCATTCTTCAGTCCGAATGGCATCACTTTGTAGCAAAATGTGCCCCACCGTGTGACAAATGTAGTTTTCTCCATGTCCTCGGGTGCCATTTTGATTTGGTTATAACCTGAGAATCCGTCCATGAAGGAAAATACTTTGTGCTAGGCTGTATTGTCAACCAGGATGTCGATGTGGGGAAGTGGAAAATCATCTTTGGGGATGGCCCTGTTTAAATCTCTATAATCCACACACATTCATACTTTGCCGTCCTTTTTAGGCACGAGAACAATGTTAGCAACCCATTGAGGATAGGAAGTGACAGCCAAGAATCCATCATTGAATTGTTTCATGACTTATGATTTGATCTTCTCTGACATGTCAGGTCTCATGCGGAGGAATTTTTGTTTTACTGGTGGACAGTCTTCTCTTGTGGGCAGACGATGTACCACGATGTCTGTATCAAGTCCTGGCATGTCTTCGTATGACCAGGCAAAGATCTCAACATAATCATACAATATCTGAATTAGACGGTCCTTGACACTCGGTTCTAGATTGGCACCCACCTTGATTTCCCTTTTATCTTCCTTGGTACCCAAGTTGATTATATCCAATGGCTCCTCGTGAGGCTGAATTGCTCTTTCCTCTTGTTGTAGTAGTCTGGCCAATTCCCCTGGTACTTCACAATCTTCCTCACCTTCGCATTCGGCTTGGTAGATTAGATCTTCAGAGTCACTAAAGGCCATAGCAGTATCGTTACCCATGGGATCCAGAATGGAGGGGTACCTACATTTGTGAGTGTGGGTGTATGTAAGGGTATAACCATCTTTAAACAATAAAATGTAAAAGAAAGACAATGAGCACAAAAGGTTTGTATGTGGAAAAACGTCCATGATTCATTGAATGTCATATGAAGATGAAATAAAAACCCTTACAAATGGACCATTGTGCCTCGGGTAAGACACAAGGTTTTTAATGTGCGAATTGTTTGTGAATATTACAAGTCCAACAGAAATGTAAAAGATAAATTACTGAGAGATGAAAGTTATTGGGACAAAGTCTCTGGCTTCCCAATTGTGAAGTCCTCGGTTGACAGTAGGAAATATCCAATCTTCCAAGCTGCCATCTCCTTCACCATCTTCCACTGCGTTAACCTCTCAGTTGCTAATCTTCAGAGGTGGCCCCCCAGCATGGGCATGACGCACAACCTTCTGAGCATTTGAAGTAAACCCTAAGCCAAACTTGTCAGATTTATACGGGATGTCCGGAAGTTTCCCCCAGATGGTGCATCCTCCCTCCTCTACTACTGCCTTTGTGTCCTTTAGAGATGACATCCGAAGCAGTGGTCTTGTGATCTCGGGGATCGGGGATACCGCCTTGGTTACCGCTACCTCTTGAGAGACCTCTTCGAAATGTTGAAAAGGAGTTTCAATGAACTCGCCATCCAACTCCACATACCGGAAAGAATTTAGATGGCTAATCATGTACTCCTCCTCTCCGTGGACAATGATGATCTTTCCATGGACCGGGTATTTCAGCATCTGGTGTAGTGTAGAGGTGACAACACCAGCGTTATGGATCCAGGGTCGTCCTAACAGACAGGAGTAAGAGGGGCGGATGTCCATTACATAGAAGGTTTAGCTGAAAGTCTGAGTTCCCACCTTTATGGGGATATCCACCTCCCCGTGGACCATCCTCCTTGAGCCATCAAATTCTCTCACAACTATGTTACTGGGCTTCAATGCCAGCCCTTCGCAATCCAATCTGTCAAGAGCTTTCTTTGGTAAGACGTTCAAAGATGAACCCGTATCCACCAAGACATGGGCCAGAGTCGTTCTTCTACATTCCACAGAGACATGTAATGCCTCACTGTGCTTTCTCCCTCTTGGTGTCAAATCAGCATCAGAGAAGCCTAGGCCATTATCAGTTGTTAAACTGGCCACACAATCTTGGAATTGGCAGCAGACGTTTCTTGTGGCACATGGGCTGTCTTCAGAAATTTTACCAGAGCTTTCATATGTTCCTCAAAACACAGCAACAATGCTAGCATGGAGATCTTAGAGGGAGTTTTCCCCAGTTGTTCAACCACATCATATTCACTCTTCTTTATTATCCTCAGGATCACCTCCATTTCCTTCTTGGATGTTTCAGGGATAGCTAGTGGTCGAGCCTTCGTCCGAACAGGATTTTCTCGAGTACTTTTCCCTCGATTTTCAGCAGTAGAAGCGTTGGTAGGGGTAATAGCAGGGGTCGTGTCGTCTTTATCGGTAGGTGCACTTGCAGGCATGATTATTGGTTCAGAGGTAATCTTCGAAACGACCACGGGTCCAAAAACTGCCTTTGGAGGGGCAATCTCTGAAGAGAAGATTTTACCGCTACGGGTAATCTTACTAGTTCTGGCAATATTGCTAATGTCGGAATCTTCTTCTTCAGAGCTTACTTTTTCAGCGGTCAACCCATTTTGTTTGGTACCATGGTAGTAGATTTCTCCACCGTAATTCCACGGTACTGTTTTGTCTGATTCGTACGGGACCGGCCCGGGCATTGTAATTATAAGAGGAGTAGTCTTTGGAACTGATGTAATCCTAACGGGTCTTTTGGGGACCCTTGAAGGATTGGCGGAGATGGTTATGATTGAAACGTCTTCAACAGGAATAGGTGAAACAGGAACATTTTCAAACAGAATCTCTTGGTTGTCTATCAAGCGTTGAATGCCTGTCTTCAAAAGAGGGCAATCAGTTGGTGAGGATAAGCAAAGATGGCAGTCTTTGTTACAACCTGGGAATATACCAGCTTTTAACAAGTTTATCTTAATGATTAGGAGCGGAGTCAAGAGTTCATCCACTGTAGCAACAAATAAATCTTCTTCAATAACATTGGCGTTGTGACTATGTCTAGGCATTGGAGTGGAGATGACGTTTGGTTTCTCGGGCGCATCAAACTCAATCTCTTTTGCATCTATCAGGTCTTGAATTTTATTTTTCAAGGCCCAACAATTGTTAGTGTCATGACCTGGACTTTCAGAATGATATGCGCATCTGGAATTTTGGTGATAATGAGGTGACGCAATGTTGGGATTCTTTGGAGCTTCTTTTAAAGTTTAGGGATTAAACTTCAGAAGATGTGGTAAAACCTGGGCTAGAGTCATATTAATTTTGGTGAATTGCCGGACTGGCCTTTCCACCCTTGGTTGGTTACTTCTTGGTTGATCAGATGTAGGTTTTGGGATCATAACGGCCCCTACCATGGGTCAGCGCCCAACTCTCCCTTGGTTCCTTTGTGGATAAATAGCAGATACCTCCTTCTTCCTGGTGAAAGGATTTCTCACATCTATAGAGGCAGACGAATCCTTTTGAATCTTTCCACTTTTTATGCCAGCTTCCACCCTCTCTCCGGTTAGTATTAACTCAGTAAATCCGACAGATGAGCTCCCAATCAAATGGTTGAAGGAAGGACCCAATCGAGTGCCTAAGAACATATCCAACAACTCCCTTTCAGACAGAGGGGGTTGCACTCTCCCAGCTAGATCTCTCCATTTCTGCGCGTAATCTTTGAAACCCTCATTTGAAGCCATAGCCATACCCTGAAGTTGAGTACGGGTAGGCGCCAAATCTGCTTTATACTGGTATTGTTTATAGAAAGCTGCAGCAATGTCTTCCCAGTTGTGGACATCAGACCTTTCCAATTGGTAAAACCAATCGAGTTGTGTTCTGGATAAACTATCTTGGAAAAAATGCACCCACAGGTCTTTATCGGCAGAGTGCGGCTGAATCTTTCTCACGTATGATCAGAGGTGCATTTTAGGACATGACACCCCATCATATTTCGCAAACAACTGAACTTTGAACTTTGGTGGGATCACAACTCCCGACACTAGCCCTAATTCTTCAAAGTCTAGACTTGGTACCATTTGTATTTCCATAGCGCTCAAACGCTCTTCAAGATGTCTGTACTTATCATCAGCCGGAGGGTACTGTTCCTCAGAGTAGTCTTCCTCTTCTTCCTCCTCTTCGGATTCTGACGGGACCGCTGTTTCTTTTCCTTTCCCATCTCCTTCCCCGTAAGTGGTTGCAAAATTCAAGGTTCTTCTAGTTTGCCCCTAAAACCTTCTCCCCATGTTCAAAACCCCAGTGACCTTCTTTGTTTTCTTCTTTCTTTCTTCAGCTAACAAAGTCTTCAACTCCTATTGCCCCTTGGCTAGGGTCATGAGTAACTGCTGAAACTGCGTGTTTTGAGCTTGAAGATTTTTAATCGTCTGTTCGAGATCCATCTTACTGAAATAAACAGTAGAGAGATGAGGAAACTCGTTGCAAAAGACCTGTTTATGTCATGATGAATGATATGTATACATGCAATGCGTTCAAGGATTTAATAATTCAAATTTGTTTTAAACAAAAAGAAACACACGTTATATTAATAAGATAAAGTTTGAGTACATCAATGCCCCTTGGGAAAAATAATACAACACTCTAAGATAAAAAAGTAGTGCGCATCCTCTTTGGTGCAATGTAGGAATTTAGAGTCTACTCCTCATGAAGTAGCCTAGTGAGTTCCAAAACCTTCTTCTCGCTTGCGTAGAATTGGGCTTCGAAAGTATCTCTCTCTCCTTTGAGTTGTATCCAATCCCTTTGTAGGTCTTCAAGAGATGTGGGCATGTCAGGATATAGGATAGTGTATGGAACTTCTCCTTCCTTAATATGCTCAATAATCACCGGGAGAATGGAAGGATAAGGCATCCTAAGACTTTGAGCGCAGGTTCGTACCCACCTGAGGTAAGGCTCAAGAGGGATGGAATTCTTGTGTCCCAAAGTCTTGCTATCCACCTTGTTTAGCATCCTCCAAGCTCGGATGAATCTCTGGCGAAGACCTTGATCGTCGTTGTCGTAGTCGAATACCAAGCCTTGAATCAACATATTATGTGGGCCATCCCTTCGAGCATAACCAAACTGTCTTAGAGCCAAGCATGGGTTGTAGGTGATGCCTCCGCTAATGCCAAGTAGAGGGACATCAGGGAATTCCCCACAATGGTCAACAATGATAACATTCTCTTTGGATCGAGAGCACCAATGAATATCTGAATGTTTGAGCATCATTAACCTTTGTGACCACCTTAATCCTTACTCATTCTTTAAGACTGATTGGGGAAGATGAGAAATAAACCATCTTGCCAAGAGAGGAATGCAACATATAAGGATACCTCTTTTCCTTATTGTACGAGTGTGAAAAGAGTGTAGGATATCCCCTAGCAATGTAGGCACCGGATTGTGTGACATAAAGATTTTGACGGCACTTACATCTATGAGTTGGTCAGGATTGGGGAACAAGACCATCCCATAGATAAGAAGAGCCACAATCTCCTAAAAAGCTTGCAAGTAAAGGGAATTCCAATAGCTTTGGGCTTTCTCAAACAGAAACTTTGCTAAGAAACCTTTGACGCCACTTCTAGTTTCCCAAGAAGTTGTGACATCAGATGAGTGCAAGTGCAGGGCTTGAGCAATCTCTTCTGGCTTTGGATATCTTTTCGTACCATTGAAAGGTAGTTTATTGAGAATAGGAATCCTCAAGAGTTGAGAGAATTCTTCCAAAGTAGGCACAAGATGATAGTCAGGAAATGTGAAGCAATGATGCAAAGGATCAAAGAACTGGAAAAGCACTTTCATCATATCCTCCTCTATATTGGAGGTGACCAAGTTGAGTAGACGACCGTGTCTCTCGGTGAATAGAGAGTTCTCAGGGATCCTTGAAGCTAGCTCCTTGAGTTGTGGAGGAATTCTTACAAGGTTGATTTGGATAGTTTTCCTGCGAAGTGAATCCATATCCTACAAAACAGGAACAAAGATGAATCTCCAAAATCCTTGAAATGGTTAGTGGATGCATATGATGTTCATGATGTCCATGATGTTATGTACAAATATGCATATACAAGCAAATAAAACAAGTTCTTAGTTTAGGCTTGCATGGGGTTTTATAGGTAAGTACCCTCTTGAAGTTTAATTGGCTCAACCTGTTCTAATAATAGTGTGATACGGTGGGAGAACTGACTTGGGATTTTGCGTTTTGTGTTCGCAAATGTTTCGATTTAGCAAGAGTCGCCACCGACTTTTTATTTTATCCTAAGGAAAGGTCAAAAATCACAAGAAAGACCTTTGAGATGTTTTCTTGGGTTCGGGGAGTAGATTATGAAAAGGGAAGGTGCAAACACCCTTTTCATCCATGGTTATCCATGGGCTCTTAGTTACTTGTTTAGATCACTTGCTTTGCTTTTCCAATTGTTTGAAATGGTGCTTTGTGTGTGGTTTTAAAAGATGTTTTGAAAAGAGGCCACCGTTGTGGCAACCTTTATAATGATTCTTGTTCGAATGTATAGAAAGGTGTTTTTGTCTTTTGAAGAGGTTTCAATGTTTTTGAAAGTTTGTTTTGAAATTGTGTTGTGAGGTGTGTTTGAAAATAGCAAAGATGTTTTTGCAAACTTTTGATCAAGTAACTAAGAGTTGTCTAGCCTATTTTACTTAAAGAAGTTTCCTAATGTTTTTAACCCTTTTGACAGTGTTGCTTCACCATTGCATTTGGTAAGCAACCTTGTGTTAGGATGTTAAACGGGACAGGCGCGGGTCATCATATAGACCATGATAGCAATTGTGTTAGGTGTCTTTGGAAATTTTCTTGAGGGACTTGATCATTTTTGTTTAGGAAACCAAGATAGCGTCATCGAGGGACTATGATCTTTTTGTTTTGTTTTTGTTTTGCCAAAGTACTCAACATGCATACCATGGCCCATTTTTGAAGGCAACAAGTGGATTGTAGCCCTAGGGGTGCAAGTGTGTATTGTGGTTCATTTTCATGCATTTTTGTCTTTGATTAGGTCAAACTATTTGTTGATTTTGATTTTTGCATACAAACCCTAATTCTCTAATCATGGCATATTTGAAAGCGTAAAATGCGAGAATTTAAAGTTTTAAGCTATTACAACATGATTATGGGGATGGGGGTACAAATTTGAATGGGGGGTATATGACAAGAAATATAAACCCTAATTTACTATTACATCCAAATGGAACCTCAAATGCATAAATATTTAAATGTACAATATTTAAATAAACAAGATAAATAAATATCAAATAAAATGTATTATGCAAAAAAAGAATTTTCATTTGTTTATGTATGTAAAAGTATTTTTAATGTAAAAAGTGTCAAGAAATAAAAAAAAAAGAAGATTAATTTAATTGTTTAGGGGTAAACCCTAATTTCTTTAGGAAAATATATATATATATATATATATATATATATATATATATATATATATATATATATATATATATATATATATATATATATATATATATATATATATATATATATATATATATATATATATATATATATATATATATATATATATATATATATATATATATATATATATATATATATATATATATATATATATATATATATATATATATATATATATATATATATATATATATATATATATATATATATATATGTACAAAAATAAATTATATTTTAAATAATATTTTTAATGTGAATAAAAATAAGAAATAAAAATAAAAGTATCATTTACATTATTTTCAAGTTTTAAATAAATTATAAAAGCATTTAAAGGCCTTTAATTGTTAGAAAAATCAAAATAAAATGCCAAATAAATGTAAAAAATTATGAAAATATTTTTTAAGCATTTTTTTAAGTTTGGAAATAAAATAATAAAGTCAGAAAAGAAAACAAAAATTCAAAAATGCAAAAATATAAGAAATTGGGCCAGGGGGTGTGAAACTGAAAAAGAGGGGTGTTAGAAGCAAAACTGGCCAGGCCCAGCCCAAGCCAACTTCATCTTTTTCCTTTGGACAGAAACGCGCGCGCGCCTGGTTCAAAATGGATATCCTACATACGAGCTCAATTGCAAAAACACATAACACAAAACTTGTAGAGAATTTCAATACGATTCCAACCATATAAAGCATTAATCTTAACTCTCAAAGACCAGAGAGAATTTCTCTGGCCCTAAAATTTGACCTAGTTTTTTCAGCATGTTCATGGATGAAATTCTCCTAGCACACTTAACATAAATGAAAGTTGAGCATATGTATGGCTTCCTAGAAATGAACACCACATTTTTTATTCACAAACCTAAAGCTAAATGTTCCTAAATAGAGAGATAGAAAGTGATGAAAAACCTAGTTCAGTTGGATTCGTGTAGGGAATTGCAGAGCCTCTCAACAAGTTTTGAGGTGTCTGGTAGCTTGTCTGAACTCCACTTGATCTTTTTCAATAGCAAGCTTGCCTTGAATGTCCCTGAATCAGCCTCTAGAACTCAACCTGCACAAGCTTGAAATGAAAATGGTGAACACTGTAAATGGAGTTACAATTGACAATGGAGGTTTGGTATAGCTTGAGTGAGTTGAATGGAAGGTGTTTGAAGCAAAAAGGAGCAAAACGCACGAGCCAAATGAGATATGGCACTCAAGTTGCAGCACCTGCCCTGTTTTTCCAAAGAAGTGTGATTTCTGGCTATGGGAGGTTTTGAGGCTCAAGCATTAGTGTATCTTGCTCAAATGGTTGTGTGAAAGTTGTTTGTAATGTTTGTTTTAGCTAGCATGGACTGATTTTTAAGTTTGGGAGGATTTTGCAAGTTTTCTTCTTTGTGAAGCAAGAATGTGTAGGTTGCTATCACAGGCCTGTACCAGCCATATAACATGCTGCATACAATCCTCTTGATACTTGCAATTAGTGGATTTGATTTTTCTTCTCAGATCTTGGCCCCATGCTTCAAAAATCATGTTTTGACATAAGGCATACCTTTTCCAAAACAGAAATGTACCTTTTTCTAATTAAGGCTTAGTTTTGTGTGCAATGTCCAAATGGCCAAGATAATGCATTAGCTCAGTGGATTTGCATTCAATTAAGGAGTGTAAAATGGTTTAGAGGCCTGCAAACTAGTACAAAGCATGCTGGTTTGAAAATGCCACTTGAGTGAACATGTATTGGCCATGGATACAACGTGAGTTTTTGCCAACTTCAAGCATTCGATTCTCCCTAACCACAAATGTGTTTGAGGAGTTCTTAGACAATTTGGAAAGCTTGCAATAAGAACTATGATCCATCTTTGAAATGCAACTTGAGACTCCAAGTGGAACTATGTGAAAAATGTCCAAGAAGATGGGTCAAAATCCTGCCTAAACTAGGGCAAAATTTCTCTAAGTTAAAAGTTTTAGGGACCCTTGTTCCAAAAATCATAACTTGAGATCCAAGCTTCTTTTGAGAAAACTTTGTGAATAAAAGTTGTATACTTTGTGGAGGACTACAACTTTAATGTTGTAAGTTTTGTTTGAATACATTTGCATCTTGGTGAAAATGTGGGACAAAGTTAGGAAAAATAAAGAAAATTTCATAACTTAGAAAAATTCTAAGTTATGAAATTTTTTCAATTTCAAACCCTAATTTGCAATTTTGGGTTTCTTGGGGAACAAGTTTCCTAATTTTACACCTCTTGATGAAAAATGACCCTTGGCATTTGATTTTGACCAAAAAGTCAAAGTTTGACTTTTTAGTGTACAGTCAAATTTTGATCAGTTGACTGAAAAATTCATCTGTCAATCCCATGCAATTGGGATCTTTTGAACTTGTTGAATAGGTCAATATGATGTCATTAAGTCCTTGAGTCCATGGTTGAGCTTTATTTGCCATTGGCTAGGTCAAACAGTCAAAAATTTCCTTTATACAGTCAAAACCCTAAAAATGACCATTTTGTCCTTTTGGTGATCTGATCAAATTTCTTGTGGAGTTGTGGTCCAAACTTTATCAGATGGTTCATATGAGTTCATAATGTTGATGTGAGTTAACATTCATGAGGTTTGACTGTAAATTGTCCATAGTTGACTTTTTCCCCAATACAACTGATTTCTAGGTCAACTGTCCAATTGACTGGGCAAAAATTTGATCCAAGGCTTGAAACTTGGTATGGACCAACTTAAGAGTCCAACATGAAGTATGAAAGTCACTTTGGGCATTGTAGGTCAAAATATCCCTGTGCAAACTCAAACCCTAATTTAGGTCAACAGTGCAAAGAGGTGTTTTTAGCAGAGCAAACCCTAGCTTGATCTTGAGTTCCAAGAACCTTGTGATGAGAAATGTTGATGAAATGAGAGAGAAAATTTTGGGGTACAACAGTTGCCCCTGTTCAATCTTCTTGAACCTGAAGAGTTAGATTGGCAAATTTTGCCTTTCGTGACTCGAAGGTAAAAGAGGATTGGATACTAGAGTGCCCGTAAATTTGCACTCGTAAAAAATGTAGCTGAGGGAATGGGCTTAAAGATGCCATTTGGAAGTGGTAGAATCTTGCCGGAGATTGGCTTAAAGATGTCATCCAAAATTTGTTTGTTGAAAATCAGTAGAATGAATCATTAGAATGGTATCCGTGTTTGGAACGTATCCGAGTTGTATCTGGAGACTGGGTTCGTATGAGCAAAGGAATGGCGTCTGTGTCTAGAGCATATCCGAGCTGTAACTGTATTTAATTATTGAATGAACATTAGAATGACTGTCGTATTTGGAGTGTATCTGTATTCTGAATGGGTGACAGAGAAACATCTGTGTATGGAACATCTATGTGCTGGGGATAAATTTCAAATGAGTGACATAATGGCGACCGTGTCCGGAGCGTATCTGGACTGTATCTGAAGTTGAGATCTGTATGAGTAGCAGAATGACTTCCGTGTCTGGAGTGTATCCATACTGTAACTGGGATCCGGACAAGTGACAGAATGACTTCCGTGTCTGGAGTGTATCTGAACTTGAAGTTGATAGTTGAATCTGAATGAGAAATAGAATGGCAACCGTGTCTGGAGCGTATCTAGCCGGTATCTGATTGCTGAAGTCTGAATGAGTAGTAGAATGACCGTCGTGTCTGGGGTGTATCCATACTATATCTTGACTTGAAATTCTGAATGAGTAATAGAATGACCGCCGTGTCTGGGGTGTATCCATACTGTATCTTGACTTGAAATTCTGAATGAGTAATAGAATGACTGCCGTGTCTGGGGGTGTATCCATACTGTATCTGAAATCTCTGAATAGTTGTAAATGATAGCTTTTAATCTTATCCTGAAAATGGTAGAATGTTAGCTAAAAACACATAGTTATGTTGCATGATATGTATGATGCAATAAAATGTGTTCCATCAAGGTTTATGATATATGAATGTAATGGATGTGCATGTAAGCTGATTAGCTGTCTTGCTGAGGAAAATAAATCCTTCACCGATGCTGGGGATTCCAAAAATCTTTGATTGTTGAAGATGAGAAATCCTGGGACCACTGCTGGGGACTGAAAATCCTTGGTGACTCGTGGGGATTAACAAGAGCTTTGACAACTTTTGTGGGGATGTAAGAATTCATCATGACTTTTCTGGGGAAATAAGGAAAAATCCGACAACCTCTACTGGGGACTTAAAACCTGGGAGGCTTCAAATGGATAAACAGGAACTAGGATCTTCATTCTGTCGGGAATAACTCTGTGGGGAGAGTGTTTATTCTTCCTGGGAAATCAGGAGCTTGGGTTGTATGCCGATGTACCGGGGATCCTTTGTTGGGGATAAGACAAAGAGTTAACTGTTATCTGATTGATTCTCAGACTTTTAAGATAACCTGCTGGGGAAGTTGGGGAAAGCTGAATGGTTCCCGCTGGGGATCGATAGTTGGAAATTTGACTCTGCTGGGGAAGAAGGTTTAGAGTATTCTAGCTCTGCTGGGGATATGTATTTCAGGGTTTTCGGGCTCCACTGGGGATCGGGAGCTCAGAGACTTAACTCCGATGAGAATTTTGAAACTTAACTCCGCTGGGTGATATATACCCCAAGGTTTTAGCTTTGTTGAGGATCTGAATGACATACTGCAGGGGATTTCTTCTGGAATAGCCTAAAGACGCTTTCCCATACCTTCGACCTACCAGTAATTATCCTTTCTCATTTCCTTTTATTTGTAAGCAGTGATTATATTCAAAATGCATATGCTCATTTAACAAATTATTGGACGTTTTCAAATAAAACATAAGTGTAAAAAGAAAAGAAAGGCAAGCAAATTTCTGCACTTTGAAGTATTTTTGAATTAACTTTTGTAAGTATCTTTGTACAAAGGAGACAGACATCCTAGTAAGAGAATGTTGTCGTAAATTTGAGAAAAAATTTATACAAAAGAAAGATGGCTATGTGTAACAATTCCATGGGGTTCCCATTCTGCTATAGCCTTCACAACTCTGAGTATCTTGTCCATTTGTTGCTTCGTCCGCAGATGATTGGATTGATCAGAAGCTTGGAGCTTGGTCGTGAAGAGATTGTCCTTAAAGTGATCCGATGAGACATAGTCATACACTTTAATTCCCTAACTTTTTCCTGGACCGCCCTTTCGGGTTTTCAATCCACCGGGAAACCCTTTTTTTCCCAAGTCTCCCTTTCGGGTTTTCAACTTGCCGGGTGTACAAATTTTTTATTTATCCCTAATTTTTGCCTGAACCTCCCTTTCGGGTTTTCGATTCACCGGGATGCCCATTTTTTTCCAAGTCGCCCTTTCGGGTTTTCAACTTGTCGGGTCGTTTTATGCGTAGTATCTTTTGACTATGTCTGCATTCGCAGGGTGCGGCAAATCATCACCGTCCATGGTGGTCAGAATCATTGCCCCACCAGAAAAGATGTTCTTGATCACAAATGGTCCTTCGTAAGTAGGAGTCCACTTTCCCCTGGGATCACTTTGCGGCAAGATGATCCGCTTGATTACAAGATCTCTTACTTGATACACCTGACGCCTGACCTTCTTGTTGAAAGCCTTGATCATCCGTTTCTGATACGTCTGACCATGACAAACAACAGTAAGTCGCTTCTTCTTGATCAAATTAAGTTGATCAAACTGGGTCTGAATCCAATCGTCTTCACTCAAACCAGTATCCTTCATAATCCTTAAGGAAGGAATATGAACTTCCATAGGTAAAACAGCTTCCATGCCATATACCAAAGAAAAGGGGGTTGCCCCAGTTGAAGTACGTGCCGTGGTACGATATCCATGCAGAGCAAACTGTAACATCTCATGCCATTCCTTGTAGGTGACTGTCATCTTTTGAATGATCTTATTGATATTTTTATTTGCAGCTTCAACAACACCGTTCATCTTTGGTCGGTAGGGAGATGAATTGTAATGATAAATCTTGAACTGCTCGTACAGAGCGATGATCATAGTGTTATTCAGGTTTGTACAGTTGTCGGTGATAATCCTGTCAGGGATACCATACCGGAATATGAGATTCTACTTGATGAAGCGGGCAACCACATTCTTTGTAACAGAAGCGTAGGAAGCTGCTTCGACCCACTTGGTAAAGTAATCAATAACTACCAGGATGAAGCGATGTCCATTGGATGCCATAGGCTTGATCTCTCCAATCATGTCGATTCCCCACATTGCGAATGGCCAAGGGGCTATTAGAACGTTGAGAGGAACATGAGGAATATGTACCTTGTCAGCATAGACTTGGCATTTGTGACAAGTACGGGAATGTTGATGACAATCAGCTTCCATGGTAGACCAGTAGTAGCCTGCCCTTAGAATCTTCTTAGCCATCGTATGTCCGCTCAAGTGGGTGCCAAAGGTGCCACTATGTATTTCGGTCATGATTAACTCTGCTTCAACCTTGTCCACACAACGAAGTAGAACATAATCATGGATGCGCTTATAAAGGATACCATTGCTCAGGAAGAACTTGGCAACAAATCTCCTTAAGAACTTTTTGTCATTGACGGAAGCTCCTTCAGGGTATTCTCGAGTCTGGAGATACCTTTTGATTTCATGAAACCAGGGTTGTTCCACTACTTCTTCGGTATTAATCTCATGACAGTGTGCAGGTTTGTCCACTCGTTCAATGGTGATTTGGGGAGCCTCATTATCCCAGTTGAGTTTAAACATGGAAGATATTGTAGCTAGAGCATCTGCTAGCTGATTTTCTTCTCGCGGGAAGTGCTCAAAGGTAATCTGCTCAAAATGAGGCAACAATGTCAGGACATGTTCTTTGTATGGGATACGATTAGGATGTCTAGTGTCCCACTCTCCTTTGATTTGACTGATAACCAAAGCTGAGTCCCCAAATACGACCAAAGATTTGATTCCCAGGTCAATTGCAGCCTTGAGACCAAAGATGCAAGCTTCATATTCAGCCATGTTGTTGGTGCAACTGAAGCAAAGTCGGGCCGTGAAGGGTGTATGGCAACCTTCCGGAGAAATAAGTACTACACCGATACCGTTGCTAAGTACATTTGAAGCACCATCAAAGTACAGGGTCCACCGGGATCCTTGTTCAGGTCCGTCATACGGTCCGTTACCTTCAATGTTGTCCAATGTCATGATGTCCTCGTCAGGGAAGTCAAATCTCATAGATTGGTAATCTTCGACGGCTTGATGAGCTAGATGGTCAGCTAGTACACTCCCCTTTATAGCTTTTTGGGTAGTATACTGGATATCATACTCAGTCAGGATCATTTGCCATCTAGCGATTCTTCCAGATAAAGCAGGATTCTCGAAGATATACTTAATCGGATCCATTTTAGAAATCAGCAAGGTGGTATGAGTCAACATATATTGCCTTAGCCGGCGAGCAACCCATACCAAAGCGCAACAAGTTTTCTCGAGCAGTGAGTAGCGAGTCTCACAGTCGGTAAACTTTTTGCTAAGGTAAAAAATGGCATGCTCTTTTCGGCCAGACTCGTCGTGTTGACCCAGTACGCACCCCATTGAATTATCCAAAACAGTCAGATACATGATTAACGACCTTCCTTCAACGGGAGGCATCAAGATAGGAGGTTCCAGCAAATACTCCTTGATTTTATCAAAAGCAACTTGACAATCATTGTTCCATTCAACCACCTGATCTTTCTTCAACAGCTTGAAGATTGGCTCACAGGTAGATGTTAGGTGAGAGATGAACCTTGCAATATAGTTTAAGCGTCCCAAGAAACCTCTAACCTCCTTTTCAGTGTGGGAGGCAGGCATTTCTTGTATAGATTTGACTTTGGAAGGATCAACCTCAATGCCTTTGTTGCTGACGATAAATCCCAAAAGTTTACCAGACCTGACTCCAAAAGTGCACTTGGTAGGGTTTAGTCTGAGCTTATACTCCTTCATTCTGACAAACAGCTTTTGCAGATGATCAAGGTGTTCTTCTTCTGTCTGTGAACGGGCTATCATGTCGTCTATGTAGACTTCGATCTCATGATGTATCATATCATGAAATAAAGCTACCATGGCTCGCTGATAGGTTGCCCCGAGATTCTTCAATCCAAATGGCATCACTTTGTAGCAGAAGGTTCCCCACTGCGTAACAAAAGTAGTCTTTTCCATGTCTTCGGGGGCCATTTTGATCTGGTTGTATCCCGAGAATCCATCCATGAAGGAAAATACCTTGTGTTGAGCTGTGTTGTCAACCAAGATGTCAATGTGTGGTAGTGGAAAATCATCTTTAGGGCTAGCCCTTTTTAAGTCTCTGTAATCCACACACATTCTGACTTTGCCGTCCTTCTTAGGCACGGGCACAATGTTAGCAACCCATTATGGATAGGAAGTAACAGCCAGAAAGCCATCATTGAATTGCTTTATTACCTCAACTTTGATCTTCTCAAACATGTCGGGCCTCATTCGGCGGACCTTTTGTTTGATCGGTGGACAGTCTTCTCTTGTAGGGAGACGGTGAACCACGATATCTGTATCTAGTCCCGGCATGTCTTCATAGGACCAGGCAAAGATTTCAACATATTCATTCAACAACTGCACTAAGCGCTCTTTGACATTTGGTTCCAAGTTGGCACCCACCTTAACCTCTTTCTTGTCTTCCTCTGTTCCCAAGTTGATGGTTTCTAGCAACTCTTCATGGGGAAGAATAGTCCTCTCTTCTTGTTACAAAAGTCTGGCTAACTCTCCAGGCACTTCACAGTCTTCATCACCTTCGTACTCGGCATGATTGACCAAATCTTCAGAGTCACCAAAGGCTAAAGCAGAATAGTCACCCATGGAATCCGGAGTGGATGGGTACCTGCATTTTGTGAGTGTGGGTGTGTGTAAGGGATAGCCATCCTTAAACAAAAACAAATGTAAAAGGAAAGAAAATGAACACAACAGTTTATAGATGAAAACGTCCAATGATTCATTAAACATGGCATATGATAATGAAGAAATCAAACCCTTACAAATGGACCTATATGCCCCGGGTAAGGCATACGGTGAAAATAGTGTATGAATTGTTTAATTATTACATACCGAAATAGGAAATTGTTCAAAGATAAATTACTGGTTGATGAAAGTGATGGGAATGAAGTCTTTCGCTTCCCAGTTGCTTAATCCTCCTTCGACGGTTGGAAAGATCCAATCTTCAAAGTTGTCCTCTTCATCAGCATCCTCTAAGGCATTAATTCCATGGCGAGTGATTTTTACGGGTGGTCCTCCAGCCCTGGAGCGACGCACAACTTTCTGGCCAGCAGCAGTAAACCCTAATCCGAACTTGTCCGTCTTGTGAAGAAAATCAGGCAGTTGCCCCCACACTGTACTCCTTCCTTCTTTAATTACAGCCTCAACATCCTTAAGGCATGCCATCCGAGACATAGGCTTGGAAATGATAGGCACATCAACCATTATCTTTGCAACTGCGACTTCGAGAGGAACCTCTTCAAAATGTTGGAAAGGCGTTTCTATGAACTCGCCATCCAACTCCACATAGCGGAAGGAGTTGAGGTGACTTATCTTGTACTATTCCTCACCGTGAATCATTATAATCTTACCCTGTACTGGGTACTTTAGCATTTGGTGTAAAGAGGAAGTGACTGCCCCAGCGTTGTGGATCCACGGCCTTCCCAACAAACATGAATATGAAGGACGGATGTCCATCACATAAAAAGTAGAGTTGAAAATTTCTGTACCCACTTTGATTGGGATGTCCACTTCTCCATGGACCATCCTCTTAGAACCGTCGAAGGCCCTAACAACGATGTTACTGGGTTTTAGGGTCAAACCTTCACAGTCCAATCGGTCCAACGCCTTCTTCGGTAGCACATTTAAAGATGAACCGATGTCCAACGGGACATGGGCAAGTGTGGTTCCTCTGCACTCTACTGAGACATGCAGCGCGTCGTTGTGTTTTCTTCCCTTAGGGGTCAAATCAACATCGGAAAAACCAAGACCATTATCAGCAGTAAGGCTAGTCACGCACTCTTGAAACTGGTCAGCGGAAGTTTCTTGAGGCACGTGTGCCGTCTTGAAAAATTTGATTAAGGCCTTAGCATGATCCTCAAAGCAGAGTAGGAGAGCCAACATGGAGATTTTGGAAGGGGTTTTCCCTAGCTGCTCCACAACATCATAGTCGCTCTTTTTGATTATCTTTAAGATTTCTTCCATCTCTTTTTGGGTGGTTTTGGGGATTACCACAGTCTGAGCCTTCGTCCTGACAGGTGCTTCTAGTATCCCCTTACCATTGGTAGCAACATCAAAAGGTCCAGCTTCGGGAGCATCAAGTTCTTCAATTACCGAGCTTTGCTCAGATGGCTTAACAGGCATAGAAACTCTCGAGGGCCCGAAGACTGCTCGTGGAGGAGCAATCTCCGGAGAGAATATCCTTCCGCTGCGAGTTATCTTGCTCGTTCCCGCAATATTCCCTATATCAGGGGTTTCATCATCAGAATCCTCTTGGACTGATTCAATCTGCTTGATACCATGGTAGAAGATTTCTCCCTCGTAGTTCAATTGTATCGTCTTGTTAGATTTATACGGGACAGGCCCCGACATGGTGATTTTCAACGACACAAACTTAGGATCAGGCGTGATCTTAATAGGCCTTTTGCAGGTCTTAGAAATATCGTCGAAGATGGTTATTATGGCAATGTCTTTGTTTGTAGTATCAAAGGTAGCAGGAGTAACATGAGTGATAGTATTAACATGAGTCTTTTGAAAGAGGATCTCTTGGGTATCCATCAGGTGTTGGATGCCTGATTTTAACAGTGGGCAGTCAGCTTGCAAGTTTGAACAAAAGTAGCAGTCTTTTCCACAGCCTGGGAATATCCCGGCTCTCATCAAATTACTTTAATCACCGATAACAGAGTCAAAAGGTCAGCAACATTGGTAACATGAAGGTCTTCCAGAATGGCATGGACATCATGACCGTGCTTGGGCATTGGGGCAGAAATCAAATTCGGCTTTTCGGGCGCATCGAATTCTACCTCCTTGGCGTCTATCAAGTCTTGTATCTTGTTCTTAAGAGCCCAACAGTTGTTGGTATCATGCCCTACACTGTCAGAGTGGTATGCATATTTCGCATTGGAGTGATAATAAGGAGAAGAGGTATTAGGGTTTTTCGGCGCTTCTTTCAAATTGGTAAGATTCAGCTTTAACAGATGAGGGAGGACTTGAGCCGGTGTCATGTTAATTTGGGTGAATTGCCGTTGTGGCCTTTCTACCCTTTGCTGATTAGATCTTGGTTGATTACTGCGAGGTTGATCGGTTGAAGAGTTTTGGATCATCACAGCCCCCACCGTTGGTCGGTGCTCTGTTCTCCCTTGGTTTCTCTGGGTATGAATAGCAGAAACTTCCTTATTAGCTGGGAAGGCCTTCTTAATAGTAGTGGAAGTGGAGGCATCTTTCTGAATTTTACCATTTTTAATACCAGCCTCAACCCTTTCATCGGTCAGAATTAATTCGGTGAACCCTGCAGATGAGCTCCCGATCAAGTGATTGAAGAATGGACCAGACAGAGTCCCTAAAAACATGTCAACCAACTCTCTATCCGACAATAGTGGTTGCACCCTTCCAGTCAGATCCCGCAACTTCTGGGCATACTCCTTAAATCCCTCATTAGAGGCCATACCCATACTCTGTAGTTGAGTACGAGTAGGCGCTAAATCTGCATTGTATTGGTATTGTTGGTAGAAAGCAACAGCTAAATCTTCCCAGTTATGAACATCCAATCTCTCAAGTTGATAGAACCAGTCCAACTGTGTGCCTGACAAACTATCTTGGAAAAAATGGACCCAAAGATCCTTATCAGAGAAGTGAGGTTGGATCTTTCTAACATAGGACCTCAGGTGCATCTTTGGACAGGACAAACCGTCATACTTAGCAAAGGTAGGTACTTTGAACTTGGGAGGAATGACGATCCCAGCGACCAACCCTAGTTCTTCGAAATCTAAACCAGTAACCCTTTGCAACTCCATGGATGCCAACCGATCCTCAAGATTTTTATACTTATCATCCGCCAGAGGATATTGCTGCTCTGAGTAATCTTCGTCCTCTTCCTCTTCTTCTTCTTCAACTTCAGATTCAGAAGGCATCGCAACACCTTTTCCTTTACCAACCCCTTCGTCAGACGTCGAGGGGAATTCCAAAGCTCTTCTAGCCTGATGCTCAAATCTCCTTCCCATAGTGGCTACCCCAACTCTTTTCTTTTTCTTCCTTTCTGGTTCCTTCTCTTTCTCCAACAGTTCTTTGAGATCCTCTTGACCCTTTGCTAAGGTCATAAGGAGTTGTTGGAATTGCGAATTTTGTGCTTGCAGATCCTTAACCGTCTGCTCCAAATCCATCTTGCTGAAATAAACAGGAGAAAGATAAGGAAACCTGGTGTGGAGACCTATTTATGCATATGATGAATGATATGTTATTCATGTAATGCATTCAAGGGTTCAGAAATTCAAGTTTGTTGCAAACAAAAAGAACACACGTCATATTAAGAAGAAATTTGTTAGTACATAAATGCCCCATGGGCAAAATATTACAAAATTCTTAATGTAAAAAGACATTGCGCATCCTCTTTGGTGCGATGTAAGTGTTGAGAGTTTCCTCCTCATGAAGTCGGCGGGTAAGCTCCAAAACCTTCTTCTCACTAGAATAGAAGCTGGCTTCAAAAGTATTCCGTTCTTCTTTGAGTTGGATCCAACTCTTTTGCAATTCTTCCAATGATGTTAGCATGTCAGGATGTAGGAGGGTGTATGGAACGTCTCCTTCCATAACAGGCTCTTTGATCACGGGGAGAATGTGAGGGTATGGTATCATAAGACTCTGGGTGCGGGTTCGTACCCACTTGAGGTAAGGCTCAAGGGGGATGGAATTCTTGTGCCCCAGTTTCTTACTATCAACTTTGTTGGGCATCCTCCAAGCTATAATAAACCTTTGTCGAAGTCCTTGCGCATCATTGTCGAAGTCAAAAACCAAGTCAGGAATCAACATATCATGAGGGCCATCTCTTCGGGCATACCCAAATTGCCTCAAGGCTAAACAGGGATTGTAGGTAATGCCTCCCCTAATGCCAAGTAGTGGGACATTAGGGAATTCCCCATAACGATCAATGATGATGACATTTTCTCTGGACCGAGAATACCAATGAACATCAGAATGTGTGAGGGTCATCAACCGTTGTGACCACCTTAAACCCTGCTCATCCTTCAAAACTGTTTGGGGAAGGTGAGAAATAAACCACCTTGCTAGAAGAGGAGTACAGCACATGAGAACACCTCTTTTCCTCATTGTTTGTGTGTAAAATGAGTGTAGGATGTCCCCAAGCAATGTAGGCACAGGATTCTGAGATATGAAAATATTGACAGCATTCACATCTATAAGCTGGTCAGGGTTTGGGAACAAGACCAACCCATATATGAGGAGTTCCACATTCTCTTCAAAAGCTTGTAGATCTAGAGAATTCCAGAAGTCTTGTGCCTTCTCAAACAGAAACTTTTCCAAGAAACCCTAGACACCACTTCTGGATTCCCAATGACCCTTGATATCAGATGGTTGCAAGTGTAATGCTTGAGCAACATCTTCAGGCTTTGGTTCTTTTTCCGTACCGTTGTAGGGTAGTTGATGAAGAATAGGAATTCTCAGGAGTTGAGAAAATTCCTCCAAAGTAGGTACTAGTTGATAATCAGGGAATGTAAAACAGTGGTGTAGGGGGTCAAAGAACTGGAAGAGAACTTTCACCATGTCTTCTTCAATGTTGGAGTTGACCAAGTTGAGAAGTCTACCATGTCTTTCACTGAAGAGAGAATTCTTTGGGATCTTGGAGGTAAGCTCCTTGATTTGAGGAGGGATTCTCACAAGGTTGACTTAAATTGTTTTCCTGCGAAGAGATTCCATGACCTACAAAACAAGAACAAAGATGAAGATCCAAACCCTTGAAATGGTTAGTGGATGCGTATGATGCTTTATGATGTTCATGATGTATGTACAAGCACATGTACAAACAAGTCACACAAGATCCTAGTTTCAGGCTTGCATGAGGTTTCATAGGTAAGTACCCTCTTGAAGTTAGTTGGCTCAACCTGTCCTATAAATAGTAACCGGGTTCTAAGGAGCTCAATATCACCGGATTATTTTCTATGTTCATTATTTTGGTTTAGCCACTTAACTGCCGACCAAAATATTCCAAGAAAACAATCCTCAATGAGTGTAGCATCGAGTATCTACCAACTTCGGACTGCACCAAAGCCGATCATCTCACTACCCCTAAAAAGGCCAAGATGGTCAAGTAAGGTTCTAAGAGTTCATTAGTGCTTCATGACATCACTCAGCGGCCCCGTATTCTCTTTGATTGACTCAAAGGCTACCGGTACTCACAAATATGTCGCACTAATATAGCTATTGCTTCAACCATTTCGGTATATCCCGCACAGTTTCCACAACATATTGCTATTTACCTATGAATGTTTCCCAAATCCGGATAGAGGATTTCAAGCCCAAACAAGAGAACCAAATGTAAAGCAATCAGAGAAAACAAGATAAGCATGCAAAGGTGACCTAAACCCTAAGGTTACTCCACTTTTAGAATACATCCCCAACAGAGTCGCCAGTTCTGTGATACGGTGGGAGAACTGACTTGGGATTTTGCGTTTTGTGTTCGCAAATGTTTCAGTTTAGCAAGAGTCGCCACCGACTTTTTATTTTATCCTAAGGAAAGGTTAAAAAGCACAGGAAAGACCTTTGAGATGTTTTCTTTGGTTCGGGGAGTAGATTATGAAAAGGGAAGGTGCAAGCACCCTTTTCATCCATGGTTATCCATGGGCTCTTAGTTACTTGTTTAGATCACTTGCTTGGCTTTTCCAATTGTTTGAAATGGTGCTTTGTGTGTGGTTTTGAAAGATGTTTTGAAAAGAGGCCATCATTGTGGCAACCTTTGTAATGATTCTTGTTCGAATGTATACAAAGGTGTTTTTGTCTTTTGAAGAGGTTTCAATGTTTTTGAAAGTTTGTTTTGAAATTGGGTTGTGAGGTGTGTTTGAAAATAGCAAGGATGTTTTTGCAAGCTTTTGATCAAGTAACTAAGAGTTGTCTACCCTATTTTACTCAAAGATCTTTCCTAATGTTTTTAACCCTTTTGACAGTGTTGCTTCACCATTGCATTTGGTGAACAACCTTGTGTTAGGATGTTAAACGGGACAGGCGCAGGTCATCGTATAGACCATGATAGCAATTGTGTTAGGTGTCTTTGGCAATTTTCTTGAGGGACTTGATCATTTTTGTTTAGGCAACCAAGATAGCGTCATCGAGGGACTATGATCTTTTTGTTTTGTTTTTGTTTTGCCAAAGTACTCAACATGCATACCATGGCCCATTTTTGAAGGCAACAAGTGGATTGTAACCCTAGGGGTGCAAGTGTGTATTGTGTTTCATTTTCATGCATTTTTGTCTTTGATTAGGTCAAACTATTTGTTGATTTTGATTTTTGCATACAAACCCTAATTCTCTAATCATGGCATATTTGAAAGCGTAAAATGCGAGAATTTAAAGTTCTAAGCTATTACAACATGATTATGGGGATGGGGGTACAAATTTGAATGGGGGGTATTTGACAAGAAATATAAACCCTAATTTACTATTACATCCAAATTGAACCTCAAATGCATAAATATTTAAATGTACAATATTTAAATAAACAAGATAAATAAATATCAAATAAAATGTATTATGCAAAATAAGAATTTTCATTTGTTTATGTATGTAAAAGTATTTTTAATGTAAAAAGTGTCAAGAAATAAATATAAAAAAAGATTAATTTAATTGTTTAGGGGTAAACCCTAATTTCTTTAGGAAAATAAATATTATATATTATTTATATACAAGAAATATATTAATATGTACAAAAATAAAATATATTGAAAAAAAGTGTTTTTTAGTATAAATAATAATAAAAATAAAAATGTAATATTTTTGTATTTTTTATTCTAAGTATTTAATAAAATAAAAGTATATATGTATATATATATATATATATATATATATATATATATATATATATATATATATATATATATATATATATATATATATATATATATATATATATATATATATATATATATATATATATATATATATATATATATATATATATATATATATATATATATATATATATATATATATATATATATATATATATATATATATATATATATATATATATATATATATTAAATATATTAAATATGTATAATATAAAATAAAATATGTACAAAAATAAATTATATTTTAAATAATATTTTCAGTGTGAATAAAAATAAGAAATAAAAATAAAAGTATAATTTACATTATTTTCAAGTTTTAAATAAATTATAAAAGTATTTAAAGGCCTTTAATTGTTAGAAAAATCAAAATAAAATGCCAAATAAATGTAAACAATTATGAAAATATTTTTTAAGCATTTTTTTATGTTTGGAAATAAAATAATAAAGTCAGAAAAGAAAACAAAAATTCAAAAATGCAAAAATATAAGAAATTGGGCCAGGGGGTGTGAAACTGAAAAAAATGGGTGTTAGAAGCAAAACTGGCCAGGCCCAGCCCAAGCCAACTTCATCTTCTTCCTCTCGACAGAAACGCGCGCGCGCCTGGTTCAAAATGGATTTCCTGCATACGAGCTCCATTGCAAAAACACATAACACAAAACTTGTAGAGAATTTCAATACGATTCCAACCATATAAAGCATTAATCTTAACTCTCAAAGACCAGAGAGAATTTCTCTGGCCCTAAAATCTGACCTAGTTTTTTCAGCATATTCATGGATGAAATTCTCCTAGCACACTTAATATAAATGAAAGCTGAGCATATGTATCGCTTCCTAGCAATGAACACTACATTTTTTATTCACAAACCTAAAGATAAATGTTCCTAAATAGAGAGATAGAAAGTGATGAAAAACCTGTTTCAGTTGGATTCGTGTAGGACAATGCAGAGCTTCTCAACAAGTTTTGAGGTGTCTGGTAGCTTGCCTGAACTCCACTTGATCTTTTCCAATAGCTAGCTTGCCTTGAATGTCCCTAAATCAGCCTCTAGAACTCAACCTGCACAAGCTTGAAATGAAAATGGTGAACACTGTAAATGGAGTTACAGTTGACAATATAGGTTTGGGATAGCTTGAGTGAGTTAAATGGAAGGTGTTCGAAGCAAAAAGGAGCAAAACGCACGAGCCAAATGAGCTATGGCACTCAAGTTGCAGCACCTGCCCTGTTTTGCCAAAGAAGTGTGATTTCTGTCTATGGGAGGTTTTGAGGCTCAAGCATTTGTGTATCTTGCTCAAAGGGTTGTGTGAAAGTTGTTTGTAATGTTTGTTTTAGCTAGCATGGACTGGTTTTCAAGTTTGGGAGGATTTTGCAAGTTTTCTTCTTTGTGAAGCAAGAATGTGTAGGTTGGTATCACATGCCTGTACCAGCCATATAACATGTTGCATACAATCCTCTTGATACTTGTAATTTGTGGATTTGATTTTGCTTCTCAGATCTTGGCCCCATGCTTCAAAGATCATGTTTTGACATAAAGCATACCTTTTCCAAAATAGAAATGTACCTTTTTCTAATTAAGGCTTAGTTTTGTGTGCAATGTCCAAATGGCCAAGATAATGCATTAGCTCAGTGGATTTGCATTCAATTAAGGAGTGTAAAATGGTTTAGAGGCCTGCAAACTAGTACAAAGCATGCTGGTTTGAAAATGCCACATGAGTGAACATGTATTGGCCATGGATACAAAGTGAGTTTTTGCCAACTTCAAGCATTAGATTCTCCCTAACCACAAATGTGTTTGAGGAGTTCTTGGACAATTTGGAAAGATTGCAATAAGCACTATAATCCATATTTGAAATGCAACTTGAGACTCCAAGTGGAACTATGTGAAAAATGGCCAAGAAGATGGGTCAAAATCCTACCTAAACTAGGGAAAATTTTCTCTAAGTTAAAAGTTTTAGGGACCCTTGTTCCAAAAATCATAACTTCAGATCCAAGCTTCTTTTGATAAAACTTTGTGAATCAAAGTTGTAGACTTTGTGGAGGACTACAACTTTCATGTTGTAAGTTTTGTTTGAATCCATTTGAATCTTGTAGACTTTGATCAATTTCAAACCCTAATTTGCAATTTTGGGTTTCTTGGGGAACAAGTTTCATAATTTGACACCTCTTGATGAAAAATGACCCTTGGCACTTGATTTTGACCAAAAAGTCAAAGTTTGACTTTTTAGTGTACAGTCAAATTTTGATCAGTTGACTGAAAAATTCATCTGTCAATCCCATGCATTTGAGATCTTTTGAACTTGTTGAATAGGTCATGATGATTTCATTGAGTCCTTGAGTCCATGGTTGAGCTTGATTTGCCATTGGCTAGGTCAAACAGTCAAAAATTGCCTTTGTATAGTCAAAACCCTAAAAATGACCATTTTGCCCTTTTGGTGATCTGATCAAATTTCTTGTGGAGTTGTGGTCTAAACATGATCAGATGGTTCATATGAGTTCATAATGTTGATGTGATTCAACATTCATGAGGTTTGACTGTAAATTGGCCATAGTTGACTTTTCCCCCAATACAGCTGATTTCTAGGTCAACTGTCCAATTGACTGGGCAAAAATTTGATCCAAGGCTTGAAACTTGGTATGGACCAACTTAAGAGTCCAACATGAAGTATGAAAGTCACTTTTGGCATTGTAGGTCAAAATATCCCTGTGCAAACTCAAACCCTAATTTAGGTCAACAATGCAAGGAGGTGTTTTGAGCAGAGCAAACCCTAACTTGATCTTGAGTTCCAAGAGCCTTGTGATGAGATATGTTGATGAAATGAGAGGGAAAATTTTGGGGTACAACAAATAGTAACCGGGTTCTAAGGAGCTCAATATCACTGGACTGTTTCCTTGGTCATTGTTTCAGCTCAAGCCTCTTTAATGGCGACCGAAATATCCAAATAAACCAATCCCCAATGAGTGTAGTATCGAGTATCTACCAACTTCGGACTGCACCAAAGACGATCATCTCACTACATCCTAAAGGCCAAGTTGGTCAAGTAAAGGGTTCTAGAAGTTCATTAGTGCTTCATGACATCACTCAGCGGCCCCGTATTCTCTTTGATTAACTCAAAGGCTACCGGTACCCACAAATATGTCACACTAACATAGCTATTGCTTAGACCATGTCGGTATACCCCGCACAGTTTCAACAATATATTGCTATTTACCTATAATGTTTCCCAAATCCGGGTGGAGGATTCAAACCCAAACAAAGAACCATAATGTAAAGCAAACAAGTCAAACAATGTAAGCAAATAAATGTGATCTAAACCTTAAGGTAACCCCACTTCTATAATGTTCCCCAGCAGAGTCGCCAGTTCTGTGATACGGTGGGAGAACGGACTTGAGGGTTTTGCGTTTTATCGCAACTGTTGCGGTTAGCAAGAGTCGCCGCCGACTTTTTCTTTTATCCAAAAGGAAAGGTGAAAAAAGCACAGGAAAGACCTTTGAGATGTTTTCTTGAGTTCGTGGGGTAGATTATGAAAAGGGAAGGTATTAACACCCTCTTCATCCATGGTTTTCCACGGGTTCTTAGTTACTTGCTTAGATCACTTGCTTTTTTTTGTTTGAAATTGTGCTTTGTGTGGTATTGAAAGTATTTTGTAAAAGAGGCCATTCGTTTAGGCAATATTTGTAATGATTCTCGTTCGTAAGAATGTATACAAAGATGTTTGTCTTTTTGAAAATGTTTTTAATGATTGTAAAATGCTTTGAAATGTGTGTGTTTGTTTTGAAAATAGCAAGGATAGTTGTTTGAAATGGAGCAAGTAACTAGAAGAAATCTACCTACTCAAATATCTTTCTTATGTATTTTCTATTCCTTTGACATTATTATCTTACCATTGATTTGGTAAGCAACCCTATCTTTGGATGTAAACGGGATGGGCGTGGGTCATCGTATAACCATGATTAGCAATGTTTGCAAAGCATCTTAGCATTTTGAGGGACCAAGATCATTTTGTAAGGCAACTTTTTGAATAGCGTCATCGAGGGACTATGATCTTTATGTTTGTTTTGTTTTGCCAAGATATTTCGCATGCATAACATGGCCATTTTTGTTTTAGGCAACCAAGTGGAGAAACCCTAAGGATGCTTGTGTGCAAGTGTATAATTTTCATGCTTTTATTTTGTCTTGTATTTAGGGTTTTCTATTTTTCTTTGTTTTGATCTTGTCATACAAACCCTAATTACTAATCATGGCATATAAAACGATAAATTGCGTGATGTAAATGTTTCTAAGCTATTACAACAATTTATGGGAGGGGGGAATACAAATTTGAATGGGGATTTGCAAAAATATAAACCTAAATAAATATTTACAATCAAATCGAATTTGTACAAGTATTAGAATAATAATACAATATTCAAGAATGCCATGCAATGTACATGTAAGAAAAGATTTTTTTGTTATTTATGTAAAAGAGATTTTGATCTAAACCTAAAAATGTAAGGAAACGAAATTAATTTTTTAGAAGGGGTCTTAACCCTAATATCTATTTTTTAAAAGAAAATAAAGTTCTTATATGTATTATTTTATGTATTTTTTGTATTAAAATAATAAATATTATTGTATAAAAATATAAAATTTTATATATGCAAAAATAAATATTCATAAGTATGAAATGAAAAATAACTTAAACTAAATATGTTTTAACTATATTTTACAAATTTATTAAGAAAATATATGATATCTATTAAAATAAAATATATTTTTATGTGAAATAAATAAACTAAACTAAAATAAAATGCAATATTATGAAATTTACATTTTTTTTAGGATTTTTATATATCAAAGAAAAGATTTAATATATATTAAAAATGAAAATAAAATAAAAATATAAAAAGTTGGCAAGGGGGTGATGTAGCATAGCTGGTAGTAAGGTGTTAGTAAAAAAAGCTAGGCCCAAGACTGAGCCCAAACCTGCAAAAAAATGGCAAAAGCTGGAAAAAGGAAAAATATAGAAAACAAAAGTAGCGCCCAGGTTCGAACCCAGGACATGGGTCTCACCAGTGCGCTACTTTTCCACTGGGGTGGCTATACATCCATTGTCTTAAGAAAAGCAAAAATAATATAACACAAAGCAAGTCCTTGTCATATACTTCATCTTCTTCCTCAAGCTTGGCCAGACATCCTGTAACTCTCTCATACTTCCATGAAAATGAAAACTCATAACATGAAAGTTATAGTATTTGAACTCACGATTCCAACCATATAAGTTATGTGAACTATCAATCAAAGATCAAAGAGAATTTTAACAGCCCTAAATTTTAACCTAATATTTTCAGAAATTTCAAGTTCCAAATTCTTTCAACTCAAGTAAAATCAATGCAAGATAAAGATATGTACAGTTTTGTTGTGATGAGGACTACATTTTTTATTCACAAATCGTGGCCTATGGTTGCCTGTATAAGGAGATAGAGTTTGAGATTTTACCTTCTTCAGTTGGAATCGTGGATGGAACTGGAGTGAGTTTGATGGAGGCCTGATGCTTGCTTGAGCTTCCTTGAACTTCCCTGAATGTATTCCAACCCTTGCCTTGCTCTGAAAGTACCTGAAACTCCTTGGCCAAGTCAAACTGCAAGCTTTGAGAGCAACAATGGAAGATGGTGGAAAAGTGGTTACAGAACAGGGATGAAGGTCTGGATTGGCTAGGTATCAAGTATGTAAGATATTTTGATGATCAAGAATGGAAACGCACGAGCCAAATGAGAGATTGGTGTGCTTATGCCAAAACTGCAAGTTTGGACAGATTTTTGGTGTTTTTCTGCTTGGGAGTATTTCATGCCTTTTTTATCTGTGTCTTGTGTTGCATAATGTTTGTATATTAGTATAAGATCAGTTTCCTATCCTCCCTTCAACAGATGTGCCAATTCTAGCATTTTGGCCACCTTTCTTGCTTTTGAAGTAAAGTGAAGGGACAATGCTTGCCATGCTTGTCCTTGCTCTCTTAGGGTTGGTATCAGCTTGCACAATTTAATTTAGACCCGCGAGACTTGTGTGTACAATGGAGACAGGTGCAATGCTTAAGAATTGGAAAGTGGCAAAAGTTGTGCTTTTCCAAAATGGCAATGGTCACTTTATGCCATTTATGGAATTGCAACTTGGATAATGGTTCTAAGGCATGGATCAAAGCTTTGTCAACTGAGGAAGCATTAAATTAAGGAGTGAGGAACAAGTTTGGGACCTGTAAAGCATGTATTAGGCAACATAGGTATTGATTGCAACTTTGTTCTTCATGAAAGGGCTTGGACAAAAAGTGAGAAAATGCCAAATTCATCTCTTCGATTCTCCCTACTCAAAAATGATCTTGAGGAGTTCTTGGACATTTTGGAAAGCTTGGAATGTGCTATATAATTCATCTTTGAAATGTATTTTGAGATACCTCTTGGAACTAGGTTAAAAATTTCCATGAAGTTGGGTCCAAAACCTGCCTAAATTAGGGCAAAATCTCACTAAGTTATTTAGTTCATGACCATGTATTCATAAATTTATATCTTGAGATCCAAGCATATTTAGGGAAAAGAGTGTGAAGAAAAGTTGTAGATTTCATGGAGGTCTAAAACTTTGATGTTGGGAACTTTCTTTGAATCATTATGCATCATGGTGAAAAAGTGGCCTAAAGTTGAGAAAAAATAAGAAATTTTCTATACTTAGAAAATTTTCTAAGTTAAGAAAAATTTCAAATTCAAACCCTAACCTTCAAACTTGGATTTCTTGATGAACAAGCTTTATATTTTGACATGTTTTGATGAATTATGACCTTTGGTACTTGATTTTGACCAAAAAGTTAAAGTTTGACTTTTCAGTGTACAGTTGACTTTTGATTAGTTGACTGCAAATCTCATCTGTCAATCCAATGAAATTGCAATGTTTTGAACCATTACATTAGGTAAAGATGGTGTAATTAAATCCTTGAAATCATGCTTTAACTCAATTGGTCATTTGCTAGGTTAAAAATCAGAAATTGCCCTTCTTCAGCCAAAACCCTAATTTTGACCATTTTGCCCTTTTGGTGATTTGACCAAGTTTCTTGAGGAATTGTGATCCAAACTTGACCAAATGACACATGTAAGTCTAAAATGTTGATTTTGATCAAAAATTATGAAGTTTGACTGTAAATTGGCCATGGTTTACTTTTTCCCCAATACAGTTGATTTTTAGGTCAATTGTCCAATTGACTGATCAAAAATATGGTCCAAGGCTTGAAACTTGTCATGAGTGATCTTAGGGGTCCATAATGATGTTTGAAAGTCATATGAAGCATTGATAATCCAAAAATCCTTGTGCAAACTCAAACCCTAATTTTGGGTTATCAGTGCAAGATAAGATGTCCTGAGCTGACCAAACCCTAATCCAGTCTTGAGTCAAAGAGATCTTGTGAGAAAAGTTTTGATAAATGAGAGGGAAAATTTTTGGGTACAACACTTGCCTATAAATTGAACTACATTTGCAACTGTGAAAGGGTCGAAAATTTGAGAAAATAAAAGCCTTGAACCCCTGCCAAAATTCCAAGAGTTCCAAAAACTGTAAACACAACATACAAAAACTGTTAACTTTTGATTCCTTGCATTCAAACTTCATTTGTCCTCAAGTGCTTCTTGACTGAAGCCATCCACGCAGTTGCTGATTCACATATTAGAAGTTATCCTAACTTCTGTGTTCATACTTCTATACACTCTCCATCCACCTCTGCCTCAAAGAAATCAGAATATCACCCCTCTGCTGTTCCAGAAGTTGAAAACTTCCAGCCTACTGAGTACGTGAAGAAGCTGCTTAGAACATCATCATAGTTGAGGTTAACTACGATTCACAGAATCTCTTCTAGTTGCAAGGTAAGCTTCTGCTGACTCTCACCACATTACTTAAGCATTACCAGATTTGCATGTTCAAAAATACAATGTAGATATCATCTTTCTGCTGTTGTACATATTCTGAGATCTCATGCATCTGCCTGCCTAAGTAGGGAATAAACCAGTTCAGAACTTCTTGAAGAAATTAGAACTCAGAATTAGGATTAGCAAATTCATACTTGCCTCTGATTTATAGTTCTGATATTTCTTGTTTCTGAAACACTATGACACCTGCTATAACTGTCATAAGCACATCTTCTATTTTGTTGAGAAATGACCAAGTTGCAGATGTTCTGACTAGCATGGAAAGGGAGACCAAGTTATGCTAGTGGTATCAGAACTTATGAAATTTACTTTGTTGCCGGTGGTACCAGAACTTTTGAAAACTACCTCGTTCCCAATGGACCCAGAACTTCTGAATTCACCCATTTTTTAACTAACAGGATATCTGTTTTGCAGCAGGCCAGAGTCAGAACTTCTGACCTCCTTTAGTCAGCAATACGCTAATTCTATTTTTCTTTTTCTCACTATTTTTGCTATTACTTTCTTTTTCATTAATCAAAAAGATACCAAAAACATTTTATTTTTATTTTTTGCATGCTTTATTTTATTTCTTAAAACAAAAGATCAAAAATATTTGCTTAAATTAAAATAAGTCCAGTTTACATATTTTGTACATTCTTATCCATTCGATATGGTTGTAATAATAATTTAGGATTTAATTTTATTTGCAATCCCCATTCGTAAATATGTACCCCCATCCCCCAAATATTGTAATAGCGTAGGACTTTACATTTCTGCAATTTATTGGTTTCGAATATAAATGCTAGTAATTAGGGTGTGTATGGCAAGATAAAATCAACAAATAGATCACCCTAATCAAGACTAAAATGCATGTAATCAAACACACTTTCACACTAGCACCCTTAAGGTTAACTCCACTTGTTGCCTAAAAGTGGTCATGTTACGCATGCAGGGTGTCTTAGCAAAACCAATCGAAATACAAGATCATAGTCCCTCGATGACGCTATTAAAAGTTGCCTTACAAATGATCTTGGTCCCTAAAAGAAAAATGCTAAGATACCTTGCAACATTGCTTTCTATGACTATACAAAACGTCCCAACGTCCGTCCCTTCATATCCAACGATGGGGCTTCTTACCAAATCAATGGTAAGATAGCCACATCTAAAGGAGGAGGAAAAGCACATCTAAGATCTTTTGAGTAGGTAGGTTCGCTCTCAGTTGCTCGCTTGCTCACAACAAAAACATTTTATACACCAACAATCTCACTTTGAAACATTTTCAAAAGACAACACTTTTTTACGCGTTCTTATAGAAATGAGAGCCATTACAAAGGAAACCCTTTTCAAAATCACTTTCAAAAACACCTCACAAACACCTCTTTGAACTGTTTTCGAAACAAACACTTTGTATGCGTTCTTATAGAAACGAGAATGATTACAAAGTTACATTTTCAAAATAATTTCAAAACCCACACCACAAAGCACAATTTCAAACAAAAGCAAGTGATCTAGCAAACAACTAAGAGCCCATGGAAAACCATGGATGAAAAGGGTGCTAATACCTTCCCTTTTCATAATCTACCCCCCAAACTCAAGAAAACATCTCTAAAGGTCTTTCTTGTGCTTTTTCACCTTTCCTTTTGGATAAAAGAAAATTCAGTGGCGACTCTTGCTAAACCGCAACATTTGCAAACACAAACACAAAACAACCAAGTCAGTTCTCCCACCGTATCACAGAACTGGCGACTCTGCTGGGGACTACTTAAAAGTGGGGTTACCTTAGGGTTAGATCACATTTACTTTCCTTCATTTGTTTGAATTGCTTGCTTTACATTATTTGTTCCTTGTTTGGGTTTGTTTTGATCCTCTACCCGGATCTGGGGCACCTTTTTAGGTAAGTAGCAATAGATTGTGGAAACTGTACGGAGTAGACCGATATGGTTGAAAGAATGGCTACGTTAGTGTGACGCATTTGTGAGTACCGGTATCACTCGTGGTGAATCAAGGAGAATACGGGGCCGCTGAGTGGCGTCATGAAGCACTAATTGACTTTAGAACCCTAATTGAACAACTTGGCCATTAGGACGTAGTGAGATAACCGGTTTCGGTGTAGGGTTGAAAATTGGTTGATACTCGATGCTACACTCATTGAGACCGGACTTTTGGGATATCTCGGCCGCAAGAAAAGATTGATTGAGCTAAGACAATTACTAAAAGAAAGGTCAGTGATATTGAGATCCCTTAGAACCCGATTACTATTAACTAGGACATGTTGAGCCAACTAAACTTCAAGAGGGTACTTACCTACAAACTCCATACAAGCCTAAACCTAAGGACTTGTCTGCTTTGTGTGAATATGATTATTTGTATATAAAATTTGCTTACTTTGCATACTTTGTACATTACATCATAACATCATACCATAGAATTTTCAATAGCCGTTTCAAGGATCTCGAGGGTCTTTGATGCAGAGTCACGTTGAACCGGACGTCTAACAAGAGACAGGGGGATTTATTTTCCTCTAACCAAATGCCGTCAAAGATCAAGTACAATAACTTGAGTCAAGGTCTATGACCCACTCGACATGGCGAGCTTAATTCTCATGGAAGCACATCCACCGATACAGAGTTCTCCAATCAAAATTGTTGATGAAAGTTCAACTTCTAACATTTTCTTGTGTTTACCTTGCAAGATCCTTGAAAACATGCATCCACATATCATGCATCATATCATGACAGGTTTCTCCAACACAGGTTTCCTTATCTTCCTACTGTTTATTTCAGCAGAGATGGCCCTAGAACAGACCATCAAGAGCATTCAGATTCAAAACGCTCAACTTCAAGAGATGTTATTGAACCTGTCCAAGGGGCAAGAAGAGGTGAAAGCTCTCCTCACAAGGGGCATGGTCATAGGGAATCCGGAGGGCACCAAGGATGATCAGTTGGAAAGGTTACAAACTGAGATAACCATATTGAGGGTCCAAATGATGGGACAGCTAGTGGGCCAGATGGCTCTTATCCAAAATCTGGCTCAAGGACAAGAAGAGCTGAAAGTTCTTGTCAACCAACTTCGTCAAGACGGTTGCAATCGTATGGGGCGAACAATCAGGATTGGAAGTCAAGTCACTGCTCAGCCTCCCATGAGACAAGAAGCCGGAAGACCTCCCCAATTTTCTAATACCTCACGGGTCCAACAACAACCTCACCAACAACAACAGAGCAATCAGCGTAAGCAGAATACAACTGAAAGACACTTTACCGAAATCAACATGGCATTGTCTCAAGCACTGCAACACATGTTGGAGGCCAAGCTGGTTACGTTAAAAGACCCCCCTTAGAATCCTAACACAGCCTCCCCAAGGTACAATCCAAATGCAAGATGTGCGTACCACTCCAACAGTCTTGGACATGACACCAATAGCTTTTGGACATTGAGAAATAAAATTCAAGACCTGATCGACGAGGGAGCATTAGAGTTCACACAAGATGGCCATACTGAGTTCTTATGTCATCCTTCAAAGGATCACCACCTAAAGTGACAAGTTCAGACAAAGAGGCTTCTGTTCATTTGAATTTTCAGTTGTAATTTCTTTTGCTTGTTCAAACACTTATCTATTAATGTCAAACTTTGTTTCATTAATGCATTGCATATGTTTGTCTTGATTTGATCCACTATTTTTCATTATATTTAAACTATACTTTTTACTCACTTTATGAAATTCAACTCTTGCTAAAAGTTACAAGCCTTTAGAGGGAGGATGACGAAAACAATGCCATAATCTCATACATTATGCTTTTGGACAGACCTTGCTGACGATGTACATGCATTATTTCAAATCCTAAACACTGGAGTTATAAGGAAGATAATCCCTAGTCAACCCCTTTGAGCCAAAGAAGTAGAAGTTTTTCTTTTTCACAAAATTGAAACCTTTAATCAAAACCTGGGGCAGGGTAGTCTCTCAGTTAATTCAAATGCGCGTTTAAATCACAAACTCTCATCTCGTAATTACAACGAATGACATCAAAAAAGAACATTCCTCTGGAATCAAAAGACAGTGATGGTTCCCTACCAAATAAGTAGTCATTATCTCTCAAAAAAGAAAATCCCACTAAGTCAAAACCTACGAAGGAGACTTAAATAAAACTGGGGCATCCCGCTGACTGTAATCTCAAAACAAGAACAATCAGGCAAAAATTAGGGATAACAAATCAAGTAAAAAGAGGTCACTATAAATCCTCAACAACATGAAAAAAATATTGCAAAAATAATTGCCTTCCAACAAACTTAACTTGTTTGAACCATCACTAAGATGTCATTCCAGACTCAATTGGAATTCAAACGCACAATTAACTGAGCTTAGGACCTAAGAACGTCACGAAGAACAGGTGGGTACAAATAAACTTTGAGTCTTTATCCTTTGTTTCTTAAACCGTGAACCAAGCCACGTTACAACCCTTTAAAAGTCCTAATTGAAGCATGGGTTAGTTCGAAAGCATACTGTTACAAAAGGTATCCTGACTCCTGTAAGGCTTTACTCAAAATCCCGAGTTGAATTTTTCTTACAAAATTTCCTTACTTGCCAAAACGCATTTTCAAAAATTTCAAGACAAACATAAACTTTGCATTACTTGATCACTGTTTGCATATGGCTATTTGTTTAACAGCGGAGAAACTCACACAACGAATATCCAGTGAACGAAAGCTCTCTCAGTGAAAAAAATCAAGTAGGATGACACTCCCATTGACAAATCTCCTATCAACAAGGGGACATGACATGTCACTATCCAGCACACCTGGGGCAGTACAGTCAAGATTCCAAGAAATATCTCAAGAAGTACAGAATAAGCAGGGGCAGGTCTCCATCTCCGTCACTTGGGACATTGAACGTCAATCGCAGCAAAGGGTTACGTACAATCAAACATTTTTGGCAATACCACAAACATTTTCTGCTAGGGGCAATGACAAGTCTCCCCAAAGTCCTTCTCATAGGATAATTCCCCAGTTGAGACAACCTCAAGAATCCTCGAGGACTTTCCCCAATGAAGTCATCACCTCTCTAGCAGACCATAAACAAGGTTTATTTCCCCAATAAACGGTAGGAATCCCCAGCTTGAGGTGGCCTCTCCGACTACTACAAATCAAAGGACCGCAACTCCTCTTCCCCAATAGACTACTCTACAATCCCCATCAAGTTATTGTGAAACCTGGACGGCCAGATATCAGTTCAACTTCTACTCCTCAGTAGAGCAACGGACAACCGAGACTCCATAACTCTTTTCCCAAGTTGGAATCAACATTCTCCAACAGAGTTTTCAATATTCCCCAATAGAATTCTCCTCAAACAACAAAACAGGAATCCCCGGTGGAAATATTCTAAGCAAAGTTTAAAGACACACCAACTCTTCAACCGCAGTCTAGGATTTAACGACTCACCAGCATTTGTCAAGGATTTATTTTCCCAGACAAAGATACACTTAAATAAACATTTCACATTTCATACATCCTATTTACATACATGATAAGTGCATACGACACAATCTCATTTATTTTTGAGAACATCATGACATCATGCATTTCATACATCATGACATTGCATACAGCTAACTTTTACCTTTTTCAGGAAAAGGTCAATCAACAGATGGCTACCATCAACCTTTTCAAGTTCCAGATTAATACTTGTAACAAGCCAGGAAAACTATCTGTGGACGACAGATTGTAGATTAATACCTGTAACAAGCCAAGAAAACTATCTACATGAAGAGATTGAAGATTAACACCTGTAACAAGCCAGGAAAACTATCTTTCTTTCTCAGGTCAGAGATTAATACCTGAAACTAGACAGGACAAACTATCTCATCGACCAACCTTTTCAAGTTCCAGATTAATACCTGTAACAAGCCAGGAAAACTATCTATGGACGACTGATTGTAGATTGATACCTGTAACAAGCCAGGAAAACTATCTACATGAAGAGATTGAAGATTAACATCTGTAACAAGCCAGGAAAACTATCTTTCTTTCTCAGGTCAAAGATTAATACCTGAAACCAGACAAGACAACTATCTACTTGACCAGCTCAGGCAACCCTACACAGGTTCCTTCTCAGGAAATTCTAGATGAAGTTTTACACGGACTCATCATCAGGCAACCCTACACAGGTTCCTCCTTTCCAAGATGCATTTTTACACTGACTCATCATGAAGCAACCCTACATAGGTTCCTTCTCAGGAAATTCCAGATGAAGTTTTACACGAACTCATCATCAGGAAACCCTACACAGGTTCCTCCTATTTCCAAGATGAAGTTTTACACAGACTCATCATGAAGCAACCCTACACAAGTTCCTTCTCAGGAAATTTCAGATGCAGTTTTACACGGACTCATCATGAAGCAACCCTACACAGGTTCCTTCTCAGGAAATTCCAGATGAAGTTTTACACAGACTCATCAACAGGGAACCCTACACAAGTTCCTCTCTTCCAAGATGCAGTTTTACACTGACTCATCATGAAGCAACCCTACACAAGTTCCTTCTCAGGAAATTTCAGATGAAGTTTTATACGGACTCATCATCAGGAAACCCTACACAGGTTCCTCCTATTTCCAAGATGAAGTTTTACACGGACTCATCATCAAGCAACCCTACACAAGTTCCTCCTTTCTAAGATGCAGTTTTACACGGACTCATCATGAAGCAACCCTACACAGGTTCTTTCTCAGGAAATTTCAGATGCAGTTTTACACAGACTCATCATGAAGCAACCCTACACAGGTTCCTTCTCAGGAAATTCCAGATGAAGTTTTACACAGACTCATCATCAGGCAACCCTACACAGGTTCCTCCTTTCCAAGATGTAGTTTTACACGGACTTATCATGAAGAAACCCTACACAGGTTCCTTCTCAGGAAATTTCAGATGAAGTTTTACACGGACTCATCATCAGGAAACCCTACACAGGTTTCTCCTATTTCCAAGATGAAGTTTTACACAGACTCATCATCAGGCAACCCTACACAGGTTCCTCCTTTCCAAGATGCAGTTTTACACGGACTCATCATGAAGCAACCTACACAGGTTCCTTCTCAGGAAATTTCAGATGCAGTTTTACACGGACTCATCATGAAGCAACACTACACAGGTTCCTTCTCAGGAAATTCCAGATGAAGTTTTACACGGACTCATCATCAGGAAACCCTACACAGGTTCCTCCTTTCCAAGATGTAGTTTTACACGGACTCATCATGAAGCAACCCTACACCGGTTCCTTCTCAGGAAATTTCAGATGAAGTTTTACACAGACTCATCATCAGGCAACCCTACATCGGTTCCTTCTCTTTCCAGAATGAAGTTTTACACGGACTCATCATCATGAAACCATACACCGGTTCCTTCTCTTTCCAGAATGAAGTTTTACACGGACTCATCATCAGGCAACCCTACACCGGTTCCCTCTCTTCCCAAGATGCAGTTTTACACTGACTCATCATCAAACAACCCAACCTTCCGATACAGTTCAGATGTGCTACAGACACGGACGCCATGCTGATAATCATTCAGTTCCAGCTAACAGATACAGTTCAACAATCATTTCTGGATGGCATCTTTAAGCCCATCTCCAACAACTATCCATTATCCTTCCAAATGGCATCTGTAAGCCCATTCCCGACATCACCAATCAGTATTACTTCATGCGAGTGCAAATTTCTTGGCACTCTAATGTTCAATCATCTTCCGCCTTCAGATCACGAAGGTCAGATCAACCAATCTACATCCCCAGGCTTAAGAAGATTGAACAGGGGCAACTGTTGTACCCCAAAATTTGCCCTCCCATTTCTCAAAGGATCATCCTGGACTCTCAGGTGTGTTTCTATCAAATTCCAAGTCTTGAATTACAACTTTTCAAGAAAATCATCCATAAGGGCAAAATGGTCAAAAGCACACTAAAAAAGTCAAACTTTGACTTTTAAATCAAAATCAAGTTCCAAGAATCATATTTCATTAAGGCATGAAATTGGTTCATTAAAAATCAGAAGTCAGAAGTTACTTTGAAAAAAATCAAATTTTCTAAACATTTAGAAAATTTTCTAAGTGTCTAGAGAATATGATACTTCAGAACTTCTGAGCCAGGCTCTATGCAAGTGCAGTCAGAAGTTACAAACACGGTTCAGAACATGACGCTTCAATCAGAACGTGCAGAAGCGATGCTCTTTGGTTAGAACATGATGCTTCAGTCAGAACATGATTCTTCAGCATATAGAGGCTATGTTCAACGCTCCGGTCAGAACATGCCCCTTCAGCATTTGGAGGTTACGTTTCTGATCTTCTGACCAGATTATCACCATAACATTCAGCAAATTCTGGATACTCTCAAGGCAGAGTTCGGTCAGAACTTCTGGGCAGGTTTTCACAAAGGATCAGTCAGAGTTTTCCAGGGTAATTCAAAGAGGGTTACAAGGCGTGTTGCAAGCTTCCTAGAAAGTCTGAGAGCTCCTTCAGAACATGCTGGAGCCAGAAGATACAAAGATCAGAAGTTAGATGTTCACTATAAATGATGTTGAAGCTAAACTTCTAACCCATAATCAAACAATGAGGCAGAGTTTCACATGGCAGGATTTCTGATTTGATAAATCTCATCATTATTTAATGCTCATTTAATGCTCACAACCACTTTTGAGTCTTTATCCAAAGGATTTCCCCACGTGTGGTATAAAAGTACCTTTGCTGTCCTTGAAAAGCAGATTTTATACAAAGTATATGCTGGGCCCATGCTTCGCTTTTGCTTTTGAGGGTACTTTTCCTTGATTCATGCTTACAACATTTGCAACTATGAAAGGGTCAAAAATTTGAGAAAAGAAAAGCCTTGAACCCCTGCCAAAATTCCAAGAGTTCCAAAAACTGTAAACACAACATACAAAAACTGTTAACTTTTGATTCCTTGCATTCAAACTTCATTTGTCCTCAAGTGTTTCTTGGCTGAAGCCATCCACGCAGTTACTGATTCACATATTAGAAGTTATCCTAACTTCTGCGTTCATACTACTATACACTCTTCATCCACCTCCGCCTCAAAGAAATCAGAATATCACCCCTCTGCTGTTCCAGAAGTTGAAAACTTCCAGCCTGTTGAGTACGTGAAGAAGTTGCTCAGAACTTCATCAGAGTTGAGGTTAACTCCGGTTCACAGAATCTCTTCCAGTTGCAAGGTAAGCTTCTGCTGACTCTCACCATATTACTTAAGCATTACCAGATTTGCATGTTCAAAAATATAATGTAGATATCATGTTTCCGCTGTTGTACATATTCTGAGATCTCATGCATCTGCCTGCCTAAGTAGGGAATAAATCTGTTCTGAACTTCTTGAAGAAATTAGAACTCAGAATTAGGATTAGCAAATTCATACTTGCCTCTGATTTATAGTTCTGATATTTCTTGTTTTTGAAACACTATGACACCTGCTATAACTGTCATAAGCATATCTTCTGTTTTGTTGATAAATGACCAAGTTGCAGATGTTCTGACTAGCATGGAGAGGGAGACCAAGTTCTGCCAGTGGTATCAGAACTTCTGTAATTTACTTTGTTGCCGGAGCTACCAGAACTTCTGAAAACTACCTTGTTCCCAGTGGACCCAGAACTTCTTATGACTTCACCCATTTTTTCACTAACAGGATATCTGTTTTGCAGCAGGCCAGAGTCAGAACTTCTGACCTCCTTTAGTCAGCAATACGCTGATTCTATTTTTATTTTTCTCACTATTTTTGCTATTACTTTCTTTTTCATTAATCAAAAAGACACCAAAAACATTTTTTTTATATTTTTTGCATGCTTTATTTTATTTCTTAAAACAAAAGATCAAAAATATTTTCTTAAAATAAAATAAGTCCAGTTTACATCTTTTGTACATTCTTATCGATTCGATATTGTTGTAATAATAATTTAGGATTTAATTTTATTTGCAATCCCCATTCGTAAATATGTACCCCCATCCCCCAAGTATTGTAATAGCGTATGACTTTACATTTCTGCAATTTATCGCTTTCGAATATAAATGCTAGTAATTAGGGTGTGTATGGAAAGATAAAATCAACAAATAGATCACCCTAATCAAGACTAAAATGCATGTAATCAAACACACTTGCACACTAGCACCCTTAAGGTTAACTCCACTTGTTGCCTAAAAGTGGTCATGTTACGCATGCGGGGTGTCTTAGCAAAACCAATCAAAATACAAGATCATAGTCCCTTGATGATGCTATTCAAAGTTTCCTTACAAATGATCTTGGTCCCCAAAAGAAAAATGCTAAGATACCTTGCAACATTGCTTTCTATGACTATACAAAACGTCCCAACGTCCGTCCCTTCACATCCAACGATGGGGCTTCTTACCAAATCAATGGTAAGATAGCCACATCTAAAGGAGTAGGAAAATCACATCTAAGATCTTTTGAGTAGGTAGATTCGCTCTCAGTTGCTCGCTTGCTCACAACAAAAACATTTTATACACCAACACTCTCACTTTGAAACATTTTCAAAAGACAACACTTTGTACGTGTTCTTATAGAAACGAGAGCCATTACAAAGGAAACCCTTTTCAAAATCACTTTCAAAAACACCTCACAAACACCTCTTTGAACTGTTTTTGAAACAAACACTTTGTATGCGTTCTTATAGAAACGATAATCATTACAAAGTTACATTTTCAAAATACTTTCAAAACCCACACCACAAAGCACAATTTCAAATAAAAGCAAGTGATCTAGCAAACAACTAAGAGCCCATGGAAAACCATGGATGAAAAGGGTGCTAATACCTTCCCTTTTCATAATCTACCCCCCGAACTCAAGAAAACATCTCTAAAGGTCTTTCCTGTGCTTTTTCACCTTTCCTTTTGGATAAAATAAAAGTCGGTGGCGACTCTTGCTAAACCGCAACATTTGCAAATACAAACGCAAAACACCTAAGTCAGTTCTCCCACCGTATCACACCATGCCTCTGCATGGTGGGCCGACAATAAATGCAATTGAAGTGGTTACTGAATTTGGGGCAATCAGACAAGCAGAAACCCCAATAAACTTGTTAAAAGAATATATGTTTGAATGTAGATTCTTATTAGAGCATAATAAAGCCTTTAAAAGAACTCTGTAAAAGCTAGTGGACCAGGGGATAGTCCAATTCGGTCCATACCCTGAAGAAAAATATGTAGCCGTTATTGAAGGGAAGAAACCATTGGTAATCCCTTACCAAGGCCCGAATCTCAACAAGAAAACTATAGTGATCCCGTGGGAAGAATCAACGAAGACCACAAGGATAGCACCCAAGAAGGCTATCCTAATACCCACTATTCCAAAGGCCACAATGGTGATTAAGGGACCCTCACCTATCCATTATGAGAATAACAAAGAAGTGCCATGGAGTTATGACTCGGTCGTATACATTAATGGAGTGAAACAAGAAAGTGAACCCTCACCAATTCAGGGACCTGCAATTTCTAATATAGCAGGGACAGGGGGTATGACCCAAAGCGGTCGAATGTTTGGGGCTGAACCATCAAATAAGAAAGATGAGACTCCAACAAAGGAAAAAGGAAAAATAGTGGTTGATACAAGTCAAGCGACAGAACCTCAAAGCAAAAACTTTACTGATCAAGAGGCAGAAGAGTTTCTAAAAATAATCAAATGAAATGATTACAGAGTGGTGGATCAGCTTCACCAAAATACATCGAAAATCTCCATACTCTCACTACTCATCAACTCTGAAGCGCACCGAGACTCCTTGATGAAGGTACTAAGTGCAGCTCACATTGCAGAAGAAATTTCGGTGAATCAATTTGACAATGTCGTAGAAAACCTAACATCTGGATCATACCTAGGTTTCAACAACAATGAATTACCGCCACAGGGACGAGCTCATAACAAGGCACTCCATATTACTATGCAAATAGGCACTACCCATTTATCCAGGGTTCTCACTGATACCGGTTCTGCCCTCAATGTGTTGCCAAAGTCTAGTATGATAAAATTAACAATAGATGACATTGTGATGAGGCCAAGTTCTACAATAGTGAAAGCATTTGACGGTTCTCGAAGCTCGGTGTTAGGAGAGGTGGATCTTCCAGTTAAAATTGGGCCGCATATATTCAATATCCCTTTCCAGATCATGGATATAGAACCAGCATACACTTGCTTACTGGGGAGACCTTGGATCCATGCAGCAGGGCCGATCACCTCAACCCTCCATCAAAAATTGAAGTTCCTAGTGGAAGGGAAATTAATGATAATTGATGGCGAGGAATATATCTTCGTAAGCCACATTGAATCATACAAATATATCAGTGTCGATAAAGACTGTATAGCTACCCTGTTCCAAGCCTTGGAAATTGCTTCAATGGTGACTTTAACAGTCGAGAAGGGTAATAAGCCTAAGGTGACGTCATGGAGAGATCTGCAAGCAACCATGGGATATGATGCCTCAAAAGGCTGGGGAAAGCTCCCAGAAATCCCTAAGAAGAAGAATCGCTTTGGATTGGGATATGAATCATCGAAAGCTACTCCAAAAGGCAAAGCACACTTCCCTCCGATTCAAGAGACCTTTGTCAACAAGGGAGCAAAGCACGGCGTACATGTGGCGATGATATCCAACAAAGTTCACACCAAAAAGGCAACAAACTTTATCAGGGAGTGCGCTCCAGGAGAAGAACTCAAAAGATGGACTGCCGTGGAGATTCCCGAGATCTTTTTCTTTCCTAAGTAATTTTTCTTGTTTTTGAAAGAACCTATGTCAAGCCCTAGGCATAGGGGTTGCTTGTAAGGGTTCCCCATTTTGTTTCAGACAATATTTACAATCAATAAAAGTTATATTTTGTTTTCAATCAAAATCCTTGTCTTTCTCTTGCATTTATTCCTTAAAAATTAAAAATGGCAATACTTTCTCTGCATATGCATTTTCAAAAACTCATATACTAAAATCTGCACCAAAACATGATAAATGTGTAGATCCATGCCCAAAACCACCGATAATGTTACTGTTGTGACCCGATACAATTTTGAGGCTCCTATAAACCAAGCCGGAGAGGAAGATGATAAGGATCTGGAACTCTCTGAGAAAATGAAGAGGGAAATAGAACGAAAGGCTGACAACATACAACCGTACCAAGAGGCTATGGAAACCATTAATTTGGGCACAAAGGAAGATCCCAAAGAAATCAAGCTAGGGGAAAGGTTAGAGCAGAGCATCAAGGAAGGGTTGATCAAACTACTACAAGAGTACATGGACATATTCGCTTGGTCCTACAGAGACATGCCAGGGTTAGATACGGACATCATGGTGCACAGACTACCTCTCAAAGAAGGGTGTTCTCCAATTAGGTAAAAACTCAGGAGAACTCGTCCAGATATGTCTAGCAAAATCAGAGAAAAGATTCTTAAACAATTTGACGCAGGGTTCTTAGCAGTGGTAGACTATCCATCCTGGATAGCTAACATTGTGCCAGTATCCAAGAAAGACGGCAAGGTACGCATGTGTGTGGGTTATCGAGATCTAAACAAACCAAGCCCCAAGGACGATTTCCCGTTACCCCACATAGATATTCTGGTGGATAACACGGCTCAAGACTCAGTATTCTCATTCGTGGATGGCTTCTCGGGCTATAATCAAATCAAAATGGCGTCCGAAGACATGGAAAAGACTACCTTCATGACACCGTGGGGAACTTTCTGCTACAAAGTAATGCCATTCGGTCTCAAGAATGCAGGGGCAACCTATCAAAGGGCAATGGTCACATTATTCCATGATATGATCCACAAAGAGGTTAAAGTGTACGTAGATGATATGATCGCCAAATCCCATACGGAGGAGGAACACATCGTACATTTACAAAAGTTATTCGAACGGCTATGCAAGTTCAGACTGAGGTTAAATCTGAACAAGTGTACATTTGGCGTTAGATCAAGCAAATTGTTAGGTTTCATTGTAAGCCAGCGGGGTATCAAAGTGGACCCCGACAAAGTAAAAGCTATACAAGGGATGCCAGCACCGAGGACAGAAAAGGAAGTGCGTGGTTTCTTAGGGAGATTGAATTACATCTCAAGGTTCATATCACATCTAACAGCTACATGCGAGCCAATATTCAAGTTATATGAAAAGATCAGACGGTAGTATGGAACGATGATTGTCAAACAGCCTTCGAGACGATAAAACAGTATCTGCAAGAGCCACCAATCTTAATGCCGCCAGTCTCCTGAAGACCACTCATCATGTATGTGACAGTGCTCGAAGGATCAATGGGTTGTGTTTTGGGACAGCAGGACGAAATAGGCAGAAAGGAGCATGTGATTTATTACCTCAGCAAGAAATTCACTGACTGCGAAACCAGGTACTCACTCCTCGATAAAACTTGTTGTGCATTGACTTGGGCTGCCAAGAGGTTGAGGCAATATATGTTAATCCACACTACATGGATAATAGCAAGAATGGATCCTCTAAAGAACGTGTTTGAAAAGCCAGCTCTTACTGGGAGAATTGCACGATGGCAGATGCTACTATCAGAATACAACATCCAATATGTCATTCTGAAGGCCATCAAGGGTAGTATACTGGCTGATCATCTGGGTCACCAACCGCTGCCAGAATACCAGCCTATGAAGTTTGACTTTCCAGACGAAGACGTCATGGTTATTGTCGACTATGAAATACTAGGACCCGACGAAGGACCCGAGCCAGGGGCATGTTGGACACACACGTTCGATGAGGCTTCAAATGCACTAGGGCACGACATAGGGGCAGTTTTTAATTCTCCAAAGAACTATCACAAGCCGTATACCGCAAGATTGTGTTTCGACTGCACCAACAACATTGCCGAGTACGAAGCTTGCATACTAGGACTGGAAGCTGCCATTGATCTGAGAATAAAGCACCTCGAAGTATTTGGGGACTTTGCATTAGTCATATATCAGGTTAATGGCGAATGGGATACAAAACACCCAAAACTGATTCCATATTGGGATCATGTTTTAAAATTGGCCGAGGAGTTCACCGAGATCACTTTCAGCCACATCCCGCGAGAAGAAAATCAAATGGCAGACGATGTGGCAACTCTATCAGCTACGTTCAAGGTAACCTGGCTGAATCATAAACCACACATCATAATTAGAAATTTCGAAGAGCCCGCACACTGTCTTGCTATTGAAGAAGGACCGGAAAACAAGCCTTGGTTCTACGACATCAAGAAGTACCTAGAAAAGCAGGAATATCTAGAAAATTCCTTTATCATTGACAAGTGAACCCTGCGAAGGTTAGCTTCAAAATTCTTTCTGAGTAATGGGGTGCTATACAAAAGAAACTACGACATTGTACTACTCAGGTGTGTGGAGAAGCAAGAAGCGGATATGCTTATGAGAGAAATCCATGAGGGTACTTTCAGGACTCATACAAATGGGCATGCCATGGCTAGAAAGATTCTGCGAGCAGGGTATTATTGGTTAACAATAGAAGCCGACTGTTATCACTACACGAAGACGTGTCATAAATTCCAGATCTACGCCGATAAGATAAATGTGCCACCAACTCCTCTGAACGTCATGGGCTCCCCTTGGCCATTCTCAACATGGGGAATTAATATGATTGGCATGATCGAGCCAAAAGCATCCAACGGACACTATTTTATACTGGTATCCATCGACTACTTTACCAAATGGGTAGATGCGGCATCCTACGCCAACATGAAAAGTCAAGTGGTTACACGCTTCATCAAGCAGAATATCATATGCAGATACGGTGTCCCAAGTCGGATAATTACAGATAACAGGTCCAATTTAAACAACAAAATGATGAAGGAACTGTGTGATGACTTCAAAATCGAGCATCATAATTCCTCACCATACAGGCCAAAGATGAATGGGGCCATCGAAGCAGCCAACAAAAATATCAAGAAAATCATCCAGAAGATGGTGAAGACGTACAAAGATTAGCACAAAATGCTTCCCTTCGCTCTACATGGCTATCTCACTTTGATACGCATATCAACAGGTGCAACTCCTTTCTCACTGGTATATGGGATGGAGGCAGTACTTCCAGTTGAAATCGAGATACCGTCACTTTGGGTTCTAATGGAAACAAAGCTGGAAAAAGCAGAATGGGTGCAGACACGACTCTATCAGCTCAACCTTATTGAAGAAAAACGATTGATAGCTCTGTGCCACAGTCAGCTACATCAGAAGCGGATGAAGAGAGCCTTCGATAAGAAAGTTTGCCCTCGAATATTCAAAGAAGGGGATATAGTGCTCAAGAAGATTGTGCTAACTCACCTCGATTCACGTGGTAAATGGACACCCAACTATGAAGGTCCATACGTAGTCAAAACATCATTCTCCAGAGGTGGTCTTATCCTCACAAAAATGGATGGGGAAGAACTACCGCATTCGGCAAATTCATGCAGTCAAAAAATACTCTGTATAAGAAGCTCGCTAAGCTCGAACCCTAAACGGGAGACTTAGGAAAAAAGGAGCGTCCCGGTGGATCGAAAACCCTAAAGGGCGATCCAGGTAAAAATTAGGGGCATATAAAAAAATTATCCGGTGGATTGAAAACCCGGAAGGGCGATCCAGGCAAAAATAGGGATCAGTCAAAAAGAAATAAAGAACAAAAAGACTACGATCTAAGAACTACGACTATGAACCACAAAGGGAGAGATAGATCAGAATCATACAACTCAGAAGTAAAGGAGATAAGGGCTATTAAAAGGTTATGGGGAAACATCAGTAGCAATTATCATTTTTCATTGCCATTTACAGTTTTAAAAATTTCTGTAATTACCTCTTTCTAGGAGTTTCATCTTGTATCCTCGCATATGCAGAGGAATATCAATAAAATATCTGCTTTCTTTGCATCTTTCAAATTGCGTTTTACTTTTCTCTGACTTGTTTACAAAATACTATGATTATTACTTGTGAATATTGTCTTGAAACCATTTCGGGGATTAACAAATAAAAGCTTTTGATAAAACATCGAAAAATAATTTTGGTTAGAAAAATATCAAAAGAAAATCCACATCTACGTCCACGCCCATGTATACGCTTACAACATAAAAGTCTACATGTATGCCAATACCTGCGTCCACGTCTGCACTCGCGCTTACAATACAAAATAAATCAATGTTCAAAATCTTACTAACACCTTTTCACCACATTCAAATCAACTTTAACAAAGCTACGACAACACAACATGCAACGCCGAGGGATTTATAACCCTGAGCCAATGGTTTAAAGGAGAGAATGCTGGAAACAATCTACATGACATTTCAAGGCGCACATACAAAACATACACGCATTTTGCATACGTCTTCATACATACATTTTGTATATCTAAAGCATACATACACTATATATGCATCTAAACATTCAAATGCGCGTGCATACGCTTGTATCGCACAACACATAAGCAATCTAACCCTTGATTAAATCATCTAAGGGTCAATCATACAAACACTTCTCCTACGATTCAACCCGTCACCTAAGTCTCCATGTAGTAATGAGTTCCTAACAAAGTAGTCCATTATCTGAGTCTCCATGCAGTAATGAATGAAACTCCGTACATTACCTCTAAGCCTTAATGTACTTTCCAAAACTCACTACGTTTCCTCTAAGCCTCAACGTATTCACAAATCTCCGTGCATTGCCCCTAAGCCTCAATGTACTCTCATAGATCACTACGTTGCCTCTAAGCCTCAACGTATTCACAAATCTCCGTACATTGCCTCTAAGCCTCAATATACTCTCTCAACTCACTACGTTTCCTATAAGCGTCAACGTATCCGCAAAATCCCGTACATTGCCTCTAAGCGTCAATGTACTCTCACCGCTTACTACGTTGCCTCTAAGCCTCAACGTATTCGCAAATCTCCATACATTGCCTCTAAGCCTTAATGTATTCTCTCAACTCACTAAGTTGCCTCTAAGCCTTAATGTATCCGCAAAATTTCGTACATTTCCTTTAAGCCTCAATGTACCCTCACAACTCACTACGTTGCCTCTAAGCCTCAACGTATCAGCAAATCTCCGTACATTGCCTCTAAGCCTCAATGTACTCTCCCAGCTCACTATGTTGCCTCTAAGCCTCAACGTATTCGAAAATCTCCGTACATTGCCTCTAAGCCTCAATGTACTCTCTCAGCTTACTAAGTTGCCTCTAAGCCTCAACGTATCTGAAATTTTTTGTACATTGCCTCTAAGCCTTAATGTACTCTCACCACTCACTACGTTGCCTCTAAGCCTCAACGTATTTGCAAATCTCCGTACATTGCCTCTAAGCCTCAATGTACTGTCACCGCTCACTACATTGCCTCTAAGCCTTAATGTACTCTCTCAGCTCACTACGTTGCCTCTAAGCCTCAACGTATTCACAAATCTCCGTACATTGCCTCTAAGCTTCAATGTACTCTCATAGCTCACTATGTTGCCTCTAAGCCTCAACGTATTGCAAATCTCTGTACATTTCCTCTAAGCCTCAATGTACTCTCTCAGCTCACTACGTTGCCTCTAAGCCTCAACGTATTTGCAAATCTCCGTACATTGCCTCTAAGCCTCAATATACTCTTTCAGCTCAGTATGTCGCCTATAAGCCTCAACGTATTCGCAAATCTCTGTATATTACCTCTAAGCCTCAATGTACTCTCTCAACTCACTATGTTTCCTATAAGCCTCAACGTATTCGCAAAAACTCGGTACATTGTTTCTGAACCTCAACGTACTTTCCTCATCCAACCCACTACTTCAAACCCTGGTGAGTGATATATCATCGGCTTCGCTTATTTTCTCAAGGCTCATGAGGGTGTGCTATATCAGCATAATCTTATGAGTGGATCAGACAAAATTAAATGAGAAGTTCTGACTGCAAACGAAGAAGTGCTAGGCTGTGTGGATCAAGCACTGACCCAACAGAACTTCTGAAACAAATCCTAGAGGTTCTTATTTACAGAAACAAACGCAAAAGTTGTGCAGATCAGAGCCAGAATCACGCACAAACTAGTACTGGTACAGAACTGGAATATCAGATCTTCTAGCAGAGTCAAATTGTAAGCAAGGGCAGAATCAAATTATCTTCCACAGCCCAAGTTCAGTGTTTTAGAGGCTAAGCAACCCAAGCCCAAATCTGTTGGACGTGCACTGTATCAATTTCAATCAAATCTTCCACAGAGTATCAATTCCAATCAAATATTTTTAATTATATCCTCAATCTTTGCTCTACCCATAGTCCAAGCCCAAAAATTGAACATTATAAATAGAGGAGCAAATTAGCAAACAAAGGGGAGAGAAAAAAAGGAGAAAATAATACGAGGAGAGAGACGAATTTGCAGAGAAAAGCCATACGGTAACGCTTGAAGAAAGAGCAAGGATAGTAGAATTTTTGGAAAAACCAGAAGAAGAACATGCAGAAGAGTAATTGAGGTTCCAATATCTGTAACCCTAGTTTCAATCACCGTCGCTCCACCTTTCGTCGGTGCTGTCACCAGAACCGGCAGAAGAAGAAGGAAAGGACAACAAAACATGCACCAGAACCATAAGCAAGAGCGCCAAAGGGGTAACAAATTTTAATTTGTTTCTTTACTGTTTTCATGCTGGGTTTAAGATGAATAGGGTCAGAAGAACATAGGCTGGGATGAAACTATAGAAAATGGATATGTAGATAGTTTTATAATCTGATTGCATATGTTCATGATAATTTCTTACAATCAGATGTAGTTCCAATTTTAGATGTTTTGACGGGGATTAACCCAGTTTTCATATTTTTCCTTTGTCCAGAATCAGCATTAGACTTATATACTTTCTGTCTGCCCTTTTCCAGAAATTCTATGTATTGGGCTTAGCCCAGAATTTGACGTCCCTATGTTTTGATTTTTTACTAACCAGTTAGTAGCGCCCCTTTCCAGAAGTTCCAGGTCAAAACCCAGCTAACTTCCCTGCGTCCCCTGCAGAACTTCTGTCCTCTTCAGAACTTCTACCCCTTTACCCAGGATTATTAGCTTTTAGCACCCCCTGTTTTCACTTAGTTACCAGCAACGCAACCCCCCGTTCATAAATTATTTTTACCTTTACTTTTCTATTTTTTGTAATTATTATACTATTACTATAATTATTAATTTTTATTGTGAATATTAATATTATTTATTATATCACTTAAATTATTTTTACATAAAAAATTGCATATTATTTTCTTATATTATTTGCATTAAATATTTTTTATATCATGCATTAATAAGATTTTTTTCCAATTAATATCTATAAAAAACACTCAACAAATCTCAAACTTTGTTTTCGCAATCAACTAATCTAAACAACTTTTTTTTTGCAAAAGGGTTTCAAGCGGATTTTAACTTACTGCGCATTTATCCAAAATCTCCGCAATCACTACTTCCGGCCAAAATGATAGGTGATTCAAAGTACATTTGCAACCCCTAAAAAACACCAAACTATACGAACTACGAATTGGGACTCTGATTCCTCATAAGAGGATACGTAGGCATACGATCAAAAATCGTAGCGAGTTCCCCTATAAAAATATTTAAACCCTTTCCCCTAATTAAAATTTAAAACCCTATTTTACCCGAACCTAAACCTAAAACCTAGTATCCTTGTGAACAAGGTAGATGAAATATGCCTAACACCTTTCTTTCGTCTAATGAAGTCCGAAACCTAGAATCTCTGTCTGCGAATTAGGGTTTCCTATTAGATGCCCTTCCCTATGATAAAACTTGATAGTGGCGACTCTTGATTTAAAAACCAGTCGCGATAGCATCATATCATAATCAGGTTTTTCGACAAAGGTTTTCTCATCTTTCTAATGTTTATTTCATTAAAAGATGGATCTCGAGCAAACTGTGAAGGACTTGCAAGCTCAAAACTCTCAGTTTCAAGAAACTCTGATAAACTTAGCAAAGAGGCAGCAAGAAATGATGACACTTCTTGTCACGAAGAAGAAGACAAAGAAGAAAGCTGTAACCAATATGAGGAAGAGATTCAAAGGCCCCGTCCGACAAGTTCAAGTTGAAGAAGACTCCTTCTCCGAGGATGAGAATCAAGAATAAGATTCTAGGAGTACCCGTGTTAGGGGCGGAAATAATCAAATCTCTGAAGACGAAGATTTTTTTGATGAGCGATATCCACTGGCCGACGAAAAGTATAAGCAACTAGAAGGCAAATTGAAAGCTGTAGAAATCCAAGTTGTGCCTGGCTTGGACTTTGGTGACTTGGGTTTGGTTCCCGGGGTAGTCATTACCCACAAATTCCAGATTCCCGCTTTTGCCAAGTACGATGGTGTCTCATGCCTGAAGCTTCACCTAAGGTCTTACGTATGCAAAATTCAGCCGCATACCACTTATAAGAAACTGTGGATGCAGTTTTTTCAAGAAAGTCTATCTGGGACGCAGTTGGAGTGGTTTTACCAATTGGAAGGGACTAACATCCATAAGTGGGAGGATTTGGCCACTAATTTTTACCGCCAATACCAATATAGCACTGATCTTGCGCCAACTAGGGTGCAATTGCAAGGAATGGCCATGGGTACCAATGAGGGCTTCAAAGAATCCACCCAAAAATTGAGAGACCTGGCTGGAAGGGTGCAACCACCTTTGACTGAAAGGGAGTTGGTATATATGTTTATGGGAACATTTACTGGACCATTTTTCAACTTGATGATTGGAAGTTCATCATCCGGATTCACTGAATTGATCTTGACTGGTGAGAGGGTTGAAAGCGGGATTAAAAGCGGGAAGATACCCATGGCCTCCACTTCAAATGATGTGAAAAAACCATTTATTGGTAAAAAAGATACTAATTCTATGTATGGGTCAAGAAGCCATGCTAAGAATGACTGTCATCATTCAGTAGGGACTGTGTTAATCTCCAATACAACTCCAACTCAACGACCGTGTAATACGGTGGCAGAACCGACTGTTATACTGGTTTTGCGTTTGTATTTGCAAATGTTGCGGTAAGCAAGAGTTTCCACTGACTTTTCTTTTATCCAACAAAGGAAAGGGTGAAAAGAACAGAAAAATACCTTTCAAGATTATTTCTGAGTAAGGGGGGTAGATTATGGAAAGGGAAGGTGTTAGCACCCTTTCCATTCGTAATTATCTACGGGCTCTTAGATGCTAGCTCATTTGAAAATACCTTGTGCTTTTGTATTTTAAAAAGTATTTTGAAAAGAAGCCTTAGTGAGGCGAATTTTGTAATGTTTCTTGTGTCGTGGAGAACATATACAAAGTGTCTTTAAAAATATTTCTTAGAAAAGAGTGTATGTGTGGAAAATTGTTTTATTTGAGCAAGCATCTAAGAACCATCTACCTAATCTAAATTATTTGTTCATTTCCTCTTTTCCTTTAGACAGTGCTATCCTACTATTAGTGAGTAGGTAGCCCTATCGTCGGATGTTTTGAGGGACAGTCGCAGGTCATTGTACATCCATAAAGGCAAATCGTATGGCACTTTAGCAATTTTATTGTAAGGAACTAGATCGTTTACCGAAGGCAGTATCAGAGGGTCATCGAGCTACTACGATATTTTTAACCGAGAGTCTTTGCTAAAGTGTCCCACGTTCGAGGGACATGACAATTATTCGAAGGCAACAAGTGGAGGTACCTTAGAGGTGCGTGTGTGCGAGTGTGTTGTGTTTCAGTTATTTATCTTTAAACATTTAGGTTTTTCTACCGTTTGTTTTCAGATCTTATCATGCACACTTATTAACATTCATCTAGCAATTAATATATGTACAGAAAATAAAAATGCGAGAATTTAAGCTACGCTATTACAAGGCTTTAGGGTGGGGGATTTACAAACAAAAAAACCGGGGAAAGAAAAGTAAAGGTCCTAATTAAAACTATTACATCCTTTATGCAGTTACATAATTCAAAAGAAAATGCGAATAAGATAAATTACTACGTGGAGAAGAGAAAGCTCTAAAAATATCTAAGTAACAGAAGAATGAAATATTTTTTCTTGTTTTTGGAGAAAAAATAAATAAAGTGATTAAAAAGAAAGTAAGATCTAATCATTTATAAATTATTTAAGAAAATTAAATTAGTGATAATAAAAAACATAATGTCTAATTGATTTAAATTAATTAAACTAAGATTAAATTTTTTTTTTTTGTGTTTTTATGATTTTTATGATTTTTTATGTTTGTAAAAAGAAAAAAAGGTTTAAAGAAAATTAAATAAATAAACAATAAAAAAATAAAAAAAGAAATGGGCCAGGCCCTTTAAAAAGTAGTTAGAGGGTGTGAAATAGTAAAAAATTCCCAGGCCCATTAGCAATAGGGCCCAGGCACCTGGAGATCCAGTGAGGGACGCTTCTTGGGGTTCATCATGCGGACGCGCCTTTGAGGCTTTGGATCTAGCCCGATGAAATATGGTGGTCAGGAACTGGATGTGCATGATGCGCACATTTGGTCCCACTTATACCTGATATATAGATTCATATAAACTCAAACAAATGTTAGCATGCCATGAAATATGATCAAAATCAGAGATTCAAAATTTTAAACTTTACCAAACCGGTGTTATCAAATGGGGGTGTTCGAAGTTGATGATGGACTGATCTTGGGCCTTGTAAAAAATTCCTGGGGATTTCAAGAGGATGTATCGAGACTTGGTTTCAATTAAGAGAGGTTGGAACTTTGAGATATGACTTGCACCAATTCTTTGATTTTTTTGGAGAGCTTTTGGAGAGCTTTTGAAGAGCTTTTTTTGGAGAGCTTTTGCATGTATAATTTCGTGTTCTTGGATTATTCTTTTGTTTTATATTTTTAGATGGATGAATTGGCGAGTAAACATGGCAAGAATCCACACATAATGATCCCCTTTCAAAGCAATATCAAACATATTAAAATACTTTCAAAATTGTGAAAAACTTACCCTTATGGAGATGCAACGAACCTGCTCTTTTTTCTCATGACTTGCACGAATTCTAAGGTCCAATATCAGCCCGAATCATCAGCCCATATGTCCATACTTTTTTTAATTATTTTATGCGATTTATTATTCTAAGGTCCAACAAAAATGCATTTTTTGCTCAAAGTTGACTTTTTTGCATTTTCACCAATTTGCCCAATTTGTACTGGTCATAACTTGCTCAATTTTTATCTTTTGGAGATGATCTTTGATTTTTTAGAAAGCTCAAGATGTCCCCTAAATTATCTACGTTGAAATTTTTTGCATTTTGAGAAATTATCTTGATTAAACTCGCCTTGACAAAAAAATGCATTTTTGTTGACTTTCAAAAAGACCTGTAATGTATTTGCTCATATCTTTCCAATGATGCATTTTTTGAACTTGAGGATAAAATGAAGGTTGTAGTGGATTAAATTTTCTTCATAATGAGATTTAGTTGGGGGAAAATGGATGAGGCATGTGAAAGTTATGCCTGGTCAAAATTCAGTTGACTTTCTCTAGGGAAACCCTAATTTAGCAATTTTGATTATTCAGGATTTAAGAGAATTCCTTGAGGAATCATGATCAACCCTTGATAAAATGATGGATATCACTTCAAAATCTTGCTGTTGACCAAAAACCTTGAAGTTTGACTTTATGTTGACCATAGTTGACTTTTTGACCAATATAGTTGATTTTCAAACATTTGAGCCATTGACTGAGCAACCTTGTGATGCAAGGCATGAAACTTGGCATGAGAATTCTTGATGACATCTTAGGAACCATGGAAATAACTTGAGGCCTTTGAAACCCAAACTTCTTTGTGAAAAATGAAACCCTAACTGGAGATCCATTGCTTAAGAGGAGAATTTGTCTGGTCAATTCTTGGTCAACCTTGAGCACTTGAGGACCTCTAGGAGTATGTCTTGAATAAAATGAGAGGGAAAATTTTGGGGTACAACAGCTGCCCCTGTTCAATCTTCTTAAATCTGAAGAGTTAGATTGGCCTGTCTGCCATTCATAATCTGAAGGTGGAAGATGATTGAACACTAGAGTGCCCAGAATTTTGCACTCCCCTGTGCATGAAGTGACATTATTGGTTGATGATATCAGGAATGGGCTTATAGATGCCATTTAGAGAAGATGACTGATATTCGTTAGAGATGTGCTTATAGATGCCATCCAAAGTATATGTTGACTCCAAATTGGAAAAAGTATCAGAATAAATCTATGGTTGATTTTATCTGAGCCAGAAGAGGTGTATGTATCTGACTTCATATGAGAAGTATACTAGAATGAGTTTGTGTCCGATTGTATCTAGAAAATATGTTGAGGAGCGTCAGAATGAATCTATGTCGTGATTGTATCTGGAGATGTATTGAGTATGAGTATAAAAATGAATCTATATCTTGATCGTATCTGAACTGAAAGACGTACTGAATGAGTATCAAAATGACATCCATATTTGGAGTGTATCTGAACTGTGTATAAAAGATGTACTTAATGAGTATCAGAATGGCATTCGTATCTAGAGCGTATCTGAACCGTGTCTGAAATATGTACTGAATGAGAATCAAAACGACATTCGTATTTGGAGTGTATCTGAAATGTATCTGGAATATGTACTAAATGAGTATCAGAGCAACATCTGTATTTGGAGCGTATATGAACCGTATTTAAAAGATATACTGAATGAGTATCAAAATGACATCCATATCTAGATCGTATCTGAATTGTATTTGAAAGATGTACTGAATGAGTATCAGAATGACATCCGTATCTGGAGCGTATCTGAACTGTATCTGAAAGATGTACTGAATGAGTATCAGAATGACATCTGTATTTGGAGCGTATCTGAACTGTATCTGAAAGATGATCTGGAATGAGTATTAGAATGACATCCGTATTTGGAGCGTATCTGAACTGTATCTGAAAGATGATCTAGAATGAGTATCAGAATGACATCCATATCTAGATCGTATCTGAACTGTATCTGAAAGATGTGCTGAATGAGTATCAGAATGACATTCGTATTTGGAGTGTATCTGAACTGTATCTGAAAGATGTACTAAATGAGTATCAGAATGAAATATGTATCTGGAGCGTATCTGAACCGTATCTGATAGATGTACTGAATGAGTATCAGAACGACATCCTTATTTGCAGCGTATCTGAACTGTATATGAAAGATGTACTGAATGAGTATCAGAATGACATCTATATCTGGATCGTATCTGAACTGTATCTGAAAGATGTACTGAATGAGTATCATAATGGAATTCGCATATGAAGTGTATATGAACTGTATCTGAAAGATGTACTGAATGAGTATCAGAATGACATCCGAAGATGTACTGAATGAGTATCAAAATGACATCCGTATTTGGAGCGTATCTGAACTGTATCTGAAAGATGTACTGAATGAGTATTAGAATGACATACGTATTTGGAGCGTATCTGAACTCTATCTGGAAGATGTACTGAATGAGTATTAGAGTGGTATTCGTATCTGGAGCGAATCTGAATCGTATCTGAAATATGATAAAATGTTGACAATCTCTATATGTTTGAGAACTAACCTGAAAAGACAGTTAGTTTTATGCAAAGGCATGATGTAGGTATTGTATTGCGTACTGATGCTCTCAAAATAAACGAGATTGTGCTATATGCATTTTGTATGCATATGCTATGTCGTTTGTATCTATGTATGAATGTGAAATGTTTTTGAGGTGAATTTGTAAACTCGAGCATCTTTGTTTGGGGAAAATAAATCCCTGATTGTTGTTGGGGATGAAGAGTATGTGTATATTCGATCTTCTAGGAATTGTTTCCACTGGGGATCCCTGCTTTCTTGTTCGAGGAAACTCCACTGGGGAATATTGATTTTTGCTCTTTGCTTGAGGAAACTCTGTTGGATCGTGTTAATTCTTACTTGGGGAGAAGAGTTTAAGAACATTGGATGTTCATTGTTCTTCTATGGAGTTTATACCCTGACCGGGAATGGAAGAGATGGATAACCTTTTGGCTCGCCTGGGGAGGATAAAGTTGACTGACATCTGGTCCAGTTTCCAGGTTTCATAGCAACTCTCCGGGGATAGTGACGACTTCACTGGAGAGAGGGATTTTCCAGTGATTTATGGTAGAAGCACACTCAAGCCCGGGAGTGTCAGAATAAATCTATGCCTTGATTGTATTTGTACTGTATCTAGAAGAGAAATATGGAATGAGTTCCAAAATTAATCCGTGTCTTGATTGTATCTCCATTTTATCTAGAAGATGATAAACTATTTTTGGAAATAAACCCTATTGATGGAGAAGTACTCTTGTTGAGGAAACACCCTTGTTAAGGAAATGATCTCTACTGGAGAGCAGAAGTCCGAAGGGGGTTTTACAACCATGGAGGAAAAAGCTCAGCTAGGGAAAATAAACTCGATGAACCATACTGATTAAAACTCCATAGGTTGGTGATATTTCCAGGAAGAAGATCATACTCCTTTATCCGACAGAGCGATTTTCCGGGGAAATTGCGGGGAATGTATGACTTTGTGAAGATTACTTTGTGGAGATAATCTCATGGAATTGGCTCTGTAGGGGTACGTGGAGACTTAAACATACCTCAACTTCTAGAGCCCTTGGTGAATGCTGATCAGGGCGATAAGTCTTCTCTTGAGAGACAAGTGACTAGATGACGGGACATAGTCGTACGCTTTAATCCCTAACTTTTGCCTGGACTGTCCTTTTAGATTTTCAGTCCACCGGGATACCCTTTTTTGTCCAAGCCGCCTTTTCAGGTTTTCGACTTGCCGAGTGTACAATTTTATTTATATATCCCTAATTTTTTCCCGAACTCTTTTGGTTCACCAGGATTCCCTTATTTTTGCCTAGGCCAGTCAACCTAACGGTTCTTTTTTCATGCGTAGTATTTTCTGACTGTGACCATGTTCACAGGGTGCGGAGAATTGTCACTGTCCATAGTAGTAAGTGTTGTAGAACTGCCATAAAAATGTTTGCTCGATCGTACGTGATCCTTTGCTAGAATTTGTGTTCAATTCCTCAAGTGATTCAGATGGATATTTTCCCCTAGCTATTCAACGCTTTTGAGAGATTCCTCGAATCTTGACTCGACTGCCCCCAGATCAGTAAGACACCATGTCATGCCCCTTGTGATTCAGATAGAGGTCTTCCCTTGGCTATTCGGCCCTTTTGAGAGATTCCTCGAATCTTGACTCGACTTTCCCCGGATCAGTTAGATACCATGTCACACCCCTTGATTATGAAAGGCCTGTTACTAGAAATGTCTTTCTAGCTGAGGTGATTCTTTCCATTGAGAGGACTTTCGTTCATTGAATTTCCATCGTGTGAATTTCTCTGATGTCGAACGATTAGTCATATGCAAACAATGGCATTTAAAAATGCAAAGCTTATGTCTGTCTTGAAGTTTCGAAAATGAATCTTTAGTAAAAAAAAACAGGATTTGTAAGAATATGAATTTAACTCAAGATTTATAATAAGCCTTATAGGAGTCAGGATACCATTTTGTAACAGTATGATTTTGAACTAACCCATGTTTCAGCTAGGACTTTTAAGGGTTGTAACGTGGCCTAGTTCCCTGTTTAAGAAACAAAGGATAAAGGTTCAAACTTTATTTGTACCCAACCCATTCTTCGTGATGTTCTTGAGTTCTATACTCAGTTAATTGTGCATTTAGATCCCAATTGAGTCTGGAATCTTTGCCCTGATATTCTAATGATGGTTCAGATACTGAAAGTTTATTTTGAGGAGGCAGACATTTTTTTTGTAACATTCTTTCCTTTTGTTGAGGATTTATAATGTTCTCTTTTTTTGATTTTATTATCCTTACCTTTTGCTTGAACTGTTTCCTTTGCGGTTACAGTCAGCGGGATGCCCCCGTTTTTTCTTAAGTCTCCTTCATAGGTTTTGACTTAGCGGGCTTTTCTTTTGAGAGATAATGACTGCCTATTTTAATGATTATGCGGGACCATCACCATCTTTTGTTTTGGAATGATACCTCCGACACAACTCGTCGTGTATGAAGGGAAAGCTTGCGATTGAATGCACTATTGTATTAACTGAGAAACTACCTGTTGTACCCCAAAATTTTCCCTCTCATTTCATCAACATTTTCTCACCACAAGACTCTTGGAACTCAAGATCAAGTTAGGGTTTGCTCTGCTCAAGACCCCTCCATGCACTGTTGACCCAAATTAGGGTTTGAGTTTGCACAAGGATGTTTTGACCTAAAAGTCCCAAAATGACTTTCATGCTTCATGTTGGACTTACAAGTTTATCCATACCAAGTTTCAAGCCTTGATTCCAATCTTTGCTCATTCAATTGGACAGTTGACCTAGAAATCAGCTATATTGGGGAAAAAGTCAACTGTGGCCAATTGACAGTCAAACCTCATGATTTTTGACCCCCATCAACATTATGAACTCATATGAATCATTAGGTCAAGTTTGGATCACAATTCCACAAGAAATTTGATCAGATCACCAAAAGGGCAAAATGGTCATTTTTAGGGTTTTGACTGCACAAAGGAAATTTTTGACTGTTTGACCTAACCAATGGCAAACCAAGCTCATATATGGACTCAAGGACTCAATGGAATTTTCTTGACCCATTCAACAAGTTTAAAAGATCTCAAATGCATAGGATTGACAGATGAATTTTTCAGTCAATTGATCAAATTTTGACTGTATACTGAAAAGTCAAACTTTGACTTTTTGGTCAAAATCAAGTGCCAAGATTCATTTTTCATCAAGACATGTCAAATTATGAAACTTGTTCATCAAGAAACCCAAAATTGCAAATTAGGGTTTAAAATGAAGAAATTTCATAACTTAGAATTTTTCTAAGTTATGAAATTTCCTTATTTTTTCCTAACTTTGTCCCATTTTTTCACCAAGATGCAAATGGATTCAAACAAAACTTGAAACATGAAAGTTGTATTCCATTGCAAAATCTACAACTTTTATACACAAACTTTTCTCAAAGGAAGCTTGTATCTCAAGTTATGATTTTCGGAACAAGGGTGCAAAACATTTTTAACTTAGAGAAATTTTGCCCTATTCTAGGCAGGATTTTTGTCCAACTTTTTGGCCATTTTTCACATGGTTCCACTTGGAGTTTCAAGATGCATTACAAAGATGGATTGTAGTACACATTCCAAGCTTTCCAAATTGTCCAAGAACTTCTCAAACACCCTTGTGGTTAGGGAGAATCGAATTTACAAAGTTGGCCAAAACTCACTTTTGTTCATGGCTAAGGCATGTTCATCACAACTTGCATTTTCAAATCAGCTTGTACAATGCTAGCTTGCAGGCCTCAAAACCAGTTTTACACACCTTAACTTAATGCCTAACCATTGTTTTAAGACATTATTTCACCCATTTGGACAATACATGTTAAATTAATCCTTAATTAGAAAAAGCAAACTTGCCATTTTAGAAAAGTGACACTTTATGTCAAGTTCCAAATCTTGGAGGCATGGGGCCAGATCTTGGGGCCAAATCAAATCCACAAATCCCAGTTATCAAGAGCCTAACTTGCAGCATACATGAGGGCATTGTACTGGCTTGTATCATAACTTACACTTTCTTGCTTATAGTTGAAGAAAGATTGCAAAAATACACAACTCTCACTTCTTGTCAACACAGCCAAACAAAAACCTTGTGAACATCTTTCATACACCAAAACAAGCCTAAAGCAGGATTCATTGATCCCTCATACCTCCCAATACTCAGAAACACCATTTTGCTGCAAAAACAGGGCATCCCTGCAGATTGAGTTGCACAACTCAGTTTGCTCGTGCACTTTGGCTAAACACCTTTCAAACACCTTCCAATCATCCACTGAAACTATCCCAAGCCCTAAACACAAGCTGTAACACCCCTAATCTCACTTTCCATTTTCAGTTTTCAGTTTTGCAGGTGGACTTCTATAGCACGATACAGAGTGATTCAAAGCAAGCTAGGTGTTGGAGAAGCTCCCTTGGACTTCAGGCAAGCTATACAGAAGCTCAAACTCCATTGAAGTTGGCCATATTGCTGCACACGATTCAAGCTGAAACAGGTAATCTATGAACTTCTATCTCTCAATCTAGGAAGAGTTAGGCTTAGGTTTGTGAATGAAACATGCTCTACTCATAGCCCTGAAGCCATACATGTGCCCAATTTTAATTTATATTAAGCATGCTGTGAGAATTTTAACCATGAATATTGAAGAAAAACTAGGTCAGAAATTGGGGGTGAAGAAATTCTCCCTGGTTTCTTAGAGTTAGGACAAGTTTTTTACATATTTGAAATCGTGGTTTGATGCTCTACATTGTTTATGTTATGAGTTTTGGCTAAAAATCAAGGAATCAGGAGTTTGAATGAAGCAAGGAAACGCGCGTTTTTTGTTGTTTAAAGGTTGCTGGAGGTTGAAGACAAATTTGACTTGGGCTGGGCCTGAGTCAACTTACTTTTTGCACCCCTTTTCTCATTTTGCACCCCCTGGCCCATTTGGTTAAATATTTGACATTTTTGCATTTTTCTTTTTTATTCTGACTTTATATTTTTTGCTCAAATATAAAAATTAACAAAAATGTTTTTTCTACATTTTTTACATTTATTTGGCATTTATTTACCTTTTAATCATATATATGTAAATAATATAAATCTTTTCATTTATTAAAACACTAAAAAATAATACAAAAATATTTATTTTTTAGTTATTATTATTATTTTTTTTATATTTTGAAAACATTTTCTAAAATACACATTTTTGTAAATAATTAATATTTTATTTTTGTACATATTTAGCATATTAAATATATATAAATATACATATACAAATTTTATTAAATATTTAGGACAAAAATAGAGAAATAATACATTTTTATTTTTATTTAATATTTGACATCAAAAATAGTTTTTTACAATATACTTTTTATTTTTTGTATAAGTTAACAAATATTGTACATAATTAGTAAATAAATACTATTTACTTGAAAATTAGGGTTTTGTCCTAAACCATAAAAATAATCAAAAAATGACTTTTCTTATTTTGTTTATACTTCAAACATGAAAACTTTTACATACATAACAAAAATCATTTTTGTGCATAATACATTTTGCATATTTATTGTATTTATTTGAATATTGTACAATTAAAAATTTGTATCCTATACATTCGATATGGTTGTAATAACTTAGGTTTTATTTCCTTGTCAAATATCCCCCAAATTCAAACTTGTATCCCCATCCCCATAATCATTGTTGTAATAGCTTAGCATTTAAATTTCCGCATTTAAAAGCTTTCAATTATGCCATGTTTAGACTTAGGGTTTGTATGCAAAAATCAATCAACAAATAGCTTGACCTAATTCAAGATAAACATGCATGAAAAACAAACACAATGCACACTTGCACCCCTAGGGTTACTCCACTTGTTGCCTTCAAAAATGGGCCATGTTTGCATGTCAAGTGCTTTGGCAAAACAAAACAAAAACAAACAAAATGATCATAGTCCCTCGATGACGCTATCTTGTTGCCTAAGCAAAATGATCATAGTCCCTCAAGAAAATTGCCAAAATACTTGACACCATTGCATTCATGGTCTAAACGATGACCCACGCCCGTCTCGTTCAAACATCCTAACACAAGGTTGTTCACCAAATACAATGGTGAAACAACACTGTTAAAAGGGTTAAAACATAAGAAAGATCTTTGAGTAAAATAGGGTAGACAACTCTTAGTTACTTGATCAAACTTGCAAAACACACTTGCCATTTTCAAAACACACATCACAACACAACTTCAAAACAAACTTTCAAAAAAACATTGAAACATCTTTTCAAAAAGACAAACACCTTTGTAAAACATTCGAGTAAAGAATTGTTACAATGGTTGCCTAGACAAGGCATCTTTTTCAAAACATTTTTTAAAACCACACACAAAGCACCATTTCAAACAATTGAAAAGAAAAGGCAAGTGATCTAAGCAAGTAACTAAGAGCCCATGGATAACCATGGATAGAAAGGGTGCTAATACCTTCCCTTTCTATAATCTACTCCCCGAACCCACGAAAACATCTCAAAGGTTTTTCCTGTGCTTTTTAACCTTTCCTTAGGATAAAATAAAAAGTCGGTGGCGACTCTTGCTCAACCGAAACATTTGCGAACACAAACGCAAAACCTCAAGTCAGTTCTCCCACCGTATCACAGAACTGGCGACTCTGCTGGGGACATCTTTAAAAGTGGAGTAACCTTAGGGCCTAGATCACCCTTTTTGCATGACTAATTATTTGCTTTGATTGCTTTACATTTTGGTTCTCTTGTTTGGGCTTGAAATCCTACACCTGGATTTGGGAAACATTCATAGATAGCAATACGTTGTGGAAACTGTGCGGGGTATACCTACACGGTTGAAGCAATAGCTATATTAGTGCGACATATTTGTGAGTACCGGTAACCCTTGAGTTCAATCAAGGAGAGTACGGGGCCGCTGAGTGATGTCACAAAGCACTAATGACCTAGAACCTTACTTGACCATCTTGGCCTTTTATTAGGGGTAGTGAGATGACCGGCTTTGGTGCAGTCCGAAGTTGGTAGATACTCGATACTACACTCATTGAGGGTTGTTTTCTTGGAATATTTTGGTCGCTAGTTAAGTGGCTAAACCAAAACAATGAACATAGAAAACAATCCAATGATATTGAGCTCCTTAGAACCCGGTTACTATTTATAGGACAGGTTTTTAAGCCAACTTCACTCAAGAGGGTACTTACCTATGAAACCTCATGCAAGCCTGAAACTAGGGTTTTGTGTGACTTGCTTGTACATGTGTTTGTGCATACATCATGAACATCATAAAGCATCATATGCATCCACTAACCATTTCAAGGGTTTGGATCTTCATCTTTGTTCTTGTTTTGTAGGTCATGGAAATTCTTTGCAGGAAAACTATCCAAGTCAACCTTGTGAGAATCCCTCCTCAACTCAAGGAGCTTACATCCAGAATTCCAGAAAGCTCTCTCTTCAGTGAAAGACATGGTAGACTGCTCAGCCTAGTCAACACCAACATTGAAGAAGACATGGTGAAAGTGTTGTTCCAATTCTTTGACCCCCTTCACCACAGTTTCACATTCCCCGACTACCAATTGGTGCCTACTTTGGAGGAATTTTCTCAACTCCTGAGAATTCCTATTTCTAATCAACTACCCTACAACGGTACAGAAAAAGAACCAAAACCTGAAGATATTGCTCAAGCACTACACTTGCAATCATCTGACATCAAGGGGCATTGGGAAACTAAAAGTGGTGTCAAAGGCTTCTTGGCAAAGTTCTTGTTTGAGAAGGCACAAGAGTGTTGGAATTCCTTGGATCTGCAAGCCTTTGAAGAAATTATGGCACTCCTTATTTATGGGTTGGTCTTATTCCCAAATCCTGACCAACTTATAGATGTGAATGCTGTCAAGATCTTCATGTCCAGGAATCCCATACCTATATTGCTTGGGGACATCCTCCACTCATTTTACACACGAACAATGAGGAAGAGAGGTGTTCTCATGTGTTATACCCCTCTCCTTGCAAGTTGGTTTATTTCTCACCTTCCACGATCAGTTTTGAAGAATGAACAAGGCTTGAGGTGGTCGCAACGATTGATGACCCTCACACATTCTGATGTACATTGGTGTTCTCGGTCCAGAGAAAATGTCATCATCATCGATCGTTGTGGTGAGTTCCCTAATGTTCTATTACTTGGCATTAGGGGAGGCATTACCTACAACCCCTGTCTAGCTTTGAGACAATTTGGATATGCACGGAGGGATGACCCTCATGACATGCTGATTCCGGACCTAGTTTTTGACTTCGACAATGATGCGCAAGGACTTCGCCAAAGATTCATCAGAGCTTGGAGGATGCCTAACAAGGTAGATAGTAAGACACTGGGGCACAAGAACTCCATCCCTCTTGAGCCTTATCTCAAGTTGGTACGAACCCGCGCCCAAAGTCTTATGATGCGTTACCCTCATATTCTCCCCTTGATCAAAGAGCCTGTTAAGGAAGGAGGGGTTCCATACACCATCCTACATCCTGACATGCCAACATCATGGGAGGAAATGCAGAAGAGTTGGATCCAACTCAAGGAAGAAAGGGATACTTTTGAAGCCAGCTTCTACGCCAGTGAGAAGAAGGTTTTGGAGCTTACCCGCCGACTTCACGAGGAGGAGACCCTCAACATTTACATCACACCAAAGAGGATGCGCAACGTCTTTTTACCTTAAGAAGTTTTTGTAATATTTGGCTCATGGGGCATTTATGTACTGACAAAATTTCTTCTTAATATGACGTGTGTTCTTTTTGTGTTGCAACAACTTTGAATTTATAAATCCTTGAATGCATTGCATGAATAAACATATCATTCATCATATGCATAAAAAGGTCTCCACACCAGGTTTCCTTATCTTTCTGTTGTTTATTTCAGTAAGATGGATATCGAGAAGACGGTCAGAGATCTGCAGTCACAAAACTCGCAGTTTCAACAGCTCCTTATGACCTTGGCAAAGAGTCAGGAGGATCTTAAAGCACTGTTAGGGAATAAAGAGCAAGAAAAAGGAAAAAAGAAGAAGAAAAGAGTTGGGGTAGCTACACTGGGAAGAAGATTTGAGAATGAAGCTAGGAGAGTTCTTGAATTCCCCTCCACATCTGATGAGGGGACCGGTAAGGGAAAAGGTGCTGCATTACCTTCTGAATCTGAGGCTGAAGAGGAAGAGGTTGAGGAAGATGAAGACTATTCAGAGCAGCAATACCCGCCAGCGGACAACAAATACAAAAACCTGGAGGATAGACTGGCAGCTATGGAGCTGCAAAGGGTTCCCGGGTTAGATTTTGAAGAATTGGGATTGATTGCTGGGATTGTGATCCCTCCAAAGTTTAAGGTGCCAACTTTTGCAAAATACGACGGTCTGTCTTTCCCGAAGATGCACCTGAGGTCGTATGTCAGAAAAATTCAACCTCATTCATCCGATATAAATCTTTGGGTACACTTCTTCCAAGATAGCCTGTCTGGTACACAGCTAGATTGGTTTTACCAGCTTGAGAGGTCAGAAGTGCATAACTGGGAAGATTTGGCAGCTGCCTTTTATCGCCAGTATCAATATAACACCGACTTGGCGCCAACCCGTACTCAGTTACAAGGTATGGGGATGGCCTCAAATGAGGGATTCAAAGAATACGCCCAGAAATGGCGTGACTTGGCCGGAAGAGTACAACCACCGCTTTCAGATAGGGAGTTAGTTGATATGTTCTTGGGGACCCTATATGGCCCTTTCTTTAACTATTTGATCGGGAGCTCTTCTACAGGGTTTACCGAACTGATTCTGACTGGCGAACGGGTGGAATCTGGTATTAAGAGTGGGTAGATTCAAAGGGATGCCCCTGCATCCACAACTGTTAAAAAACCATTCCCGGCCAAGAAGGAAGCAGCTGTTATATACTCTCAGAAAGGATTGGGAAGAACTGAGCGCCGGCCAAATGTAGGGGCCGTGATGATTCAAAATTCGTCAAATGATCAGCCTCGTAACAATTAGTGCAGACCTAAACAGCAATGGGAAGAACGGCCACAACGGCAGTTCACCCGCATCAACATAACGCCCGCACAGGTTCTTCCCCATTTGTTAAAGCTAAATCTCACCAATATCAAAGAAGCGCCAAAGAATGTGAATACCATTTCCCCACACTATCATCCCAATGCTAAATGTGCCTATCATTCTGACAGCGCCGGGCATGACACCAACGATTGTTGGGCGCTTAAGAATAAAATTCAGGATTTGATAGACGCTAAAGAGGTTGAGTTTGACGCCCCTGAGAAACCGAATGTAATCTCCGCTCCAATGCCAAAGCATGGTCGCAATGTCCATGCTGTTGAAGAGGATCTGTTTGTTTCTACTGTTGATGATCTGATAACTCCACTACTGACTATCAAGTTGAATCTGTTGAAGGCTGGGATTTTCCCAGGTTGTAAAGAAGATTGCCACCTTTGTTCCTCCCTACCAATCGACTGTCCATTGCTGAAGATAGGTATCCAACGCCTAATGGACAACCAACAAATTCTTTTCGAAAAGACTCCTGTTACTCCAACTCCTATCAATGAAGTTTCAATAATAACCATCTTCGCCAATCTTTCCAAGGTCCCCAAAAGGCCTGTTAAGATTACATCCGCTCCGAAGATTGTACCCTTGAAGATAACCATGCCTGGGCCCGTCCCATACAAATCTGACAAATCGATACCGTGGAATTATGGTGGAGAAATCTACTACCACGGTGTTAAACAAATTGAGATAACTGAAGAGAGCTCTGACGAAGAAACTACCGACATTGGAAACATTGCCGGTACGATCAAAATTACCCGAAGTGGAAGAATTTTCTCTCCAAAGATTTCCCCTCCAAAGGCAATCTTTGGACCCTCAGCTGCTCCCAAGATTACTCCTGCACCGGTAAAACTATCTGCAAGAATTCCAATGATTGAAGAAGTTGTTACTCCTGTGGTTGTTCCTTCTGCTGCTGCTGATAAAGGGAAAGGGATCCAAGAAGAGCTCGTCAGGACGAGGGCTCAGCCATTGGTCATCCCCGAAACCTCTAAAAAAGAAATGGAGGAGATTCTGAAAATAATCAAGAGGAGTGATTATGATGTGGTGGAGCAACTGGGTCAAACCCCCTCGAAGATCTCCATGTTAGCTTTGCTACTATGTTCGGAGGCTCATGCCAAAGCCGTGATAAGGTTTTTGAAGACAGCCCATGATCCCCATGAAACCTCAGCCGATCAATTCCAGGATTGTGTAGCCAGCCTTATCGCCGATAACGGCCTGGGTTTCTCTGATGCTGACCTGACTCCGAAGGGAAGAAAGCACAATGACGCATTGCATGTGTTAGTTGAATGCCGAGTTTGATCGGTGGATCTGGAACTGACTGTTTAACGCTGGTTCGCGAAATGTCGCGGAAGCAAGAGTCGCCACCGTCTTTTATTTTCTCCAAATGGAAAGGACAAAAGCACAGAAAAATTCCTTGTAGAGATTACTCTCGGTTCGGGAGGTAGGTTATAGAAAGGGAAGGTGTTAGCACCCTTTCTATCCATGGTTATCCATGGGCTCTTAGATACTTGCTCATTTGTGTTTTCAAAAATTGTTTGTTTGCTTTTCAATGTGGGTTTAAAAAGTTTCTTTGAAAAATTTCAGTTCGACTCGTACGTCAGAGTGTTTGAAAAATTTGCTTTGAAAGCTTTTGAAAATGTGTTGGTGAAAAGTATTATTTATTTTGTTTTTGAAGAGAGCAAGTATCTACGAGAACCTACCTACCCTAAGGAATTCGTTTGTGTAAATGTCCTTTAAAGTAGTGCCATCCCACCATTGAGAGGTAGGTAGCACCACCGTTGGAGGTGTTCGGGTCAATTCGAGTTTAGGGACATGGTGATCACCAGAGCAATGGGAAGACACCTTAGAAGCTACCCTCATGCCAGGTTCCCGGATCATGAGGACTTACTAAGACGTCCTCTACTCGACGATCACCTTTCGAAGGCAAGGCAACAGTGAGGCGTACCCTAGGGGTGGTGTGTGCGAATCGTGTGTCATGTTTCAGTTATTTGTCTTGTCATGTCATTGTGATCTACGCTTGATTTTAATTAAGGCCATTCATTCTTGCATGCATATTTAACAGTTATAAAATTGCGGAAAAATAAATCTAAGACTATTACAAATGGCGCGGGTCCACATCGCCAAAATTAAACCGGACCCGATTTAGCGGAAAAATAAATAAAGCGGAAAAATAAAGTGCAAAAAGTTTAAATTACAATGCTTTGGGAGAGATACAAAATTATAATTAAACGACATAAAATAAATGTGCAAATTTAGATAATTAAAAAAACAATGGGCGTTGGACCCTTTTGCAAAAAATTAAAGTTTGATGAATTAATTGGAATTAAGGATTAAATGCTTTTTTGGTATTTTTATGTTTTTTAAGATTTAAGGGGAAATTAATTAAAAAGGAAACGCCAAACCCTAATTCTAACATTTTTAAGTTCATTGTGAAAATATTGAATTTTTGACCTAATTTAAACCTAAATTATATTTATGTACAATGTGATTATGAAAATAAATAAATAATAATATTATGATAAAAAAAAGGAAAAAAAATTAAAAGGAGTGGAAATTATTAATTAACCTAATTCTAATTATTTGGACTTTTATTATGAAAAAGAATTAAAATTAAAACCTAATTAAACTAAATAATTTACATTTTAATTTATTTATGAAAGTAATCAAAATTAATTATATTTTTTGTCTTTTCTGTATTTTTCATGTTTTTATATTTTTGTGAAAATAAATTAATTATGTTAAAACAAAGAAAATAAATGAAATAGCAAAAATAAAATATAAGGAGAAAAATAGAAAAATGCAAACCAGGGGGGGGGGGGTAACCCCAATTTAGGAGGTACAGGCCTTAGAGTTCTGGCCCAATTAACCTTGAATTCATTGACCTTTCTGGATCAGGTGTGGCATGTTGACTGGCATCTACCATACGCCTTGATTCTGAGCCCTTTGATGGATCTCCCAGGACACGTGTATATCTTGAGGATGGAGGCATATGGTGTGTCTTAACGTTAGCGCTGCATGGAAACTTGAAGTGAAAAATAATATGAAACATTATACAGACCTGGGACTCGAACCCAGGTCTTAGACAATGCAAGCTTAACACCTGTGCCACTGAAGCAATTCAACGCGTTTGTAATATAATTAATATACAAATAATATAAAGGAAAAGTGGAGCCCTGCTTGGAACGCGCGCGAGATTTTTGAATATGCCAATCACGTCTTGCCAACGCATCATCGTCCTCGCCCAGTTTTTTTTTCTTCTGAAACATAAGCATACAGCAACGGTTTTAGAAACGTTGTCTTAGGCCAGTTTACAAAAATAGCGATTAGCTCGTTTCTCAACATAAATTAGGCGCGAGGATGCATTCTTCTTCGTCTCCATGCCTTGAATACAACCATGGTGTTGAGAACGTCCAATTTTGCCGTACCTGGAAACCCCTAATTCCAAGACTGAAAAACCCTAATGCTCGTTAATGGTGAAATCACATGTATTACACAAAAACGAAATTCATTGGCATGGTTAGCATCAGAACAAAACAACAATCATGAATCAACAAATAAAACTTAAGAAAGATGCTTAAATCATGATGCACGACTCCAAGTTTCCATCTGTACAGTTTTGAGTCATTATACCAATTCTTCGCGTTTTGGTTGATGTTAGGGATTGGCACACGTTCAGGAGATCACAAGGAAGCTATTGAACCAAGTTTTAGGGCTTGAATCCTCCTCCAACCTTGAAATCAGATTTGAGCTTTAAGGCAATTTTTTCAAGTTTGTGTATTGGTTTTCTGCGCAGCTTCCAGTCTCTAGGCATTAGGTTTGTGATCTTGAATATGTATAAAACAATTTAGGTCAAGAAAACTAGACAAAATCCATTGCATTGATGATTTCACATATTTGATTTCTTCATATCTTTTCATATCTTTTCTCATGGTTTTTGGTTCAATTCTGATCAATTAGCACCAAATCTTTCCCTATTAGCATGTGCACGAATTATAGAAGCCAAATCATGCATAAAAAGATTTTTTTAGGTCAAGTTTATATTTTTCACATATTTAAATAATTTAATTGAATTAATATTACTATAAATTCAAATAAATAATTAAAAAATGAGAAAATACTTCCCTTTGGGCCTAGTGGTCGTGCATAGGCTTGGCATGAAGAAACTTGGAAGAAAAATGGGCCCATTTGCATTTTTGGATCATTTGCATCAATGTTGACTTTTCAAAATTCCCAAAAATTTCCCAACTTCCACAAGGCATAACTTGCTCAATTTTTAAGCTTTTCACATGTTCTTGGACATTTTGGAAAGGTCTTTGAGTCCTCTAACCAATGCCTTTGGTCCCATGTCATTTTGATTTACCAATCTCAAGTTATGGCCTTTGACTTAAAGTCCCTTTTTGTTGACTTTTGAAAATGACCTATAATGTTGAAATTGATAACTTTTTGTGAGAGCATTTCTTGGACTTGAAGTATGAAGATGAGTTGTAGGAAATGTCTTTCTCTTCAAAATGAGCTTTGGATGGAATTTTTCTGATAATCCATGTGAAAGTTATGCCCTGGTCAATTTCAGTTGACTTTTTCAGCTGTCCAAATATAGCAACTTTTGCATCTTTGATGATTTCTGAGCCAAATTTTGAGAATCATGATCAAGCATTGATCAAATGATGTTTGTGGCCTCAAAATGATATGTTTGACCAAAAATTTGAACTTTTGACTGTCAAATGACCATTTTGCCCCTACAGTTGACTGTAGTGCAATCTAGGGTTTTGACTGTGCAATTTTGAGCTGAAAGCCTTGAAACTTGATGTGAGGATGCTTGGCCATGTTTGTAAGCATATAGGACTTGATTTGACCTTTGAAAACTTCCTTTTCTTGATCAGAACCCAAACCCTAGTTTTGACTGTATAGGAGACAGTTGAACTGCATAACCCTTGGGGAATTTTGTGACTTTGACTTGACAAATCTTGGAGAATATGGGAGGGCAAATTTTGGGGTACAACACCGAGGAACTACTCTCGCCCATGTCTTGGTCGATACTGGTTCTTCTTTAAATGTGCTGCCTAAGAAAGCTCTGGACCGGTTGGATTGTGAAGGCTTGGAGCTGAAACCAAGTAATATCATTGTCAGGGCCTTTGACGGATCTAAAAGGATGGTGCATGGGGAGGTTGACATTCCCATCAAGGTAGGCACTGAAGTGTTCCACTCCACATTCTATGTGATGGACATCCGCCCATCATACTCTTGCTTGCTAGGAAGACCATGGATTCATAATGCTGGGGCAATCACTTCCTCTCTACATCAGATGCTGAAATACCCTGTTAAGGGTAAAATCATAACTGTACACGGTGAGGAGGAGTACATGATCAGTCATCTGAACTCCTTTCGGTATGTGGAAGTGGATGGCGAATTCATCGAAACACCCTTTCAACACTTTGAGGAAGTTTCTCCCGAGGTGGCTGTAGCAAAGGCAGTAGCTGAGGTACCCAAGCAGGTGGCCAGGATGGCATCTCTGAAAGACGCAAAGGCTGCAATGAAGGAGGGGAAGAGCTCAACATGGGGACAGTTGCCTGACTTTCCCCACAAGACAGACAAGTTTGGGTTGGGGTTTACCGCTGCGGGGCAAAAGGCTATGCGTCGCTCAAAAATTGAAAAGACACCCATCAAGATTTCTCCTCATGGAATCAATGCTTTAGAAGACGAAGACGAAGAGGGTAACGTTGAAGATTGGATCTTCCCAACCATTGAAGGGGGACTGCACAACTGGGAGGCAAAAGACTTCGTTCCCATTACTTTCATCAATCAGTAATTCATCTTTCGAACATTTCCTGTTGGTCTGTAATAATTACTAAAACAATCTCCACACTACTTTTCACCTCATGCCTTGCCCGGGGCATGTAGGTCCATTTGTAAGGGTTTTGATTCTCTTCATAATCATATGCCATGTTTAATGAATCATTGGACGTTTTTCATTTATAAACTGCTGTGTTCATTTTCTTTCCTTTTGCATTTTTGTTTGTTTAAGGATGGCTATCCCTTACAAACACCCACACTCACAAATGCAGGTACCCATCCACTCCGGATTCCATGGGTGACTATTCTGTTGTATCCTTCAATAACTCTGAAGATTTGGTCAATCAGGCTGAGTATGAAGATGACGAAGATTGTGAAGTACCGGGAGAGCTAGCCAGACTTCTACAACAAGAAGAAAGGGCCATCTTACCTCATGAAGAGTTGTTGGAAACTGTCAACCTAGGAACAGAGAAAGACAGGAAAGAAGTACAAGTGGGTGCCAATTTGGAACCAAGTGTCAAGGAGCGCTTAATACAGCTGTTTAATGAATACGTTGAAATTTTCTCCTGGTCTTATGAGGACATGCCGGGGTTAGACACAGATATCGTGGTTCACCGTCTCCCTACAAGAGAGGACTGTCCACCGATCAAGCAAAAAGTCCTCCGAATGAGGCCCGACATGTCTGAGAAGATTAAAGCTGAAGTAATGAAGCAATTCAACGCTGGCTTTCTGGCTGTTACATCCTATCCGCAATGGGTTGCTAACATTGTTCCCGTCCCTAAAAAAGACGGCAAGGTCAGAATGTGTGTGGACTACCGGGATTTGAACAGGGTCAGCCCTAAAGATGATTTCCCGCTACCACATATCGACATTTTGATTGACAACACAGCTCAACACAAGGTATTTTCCTTCATGGACGGATTCTCGGGCTACAACCAGATTAAAATGGCCCCCGAGGACATGGAGAAAACAACCTTTGTTACACAATGGGGTGCCTTCTGCTACAAGGTGATGCCGTTCGGACTGAAGAACGCAGGGGTAACTTATCAACGCGCCATGGTAGCTTTGTTTCATGACGTGATACATCATGAGATTGAAGTTTACGTAGACGACATGATAGCTCGATCACAAACAGAGGAGGAACACCTTGAACATTTACAAAAGCTGTTTGCCAGGTTGAAGGAATACAAACTCAGGCTAAATCCAAGTAAGTGCACTTTTGGAGTTAGGTTTGGTAAACTTCTGGGATTTATTGTCAGCAACAAAGGCATTGAGGTCGATCCAGCAAAAGTAAAGGCTATACAAGAAATGCCTGCTCCCCGTACTGAAAAGGAGGTTAGAGGGTTCTTGGGACGCTTGAACTATATTGCCAGATTCATCTCTCATCTGACGTCTACCTGTGAGCCAATTTTCAAACTATTGAAGAAATATCAGGTGGTCGAATGGAACGATGATTGTCAAATTGCTTTTGAAAAGATCAAGGAGTATTTGCTAGAACCTCCTATTCTGATGCCACCCGTCGAAGGAAGGCCGCTGATCATGTATCTGACTGTTTTAGACAAATCAATGGTGTGTGTACTGGGCCAGCATGACGAGTTTGGTCGAAAAGAGCATGTCATTTATTACCTTAGCAAAAAGTTTACCGACTGTGAGACTCGCTACTCACTGCTCGAGAAAACTTGCTGCGCTTTGGTATGGGCTGCTCGCCGACTAAGGCAGTATATGTTGACTCATACCACTTTGTTGATTTCCAAAATGGATCCTATCAAGTATATCTTCGAGAAGCCTGCTTTATCTGGAAGAATTGCTAGATGGCAGATGATCCTGACTGAATATGACATCCAGTATACTACCCAAAAAGCTATAAAAGGGAGTGTACTAGCTGACCATCTAGCTCATCAGGCTTTTGAAGATTATCAATCCATGAGATTCGACTTCCCGGACGAGGACATCATGACTGTGGTCAACATCGAAGGTAACAAACCGTATGACGGACCTGAAAATGGATCCCGATGGACCCTGTACTTTGATGGTGCTTCAAATGCACTCGGAAACGGTATCGGTGCGGTACTCATTTCCCTAGAAGGTTGCCATACACCCTTCACGGCCCGACTTTGTTTCAGCTGTACCAACAACATGGCCGAATATGAAGCTTGCATCTTTGGTCTCAAGGCTGCTATAGACTTGGGGATCAAATATTTGATCGTATTTGGGGACTCGGATTTGGTTATCAGTCAAATCAAAGGAGAGTGGGACACCAAACATCCTAATCTTATCCCATACAAAGAACATGTCCTGACATTGCTGCCTCATTTCGAGCAGATTACTTTTGAGCATTTCCCGCGAGAAGAAAATCAGCTAGCATATGCTCTGGCTACAATGTCTTCCATGTTTAAACTCAACTGGGATAACGAGGCTCCCTAAATCACCATCGAGCGAATGGATAAACCTGCACATTGTCATGAGATTAATACCGAAGAAGTAGTGGAACAACCCTGGTTTCATGAAATCAAAAGGTATCTCCAGACTAGAGAATATCCCGAAGGAGCTTCCGTCAATGACAAAAAGTTCTTAAGGAGATTTGCTGCCAAGTTCTTCCTAAGTAATGGCATCCTTTATAAGCGCAGCCATGATTGTGTTTTACTTCGATGTATGGACAAAGCTGAAGCAGAGTTAATCATGACTGAGATACACAGCGGCACATTTGGCACCCACTTGAGCGGACATACGATGGCTAAGAAGATTCTAAGGGCAGGCTATTACTGGTCTACCATGGAAGCTGATTACCATCAACATTCCCGTACTTGCCACAAATGTCAAGTCTACGCCGACAAGATTCATATTCCTCCTGTTCCTCTCAATGTTCTGACAGCTCCTTGGCCATTCGCAATGTGGGGCATTGACATGATTGGAGAGATCAAGCCCACAGCGTCCAATGGACATCGCTTCATCCTAGTCGCTATTGATTATTTCACCAAGTGGGTTGAAGTAGCTTACTTTGCCTCTGTTACGAAGAATGTGGTTGCCCGCTTCATCAAGCAGAACCTCATATGCCGATATGGTTTCCCCGACAGGATCATCACAGACAACGGTACAAATCTGAACAATACTATGATCACCGCTCTATTTGAACAGTTCAAGATTTATCATCACAATTCATCTCCCTATCGACCGAAGATGAACGGTGCTGTTGAAGCTGCGAACAAAAACATCAAGAAGATCATCCAGAAAATGAAAGTAACCTACAAGCACTGGCATGAGATGTTACCGTTTGCTCTGCATGGGTACCGTACCACGACACGTACTTCAACAGGGGAAACCCTATTTTCTTTGGTGTATGGCATGGAAGCTGTCCTACCCATGGAAGTTCAGATTCCTTCTTTAAGGATTATGAAAGATGCTGGTTTGAGTGAAGACGATTGGATTCAGACCCAACTTGATCAACTCAATTTGATCAACAAGAAGAGACTCACTGCTGTTTTCCATGGTCAGACGTACCAAAAACGGATGATCAAGGCTTTCAACAAGAAAGTCAGACGTCAAGTATATCAAGTCGGAGATCTTGTAATCAAGCGGATCATCTTGCCGCAAAGTGATCCCAGGGGAAAATGGACTCCTACTTATGAAGGACCATTTGTAATCAAGAGCATCTTTTCTGGTGGTGCAATGATTCTGACCACCATGGATGGCGACGATTTGCCACACCCTGCGAACGCAGACATAGTCAAAAGATACTATGCATAAAATAACCCGACAAGTCGAAAACCCGAAAGGGCGACTTGGGCAAAAAAGGGCATCCCGGTGAACCGAAAACCCGAAAGGGCGGTTCAGGCAAAAATTAGGGATAAAAAAAAAATAATTTGTACACCCGGCAAGTTGAAAACCCGAAAGGGAGACTTGGGCAAAAAAGGGTTTCCCGGTGGATTAAAAACCCGAAAGGGCGATCCAGGCAAAAGTTAGGGAGTTAAAGAGTATGACTATGTCTCGTCAGATCACTTTAAAGAACAATCTCTTCATCAACAAGCCCCAAGCTTCTGATGAATCCAGTCATCGGCGGACGAAGCATTGAATGGACAAGATATTCAGAGTTGTGAAGTCTATAACAAAATGGGATCCCATGGAATTGTTACACATAGCCATCTTTCTTTTGTATAAAATTTTCAATTTTTTACGACAACATCCTCTTACTAGGATGCCTGTCTCCTTTGTACAAAGATACTCATAAAAAGTTAATACAAATACTTTTCCAAATACAGAAATTTGCTTTGTCTTCCTTTTTTGCTTTTTACACTTATGTTTTATTTGAGAAACGTCCAATGTTTTGTTAAATAGGCATATGCATTTGAACATAATCATTTGCTTACAAATCAAGAAAGATGATTGCTGATGGGTTGAAGGTATAAATAGATATCTTGATTCCCTTTCAGAAGAAATCCCCACCGGAATTAAACTCCAAAATTCCTTAACAAAGTTAAAATCCATAACTTAATTCCCCAAACAGAGTTAAACTTCAGGATCCTTAGCAGAACAAAAGCTTTCTCAAAGCTGATTTCCCCAGCCGAGAAAGCCTTCCAGAACTTAATTCCCCTCAGAGGTAAGTTTCAGAATCCCCAGCGGAGCTAAAACCTCCAACTGTCAATCCCCAGCGGAACCAGATTAGTAAACATTCTCCCCACAGAGATACTTCCCATCAGATTGAAGATTCTCAGTCTTACTTCTCCAGCAAAAGTCTACCAGGTTCTGGACTCCCCAGTAGAGATCATCAGAATTCTCATTTCCCACAAGTCACCAAGGATTTTCAATCCCCAGCAGTGGTCCTAAGATCCCTCAACAACTGAAGATCTTGTTTTCCAAGCAGTCAACAGTCAACAAGGATGTCTCAGCTTCAGCAATTAAAGGTTCTTGCAATCCCCCGCAGCAGTCAAGGATTCACTTTCCCCGGCAGCAGTCAAGATTCTATTATCTCCGGCTATCCAGGATTCATATATCCTCAGCAAGACAGCTCATCAGCTTACATGCGCATTCATTACATTCATATCATAAACATTGATATAACATATATTGCATCATGCATTTCATGCAACATGACTTTGTGTTTCAGCTAATATTTTACCCTTTTCAGGATAAGATTAATAAGCTTCAATTTCAAGACTTCTGAAAACAGTTCACGGGTTCTCCAGATACAGATGTTAACCTATCACTTGTTCAGATTCAACACTTCTGAAAACAGTTTACGGATTCTCCAAACACGGATGTTAATCTATCGCTTGTTCAGATTCAACTTTTGAAAACAGTTTACGGACGCTTCCCAGCATGGATGCTGATCTATTGCTTATTCAACTCCAAGACTTCTGAAAACAGTTTACGGATTCTCCAAACACGGATGTTAATCTATCGCTTGTTCAGATTCAACTTTTGAAAACAGTTTACGGACGCTTCCCAGCATGGATGCTGATCTATTGCTTATTCAACTCCAAGACTTCTGAAAACAGTTTACGGATTCTCCAAACACGGATGTTAATCTATTGCTTGTTCAGATTCAACTTTTGAAAACAGTTTACGGACGCTTCCCAACATGGATGCTGATCTATTGCTTATTCAATTTCAAGACTTCATAAAACCGTTCACGGGTTCTCCAGATACGGATGTTAACCTATCACTTGTTTAGATTCAACACTTCTGAAAACAGTTCACGGATTCTCCAAACACGGATGTTAATCTATCGCTTGTTCAGACTCAACTTTTGAAAACAGTTTACGGACGCTTCCCAACATGGATGCTGATCTATTGCTTATTCAACTTCTCAACTTCTGAAAACAGTTCACGAATTCTCCAAACACGGATGTTAATCTATCGCTTGTTCAGACTCAACTTTTGAAAATAGTTTATAGACGCTTCCCAGCATGGATGCTGATCTATTGCTTATTCAACTTCAAGACTTTTGAAAACAGTTTCTAGGTTCTCCAGATATGGATGTCAATCTATCACTTGTTCAGATTCAACTTTTGAGAACAGTTTACGGATGCTTCCAAACACGGATGTCAATCTATTGCTTATTCAGACCCCCATTTCAGAGATGTTCCAAAACATGGATACCTTTCTGATACTCATTTCTTTAAGTTCAACATACATTCCAGATGGCATCTTTAAGCCCATCCCCCGACAAGATTCTGTCACATCTCCAAATGGCATCTTTAAGCCCATTCCCGCACCTATGTTTTGACGAGTGCAAATTTACGGGCACTCTAGTGTCCAATCTCCTTTTACCTTCGAGACGCGAAAGGCAAACTTGCCAATCTAACTCTTCAGGTTCAAGAAGATTGAACAGGGGCAACTGTTGTACCCAAAAATTTTCCCTCTCGTTTCATCAACATTTTCTCACCACAAGACTCTTGGAACTCAAGATCAAGTTAGGGTTTGCTTTGCTCAAGACCCCTCCTTGCACTGTTGACCCAAATTAGGGTTTGAGTTTGCACAGGGATGTTTTGCCCTAAAAGGCCCAAAATGATTTTCATGCTTCATGTTGGACTTACAAGTTTATCCATACCAAGTTTCAAGTCTTGATTCCAATCTTTGCCCAGTCAATTGGACAGTTGACCTAGAAATCAGCGATATTGGGGAAAAAGTCAACTGTGGCCAATTGACAGTCAAACCTCATGATTTTTGACCCCCATCAACATTATGAACTCATATGAATCATTTGGTCAAGTTTGGATCACAATTCCACAAGAAATTTGATCAGATCACCAAAAGGGCAAAATGGTCATTTTTAGGGTTTTGACTGCACAAAGGAAATTTTTGACTGTTTGACCTAACCAATGGCAAACCAAGCTCATATATGGACTCAAGGACTCAATGGAATTTTCTTGACCCATTCAACAAGTTTAAAAGATCTCAAATGCATAGGATTGACAGATGAATTTTTCAGTCAATTGATCAAATTTTGACTGTATACTGAAAAGTCAAACTTTGACTTTTTGGTCAAAATCAAGTGCCAAGATTCATTTTTCATCAAGACATGTCAAATTATGAAACTTGTTCATCAAGAAACCCAAAATTGCAAATTAGGGTTTAAAATGAAGAAATTTCATAACTTAGAATTTTTCTAAGTTATGAAATTTCCTTATTTTTTCCTAACTTTGTCCCATTTTTTCACCAAGATGCAAATGGATTCAAACAAAACTTGAAACATGATAGTTATAGTCCATTGCAAAATCTACAACTTTGATTCACAAAGTTTTCTCAAAGGAAGCTTGTATCTCAAGTTATGATTTTTGGAACAAGGGTGCAAAACATTTTTAACTTAGAGAAATTTTGCCCTATTCTAGGCAGGATTTTTGTCCAACTTTTTGGCCATTTTTCACATGGTTCCACTTGGAGTTTCAAGATGCATTACAAAGATGGATTGTAGTACACATTCCAAGCTTTCCAAATTGTCCAAGAACTTCTCAAACACCCTTGTGGTTAGGGAGAATCGAATTTGCAAAGTTGGCCAAAACTCACTTTTGTTCATGGCTAAGGCATGTTCATCACAACTTGCATTTTCAAATCAGCTTGTACAATGCTAGCTTGCAGGCCTCAAAACCAGTTTTACACACCTTAACTTAATGCCTAACCATTGTTTTAAGACATTATTTCACCCATTTGGACAATACATGTTAAATTAATCCTTAATTAGAAAAAGCAAACTTGCCATTTTAGAAAAGTGACACTTTATGTCAAGTTCCAAATCTTGGAGGCATGGGGCCAGATCTTGGGGCCAAATCAAATCCACAAATCCCAGTTATCAAGAGCCTAACTTGCAGCATACATGAGGGCATTGTACTGGCTTGTATCACAACTTACACTTTCTTGCTTATAGTTGAAGAAAGATTGCAAAACATACACAACTCTCACTTCTTGTCAACACAGCCAAACAAAAACCTTGTGAACATCTTTCATACACCAAAACAAGCCTAAAGCAGGATTCATTGATCCCTCATACCTCCCAATACTCAGAAACACCATTTTGCTGCAAAAACAGGGCATCCCTGCAGATTGAGTTGCACAACTCAGTTTGCTCGTGCACTTTGGCTAAACACCTTTCAAACACCTTCCAATCATCCACTGAAACTATCCCAAGCCCTAAACACAAGCTGTAACACCCCTAATCTCACTTTCCATTTTCAGTTTTCAGTTTTGCAGGTGGACTTCTATAGCACGATACAGAGTGATTCAAAGCAAGCTAGGTGTTGGAGAAGTTCCCTTGGACTTCAGGCAAGCTATACAGAAGCTCAAACTCCATTGAAGTTTGCCATATTGCTGCACACGATTCAAGCTGAAACAGGTAATCTATGAACTTCTATCTCTCAATCTAGGAAGAGTTAGGCTTAGGTTTGTGAATGAAACATGCTCTACTCATAGCCCTGAAGCCATACATGTGCCCACTTTTCATTTATATTAAGCATGCTGTGAGAATTTTAACCATGAATATTGAAGAAAAACTAGGTCAGAAATTGGGGGTGAAGAAATTCTCCCTAGTTTCTTAGAGTTAGGACAAGTTTTTTACATATTTGAAATCGTGGTTTGATGCTCTACATTGTTTATGTTATGAGTTTTGGCTAAAAATCAAGGAATCAGGAGTTTGAATGAAGCAAGGAAACGCGCGTTTTTTGTTGTTTAAAGGTTGCTGGAGGTTGAAGACAAATTTGACTTGGGATGGGCCTGAGTCAACTTACTTTTTGCACCCCTTTTCTCATTTTGCACCCCCTGGCCCATTTGGTTAAATATTTGACATTTTTGCATTTTTCTTTTTTATTCTGACTTTATATTTTTTGTTCAAATATAAAAATTAACAAAAATGTTTTTTCTACATTTTTTACATTTATTTGGCATTTATTTACCTTTTAATCATATATATGTAAATAATATAAATCTTTTCATTTATTAAAACACTAAAAAATAATACAAAAATATTTATTTTTTAGTTATTATTATTATTTTTTTTATATTTTGAAAACATTTTCTAAAATACACATTTTTGTAAATAATTAATATTTTATTTTTGTACATATTTAGCATATTAAATATATATAAATATACATATACAAATTTTATTAAATATTTAGGACAAAAATAGAGAAATAATACATTTTTATTTTTATTTAATATTTGACATCAAAAATACTTTTTTACAATATACTTTTTATTTTTTGTATAAGTTAACAAATATTGTACATAATTAGTAAATAAATACTATTTACTTGAAAATTAGGGTTTTGTCCTAAACCATAAAAATAATCAAAAAATGACTTTTCTTATTTTGTTTATACTTCAAACATGAAAACTTTTACATACATAACAAAAATCATTTTTGTGCATAATACATTTTGCATATTTATTGTATTTATTTGAATATTGTACAATTAAAAATTTGTATCCTATACATTCGATATGGTTGTAATAACTTAGGTTTTATTTCCTTGTCAAATATCCCCCAAATTCAAACTTGTATCCCCATCCCCATAATCATTGTTGTAATAGCTTAGCATTTAAATTTCCGCATTTAAAAGCTTTCAATTATGCCATGTTTAGACTTAGGGTTTGTATGCAAAAATCAATCAACAAATAGCTTGACCTAATTCAAGATAAACATGCATGAAAAACAAACACAATGCACACTTGCACCCCTAGGGTTACTCCACTTGTTGCCTTCAAAAATGGGCCATGTTTGCATGTCAAGTGCTTTGGCAAAACAAAACAAAAACAAACAAAATGATCATAGTCCCTCGATGACGCTATCTTGTTGCCTAAGCAAAATGATCATAGTCCCTCAAGAAAATTGCCAAAATACTTGACACCATTGCATTCATGGTCTAAACGATGACCCGCGCCCATCCCGTTCAAACATCCTAACACAAGGTTGTTCACCAAATACAATGGTGAAACAACACTGTTAAAAGGGTTAAAACATAAGAAATATCTTTGAGTAAAATAGGGTAGACAACTCTTAGTTACTTGATCAAACTTGCAAAACACACTTGCCATTTTCAAAACACACATCACAACACAACTTCAAAACAAACTTTCAAAAAAACATTGAAACATCTTTTCAAAAAGACAAACACCTTTGTAAAACATTCGAGTAAAGAATTGTTACAATTGTTGCCTAGACAAGGCATCTTTTTCAAAATATTTTTTAAAACCACACACAAAGCACCATTTCAAACAATTGAAAAGCAAAGGCAAGTGATCTAAGCAAGTAACTAAGAGCCCATGGATAACTGTGATACGGTGGGAGAACTGACTATGGTTTTGCGTTTGTTTTCGCAAATGTTTCGGTTGAACAAGAGTCGCCACCGACTTTTTATTTTATCCTAAGGAAAGGTTTAAAAAGCACAGAAAAAACCTTTGAGATATTTTCTTGGGTTCGGGGAGTAGATTATAGAAAGGGAAGGTATTAGCACCCTTTCTATCCATGGTTATCCATGGACTCTTAGGTACTTGCTTAGATCAACTTGCCTTGGTTTTCAATTGTTTGAAATGGTGCTTTGTGTGTGGTTTTGAAAATGTTTTGAAAAAGATGCCTTGTCTAGGCTACCCTTGTAACAATTCTTTACTCGAATGTTTTACAAAAGGTGTTTGTCTTTTTGAAAAGATGTTTCAAGGTTTTTTGAAAGTTTGTTTTGAAAGTGTTTGTGAAGTGTGGTTTAAAAAATAGGCAAGTGTTTTTGTTTTGTAAGTTGACAAGTACTTAAGAGCTATCTACCCTAAAGTTCTCAAAGATTTTTGTTATGTTTTAACCCTTTTAACAATTTTGTTCCACCATTGTAATTGGTGGACAATCTTGTGTTAGGATGTGAAAGGGATGGGTGCGGGTCATCGTTTAGACCATAATTGCAATGGTGCCAAGTATCTTTGGGAAATTTTCCTTTAAGGGACTTGATCATTTTTTAGGCAACTTTTCGAAAGCGTCATCGAGGGACTATGATCATTTGAATTGTGTTTGTTTTGCCCAAAGAGACCTAACATGCAATATGGCCCATTTATTGAAGGCAACAAGTGGAATACCCTAGGGGTGCAAGTGTGATTAGTGTTGTCCATTTTCATGCTTGATTATCTTGAAATTAGGTCAAACTATTTTTGTTGTTTTTGATTCGCATACAAACTCTAATTCTAACATGGTATATTTAGAAAGCGTTAAAGTGCGAAAAATAAAGTTCCTAAGCTATTACAACACAATATGGGAAGGGGGGTACAAATGTTCAAATGGGGGGTATTTGACAAGGAATTTAAACCTAGCTATTACATCAATTTGGAATTATTTACAAGATAATTGATTGCACAAATTAAATGGAAATAAAATAAATATGCAAGATGCAAAAAGGGTTTTTTATATGTATGAAAAAGAGTATTTTTATATGTCAAGTAAACAAAAATAAAAAGTATTATTTTTTGGAGTTTTTTATGTTTAGGGTAAAACCCTAATTTATTAAGTAAATATATTAATTATTTAATATGTACAAGTATTTATCAATTATATACAAAATAAAATAAAAATGAAGTATATTTGTCAAAAAAGGTTTTTTGAGGTCAAATATTAATAAAATAAAAAATGTATATATTTTGTATTATTTACTAAATATTCTAATAAATACATATATATTTGTATTATTTTCTAAATATGTATTATATATACAAAATAGTAATATTTAATATTTATAAAAAAAGTATATTTTATATAAAATGTTTTCAAGGGAGAAATAAAATAAAAATCAGAAATAAAATAAGTTTGCATTATTTTTGGTATTTTTAAATAAAAGTGTTTATTTATTTATCTATGTACAAAAAAAACTATTCTAAACAAATAAATGCCTATAAATTCAAAAATGGTGTAAAAAATATTTTTTATATTTTTAATATTATTAGCAAAAATAAATAAGTCAGAATAAAAAAGGAAAAGTCAAAAAATAATAAAAATAAGCAAAATGGGCTCAGGGGGTGTAAAAGCAAAAATGGTGTGTAAACAGAAATGACAAATCAAGCCCAGCCCACCAAGTCCTTCTTCAACCTCTGGCCAGAAACAATGTCAAAAACGCGCGCTTTGTTCACTGATTCAAACATCTTGATTCCTGGCTTTTTAATGAAAACTCACAACATAAAAAATGTTCAGCATCAAACAACGAATCCATACATACCAAAAACTTGATCTAACTCTAAAAAATGAGAGAGAATTTCTCCATTCCCAAATCTTAACCTAACTTTTTATCCATATTCAGACCTTAAATTCTCATAGCATATGTAAAATAAATGAAAAGTAAAGGTATGTACAGTTTCAGGGGCATGAGTAGAACACTTCTTATTCACAAACTTAGAGTTAATGATGCCTACATTGGGAGATAGAAGTTCAAGAATATACCTGTTCAGCTGGAATCGTGTCTGGCAATGGAGGAGTTTTTAGGGCAAGATGATGATTTGTATAGCTTCCTTGGAGTGTGAGGATGCTATTCCAATACTTGGTATGCTTTGAAATCTTCTATACCAAGCTGCAGAAGTCCACCTGCAAGAGGAAGAAATGAAAATGGCCAAACTGGTTAGAGGAGTTACAATCCACTTCTAATGCTTTGGATAGTTTGGATTGATGGTAAGGAAAGTGTTTGAACTGGTTTTGGCCAAGATGCACGAGGGAAATGAGTTGTGGGATTCAAGTTGCAGAATATGCTCTGTTTTTGCAGTTTGAGGGTGATTCTGTGAATGAGAGGGTGTTGGGGAGGGTTGGTTCGTGTTCTAGCTAAGTTAGGGTGTTTAGAAAGTGTACAAAGTTTTTGCTTAAGCTTGTTTGTGCTGAGATGAAAGTTGTTGTACAAAATGCAAGCTTTCTTACACTTTAAGCAAGAGATGGAAAGTTGGTGTTTCTAGCCTGTACAGGCCCCCATTCTATGCTGAACCACTTAGTCTTGATCAGTGTAATTAGTCTAATAACTTGTGCCAAAGAGATTTGCACTGTCCTTGCTTGGATTGTTAATTGACATAAAGTTCACTTTTGCAAAAATGGTTAAAATGCTTTTTCTACTTTGGGATTAAACCATTATGCAATGCTTGAACACATAGAATATGGTCTTGGCACAAAGAGTTTGCATTAAATTTATGAGTGTAACAGAGATTTAGGGCCTGTAATCAAGGAATGCATGCTGATTTGAAAATTGCCTAAGTGTATGAACATGGAAATTGGCCATAACAAAAGTGAGTTTTTCCCATATTGCAAAATTCGATTCTCTCAAACCATGAGGTTGTTTGATGAGTTCTTGGACATTTTGGAAAGCTTGGAATGTGTACTTCAACCCATCTTTGAAATGAAAATTGAAATTCCAAGTGGAAGTATGTGAAAAATGGTCTTGAAGTTAGGCAAAAATCATGCCTAAAATAGGTCAAATTTTCTCTAAGTTAAGAATGGTTTGGCACCCTTGTTCCAAAAATTGTAACTTGAGATACAAGCTTCTTTTGGGAAAACTTTGTGAATCAAAGTTGTATATTATGCAATAGGCTACAACTTTAATGTTTTGACTTTTGCTTGAATCCAAATGAATCTTGGTGAGAAAGTGGGGCAAAGTTAGGAAAAAATTAGGGTTTTTCATAACTTAGAAAAATTCTAAGTTATGAAAAATCTTCATTTCAAACCCTAATTTACAATTCTTGATTTCTTGATGAACAAGTTTCATGATTTGGCATGTTTTGATGAAAAATGAATCTTGACACTTGATTTTGACCAAAAAGTCAAAGTTTGACTTTTCAGTATACAGTCAAAATTGATCAATTGACTGGGAAATTCAACTGTCAATCTTGTGCATTTGGGATCTTTTGAACTTGTTGAGCATGTCAAGATAATTCCATGGGGTCCTTGAGTCCATATGTGAGCTTGTTTTGACACTGGCTAGGTCAAACAGCCAAAAATTGCCTTTGTGCAGTCAAAACCCTAAAAATGACCATTTTGCCCTTTTGGTGATCTGATCAAATTTCTTGTGGAATTGTGATCCAAACTTGATCAAATGGTCCATGTGAGTTCATAATGTTGATGTGGGTCAATTTTCATGAGATTTGACTGTCAATTGGCCACAGTTGACTTTTTCCCCAATACAGTTGATTTCTAGGTCAATTGTCCAATTGACTGGGCAAAATTTGGAATCAGGACTTGAAACTTGGTATGGATAAACTTGGGAGTCCAACATGAAGCATGAAAGTCATCTTAGGCATTTTTGGTCAAAACATCTTTGTGCAAACACAAACCCTAATTTGGGAACAAGAGTGCAAGGAGAAGTCTTGAGCAGATGAAACCCTAACTGGATCTTGAGTTTCAAGGGCTTTGTGATGAGAACTGTTGAGAAAATGGGAGGGAAAATTTTGGGGTACAACAGTTGCCCCTGTTCAATCTTCTTTAATCCGAAGAGTTAGATTGGCAAGTTTGCCTTTCGTGACTCGAGGGTAAAAGGAGATTGGACACTAGAGTGCCCTTAAATTTGCACTCGTCAAAGCAATGGGTGCGGGAATGGGCTTAGAGATTCCATTTGGAGATGGGCTTAACGATGCCATCGGGAGGAGTGACAGAAACTTGTCGGGGATAGGCTTAAAGATGCCATCTGGAATGAGTATCAGAAAGGTGTCCATGTTTAGGACCATCTTTGAACTGGGGTCTGAATAAGCAATAGATTGACATCCGTATCTGGAGGCATCCGTAAACTGTTTTCAAAAGTTGCATCTGAAGAAGCGATAGATTAACATCCGTTGTTAGGAAGAATCCATAAACTGTTTTCAGAAGTCTTGAGAAGAATCTGAACAAGCGATAGGTCAACATCCGTCACTTGGAGAACCCGTGAACTGTTTTCAGAAATCTTGAAGTTGAATAAGCAATAGAGCAGCATCCGTTGTTGGGAAGCGTCCGTAAACTGTTTTCAAAAGTTGCATCTGAATAAGCGATAGATTAACATCCGTTGTTGGGAAGAATCCGTAAACTGTTTTCAGAAGTCTTGAGAAGAGTCTGAACAAGTGATAGGTTAACATCCGTTACTTGGAGAACCCGTGAATTGTTTTCAGAAATCTTGAAGTTGAATAAGCAATAGAGCAGCATCCGTTGTTGGGAAGTGTCCGTAAACTGTTTTCAAAAGTTGCATCTGAACAAGCGATAGATTAACATCCGTTGTTGGGAAGAATCCGTAAACTGTTTTCAGAAGTCTTAAGAAGAGTCTGAACAAGTGATAGGTTAACATCCGTTACTTGGAGAACCCGTGAACTGTTTTCAGAAGTCTTGAAGTTGAATAAGCAATAGAGCAGCATCCGTTGTTGGGAAGCGTCCGTAAACTGTTTTCAAAAAGTTGCATCTGAACAAGTGATAGATTAACATCCGTTGTTGGGAAGAATCCATAAACTGTTTTCAGAAGTCTTGAGAAGAGTCTGAACAAGCGATAGGTTAACATCCGTTACTTGGAGAACCCGTGAACTGTTTTCAGAAGTCTTGAAGTTGAATAGGAACCGATGTAGGGTTTCCTGATGATGCGTCCGTGTAAAACTGCATCTGAATGAATCTGGAATAAGTATCAGAATGCCGCCGTGTCCGGGTCACATCTGAACTATTTCTGGATGAATCTCGGAAGATGATCTGTGTCTGTCGACTGATCTTACCTGAAAAGGTAAAGGGTTAGTTGTATGCAATGTTATGATTCATGATGTAATGTATGTGACATCAATGTTTATAACATGAATGTGATGAATGCGCATGTAAGCTGATGAGCTATCTTGCAAAGGATAGATGAATCCGAGATGGCTGAAGATAAGAGCCTCTTGACTGCTGCCGGGAAGAATAATTCCTGGTTGTTGCTGGGGAATAAGGAGCTTGGGTAGTATACCAATCTTCTGGGGAATTCTTGTCTTGAGGAGATCCTCATTGGAGAAACTTCGAAAATACAATGAGGAACTGAAAACTGAAAGTCTGCAGATTTGCTTGGGGAATACCAGACCTTCAAACGTCGAGGGGCCTTAGAACCACTTGCGGGGACTTGGAATTTCCTTTGTGACTGGCAGGGTAAGAGAATTTCTGATGATGTCTACTGGGGATTTTAAAACCTGGTAGACTTAAGCTGGTGAGGTAAGACTGAGAATCTCTAGTCTAGTGAGAAGCATTTCTGTGGGGAGAAGGTTCACTAGTCTGGTTCCGCTGGGGATTGATAGTTTGAAGTTTCAGCTCTGCTGGGGATACTGAAACTTAAACTCTGAGGGGAATTGAGTTCTGGAGGATTCTCTGGCTGGGGACAACAAAGATAAACTCCTCTGGGGATTGTATTGATAAGTTTATGCTGGGGAACTCTGATGAACTCCGCTGGGGATAGGAAGAAATTTACCGAGTGCGATCTTCCGTGGCAATAAGCTGAGGATAACCCAGTTATAAGCCCTTGCGGGGAATAACTTTGAATAAATCTCGGGAGAGACGTCTGTACTCTGCAGGGGATAAGCTTCCAGAATCTACTGGGGATAAGCTTCAAGACTTGCTGGGGATATGGATTCCAAATCTCCTGGGGGTTTCCTTTGAAAGGGTATCAAGATATCCAACTGTACCTTCAACCTATCAGTAATCCTCTTTCTTGATTCATAAGGAAATGATTATGTTCAAATGCATATGCCTATTTAACAAAACATTGGACATTTCTCAAAATAAAACAAATAGTGCAAGAGAAAAGAAGAAGGAAATGACACAAATTTCTGGGAAAAGTATTTGTATTGACTTTCTATGAGTATATTTGTACAAAGGAGACAAACATCCTAGTAAGAGGATTTCGTCGTAAATATTGCAAGATTTATACAAAATAAGGATGGCTATGTGAAATGATTCCATGGGATTCAATTCCGCTATAGCCTTCACAACTCTGAATATCTGTCCATCCAATGCTTCGTTTGCCGATGACTGGATTGATCAGAAGCCTGGAACTGGTTGATGAAGAGATTGTCTTTGAAGTGATCCGACGAGACATAGTCATACGCGTTAATTCCCTAACTTTTTCCTGAATCGCCCTTTCGGGTTTTCGATCCACCGGGAAACCCCTTTTTGCCCAAGCCGCCCTTTCGGGTTTTCAACTTGCCGGGTGTACAGATTTTTTTTGTTTTTATCCCTAATTTTTGCCTGAACCGCCCTCTCGGGTTTTCGATTCACCGGGATGCCCATTTTTGCCCAAGCCGCCCTTTCGGGTTTTCGACTTGTCGGGTTATTTTATGCGTAGTATCTTTTGACTATGTCTGCGTTCGCAGGGTGCGGCAAATCGTCGCTGTCCATGGTGGTCAGAATCATTGCACCACCAGAAAATATGCTCTTGATCACAAATGGTCCTTCATATGTAGGAGTCCATTTGCCCCTGGGATCACTTTGCGGCAAGATAATCTGCTTGATTACGAGATCTCCGACTTGATACACTTGACGTCTGACTTTCTTATTGAAGGCCTTGATCATCCGTTTTTGATACGTCTGACCATGGCATATAGCAGCGAGTCGCTTTTCGTCGATCAAATTGAGTTGATCAAGTCTGGTCTGCATCCAATCATCTTCATTCAAACATGTGTCCTTCATAATCCTTAGAGAAGGAATTTGAACCTCCATAGGCAGGACAACTTTCATGCCATATACCAACGAAAATGGGGTTGCCCCGGTTGAAGTACGTGCCGTCGTACGGTATCCATGTAGAGCAAACGGTAACATCTCATGCCAGTCTTTGTAAGTGACTGTCATTTTCTGAATGATCTTCTTAATGTTTTTGTTCGCAGCTTCAACAACACCGTTCATCTTCGACCGATATGGAGATGAATTGTGATGATAAATCTTGAACTGTTCGCACAATGCGGTGATTATCGTGTTATTGAGATTTGTACTGTTGTCCGTGATGATCCTGTCTGGAACACCATACCGGCATATGAGGTTTTGCTTGATGAAGCGGGCAACCACATTTTTAGTAACAGAGGCGAAGGAAGCTGCTTCGACCCATTTGATGAAATAGTCAATGACAACTAGGATGAAGCGATGTCCGTTGGAAGCCGTGGGCTTGATCTCTTCAATCATGTCAATGCCCCACATTGCAAACGGCCAAGGAGCAGTCAGAACGTTGAGAGGAACCGGAGGGATATGAACTTTGTCAGCATAGACTTGACATTTGTGGCAAGTACGGGAATGTTGATGGCAGTCAGCCTCCATGGTAGACCAGTAATAGCCTGCCCTTAGGATCTTCTTAGCCATTGTATGCCCGCTCAAGTGAGTGCCAAATGTGCCGCTGTGTATCTCAGTCATGATCAACTCTGCTTCGGCTTTGTCTACGCATCGGAGTAATACATAATCATGGCTTCATTTATAAAGGATGCCGTTGCTCAGGAAGAATTTGGCAGCAAATTTCCTTAAGAACTTCTTGTCATTTACGGAAGCTCCTTCGGGATAATCTCTAGTCTCGAGATACCTTTTGATTTCATGGAACCAGGGTTGTTCCACTACTTCTTCGGTATTAATCTCGTGACAATGTGCAGGTTCATCCATTCGCTCGATGGTAATTTGGGGAGCCTCGTTATCCCAGTTGAGTTTAAACATGGAGGACATTGTAGCTAGAGCATCTGCTAGCTGATTCTCTTCTCGCGGGAAATGCTCGAAGTTAATTTGCTCGAAATGAGGCAACAATGTCAAGACATGTTCTTTGTATGGGATAAGATTAGGGTGCTTGGTATCCCACTCTCCTTTGATTTGACTGATAACCAAAGCCGAGTCCCCAAATACGATCAAAGATTTGATACCCAAGTCTATAGCAGCCTTAAGACCAAAGATGCAAGCTTCATACTCAGCCATGTTGTTTGTGCAGCTGAAGCAAAGTCGGGCCGTGAAAGGTGTTTGATAACCTTTCGGAGAAATGAGTACTGCGCCGATACCGTTTCCAAGTGCATTTGAGGCACCACCAAAGTACAGGGTCCATCGGGATCCCTTTTCGGGTCCGTCATACGGTCCGTTACCTTCAATGTTGTCCAAATTCATGATGTCCTCGTCTGGGAAGTCAAATATCATGGGTTGGTAATCTTCGATAGCTTGATGAGCCAGATGGTCAGCTAGTACACTCCCTTTTATAGCTTTTTGGGTGGTGTACTGGATGTCATACTCAGTTAGGATCATTTGCCATCTGGCTATCCTTCCAGATAAAGCAGGCTTTTCGAAGATATACTTGATAGGATCCATTTTGGAAATCAACAAGGTAGTATGAGTCAACATATACTGTCTTAGTCGGCGAGCAGCCCATACCAAAGCGCAACAAGTTTTCTCGAGCAGTGAGTAGCGAGTCTCACAGTCGGTAAACTTTTTGCTAAGGTAATAAATAGCATGCTCTTTTCGACCAGACTCGTCATGCTGGCCCAAAACACACCCCATTGAGTTATCCAAGACGGTCAGATACATGATCAATGGTCTTCCTTCGACGGGTGGCATCAGAATAGGAGGTTCTAGCAAATACTCCTTGATTTTATCAAAAGCAGCCTGGCAATCGTCGTTCCATTCGACTACCTGATCTTTCTTCAAGAGTTTGAAAATTGGCTCACAGGTAGAAGTCAGATGAGAGATGAATCTGGAAATATAGTTCAAGCACCCCAAGAACCCTCTAACCTCCTTTTCAGTACGGGGAGCAGGCATCTCTTGTATTGCTTTCACTTTTGCTGGATCGACTTCAATGCCTTTGTTTCTTACAATGAATCCTAGAAGTTTACCGGACCTAACTCCAAAAGTGCACTTACTTGGATTCAGCCTGAGTTTGTATTCTTTCAATCTGGCAAACAGCTTTTCTAGATGTTCAAGGTGCTCCTCCTCTGTTTGTGACCGAGCTATCATATCGTCTACGTAAACTTCAATCTCATGATGTATCATATCATGAAACAAAGCTACCATGGCGCGTTGATAAGTTGCCCCAGCGTTCTTCAGTCCGAACGACATCACCTTGTAACAGAAAGTGCCCCATTGTGTGACAAAAGTTGTTTTCTCCATATCCTCGGGGGCCATTTTGATTTGATTGTAGCCCAAGAATCCATCCATGAAGGAAAACACTTTGTGCTGAGCTGTATTGTCGATCAAAATGTCAATGTGTGGAAGTGGAAAATCATCTTTGGGGCTGGCCCTATTCAAATCCCGGTAGTCCACACACATCCTGACTTTGCCATCTTTCTTAGGTACTGGCACGATGTTAGCGACCCATTGAGGATAGGACATAACAGCCAGAAATCCAACGTCGAATTGCTTCATCACTTCTGCTTTGATCTTTTCAGACATGTCAGGCCTCATTCGGCGGACCTTTTGCTTGATCGGTGGACAATCCTCTCTTGTGGGGAGACGGTGAACCACGATGTCTGTGTCTAAACCCGGCATGTCTTCATAAGACCAAGCGAAGATTTCAACATACTCATTTAACAACTGTATTAGGCGCTCCTTGACACTTGGTTCCATATTGGCACCCACTTGCACCTCCTTCCGGTCTTCCTCTGTCCCTAAGTTGACAGTTTCCAATGACTCTTCGTGCGGTAAGATGGCCCTTTCCTCTTGCTGTAGAAGTCTGGCTAGTTCCCCTGGTACTTCACAACCTTCGTCATCTTCATACTCGGCTTGATTGACCAGATCTTCAGAGTTATTGAAGGATATAGCAGAATCGTCACCCATGGAATCCGGAGTGGATGGGTACCTGCATTTGTGAGTGTGGGTGTGTGTAAGGGATAGCCATCCTTAAACAAAAAATGCAAAAGGAAAGAAAATGAACACAGCAGTTTATCAAATGAAAAACGTCCAATGAATCATTAAACATGGCATATGGATATGAAAAATAATCAAAACCCTTACAAATGGACCTACATGCCCCGGGCAAGGCATGAGGTGAAAAGATAGTGTACGGATTGTTCGAAAATAAATATTACAGACCAAAAGGAAATGTTTGACAGATAAATTACTGATGAATAAAAGTGATGGGGACAAAGTCTTTTGCCTCCCAGTTGCACAATCCTCCTTTGACATTTGGGTAAATCCAACCTTCGATGTTGCTCTCCTTGTCTTCATCCTCCAAAGCGTTGATTCCGTAGGGAGAAATTTTGACTGGCGCTCTTTCAATCTTCGAACGACGCATAGCTTTCTGGCCCGCAGTAGTGAACCCTAATCCAAATTTGTCTGTTTTATGTGGAATATCAGGCAACTGCCCCCATGCTGAATTCTTCCCCTCCTCTATTGCGGCCCTTGCGTCCTCCAGAGATGCCATCCTGGCCATCTGCCTTGGTACTTCAGCTGCCAACTTTGCTACTGTTATTTCAGGAAGGACTTCTTCGAAATGCTGGAAAGGTGTCTTAATGAACTCCCCCTCTACCTCCACATACCGGAAAGAGTTCAAGTGGCTGATCATGTACTCCTCTTCGCCATGGACGGTTATGATCTTCCCCTTGATAGGGTACTTCAACATCTGATGTAAGGAGGAGGTGACTGCCCCAGCATGGTGTATCCAAGGCCTACCCAACAAGCAAGATTATGACGGACGGATGTCCATCACATAGAAAGTAGATTTAAACACCTCAGTGCCTATCTTGATGGGAATTTCAACCTCCCCATGGACCATTCTCTTCGAACCATCGAAAGCTCTGACAACAATATCACTCGGTTTCAACTCCAACCCTTCACAATCTAGTCGGTCCAAGGCCTTCTTAGGCAGTACATTCAGCGACGAACCAGTGTCGACCAAGACATGTGCGAGAGTAGTTCCTCGGCACTCGACTGAAATGTGCAAAGCATCATTGTGGTTTCTACCTTTAGGAGTTAGGTCGGCATCAGAGAAACCTAATCCATTGTCCGCAGTAAGGCTGGCCACGCAATTTTGGAATTGATCTGCAGAAGTTTCCTGGGGCACATGGGCTGCCTTCAGGAATTTTATCAAAGCTTTAGCGTGCGCTTCCGAGCAGAGTAGTAGTGCCAACATGGAGATCTTTGAGGGGGTTTGCCCCAGTTGTTCTACCACATCGTAATCACTCCTTTTGATTATCTTCAAGATCTCATCCATTTACTTCTTGGAGGTTTCCGGGACGACCAAGGGTTGAGCCCTCGTCCTGACGAGCTCATATTGGATTCCCTTACCTTTATTAGCAGCGGTAGGAGGGACAGTACTAGGAACAACAACATCTTCAATCAATGGGGTTCTAGCAGAGAGTTTTATTGGTGCAGGGATAACCTTGTCAGCTTATGAGGGTCCAAAGATTGCTCTTGGAGGGGCAATCTCTGGAGAAAATATTCTCCCGCTCCGGGTGATTTTGCTCGTGCCCACAATGTTTCCAATGCTGGATTCTTCATCATCTGAACTTTCTTCGGTTATTTCGATTTGTTTAATACCATGGTAGTAGACGTCACCGCCATAGTTCCATGGTATTGAATTCTCAGAAATATAGGGGACAGGCCCTGGCATTGTTATCTTCAAAGGAACAAATTTCGTAGCTGGTGTATTCTTAACATGCTTTCTGACGGCCTTGGAAAGATTGGCGTGAATGGTTATGATTGAGACATCTTCAGTATGGGTGGGAATAGCAGAAACTTTTTCAAACAAAATTTGTCGACTATCCATTAGGCCTTGGATGCCTTTCTTCAGTATCGGACAATCAAACGACAAAGAGTAACAACAATAGCAGTCTTCTTTACATCCCGGGAAGATCCCGGCCCTTAACAGATTCAACTTGATGGTTAGCAACGGAGTTACCAGATCATTGACATCAGCAACATACAAATCTTCTTCAATGGCATTAACATTTCGGCCGTGCTTCGGCATGGGAGCAGATATCACATTAGGCTTCTCCGGAGCGTCAAACTCCACCTCCTTCGCCTCTATCAGGTCTTGGATTTTATGCTTGAGTTCCCAACAATCGTTGGTGTCGTGCCCGACACTGTCAGAATGGTAGGCGCATTTAGCATTAGGATGATAATGCGGAGAGGACGTATTCACATTTTTTGGTGCCTCTTTGATAGTGGCGAGATTCAACTTTAACAGATGGGGAAGCACTTGCGCTGGAGTCATATTAATACGGGTGAACTGTCGTTGTGGCCGTTCCACTCGTTGTTGATTTGGTCTGGACTGGTTATAGCGAGGCTGCTCACTTGAAGGGTTTTAAATCATTACGGCCCCCACGGTCGGCCGGCGCTCAGTCTTCCCTGCTCTTCTTTGGAAGTACACAACAGCTGTTTCCTTCTTAAAAGGTTTCTTCTCAACACTTGCAGCAACACCCTTCTGAATCTTTCCTGACTTGATACCAGCTTTTATTCTTTCGCCTGTTAAGATCAAATCGGTAAACCCCGCGGAAGAGTTACCAATCAGATGATTGAAAAATGGCCCAGATAGGGTCCCTAGAAACATATCAACAAGTTCACGGTCGGTTAAAGGAGGCTGCACCCTGCCAGCCAAATCCCTCCATTTTTGTGCATATTCTTTGAATCCTTCGCCTGTTCCCAGCGACATACCCTAAAGTTGGGTACGCGTAGGAGCAAGGTCAGAATTGTACTGATATTGTTTGTAGAAGGCGGTGGCCAAGTCTTCCCAATTTCGGACGCTGGTTCCCTCTAGCTGATAAAACCACTCCAATTGAGCCCCAGAAAGGCTGTCTTGAAAGAAATGGATCCAAAGGTTCTTATCTGCCGTATAGGGTTGGATCTTTCTTACGTAGGACCTGAGATGCATTTTAGGACAAGACAACCCATCATACCTCACAAAAACTGGCACTTTGAATTTTGGGGGAATCACAATCCCGGCAACTAAACCCAAGTCTTCAAAATCCAAACCCGGTACTCTCTGTAGCTCCATGGCGACCAACCTGTCTTCTAAACCTTTGTATTTATCATCAGTCGGAGGGTATTGTTGATCAGAGTAATCTTCATCCTCTTCGACCTCCTCTTCTTCCACATCGGACTCGGAAGGTACCGCAGCTCCACCGCCTTTACTGGTTCCTTCATCAGAAGTAGGAGGGAATTCAAGCACTCTCCTGGCATCTCCTTCAAATCTTCTCCCTAAAGTAGCCACCCCGAGTCTCTTTTTCTTCTTTTTCACTGGGTCTTTATTCCCCAGCAAGGTCTTGAGATCCTCCTGACCCTTAGCCAAGGTCATCAGGAGTTGCTGGAATTGTGCATTTTGAGCTTGCAGGTCTTTGACTGTTTGCTCGAGATCCATCCTACTGAAATAAACAGCAGACATATAAGGAAACCTGGCGTGAGACCTGCTTATGCACATGATGAATGATATGCTTATGTATGCAATGCATTCAAGGATTTAGAACATTCAAAATTGTTGTAGACAAAGAGGAACGCACGTCATATTAATAAGAAGAAATTTGTTAGTACATAAATGCCCCATGGGCCAAATATTACAAAAACAATTTCTCAAGGCAAGAAGACGTTGCGCATCCTCTTTGGCGCAATGTAGGTGTTGAGGGACTCTTGCTCATGGAGTCGGCGGGTAAGCTCTAGAACCTTCTTCTCACTGGCGTAGAAGCTAGCTTCAAAAGTGTTCTGTTCCTCCTTGAGCTGAATCCAACTCTTCTGCATTTCCTCCCACGATGTAGGCATGTCAGGATGTAGGATGGTGTAGGGAACCTCTCCTTCCTTGACGGGCTCTTTAATCACAGGGAGTACATGAGGATAAGGCATCATTAGACTCTGGGCTCGGGCTCGTACCCACTTGAGATAAGGTTCAAGAGGGATGGAGTTCTTGTGTCCCAGTGTCTTGCTATCAACCTTGTTGGGCATCCTCCAAGCTTTGATGAATCTTTGGCGAAGTCCTTGCGCATTGTTGTCGAAGTCAAAAACTAGGTCAGGAATCAACATGTCATGAGGGCCATCCCTCCGTGCATATCCAAATTGCCTTAAAGCTAGGCAAGGGTTGTAGGTAATGCCCCCTCTAATGCCAAGTAAAGGAAAATTAGGAAACTCTCTGCAACGATCGACGATGATGAAATTTTCTCTGGTCCGAGAACACCAATGTACATCAGAGTGAGTAAGAGTCATCAACCGTTGGGACCACCTTGAGCCTTGGTCATTCTTCAAGACAGATTGTGGAAGGTGCGAAATAAACCACCTTGCAAGGAGAGGAGTACAACACATGAGAACACCCCTCTTTCTCATTGTTCGTGTGTAAAATGAGTGAAGAATGTCCCCAAGCAATGTTGGTATTGGATTTCTGGACAAGAAGATTTTGACAGCGTTGACATCTACCAATTGGTCAGAGTTTGGGAACAAGACCAACCCATAGATAAGGAGTGCCACAATTTCTTCAAAGGCTTGTAGGTCCAATGAATTCCAACATTCTTGTGCCTTCTCAAACAAGAATTTTGCTAAGAATCCTTTGACGCCGCTTCTGGTTTCCCAATGCCCCTTGATGTCGGATGGTTGTAGATGTAATGCTCGAGCAACATCTTCCGGCTTTGGTTCCTTTTCCGTACCGTTGAAGGGTAGTTGATTAAGGATAGGAATTCTCAGGAGTTGAGAAAACTCCTCCAAAGTGGACACCAACTGGTAATCGGGGAAAGTGAAACAGTGGTGAAGAGGGTCAAAGAACTAGAATAGCACTTTCATCATGTCTTCTTCAATGTTGGTGTTGACTAAGCTGAGTAGTCTACCATGTCTTTCACTGAAGGATGAGCTTTCCGGAATTCTTGAGGTGAGCTCCTTGAGTTGAGGAGAGATTCTCACAAGGTTGACTTGGATGGTTTTTCTGCGAGGAATTTCCATGACCTACAAAACAAGAACAAAGATGAAGATCTAAACCCTTGAAGTGGTTAGTGAATGCATATGATGCTCCATGATGTTAATGATGTATGCACAAACATATGTACAAGCAATTCACACCAAACCCTAGTTTCAGGCTTGCATGAGGTTTCATAGGTAAGTACCCTCTTGAGTGTAGTTGGCTTAAAAACCTGTCCTATAAATAGTAACCGGGTTCTAAGGAGCTCAATATCACTGGATTGTTTTCATTGTTCATTGTTTTGGTTTAGCCACTTAACTAGCGACCAAAATATTCCAAGAAAACAACCCTCAATGAGTGTAGTATCGAGTATCTACCAACTTCGGACTGCACCAAAGCCGGTCATCTCACTACCCCTAATAAAAGGCCAAGATGGTCAAGTAAGGTTCTAGGTCATTAGTTCTTAGTGACATCACTCAGCGGCCCCGTACTCTCCTTGATTGAACTCAAGGGTTACCGGTACTCACAAATATGTCGCACTAATATAGCTATTGCTTCGACCGTGTCGGTATACCCCGCACAGTTTCCACAATGTATTGCTATCTATGAATGTTTCCCAAAATCCGGGTGGAGGATTACAAACCCAAACAAGAGAGCCAAGATATAAAGCAATCAAGACAAACAATTAATCATGCAAGAGGGTGATCTAAGCCCTAAGGTTACTCCACTTTTAAAATTATCCCCAGCAGAGTCGCCAGTTCTGTGATACGGTGGGAGAACTGACTATGGTTTTGCATTTGTTTTCGCAAATGTTTCGGTTGAGCAAGAGTCGCCACCGACTTTTTATTTTATCCTAAGGAAAGGTTTAAAAAGCACAGCAAAAACCTTTGAGATATTTTCTTGGGTTCGGGGAGTAGATTATAGAAAGGGAAGGTATTAGCACCCTTTCTATCTATGGTTATCCATGGGCTCTTAGGTACTTGCTTAGATCAACTTGCCTTGGTTTTCAATTGTTTTAAATGGTGCTTTGTGTGTGGTTTTGAAAATGTTTTGAAAAAGATGCCTTGTCTAGGCTACCCTTGTAACAATTCTTTACTCGAATGTTTTACAAAAGGTGTTTGTCTTTTTGAAAAGATGTTTCAAGGTTTTTTGAAAGTTTGTTTTGAAAGTGTTTGTGAAGTGTGGTTTAAAAAATAGGCAAGTGTTTTTGTTTTGCAAGTTGACAAGTACTTAAGAGCTATCTACCCTAAAGTTCTCAAAGATTTTTGTTATGTTTTAACCCTTTTAACAATTTTGTTCCACCATTGTAATTGGTGGACAATCTTGTGTTAGGATGTGAAAGGGACGGGCGCGGGTCATCGTTTAGACCATAATTGCAATGGTGCCAAGTATCTTTGGGAAATTTTCCTTTAAGGGACTTGATCATTTTTAGGCAACTTTTCGAAAGCGTCATCGAGGGACTATGATCATTTGAATTGTGTTTGTTTTGCCCAAAGAGACCTAACATGCAATATAGCCCATTTATTGAAGGCAACAAGTGGAATACCCTAGGGGTGCAAGTGTGATTAGTGTTGTCCATTTTCATGCTTGATTATCTTGAAATTAGGTCAAACTATTTTTGTTGTTTTTGATTCGCATACAAACCCTAATTCTAACATGGTATATTTAGAAAGCGTTAAAGTGCGAAAAATAAAGTTCCTAAGCTATTACAACACAATATGGGAAGGGGGGTACAAATGTTCAAATGGGGGGTATTTGACAAGGAATTTAAACCTAGCTATTACATCAATTTGGAATTATTTACAAGATAATTGATTGCACAAATTAAATGGAAATAAAATAAATATGCAAGATGCAAAAAGGGTTTTTTATATGTATGAAAAAGAGTATTTTTATATGTCAAGTAAACAAAAATAAAAAGTATTATTTTTTGGAGTTTTTTATGTTTAGGGTAAAACCCTAATTTATTAAGTAAATATATTAATTATTTAATATGTACAAGTATTTATCAATTATATACAAAATAAAATAAAAATGAAGTATATTTGTCAAAAAAGGTTTTTTGAGGTCAAATATTAATAAAATAAAAAATGTATATATTTTGTATTATTTACTAAATATTCTAATAAATACATATATATTTGTATTATTTTCTAAATATGTATTATATATACAAAATAATAATATTTAATATTTATAAAAAAAGTATATTTTATATAAAATGTTTTCAAGGGAGAAATAAAATAAAAATCAGAAATAAAATAAGTTTGCATTATTTTTGATATTTTTAAATAAAAGTGTTTATTTATTTATCTATGTACAAAAAAAACTATTCTAAACAAATAAATGCCTATAAATTCAAAAATGGTGTAAAAAATATTTTTTATATTTTTAATATTATTAGCAAAAATAAAAAAGTCAGAATAAAAAAGGAAAAGTCAAAAAATCATAAAAATAAGCAAAATGGGCTCAGGGGGTGTAAAAGCAAAAATGGTGTGTAAAAAGAAATGACAAATCAAGCCCAGCCCACCAAGTCCTTCTTCAACCTCTGGCCAGAAACAATGTCAAAAACGCGCGCTTTGTTCACTGATTCAAACATCCTGATTCCTGGCTTTTTAATGAAAACTCACAACATAAAAAATGTTCAGCATCAAACAACGAATCCATACATACCAAAAACTTGATCTAACTCTAAAAAATGAGAGAGAATTTCTCCATTCCCAAATCTTAACCTAACTTTTTATCCATATTCAGACCTTAAATTCTCACAGCATATGTAAAATAAATGAAAAGTAAAGGTATGTACAGTTTCAGGGGCATGAGTAGAACACTTCTTATTCACAAACTTAGAGCTAATGATGCCTACATTGGGAGACAGAAGTTCAAGAATATACCTGTTCAGCTGGAATCGTGTCTGGCAATGGAGGAGTTTTCAGGGCAAGATGATGATTTTTATAGCTTCCTTGGAGTGTGAGGATGCTATTCCAATACTTGGTATGCTTTGAAATCTTCTATACCAAGCTGCAGAAGTCCACCTGCAAGAGGAAGAAATGAAAATGGCCAAACTGGTTAGAGGAGTTACAGTCCACTTATAATGCTTTGGATAGTTTGGATTGATGGTAAGGAAAGTGTTTGAACTGGTTTTGGCCAAGATGCACGAGGGAAATGAGTTGTGGGATTCAAGTTGCAGAATATGCTCTATTTTTGCAGTTTGAGGGTGATTCTGTGAATGAGAGGGTGTTGGGGAGGGTTGGTTCGTGTTCTAGCTCAGTTAGGGTGTTTAGAAAGTGTACAAAGTTTTTGCTTAAGCTTGTTTGTGCTGAGATGAAAGTTGTTGTACAAAATGCAAGCTTTCTTACACTTTAAGCAAGAGATGGCAAGTTGGTGTTTCTAGCCTGTACAGGCCCCCATTCTATGCTGAACCACTTAGTCTTGATCAGTGTAATTAGTCTAATAACTTGTGCCAAAGAGATTTGCACTGTCCTTGCTTGGATTGTTAATTGACATAAAGTTCACTTTTGCAAAAATGGTTAAAATGCTTTTTCTACTTTGGGATTAAACCATTATGCAATGCTTGAACACATACAATATGGTCTTGGCACAAAGAGTTTGCATTAAATTTATGAGTGTAAAAGAGATTTAGGGCCTGTAATCAAGGAATGCATGCTGATTTGAAAATTGCCTAAGTGTATGAACATGGAAATTGGCCATAACAAAAGTGAGTTTTTCCCATATTGCAAAATTCGATTCTCTCAAACCATGAGGTTGTTTGATGAGTTCTTGGACATTTTGGAAAGCTTGGAATGTGTACTTCAACCCATCTTTGAAATGAAAATTGAAATTCCAAGTGGAAGTATGTGAAAAATGGTCTTGAAGTTAGGCAAAAATCATGCCTAAAATAGGTCAAATTTTCTCTAAGTTAAGAATGGTTTGGCACCCTTGTTCCAAAAATTGTAACTTGAGATACAAGCTTCTTTTTGGAAAACTTTGTGAATCAAAGTTGTATATTATGCAATAGGCTACAACTTTAATGTTTTGACTTTTGCTTGAATCCAAATGAATCTTGGTGAGAAAGTGGGGCAAAGTTAGGAAAAAATTAGGGTTTTTCATAACTTAGAAAAATTCTAAGTTATGAAAAATCTTCATTTCAAACCCTAATTTACAATTCTTGATTTCTTGATGAACAAGTTTCATGATTTGGCATGTTTTGGTGAAAAATGAATCTTGACACTTGATTTTGACCAAAAAGTCAAAGTTTGACTTTTCAGTATACAGTCAAAATTGATCAATTGACTGGGAAATTCAACTGTCAATCTTGTGCATTTGGGATCTTTTGAACTTGTTGAGCATGTCAAGATAATTCCATGGGGTCCTTGAGTCCATATGTGAGCTTGTTTTGTCACTGGCTAGGTCAAACAGCCAAAAATTGCCTTTGTGCAGTCAAAACCCTAAAAATGACCATTTTGCCCTTTTGGTGATCTGATCAAATTTCTTGTGGAATTGTGATCCAAACTTGATCAAATGGTCCATGTGAGTTCATAATGTTGATGTGGGTCAATTTTCATGAGATTTGACTGTCAATTGGCCACAGTTGACTTTTTCCCCAATACAGTTGATTTCTAGGTCAACTGTCCAATTGACTGGGCAAAATTTGGAATCAGGACTTGAAACTTGGTATGGATAAACTTGGGAGTCCAACATGAAGCATGAAAGTCATCTTAGGCATTTTTGGTCAAAACATCTTTGTGCAAACACAAACCCTAATTTGGGAACAAGAGTGCAAGGAGAAGTCTTGAGCAGATGAAACCCTAACTGGATCTTGAGTTTCAAGGGCTTTGTGATGAGAACTGTTGAGAAAATGGGAGGGCAAATTTTGGGGTACAACAATAACCATGGATAGAAAGGGTGCTAATACCTTCCCTTTTTATAATCTACTCCCCGAACCCACGAAAACATCTCAAAGGTTTTTCCTGTGCTTTTTAACCTTTCCTTAGGATAAAATAAAAAGTCGGTGGCGACTCTTGGTCAACCGAAACATTTGTGAACATAAACGCAAAACCTCAAGTCAGTTCTCCAACCATATCACACTACCCTACCCCAGGTTATGATTAAAGGTTTCAATTTGTGTGAAAAAGAAAACTTCTACTTCTTAGGCTCAAAGGGGTTGACTAAGGATTGTCTTCCTTATAACTCCACTATTTAGGATTTGAATCAAATCCTGTACATCGCCATCGAGGTTTGTTCAAAAGAATATTGTAGAGATTATGGTATCTTTTTCGTCATCCTCCCTCTAAAGGTTTAAGCTTTTAATCGAGAGTTGAATATCACAAAAAGGAAGTAAAAGCATAGTTTTAGTATAGTGACAATGAATGGATTAATTCAAGACAAACATATGCAATGCATTAATGGAATAACAAAGTTTAACATAAGTGTTTGAACAATCAAAAGAAATTACAATTTGAAAATTCTAATGAACAAAAAGCCTTTCCGTCTGAACTTGTCACTTCATATGGTGTGCCTTCGAGGGATGACAGAAGAATCCAGTCTGACCGTCTTATGTGAACTCCAGCACTCCCTCGTCGATCAAGTCTTGAATCTTGTTTTTCAACGCCTAACAGTCATTCGTATCATGTCCAGGACTATTAGAATGGTATGCACACCCCGTGTTTGGATTATAATGAGGAGAGGAGATGTTGGGATTCTGAGGAGGATCCTTCAACGTAATCAAATCCATCCTTAACATGTATTGTAATACTTGAGCCAAGGACATGTTGATTTTAGTGAATTGACTTTTGGGTGTGTCATGCTTATGCTGGTTGCCCTATTGTTTTTGTCGCACTAGTGTTGGATTGGAGATCTGCATCGCCCCCATAGATTGGTTGAGATCACTCTTATTACGACCCCTTCGGACCGTACACAGTACTGGACTCCTTCCTTCCATTGTATGATGCAGTCCCCTGAATTTCGCTGCTCCTGAGTTTATTTTCAACATGTTCCTGCATGAACATATCAACCGATTCCCTGCCTACCAAGAGAGGTTGATCATTGATTAGACCCTAAATTCTAGCAGCTTGCCTCAGACGGTCGTATCTATCTTGATGAAGTCTGCTGATGAGAATCCTTAACTCTTCTTATCCCCGAGCTAAATTTTGGATAAGAGCCATCTGACTACTCATCTGGATTCTCATCCTTTCCATCTCAGCTTGCAGTTGTTCCAACTGGTCCTCCTTGTTATCTTTAGGATTTTTCTTGGCCACGTTCCCAGTGAGGAGTGTTTTTAATTCTTCTTGCCCCTTGGATAGATTCAGGAACATTTCCTTGAAATGAACATCTTGAGCTTGGAGATCTCTGTCATTTTGTTTGAGAGCCATTTTCCTTTCTGAAATAAACAGCGAGAAAATGAGAAACCTGTCTTGAGAATACCTATTATGTAATGATATGCATGCAATGTTTTCAAGGATCTCACGGGGGAAACACAAGAAAATGTTAGCAACTGAATTTGACTGCAACTTCAATTAAAGAACTTTGTATCTTTGAGTGTGCTTTTATGAGAATCAAGCTCACCGTGTCGAGTGGGTCATAGACACTGACTCAAGACATCATACTTTGACGGCATTGGCTAGAGGAAAAATAAATCCCCTTGCCTTTACTAGACGTCTGGTTCATCATAACCTGCATCACAGGCCCTTTGAGATCCTTGAAATGGTTAACAAAATGCTATGGCATGATGTCATAATGTGTATGCTATGCACCAAGCAAAAGTGTAAGGTGATGTAAACAAGTAAATCTTGCAAGAAATACAGGTTATTGGATAATGGATACAAATAGGTCCTGCAAGGAACTCACGTCGTTAGGTAATAAAAACAAAGAAGCCCTACAAGGAGTTCAAGTTGTTAGATAATGAAAGCAAACAAGTCACACAAGTAGACTTGGGTTCAGGCTTGCATGGAGTTTGTAGGTAAGTACCCTCTTGAAGTTTTAGTTGGCTCAACCTGTCCTAGTAATAGAAACCGGGTTCTAAGGAGTCTCATATCATTGACCTTTCTCTCAGGCATTGTTTCAGCTCAAGCATCGAATTGCGGCCGAAATATCCCAAAAGTACAATATCAACGAGTGTAGCATCGAGTATCAACCAATCTTCGGTCAGAACCAAAGCCGACTATCTCAGTAATTTCTAATGGGTAGGATGAGTCAATTAAAGGTTATAAAGGTCAGTTAGTGCTTAATGACACTATGAGAAAGCCTAATGTTATCCTTGACTGACTCAAGGAACATTAGTACAAGCCAGAGTATCACGCTAACGTAGCCATCACTTCGTCCATATCAGGCTACGCCGTATAACCTCCATGATTTATTGCTACTTACCTAAAAAGGTGCCCCAGATCCGGGTATAGGATCTTTAACAATAACCCCAGTAAACCCTTTACAAATAAAGCAAACAAAGCAAACAAGGAAAGCAATTTAAAATGATCTAACTCTAAGGTAACCCCACTTTTATAAGTCCCCAGCAAAGTCGCCTGTTCTGTAATACAGTGGCAGAACCAACTGTTATACTCGTTTTGCATTTGTATTCGCAAATGTTTCGGTAAGCAAGAGTCGCCACCGACTTTTCTTTTATCCAACAAAGGAAAGGGTGAAAAGAACAGAAAAAGACCTTTCAAGATTATTTCTGAGTAAGGGGGGTAAATTATGGAAAGGGAAGGTGTTAGCACCCTTTCCATCCGTAGTTATCTACCGGCTCTTAGATGATAGCTCATTTGAAAATACCTTGTGTTTGTGTGTTTGAAAAAGTATTTTGAAAAGTCGCCTTAGTGCGGAGAATTTTGTAATGTTTCTCGTGTCGTGGAGAACGTATACAAAGTGTCTTTGGAAATATTTCTTAGAAAAGAGTGTATGTATGGAAAAAAAATTTATTTGAGCAAGCATCTAAGAACTATCTACCTACTCGAAAAGGTTTGTTCTTTTCCTCTTTTCCTTTAGACAATGATATCCTACTATTAGTGAGTAGGTAGCCCTATCATCGAATGTTTTGAGGGACAAACGCGAGTCATATTATAACCATAAAGGCAACTCATAGGACACTTTAGCAATTTTATCGTAAGGGGATATATCATTTACTGAAGGTAGCATTGGAAGGTCATCGAGGGACTACGATCTTTTTAACTGAGGGTCTTTGCTAAAGTTGTTAGAACATAGTTTGATTCTACAACCCTTAGATAGAGTTTTGATGATAACAAATACAAAGAACAAATATGCACCCTAAAAATTATGTTGTTATGTATGCAGAAGTTCTGACCAAAGCAGCATCAGAAGATAAGCCATAAGAGCTACACGCTGAAGCAATCAAAACATGCGTTGAAGATTGATGACCAGAACCTGCGCTTAAGAAAAGTAAACTTTGATTCTGAACAAGAACATGTTAATCCAAGTCATCAATATTCTGAAGCGTCAGCAGCACGCAAGGATGTAGATTATGAAGCGTTATTGATCATTCAATTCAGCATCAATTACAACGGCTTCTTTTAGACAACATCTTCTCCAAATGGAAACTGAGTTAATGTCATTTAACACACTTGATGATCAACGTAAATCTATTCCCTATATAAAAAAGCTCAGTGTTCAAATCGTTAACGATTTTCCACATTACCACTTACGCATATTCAAAAAGATGCAAGCAAATTTTATCATCTTTCAAGCTATAATTTTGTGTAAATTATCACAGTTGTGATAACAGTTTTTGTTACGAAAAACAACAACACACATTCTTGTATAATTGTTTTGAAACAGTGTTCCTTGAGATTAACCGGATTGTGGTTGTACTCAAGAAGACTTTAACAGTTGTTAAAGTAGTGATTGTAATTCTTTTGTGATTAGTGAATTAAGACCTCGTTGGAGAGAGGCGAAATCACCTTGACGGGTGGACTGGAGTAGTTTGAGATCAAACGAACTAGGATAAAAATACTGTGTCATTGCGCTTTTGATTTCAATTTTCAATTCAACCCCCCTTCTTGTGTTTTTCACATCTTCAATTGGAATCAGAGCGCCTGGTTCTGAGCTTAAACACTTAACTGTGTCAGTACAAGATCCAAGCTTCAGAAAAACACTATGGTGGGACCAAGCCAAAACATCAGCAATGACTACCATGAAGACAAGGACATATTCAGTGGCAAACCTCCAGTCTTTGATGGAGAAAACTTTGACTATTGGAAATACATAATTAAGAGTTTCTTTCTGGCCCAAGATGCTGATCTGTGGGACATGGTGATTGATGGATACACGCACCCAGTGGATGGACGTGGTCAGAAGATAGACAGAAAAATGATGTCTGACCAACAGAAACGTGACTTCAGAAATCACCATAAGGCCAGAACAATACTACTCAGCGTTATCTCATACTCAGAATATGAGAAAATCTCAAGTAGAGAGACTGCCAAGAACATGTTTGACTCTCTGAAAATGATGCATGAAGGAAACATTCAAGTCAAAGAAACCAAGGCCCTTGCGCTCATTCAGAAGTATGAGGCATTCAAGGTGGAAGATAGTGAATCCATAGAAGCTATGTTTTTAAAATTCCAAATCCTTGTTGCTGGATTGAAGGTTCTTGACAAAGGATATTCTACTGCTGATCACGTTAAGAAGATCATCAGAAGCTTACCCAAGCAATGGAGGCCAATGGTCACAACACTCAAGCTAGCCAAAGATCTCAACAAAATATCTCTAGAGGAACTTGTCAGCTCCCTCAGGAGTCACGAGATAGAGCTAGAAGAAGATGAACCTCAAAAGCAAGGTAAGCCACTAGCTTTAAAATCTAACAGAAAATCTGACTCTAAGGTTTTGCAGGTTGTGGAAGAAACTTCTGATGGATCCTCATCAGAAGAAGATGAATTATCTCTCCTCTCCAGAAGGGTGAAAAAACTGTGGAAGCAGAGACAAAGGAAATTTATAAATCCTAGAAGATCAGAGAATCAGAATGAATCCTCCTCCAGATACAGAAAGTCCAAGTCTTCCTCTGGACACAAGATCTGAAGGTTCTTCAGGATACAGAAAGCCAAATAACAAGGACATCATCTGCTATGAGTGTAACGAGAAAGGGCACTACAAAAGTGACAGCCCAAGGCTTCAGAAGGAAAATCCCAAAAAGAAGTCCTTCAAGGAAAAGAAGAAAAGCCTCATGGAAACATGGGATGATTCAGACAACTCTGAAGCTGACTCAGAGTCAGATGATGAAAGAGCTAACATAGCTCTCATGGAAAACGTGTCAGAAGTAAGTGAAGCTTCTGGTTCAGACTCAGAATTAGACACTGAAGAGGTATTCCCTGACTTTACCATTAATTTTACTAAAGCTGAACTTGCAGAAAGTATAAATGAAATTCTGGAAATGTATCAGCATATCAGAGTCAGATTCAAGAACCTGGAAAGGGATCTTGCCTCTGACTTTGAAAAGTCTGAGAGTCTCAGATTAGAGAATTATGAGTTAAAAGAAAAAAAAATTCAAAATTAGAGAATGATTTGCCAAATTCTCAGAAGGAAACAATCTTAGAGACTCCCAGTAATGATGATGAGATAATCAAAGAGTATGATCACAACTTTCATAAGTTTCTAGCTAGAAACATAAATAGAATCAAGATGGCTTCAATAATCTATGGAGTTAGCAGAAATTGCAGAAAAGGGATAGGATATTAAGGAAAGGTATCTACACCTAAACAGGCCATGGACTTAGTCATAAAACGCACACCACTCAATTCACATTTTATATATGGGCACACACATGACGTAAAATACACAAGTAGTGATTATTCTGTCAAACCAAAATTCAATCAGAATTTTGGTAAAACTAACAAATCACGACCCAAGAAAATGTGGGTACCTAAGGATAGAATTATACATGTAGCAGATATCTTTAGCAGCAAGGCTAAGACACCAGTCATGGTACCTGGACTCTGGATGCTCGCGACACATAACGGGTAGAAGGCATATGTTCCAAAGCCTGGAACTTAAGCCTAGAGGCTACGTGGGCTTTGGAGGCAATCAGAGAGGAAAGATCATTGGCTCTGGAACAGTAGGTAATGGAAATCTTCCCTCTATAAATAATGTATTATTAGTTGATGGATTAATGCATAACCTGTTATCCATAAGTCAATTAAGTGATAACGGTTATGATATAATCTTTAATCAAAATTCATGCAAAGCTGTTAGTCAGAAAGATGGGACTATCCTATTTAATGGAAAGAGGAAAAACAACATTTTTAAAATAAAACTTTCTGAACTAAAGAGTCAGAATATAAAATGCCTACTTTCTGTTAACAACGAGCAATGGGTCTGGCACAGAAGATTGGGGCATGTTAGTATGAGAAGAATATCTCAGATTAACAAACTCAATCTTGTCAAAGGACTTCCTAATTTGAAGTTCAGCTCAGATGCTCTGTGTGAAGCATGGCAGAAAGGCAAATTTGCAAAACCTGCTTTCAAATCCAAAAATGTTCTTTCTACCTCTAAGCCATTAGAATTTCTGCACATTGACTTATTTGGACCAGTAAAAACTGCGTCCGTCAGTGGAAAGAAGTATGGGTTAGTAATCGTAGATGACTATAGCAGATGAACATGGGTAAAGTTCTTAAGACACAAGGACGAGTCGCACTCTGTGTTTGTTACCTTCTGCAACAAAGTTCAGAATGAAAAGGATCTTAGAATTGTCAAAGTCATAAGTGATCATGGTGGGGAATTTGAAAATAAAAATTTTGAATTATTTTTTAATGAAAAAGGCATCTTGCATGACTTCTCTTGTCCTAGAACTCCCCAACAAAATGGAGTTGTAGAACGAAAGAACAGAACATTGCAAGAAATGGCCAGAACCATGATCAATGAGACTAACATTGCTAAGATTTTCTGGGCAGATGCAATCAACACAGCGTGTTACATTCAGAATAGAATCTCCATTAGACCTATTCTGGAAAAAGACTCCATATGAATTGTGGAAGAACAAAAGCCCAACATTTCTTATTTTCATCCATTTGGATGCACTTGCTTTATTTTTAATACAAAAAATTATTTGAACAAGTTTGACTCTAAAGCACAAAAGTGTATTATGTTAGGATACTCTGAACGCTCAAGAGGGTACCGAGTATATAATACAGAAACACAGATTGTTGAAGAGTGAATCAGTGTTAGGTTTGATGATAAGCTTGACTCTCAAAAGTCAAAGCAGAATGAATTCCTTGCAGGTATGGAAGTTGAACTCATAGGTACTGAAGATAACTCATCAGAAGTTCTCAACAGAGACGCTCCCTCAACATCAGAAAGAGTTACTGCAAGCAATCCAGCACCTTCAGTTGATCAACTTCAGAAAAGGCTATCCAGAAGCAGCATTGATCACCCAGAAGATACAATACTGGGAAAGAAGGATGATCCAATCAGAACAAGATCAACCTTCAGAAACTCTGAAGAATCCCTCATGGGACTGGTCTCTCTGATTGAACCAATAACTATTGATGAAGCGCTTATGGACAATGATTGGATTCTGGCAATGCAGGAGGAACTGAATCAATTCACCAGAAATGACGTATGAGATCTAGTTCCCAAACCAAAAGGATTCAACGTCATTGAACAAAGTGGGTGTTTAGAAACAAACTGAACGAGCAAGGAGAAGTCATCAGAAACAAAGCACGACTGGTAGCACAAGGTTATAGTCAGCAAGAGGGGATAGACTATACAGAAACCTTTGCTCCAGTCTCCAGGTTAGAATCTATCAGACTTTTAATATCATTTGCTGTAAATAATGGTATCACTCTGTATCAGATGGATGCCAAAAGTGAATTCTTAAATGGCTATATAGATGAGGAGGTATATGTGCACCAACCCCCTGGGTTTGAGAATTCCAAAAATCCAGAATATGTTTTCAAACTAAAGAAGTCACTCTATGGTCTGAAACAAGCTCCCAGAGCTTGGTATGAAAGACTAAGTAACTTCCTATTAGAAAAGGAATTCACCAGAGGGAAAGTGGACACAACCTTATTCTGTAAGACAGTTAAGAATGACATGTTAGTATGTCAGATTTATGTTGATGACACCATCTTTGGATCTACTAAACCCTCTATGGGAAGAGAGTTTGCTAAATGTATGCAGGCAGAGTTTGAGATGAGCCTAATGGGGGAACTCAAATTCTTTCTGGGCATTCAGATAAACTGAACTCCAGAAGGAACTTACATTCATCAGAGCAAATACGTCAGAGAACTTCTGAAGAAATTTTATCTCTCAGAATGTAAGCCCTCAAAGATTCCAATGCACCCCACGTGCATTCTGGAAAAGGAAGAGGTAAGTAAAAAGGTAGAACATAAAGTCTACAGAGGTATGATTGGTTCTCTTCTCTATCTGAAGGCTTCAAGGCCTGACGTTTTATTTAGTGTTTGCTTATGTGCTAGATTCCAATCAGATCCTAGAGAATCTCACTTAATAGCAGTTAAGCGAATTTTCAAGTATCTGAAAGGTACTACTAATCTGGGTTTGTTTTATAGAAAATAAAATGATTACAGCTTATTAGGATATTGTGATGCTGACTTCGCTGGAGACAGAGTAGAGTTAAAAGCACTTCTGGAAGCTGCCAGTTTCTGGGAGAAAATATGATCTCATGGACTAGCAAGAGACAGTCCACAATAGCACCATCAACAGCAGAAGCTGAATACATAGCAGCTGCTGGATGTAGCACGCAAATGCTCTGGATGAAAAGTCAACTTGAAGACTTCAACATATTTGAGAGTAACATTCCTATCCTCTGTGACAATACTTCTGCTATTTGTCTCAGTAAAAATCCAATTTTGCATTCTAGGGCTAAGCATATAAAAATAAAACATCATTTTATTAGGGACTATATTCAGAAAGGGATTCTTAGCTTAAAATTTATTAACACAGACCATCAATGGGCTGATGTCTTTACAAAACCTCTTTCTGAAGATAGGTTTAACTTCATTCTGAAACATCTCAGCATGAAGCTATGCCCAGAATAAAATATTTTATTTACATATCTTAACCTTCAGAACTTTGTTATTTTCTGTGAACTACTGATCAACCTGTCTTTAGAGTTTATAAGTACAGATTGCATCAGAATCTATCCATGAAGATCTGAATGTTTCATTTCAAGGATAGAAGCGTGCAGTTCACATAATGAAACAGTTGTCATCCATTCATCAACTACTTTCTGAGGCTGAACACGTATTCAATTTTCTGAAAGGTCAAAGGCGCTGATTGGGTGCAGTGAGACACTTGTCAAGGGTAACCGTTCAAGTATCTTTCTGAATCCCCTAATTTCAGGTGTCATTAATGCTTATAATCATGACTAATTATTTCTTTTTCTTACTATTTACATTTTCAAGAAACCTATTTAAACTCAAATTTTACTTTTTACATTCACTTCTTTTTACTCTCATCAACATTTTCTCTCGTTTCAAGTTCCTGCTTTCAAAACCCCTTTTATCTTCCTCAAAAATCCCGTGTGAACAATGGCTTCTTCAAGTGTAAAAAATGCCAGTGCTCATGAATCTGCTTCAATGGAACAGTATGAAGAACCCTATAGAACGCTCCTCACACCTATTGATATTCTGGAAGTTCTCTCAGAACTGATTATTGATTTTGAAAGCTTGCAAGAAAATGGCTTCAATCTGTATGAAGACGTTACTGCTCAAGGATGGAACAGGTACTTTGACCGTCTACTGGGGCCAACTTTTCCAATTCATGTCAAAGAATTCTGGATACATGCTTCTTCTTCAAGTCATCAGGTTACTTCTTATGTCATGGGGAAGAAAATTGTTATTACAGAAGACCTAATTGCAAAGATTCTTGGATACAATGGTGGAGGTGTCAGATGCATTGACATGGCTGAGAGATGCTCTGACGTAAGTTCTATTGTAAAGGAAATTTTTACTCATGGTCTACCCTCCAGTAAAATCAGAGATTTGAAAGATCACCACATAATTTGGGCCAGAATCATTCTAGGGTGTATCAACCACAGGAAGCCAACAAGCTCTCCTGATTATATCAACATTGATCAGTAATTTCTGATCTATTTCATTGCTAAGAGGATAAAGGTAAATCTTCCACACTTGATGTTTAATCATCTTAGAACTAGTGTTAAGGAAACAAGAGAAGACGAAAGGACCAAGAGGGACTGGATACCCTTAGGAAGGCTCATATCAGATATTCTAACAGAGAATAGGCTGATAGAACACCTGACGGAGGCCCAGGAAATCAGCACATTCGAAGCAACGACTGGGAAGCCCCTGAACGCTAAAAATCTGAAGAAGATGAAAATCATTGAGAATATCAAGAAGGAACCTACTGTTACTTCTCATGCAATCATCACTTCAAGAAGGATACCTCTGGATGATTTTCCTCTATTTTCTGAGATTCACTCCAAACCAGAAATAATAGTCAGATATCTGGACGCTTGCAAGGAAGATGGTACTGCACTAGAAATCAATATCCAGAACTTACACAAGGTTGCTCCAGAAGTTGCTTTAAAGAAGACCAAGAAGAGGAAAGCAGTAGGAGAAGGACCCTCTCAGAGGACACCAAAAGCTTCCAAAAAGAAAGGTAATCCCTCCTCTGTTTCTATTATAGAATTAATAAATGTATCTACATCTGAAGCCATGCCTTCTCAACCAGCAAACCCATCACCGCAAAAATTTGAAGACTTTGACATAGGGTTTGATCCATCAGAAACTCTAGGTCTGAATGAACCTCACTCCCTTTCTCAAATCCAAATCCTGAACATGACCAACCAGAACTTGCCAAAGTTCTGTCTGATATTGATTTATTTGACCAAGACTCTTCCTCTCCCTTACCACAAAATCCAAATTCTCAACTCCCAGAAAATCCAAACTCTAATACCACACCAGAAATTCCGCAACCATACTCTCCACAAACAGAAATTCCTCAATAAGAAATTTCACAACCACAATCACCTCAACAAGAAATTCCTCAACCAGAAATACCACAACTAGAAGATCTGGACTCCAACTCACCATAACCAGAAGCTCAACCTTCTGAAAATCAATCTTCTGCTATTCATGAACCAGAACCCCAACATGTTACAAAAAACCAATCTGAAGAATCTCCTTCAGATTCTGATACAATCCCAATACCTGGAATCATAGAACCTCTCACGGTTTGCATGCCTCTCACCATTCATGACATTCCAGAAATCCCTTTATCTCTAGAATCCACTCCTCCAAACACCCCCACTAGTCCAATCATCATTCCCGACTCTCCCACTCCTTCACCCACTAATAGTCCAACTGACAACGTAATACTTGTCATTGATCCAATTGTGCTGGAAAGACTAGCTTCCATCTCACACAAAATTGCCATTCCCAAACCTAAACCAACTGAAACCACATCAGATGTTGGTACAAGTTTGTTGATTTTTGAAACAGGAATGCAGAAATGGATAAATTCTTTGAAGCATGCTAGTCAAGAGATGACTAATCCTGCTGATTCTAATTATATGTGGATAAGATTCAGAAACTGGCTTAGTTCTGAAACGCTGAAGCTGAAGGAACAGAGTTATGAACAGGTTCAACAGAGCTTTAGTGCTAAGCTGAAGGCTTTTCAAGACAAAGTTCTGATCCAACTGCTCAAGAAAGATATCCTCTCGTTAGATAATGCTCCCTGGAAAGAGCATCATCCTTCAGATGTAGATGAACCGGAATTAGAAAGTCTCTCTCTGACTACTGCTCAAGAAGACATGATTATAGCAGAAGAAATGGTTCACTCTGAACAAGCTATAGAATGCTCTAAGCAACATATAACTCCTGAAGAAACTCCAACACCTTCCTTAGTCATGCAAACGCTGGAAGAGATGAAGAAAGAAAATGCTCTAATCCATGCAAGGTTGGATAAGCAGGAGGACACAGACAAAGAGATTAAAAGTATTCTAGGTAAACAAGAAGATGCCACAAAGGAAATCAGAGGCATTTTGGGCAAGCAAAAAGGGTCAAATACTCAGATCAAGAGCTTGCTGGAAGCGTTGTTCACACGTCTTCCCCCTCCTTCTTAGATTTCTTTTTGAAAATTGTTTATCTGTAACTCTTCATTTTTAACTCTTATGTTCTGGAACTTGTAATTGCATCATGTTTTTTTAATATAATTCAACTATTTTGGTTCAGATTATATTTCCTTTTTGATACATGACAAAAAGAGGGAGAAAGTAAGATATTTTCAATAATGGCTTACCGAGACAAAAGTCTCAAACATTCTGAATTACTTAACCTCTACTTTCTGAAAAGTTTGAACAGGTACAAATTCTGATAGGAGATACAGCTAAAACTCCGATGAGAAGGAACTTAAGGGAAGTAATAAACTCTGGGGGAGTTTCTCTTAAACCTTTTGTTCTTTATTCTTAATTGAAAATTCTAGTTTTTCTCATCATCAAAAAGGGGGAGATTGTTAGAACATAGTTTGATTCTACAACCCTTAGATAGATTTTTGATGATAACAAATACAAAGAACAAATATGCACCCTAAAAATTATGTTATTATGTATGCAGAAGTTCTGACCAAAGCAACATCAGAAGATAAGCCATAAGAGCTACACACTGAAGCAATCAGAATATACGCTGAAGATTGATGGTCAGAACCTGCACTTAAGCAAAGTAACCTCTGATTCTAAACAAGAACATGTTAATCCAAGTCATCAATATTCTGAAGCGTCAGCAGCAGGCAAGGATGTAAGATTCTGAAGCGTTACTGATCATTTAATTCAACATCAATTACAACGGCTTCTTTTAGACAGGATCTTCTCCAAATGGAAACTGAGTTAATGTCATTTAACACGCTTGATAATCAATGTAAATCCATTTCCTATATAAACAAGTTCAGTGTTCAAATCGTTAACAATTTGCCACATTACCACTTACGCATATTCAAAAAGCTGCAAGCAAATTTCATCATCTTTCAAGCTATAATTTTGTGCAAATTATCACAGTTGTGATAACAGTTTTTTTTACAAAAAACAACAACACACATTCTTGTATAATTGTTTTGAATTAGTGTTCCTTGAAATTAACCGGATTGTGGTTGTACTCAAGAAGACTTTAACAGTTGTTTCTTTTCAGATCTTATCATGCACACCTATTAACAGTCATCTAGCAATTAATATATGTACATAAAATAAAAATGCGAGAATTTAATTACTCTATTACAAGGCTTCGGGGTGGGGGATTTACAAACCAAAAACGGGGGAAAGAAAAGTAAAGGTCCTAATTAAAACTATTACATCCTTTATGCAGTTACATAATTCAAAATAAAATGCGAATAAGATAAATTACTACGCGGAGAAGAGAAAGCTCTAAAAATATCTAAGTAACAAAAATAAGAAATATGTTTGCCTGTTTTTGTTATTTTTTTATTGTTTTTTGACAAAAAATAAATAAAGTGATTAAAAAGAAATTAAGGTCTGCTCATTTCTAAATTATTTAATAAAATTAAGTTAATGATAATAAAAAACCTAATGTCTAATTGATTTTAATTAATAAAACTAAGATAAAATTAATATTTTTTTGTTTTTATTATTTTCATGATTTTTTATGTTCGTAAAAAGTAAAAAAAAAGGTTTAAAGAAAATTAAATAAATAAAAAACCAAAAAAGAAAAAAATAAACGGGTCAGGCACTGCAAAAAGCAGTTAGAGGGTGTGAAATAGCAAAAAATTCCCAGGCCCATTAGCAATAGGGCCCAGGCGCCTGTAGATCCAGTTAGGGATACTTCTTGGGGTTCATCATGGTGACGCACCTTTGAGGCTTCAGATCTAGCCTGGTGAAATATGGTGGTCAGGAACTGGAGGTGCATGATGCGTACATTTGGTCCCACTCATACTTGATCTATATATTCATATAAACTCAAACAAATGTTAGCATGCCATGAAATATGATTAAAATCAGAGATTAGAAATTTTAAACTTTACCAAACCGGTGTTATCAAATGTTGGCATTCTAAGCTTGTGATGGACTGATCTTGGGCCTTGTAAAAAACTCCTGGGGACTTCAAGAGGATGGCTCGAGGCTTGGTTTCAATTGAGAGAGGCTGGAACTTTGAGATATGACTTGCACCAATTATTTGATTTTTTGGAGAGTTTTTGGAGAGCTTTTTTGGAGCGCTTTTGGAGAGCTTTTTCATGTAGGATTTCATGTTCTTGGATTATGCTTTTGTTTTGTATTTATAGAGGGATGGAATGGGGAGTAAACATGACAAGAATCCACACATAATGACCCTATTTCAAAGCAATATGAAACTTATTAAAATACTTCCAAAATTGTGAAAAACTTGCCCTTCTTGAGATGCAATGAACCTGGTCTTTCTCCTCATGCTTTTCATGAGTTCTAAGGCTAAATATCAACCCAAATCATCAGCCCATGTTTCCATACTTTTTATTTATTATTTTATGCGATTTATGTTGTGTTTATTTGAATAAAAACAAAATAAATATGAATAAAATAGAGAAAAAAATGTAAAGCAAGGTGAGAGTGAATTTAGGTGTCCTTGAGTAAGTCATAAACATATTTGAATCCCACAAAATAGGTCTATGAACTTAAAAATTCATTTTTGCTCAGTTTACTTTTTTGCATTTTCACCAATTTTCCCAATTTGTACTGGTCATAACTTGCTCAATGTTTATCTTTTGGAGATGATCTTGGACTTTTTAGAAATCTAAATATGTACCTTACAATCTCTATGTTGACCAGTTTTTCATTTTGAGAAATTATCTTGGTGTAACTTGCCTTGTCAAAAAATGCCTTTTTTTTTATTTTCAAAAAGACCAGTAATGTATTGGCTCATATCTTTTCAATGATGCATTTTTTGAACTTGAGGACTAAGCAAATGTTGTAGGGAATTGAATTTTATTCACAATGAGCTTTGGTTAGGGAAAAATGAATGAGGCATGTGAAAGTTATGCCTGGTCAAAGTTCAGTTGACTTTCTCTAGGATTTAGCAATTTTGATTCTTGAGGATTTGAGAGCATTCCTTGAGGAATCATGATCAAACTTTGATCAAATGATGGATATCACTTAAAAATGTTGTTGTTGACCAAAAATCTTGAAGTTTGACTGTATGTTGACCATAGTTGACTTTTTGACCAATATAGTTGATTTTCGAACATTTGAGCCATTGACTGAACAAACTTGTGATGCAAGGCATGAAACTTGGCATGAGCATTCTTGATTACATCTTAGGAACCATGGAAATCACTTGAGGCCTTTGAAACCCAAACTTCTTTGTGAAAAATGAAACCCTAGCTGGAGATCCACTGCTTAGGAGGAGAATCTGTCTGGTCAATTCTTGGTCAACCTTGAGCACTTGAGGTCCTCTAGGAGTATGTCTTGAATAAAATGAGACGAGAAATTTTGGGGTATAACCGACCGCATCAACAAAATAATCAACAAAGACCAGATGTACAAAGAAGACACTTTACTAAAATCAATATGCCACTATCTCAAGCTCTACAACACCTATTAAAAGTTGATTTGGTGACCTTGAGAGATCCTCCTTCCAACCCTAACACTGCTTCTCCAAAATACAACCGTAATGCCAAGTGTGCTTACCACTCAAATAGTCTCGGACATGATACCAATGATTGTTGGTCTCTAAGTAATAAAATCCAAGACCTCATTTATAATAAGATAATTGAATTCGACTCTCCGTCAACTCCCAATGTAATCACTACACCCATGCCAAATCATGGCAAGGGTGTCAATGTTGTTCAAGATGCATCTTTTGTTCCCTCTATCAAAGTTTGACCACCCCTTTGAATATTATTAAAAATAATTTGTTGAAAGCCGCAATATTCCCTGGCTGCCTTGAAGACAATTGTTGTTGTGCTGTACAAATTAACGGTTGTGAATGGCTTAAGAAAGGTGTCCAACACCTGATGGATAGGCATGAAGTCCTATTTGAAAGGACTCCACCTGTGAAAAGTTTGACCTAAAGTGTATCTAAAGAATTTGAATATGTATCCATCATTACCATCTCCAACAAACCTATTAGGATCACCTCCAAAGGTCCTATTAGGATTCCCAATGAACCAAGAATAACACCACTAATTATCACCATACCGGGCCAGCCCCCTACTCTTCTGATAAGGCCGTTCCCTAAAATTATGGGGAAGAAGTGTACTACCATGGTATCAAACAAGATTCCTGGATTGATGATGATGAAACCGCTGATATTACAAACATTGTTGTGTCAAGTAAAGTTACTAGGACAAGGAGGATCTTCTCTCTAGAGATTTCACCTCTGAAAAACACTACTATTCGAGGAAAGGAAAACATGACTGAGCCTGCTAGGACAGAGGTGCCCACAAAAGATATTACCATTGAGAACCTATCTACCCAAGAAATGGAGGTGATTCTAAAAATTATCAGAAAAAGTAACTATAAGATAGTGGAACAGTTAGGGAAAACACACTCGAAGATTTCTATGATGTCTTTGTTGCTGTGCTCCGAGGCGCATGCTCAAGCACTGATTAAATTCTTGAAAAACGCACATGTACCACAAGAAACTACGATCAACCAATTTGAAAACTGTGTAGCAAGCTTGACAGTCAAAAATGGCTTAGGGTTCTCTGATACAGATTTAACCCCGATGGGGGAAGAATCATAACAAAGCTCTCTATATATCCATGGAATTCAAGGGCAATACCCTAGCACATGTATTAGTGGATACTAGATCTTCTCTCAACATCTTACCTAAAGGAGCATTGTATAGGATAGATTGTGTTGGGCTGGTTCTAAAACCTAGTGAGACTGTAGTAAGGGCTTTCAATGGTTCTAAAAGGATGGTTCATGGAGAGGTTAATCTCTCTATCAAAGTTGGATCTCAAGTTTTCAACTAAAAATTCTACGTGATGGATATCTGTCCTGCTTACTCATGCCTGCTTGGACGCCCATGGATACATGGGGCAGGTGCGGTGACTTTCACACTACATCAAAAGTTGAAATATCCGGTCAAGGGGAAAATTGTTACCGTATGTTTTGAAGAAGAGTTTATGATTAGTCATCTAAATTCATTTAAATATGTTGGAATGGATGGCGAGTTCATAGAAACTCCTTGTCAAGTCTTTGAAGTGGTCTCTCCCATGGTTGTTATTTCCAAGACCACTCCTGATACTCCTAAAGCTGCTAAAGATACACTAAGGATGGCTTCTCTCAAAGATGCCCGTGCTGTTGTTGAAGGCGGAGGTTGCACCATTTAGGGACAACTTCCTGATTTCCCTTTCAAGTCAGACCAATTTGGATTGGGCTTCACTTCCAAACCTCAAAAGGGGTTTCGAAGTGCTCGTCCAGGGAAACCACCTCTCCGCATCACTAGCCATGAGGTTAATTCTCTTGAAGACTCTGATGTTGACTGTGACTTTGACGACTGGATCTACCCAACTGCTAGTAGAGGACTCAACAACTGGCGTGCCAAGATTTCATTCCCATCTCCTTCAACAAGGAGTAATTATCATTTACTATTTCATTAATTTGAGAACTTTGTTTGTAATTTCTATTAAAACAATTATTTTAAGCCATGTGCCTTGCTCGGGGCACATTGGTCCATTTGTTAAGAGTTTGTCATTTTCATATGCCATATGCTCATTCTAATGAAAAACATTGGACTATTTTGCATTCAAATTTTTATGCTCTTTGACTTTATTTACTTTATTGCATTTTCAAGTAGCCATGTGATCTTACATGCACACACACACATACATTTGCAGATCCATATCCACTTCGGATCTCATTGACAACGACTCTGCTATTGCCATCTATGACTTTGAACATCCAATCTACCAAAATGAAGATGAAGGAGAAAAAGATTGTGAAATAGCTGGGGAACTCGCCAAACTTCTGATGCAAGAAGAAAAGGCCACCCAACCGCACGAGGAACCAATTGAAGTGATCAACCTAAGTAATGAGGCGGACAAGAGGGAAGTCAAGATCGGCACCAATTTGGAAGAATGTATCAAGGGAAGATTGGTCCAGATGTTGCGTGGCTATGTAGAGGTGTTCGCTTGGTCATATGAAGATATGTAGGGGATTGATACTGATATCATAGTTCATCATCTGCCAATGAAGGAGGATTGTCCTCTGGTCAAGCAAAAGGTCTGTCGCATGCGACCAGAGATGTCTGAGAAAATAAAAGTTAAGGTAATGAAACAGTTTGATGCAGGTTTTCTGACAGTGACATCATATCCCCAATGGGTTGAAAATGTTGTCCCAGTGCCGAAGAAAGATGGAAAAGTCCGTATGCGCGTAGACTATAGAGATTTGAATAGGGCCAACCCAAAGACGATTTCCCACTACCTCATATCAGTGTCTTGGTCGACAACACGGATAAACATAAAGTTTTCTCCTTCATGAATGGCTTCTCCGGTTACAACTAAATCAAAATGGCACCCGAAGACATGGAGAAAACCACTTTTGTTACACAGTAGGGCACCTTCTGTTATAAGGTCACGCCTTTCAATTTGAAGAATGCGGGTGCAACCTATTAACAAGCTATGGTAGCCCTATTTCATGACATGATCCATCATGAGATAGAAGTCTATATTGATGATATGATTGCAAGATCTCAAACTGAGGAAAAAGACCTTGATCATCTTTACAAGCTGTTTGAGAGGTTGAAGAAATACAAGCTAATGCTGAATCCCAACAAATGTACCTTCGGGGTAAGGTTTGGAAAACTCTTAGGGTTTTTCATTAGTGGAAAAGGTATTGAGGTTGACCCTGCAAAAGTCAAAGTCATACAATAAATGCCAGCTCCCTGTACTGAGAAGGAGGTCAGGGGTTTCTTAGGTCGACTCAACTATATTGCCCGATTCATATCTCACCTAACTACTACTTGTGAGCCAATATTCAAACTGTTGAAGAAAGATCAAGTAGTCAGATGGAATGATGACTGCCAAGCAGCTTTTGACAAGATCAAAGAATATTTGCAAGAACCTCCCATCCTGATGCCTCCAGTTGAGGGAAGACCTTTGATTATGTACTTGACTGTATTAGAGAATCCAATGGGGGTGTATGTTGGGCCAACATGACGAGTCTGGCCGAAAAAAGAATGCAATATACTACCTTAGTAAAAGTTTACTGACTGTGAAACCAGATATTCACTGCTCGAGAAAACTTGTTACGCTTTGGCATTGGCTGCTCACCGGCTAAGACAATATATGTCGAATCACACCACTTTATTGATTTCTAAGATGGATCCCATCAAGTATATCTTCGAGAAGCCATCTCTCTCCGGATGAATAACTAGAATGCAAATGATTTTGATTGAATATGACATCCAGTACACTACACAAAAAGTAATCAAGGGAAGTGTGCTGGCAGATCATTTGGCCCATCAAGCTGTTGATGACTATCAATCCATGAAATTTGAATTCCCGGATAAGAATATCATGCTGATAACTAATTATGAAAAGCCTGGACCGTATGAAGGACCTGAACAAGGATCTCAATGGACTATGGTGTTTGATGGAGCTTCCAATGCTTTAGTAACGGAATCAATGTTGTGATCATTTCCCTCGAAGGTTGTCATATGCCTTTCACCTCCAGATTGTGCTTTGACTGTACAAATAACATGGCTGAGTATGAAGCATGCATCTTGGGTCTGAAGGCTGCTATCGACCTAAGGATCAAGTTCTTGGACATATACGGGGACTCAGCTTTAGTAATCAGTCAACTTAATGGAGAATGGGATACCAAACATCCAAACCTGACCCCTTACAAAGATCTCGAGCTAACTTTGATCCCATACTTTGAGGAGGTTACCTTTGATACTTCCCAAGAGAAGAAAATCAATTGGCAGATACCTTAGCGACAATGTTATCCATGTTCAAGGTCAATTGGGACAACGAGGCTCCTAGAATTACAATCGAAAGATTTGACGAACCCGCTCACTGTTATGAGATCGACACTGACGAGGAGAAGCCTTGGTATCATGAAGTGAGGAGGTACCTTGAAGCACAAGAGTATCCTGAAGGAGATTCAATCAACAACAAAAAATTCCTGCGAAGGTTCTCAGCCGAATTCTTCCTAAGCAATGGGATTCTGTACAAGTGCAACCATGATTCTACTCTACTTCATTGTATGGACAAGAAGGATGCAGAGAAAATCATGGAAGACATGCATGAAGGTATATTTGGAACTCACTCTAGTGGGAACACTATGGCCATGAAGATTCTAAGGGCTGGTTACTATTGGCCGACTATGGAAACTGATTGCCACCATCACTCGAGGATTTTCTATAAATGTCAAATCTACGCCGACAAGGTTCATGTGCCTCCAATTCCTTTGAATGTCATGACGACTCCATGGCAATTTGCAACATGGGTAATTTACATGATTGGAGAGATCAAGCCCACTTCCTCCAATGGACATCGTTTCATCCTGGTTTCCATTGACTACTTCACTAAATGGGCCGAAGTCGCTTCATTTGCCTTAATCACTAAGAATGTTGTAGCCCAGTTTATCAAGCATAACCTTATCTGCCGGTATGGAATCCCCGAAAGGGTTATCACTGATAACATAACCAACCTCAATAATGCTATGATCACTGAAATCTGCGCGTAGTTCAAAATCAAGCATCACAACTCTTCCTCTTACAGACCTAAGATGAATGGTGCAGTAGAAGCTGCTAATAAAAACATAAAGAAGATTGTGCAAAAGATGGTGGTGAACTACAAAGATTGGCATGAGATGCTACCATTTGCTCTTCATGGCTATTGTACTTCAGCTCGAACATCAACTGGGGAAACCCCTTTCTGTTTAGTCTATGGCATGTAAGTTGTCCTACCTATTGAAGTTCAGATTCCTTCTCTGAGAATTATGGAAGAAGCGGGCTTAGGCGAAGACGAATGGATTCATACTAGGTTGGATCAGTTGAACTTGATTGATGAAAAGAGACTAGTTGTTGTTTGTCATGGTCAAACGTATCAAAAGCGTATGATCAAGGCATTCAACAAAAAGATCAAACCTCGAGTATACCAGGCTGACGACTTGGTAATAAAGCGCATAATTTTACCACAAGGCGATCCCAGGGGAAAATGCACTCCCACTTATGAAGGGCTATTTGTTGTCAAGAAAGTATTCTCTAGCAGAGCTATGATGCTAACCACTATGGACGGTGAATATTTCTCGCATCCTGTGAATGCGGACATAGTAAAAAAATACTATGCATAAAAAATGACCCGCTAGGTTGACATACCTAGGCAAAAATAAGGGCATCCAGTGAACCAAAAAGGTTCAGGAAAAAATTAGGGATATATACATAAGAAAATACACCCGGCAAGTCGAAAACCTAAAAGGGCAGCTTGGGCAAAAAAGGGTATCCTGGTGGACTGAAAACCCGAAAGGGCGGTCCAGGAAAAAGTTAAGGATTAAAGCGTATGACTATGTGTCTTTGAATCACTACAACCATATTTATTATGAAGGTCAAAAGTTCAAGTGGTATGAGGTCAATCCAATCAACTTCTTTCGACGGTAAAAGATGATGTTCGAAGACGTAGGGGCAATAACGGAGTTGGACCCCAATGAGATCATTTCCAAATGGCTATATAATTTTTGTTTTCACTTTGTATTCTTTTCATTTCTCGACGACTTCCTCTTACTAGGATTTCTGTTTCCCTGTACAAAATCTCCTGTTTATAGGCATATTATCAATACAAATATACTTTAAAGTGCAAACTTTTAGTTTTTTCTGTTTTGACTGCAAAAAACATCCAATGACTAAAATTGAATGAACATATGCATATGAACATGATTAACTGTTAATAAATGTATGCACAAGAACAATAATAAGCATTTACTCAAGGATTTAGGGTATCCCCACAAAGTTACTTCATTAAGATTACCCTCACGGATTGAATTCATACATCTAGAGTTCCAATCAGCATATTTCCTGGAAATTATCTTCCCCTGTAAAAATTCTTCCTCAGATGAATAAATTTCCCCAGTAAGGTCTTCAGAATACCTTCCTCGACAAGATTTATTTCCCCAACAGACTACAATCTCCCCAGCTTGAGTTTACTTCTCGGACTATTACAAATAAATAAACAACACCTCTCTTCCCCAACATAGTTGATACTATCACCAAAATGTTTCTACGAAGCCTGGAACCCGACCAGATACCAATTAACTTCATCCTCTCCAGACGATCAGAAGTCTTATCATCTCTTTTATTCCCAGTCAGGGCATATAAGAATTAAATTCCCCAATAGAGCAATGGATAACCAAGGTTCATAAACTCTACTCCCCAAACAGAAATCAACACTCCCTGCAGAGTTTCCTCAAACAACAAAACATGAATTCCAAGAAGAAGCATTCTAAAACAAGATACACATATTCTTCATCTCTAGTAGTTGTCATGGATTTACTTTGAAGTCAAGGATACACTTCAATAACATTTAACACTCATACATCATGACATATGCATACAAAACGCATATAGCACAATCTCATTTATTTTGAGAGCATCATTACACAATGCATGCATTATGACATTGCTTTACAACTAATTCTTTACCTTTTCAGGAAAGAACAGTCACCAGATGAATACCATCAGCGAAGAACATTTTATCTGCTGGTTCAGTTTAAATCGACCAATGATTTATCCTGATTCTGTTCCGGTAGACTCTTTCTATGGTTTAGTTAAATCACTCCTAAGATTTATACTAATTCGTTATCCAGTTAAAGATTATTCAAGACCTCTGATGGTTCAGGTTAAATCGGCCAATGATTTATCCTGATTTCGTTACGGTAGACACTTTCTCTGGTTCAGTTAAATTACTCCTAAGATTTATACTGATTTTTTATGCAGTTAAAGATTATTTAAGACCTCTGTTGATTCAGTTTAAATCAACCAATGACTTATCATGATTCTGTTCTGGTAGACACTTTCTCTGGTTCAATTAAATCGCTCCTAAGATTTATACTGATTGGTTATCCAGTTAAAAAATTATTCAAGACCTCTACTGGTTTAGTTTAAATTGACAAATGATTTATCCTGATTCCATTCCGGTAGACACTTTCTTTATTTCTGTTAAATTTCTCCTAAGATTTATACTGATTCGTTATTTAGTTAAAGATTATTCAAGACCTCTGCCGATTCAGTTTAAATCGACCAATGATTTTTCCTGATTCCGTTCTGGTAGACACTCTGCTATTTCAGTTTAAATCGACCAATAATTTATCCTGATTCCATTATGGTAGACACTTTCCCTAGTTCAACTAAATCGCTCTGAAGATTTATACTGATTCGTTATCCAGTTAAAGTTTATTCAAGACCTCTGCTCAGTTTAGTATAAATTGACCAAAGATTTATTCTGATACTTCTTATCAACAGTCACCTTGGATAGCATCTATAAACCCATCTTCGATTAAATTCCATCACTCCCAAAATGGCATCTTTAAGCCCATTCTCGATACAATCAACCAACAACATTGTTTCGTGCGAGTGCAAATTTCTAGGCACTCTAGTGTTCAATCACCTTCCAACTTGAAGTTATGAATGGTGAACCCACCAATCTAACTCTTCAGGTTTAAGAAGATTGAACAAGGGAAGCTATTGTACCCCAAAATTTTCACTCCCCTTTCTCAAGACATTTCCCAAAAGATCTCCAAAAGCTCAAGCTTGCAAAAGTGTTGATTAGGTTAAACCATCTCTTAAACACTGATGACTCAAATTAGGGTTTTGGTTTTCGTAAGGGTAATTGGACTCCTAATGCCTCAAATGACCTTCATGGAAAATTATAGACCTCCAAGAATACTAATGTCAATAAATTTGCTCAATCAATTGCTCAAATGACTGAAAATCAGTTGTATTAGGTAAAAAGTCAAATGTGGTCAACCTACAGTCAAACTTCATGATTTTTGACCAACATCAACATCTTAAAGTCCTATTCATAATTTGATCAAGTATTAATCACAATCTCTCAAGAAAAGCACTCAATTTACCAAAAGGGCAAAATGGTCAAAATTAGGGTTTTGACTGTATTTGACTGATCAAGGACTTTTGACCTGATGCATGATCTAATGGCTTGAAGAAAAATCTGAAGGATTCAAATAAAACATGATTTACCTAATTTCATGGCTCAAAACATTTCTCAAGATCAATTAATTGATAGTTAAAATTCAGTCAACTGATGAAAAATCAACTGATACACCAAAAGTCAAACTTTTACTTTTTGATCAAAATTGAGTTTCAAAGATCACAATTCATCAAGACATTAAAAAATATGAAGTTTGATCATCAAAAAATCAAGAAAGTCAAAATTCAATTTGAAAAGTCAAACTTATCAAGACTTATAAATTTTTCTAAGTGTTTTAAACATGATACTTTCATAACTTCATGACATTTTTTCACCAAGATGCAAGATGATTCAAAGAAAACTTTCAACATGAAAGTTGTAGATCTTGATGATATCTACAACTTTTCTTTACTGATAAAGTTCTATAAATTCTTTTATTTTGAATTATAAATCCATGAATTCATGCACTTTTTCTTAAAACACAGTAAAATTTTGACCTAGTTTGGTCAGGATTTTGACCTAACTTCTTGGCCAATTTTCACATAGTTCCAATTTGATTTTGCAAAAATGGAAAATATTAAAGTTGTAGAGGATGTTCCAATCTTTTCAAAATGTCCAAGAACTCAATGAGATCGTTTTTGACCTAAGATAATCGAAGGCAAGAATTTGGACATTCATTCTTGAATTATATGTCATTTTTGTGATGAACAAGAATTCAAATCTCATAGCCATGCTGCATAATCTTGATTTGCAGGCTTAAAAATTGTATTTCACTCTGTAATTAATTGTTTACATAATTGATTGAGCCATTATCCAAGTGTTTGATTCATTATCCAAATCAAATTGCCATTTAGGGAAGAAAGTTCATACTTCCATTTTGGAAAAGTGACTTTAATCACAAAGATCACTCTCCTTGAGCTTTGTATTTGTTATTTCTTCACAAGAATCCTCTATAAACTCAGAGCAAGCATGTTTAAAGTTGATAGCCACCCTACCTTGCCTTGAAACCATGTTTGTCTAAGCTTGCTTCAAAAACAAGTCAAAACCCATAACATGTGATTTTGTACTTCTGACTTCTCCAAGCTTCTAAAATCTTTGCCTATAAATTAAACCTTCATTCACAAGCATGGACACGAATTCACAAGCCCCCAAGAACCCTCACTCTCTCTCAAACCAGAAATTGCAACACAAGCACAAAAACTTGTCATTTCTTACTTTGAAACTCAATCTTGAAATCTACTCGTGCATTTTCACTTCTAATCCATCACAAAGCTTCTAATACACATATAGAGGCTATCCCAATCCATGTCTTCCAACTGTAATACCATCTTCTTAATTTTCCATAACCAAAAACAGAGCATTGCATTTGGACTTCTCCAGACCATTTTAGCCACTCTCAACTCAAGTTAAGCATTGTATTAGCTTCCTAGAGTCTCAAGGAAGCTAACTTGATCATTGCAACACTTTGAATCAAGCTCATTTGTAAAACACGAAATTCATTTTTGAGGTAAGTTTTCTGACTTTTGAAATATTCATATAAGCATTGTTAGTTTTCCATTTTCAAAGATAAAATGTAGAAATCATAGCCCTGAAACTGACCATGTCCTTAGAATTCATTTATGTTGCCTGAGTAGAGAGAATTTTGGAGTTGAACTTTCTGAAAAAGTTAGGTAAAATTTGGTACCATTAGAAATTCTCATTCATCTTTGATTTATAGATTATGATATTTATATGGTTGAATTTGTATGGAAAAATGGAGCAACTTTCATGTTTGCATTTTTTCATTTTGGTTGAGAGATGAAGAAGCTACAAGTTTTAAAATCATGTTGAAATTTCTGGCGCAAGCTTGAAGATGATACAACCATGGGCTTGTTTTGTAATATAATGCATTGGTTTTGTTTTAAACACTTGATGTATAACCACCCCAGTGGAAGAGAGCGCGCGCGTAAGGGCCTTCTTGCTAAATGGTCTTGGGTTCGAGCCCTAGGGACACCTTTTGTTTTATTTCTTAACATTTTTGCTTCATTTTGTTCAAACAACCAGCACGTTGGGCCTCCAGCAAATGGGCCATTACCACTTTACTTCCTCTCACTCCCTGTATGCTAACGTCACGTAGCCCATTCCATTTTTTTTTGTTTTATTTTCTAACTTTACAAAAAATCAATGATGGACCTAACAAACAAAATCATTTTATTTGTTTATACCTCAAATTATTTCCAAACCCCCCTGACTTAATTTTAGATTTTATTTTATTTTCTTTCCCTCTTTATTTTATTTTTATTTTTTTAAATATTATTATAATTATTATTATCATTATTTTTATTAACCAAAAATATTATATATTTATTATTTAGATATTTAGTATATTTTTATTTTATTTCTTTTAACAAGAAGACCAAAAGAATTTATTTAACAAATTTATTTTCTTAATTAAATTAACATTAGACTTAGTTTATTTTAATTAAATTAATTCAGAACTTAGGAGTTTAATTAATTAATTTCCTTCCATTCATTAGGTTAAAACCTTTTCACAAAAACCCCAAAAATTATTTTCTTAATTAACTTAATTTCTTTTTCTATTTATTTTAAGTTTAGTTTTTGTTAAATCCACCTAGGCTAGAAAATTATTTTATTTCTTTCTATTAGTTTAATTAAGTTAAAACCTTTCATAAAAAACAAACAAAAACAATTTTCTTTTCCTTTCACATTGCCTTCATTATTCTTGTACATTATTTGTTCATATTCAATATGGTTGTAATAGTAAATAATGTTTTATTTACTTTCATCCTCCATTTGTAAATTGTACCCCCATCCCCTAATGTTGTAATAGCGTAGAACTTTATATTTCCGCAAATTTATCGCTTTCAATATAAATGCTAGTAATTAGGGTTTGTATGTATGACAAGATAAAATCAATCTTAGAAAACCCTAATTTCAAAGACAAAAATGCATGAAAATAAACAATTTGCACACTTGCACTTCTAGGGTTAATCCACACTTGTTGCCTCAGATAAACAATAGTCATGTTCCTCGAACGTGGGATACTTTAGCACTGACCCTCGAATACAAGATCATAGTCCCTCGATGACCCTTCAATGTTGCTTTCGGTAAACGATCTTAGACCCTTAAGATAAATTGCTAAGGTATCTTACAAAGTTGCCTTCTATGATTGTACGATGACTCACACATGTCCCTTCATATCGAATGATAGGGTTTCTTATCAATCAATGATATGATAGCAAAATATGAAGGAGGAGGAAATGAACAAAGACTTTTTGAGTAGGTAGAACGTTCGTAGTTGCTTGCTCACAAACATTTCAAAACACTTTCCAAATACACCAACACTTTCAAATGAAATATTTTCAAAAGTCAACACTTTGTATACATTCTTATAGAGACAAGAATCATTATAAAGTTCATCTGAAAAAAGGTACTTTTCAAAAATACTTTCAACCAAATCACAAACACATTTCAAACAAAGCATTTCAAAGTGAGATAGCAACTAAGAGCCCGTAGATAACTACGAATGAAAAGGGTGCTAATATCTTCCCTTTTCATAACCTACCCCCTGAACTCAAGAAAATATCTCAAAAGGTCTTTCCTGTTCTTTTCACCCTTTCCTTTATTGTATAAAAGAAAATTCAGTGGCGACTCTTGCTATCTGCAACAATTGCGATAAAACGCAAAACACCCAAGTTAGTTCTCCCACTGTATTACAGCTACGCATCCTTATGAGGAATCAGAGTACCATAGTTCGCCTCACATGTTTCAATTTGTTGTAGGTTTTCTTACCTTGAAAAATGGTTTTAAAATAAAAGCCAAGCGAAAAAATTAAGTTTGAATTGGTTGGTGTGTTTTACCTTAAAAAAGAGTTTTTGTGTTATTAGAGTGTCTTGAAATTGAAAGAAAAAATATGTTTTAGTTTTAATGTAAATGCAAAAGAGAAAGAAAAAGGTCTAAGGGAGACTAGCAAAGTAAGCCTAGAGTTGTCATGCAAAGTGGATCTTATAGTTGATGATAAAGGGGGAATCAACCTATTTTAGCATGCATGGTTTGCATTCTAAGGTCTATCTCAATTCACTTCCTAAAATTGAATCGAGAAATCCTACGGGAGCATGTAAACATGCAATAAAAGGTAAACACACAAAGCTTGAGGAGTATCCACTCACTCAAGTAGAAAATGCCTAATCGAGGTATCATGTTACCAAGGAATGAAAGGGAGAGGGATCACGCCTAACCATGATATCGTGTCATCATGCAGAAAAATAAACCAGAAATATACCAAATGAATAAGAGTTTGTCATATAGTAGGTACAAGCCAAGAAACCCGGAATACTTCGAGCGAGCTAGCATCAATAAACAAACTAAATCAGATACAATATCTAATACTATCATCCAATATTACAATGCAAAAATACATCGCAAGCTATGCCTGCTCCAAGCTAATGTCATGCACCAAGCAATGCTACACAAGTAAATAGTAAAAACTGGACAAATGCGTCGCGATGAATTGCCTTCTAAAACTTGAACAATATCACAAGAAGAGTTATCAAATAACAAGGAAATATCAAATGTAACTTAAAAATCGACATCATAACTCAAAATGGCATATTATTATGCATAACGCAAAATATAACTAGTAACAGAAACACGAAATCAAGTACGGGGCATCATGTGCATTATAACATGAATCTCACGAAACGTCGGTCCAAAAATAATACAAATGTGTAAAAAATACCAATACAAGTGCAATGATGCATAAACCAACAATTAAATGCATCTCGAGTGCAACATAGAAAAACCGGGCAGGAACATATACAAACTTGGAATTAACTGGTAAAACGCATCGAAAGCGAGAAAACTAATCATTAACACTCATGACATGTTTAGATATATACAAATGAACATCAAATGACAATTATAATAACATGTCCATGTGGAATTGAAAACGGGACAACACTATATACATACATGAATTTAAGCAGAAACTTGTATTAGAAACAAGAAAACTCATTGTAAATGCTCATGAAATGATCAATTATATGCAAGCAAGTATCAAATGGAAACTAAAACGACATATATGCATGAACATAAATTTCGGACAACATATTTATCGAACATGAGATGCTAAAAAATATCGATTTAAAATCCACCAGAAACAACACGAATGTCAAGCAAACAATGAGTAATGACAAAACACATTCGGTACATGCTAAACCACATTTTTTATGAACTTTTATTTATGGGACAACACCATAACAACTCACAATATCGCTTGAAAACTCAGATTAAAATGGGTAAAACTTAATGGCAATAGTCAACAAATGTCCAATTATGAGTGAACATATACCGAATTCAATTTTAAATGTAAAACACAAGCTACTTTATTGTTTCAGGCAACAACTCATTAATTCGTGATATAGCTTGGAAAACCAAATTTTAATCGTTAAAACTCCATGCCAATATCCCACAACAACCAAAACAATATCCATTATGTGTTAAACAACAATTAAATCATCAATTGCAATGCATTCGTTTATTCCGGGCAGTATTATGTATGAGTCGATGCACATCAAAAATTAAATTCCGAAAGTCATCCGGACCTATCAGAAACAATTATTCGACTCATGAAATATCGCCTAAAATTCTCAAATGAATTATAATGAAATAAATCCCTATTGGTACCAATTAAATCCGCCTCAAGTCAAAAATCATTTTACCCGTCGAAATCAAGTTAATGTATCAATATTTTATTCCAATATAAAAATAAACAATTATGCATAAGGCACCGAATCAGAATCCAATTTTGACATGTTAATTTGGAATTACAAGCAATTTATCGATTTCGACATGTAAAGCTTCATGAGATTCTCAAACAATTAATCAACTCCACATTTATGCAACATTCACAATTCAAGAATCAACTAAATCCATAATTCTCAATTAGCACTTATCATAAAATCAATTATCCACACAAGTGCTTAATTCTCCAATTCAACCAATTCTAGATTTATTCAACATCAATAATTCAATTAGCAATTAATTTCAAGAATTAAACAAGATTCAACTCATGAAATCAAATAATTCAAGAAAAAGCATGTATGCACAAAATCAATTATGTAAAAGCACTTAATTCAAGAGAATGAAAAACTACCAAATTGAAATTGAAGAGGAGAAGAGAAGGATGACGGATCGGGGTATCGCGATCGGAGCATAGAGAGAAGAATCACGCAGAAATCACACAAAATAAAGAGGGAGTAGCGCGCCGGTGGGAGTTAGAGGTGGCGACAATTGGTTCACTGGTGAGAGATGCGGGAGGTGGAGGTGATTCGGCCGAAGTGAGGTGGCGCAGAGATTGCTCTTTGGAGGGAAGAGGAACTTTTGAACTTTTGAATCTTTGTTTTTTTGTTTTTGAGTTGAGAGAGAGTAGAGAGAACTTGAGAGAATTTTGGAGAGTGAAATTAAATAAATGATTGGAATATCATGAAAATAGAGAGGCAGAAACAATATATAGTCTTGACAATTGAGCCTTGGTTTGAGTCTAGAGAAATCCCAATTAATTTCTCAAAAGTTAGATTTTCGGTGACAGCAAACCTATTCGCACGAATAGTTCATGAACTTAATAATAATCAGTGTGAAATCTCGACGCGAGATCAACAACAAAATCGTAGATGACGAAATTTGTGACGCCATGCCAAAAGAATCGTCTCGATATGATAAGAAACGAGCAAGTTATGAATTTTTGAGTGGAGAGAACATTTGACACTGACACTGTCTTTTTCAGTAATGCAAATTTTTTCAATGTCGGTTTGAGATGCGAGCCATTGAACGGAGTCTTCGTAGCCGTATATGAACTCAAGCTCTGAAGAAAACTTATAGACAACATCATTTGTATAATTATTCTGAAAGAATCGTCTCTATAAGATAAAAATCAAAGAAGTTATGATTTTTACAATATCGAGAAACAGTTGAATAAAATTTGGTTCAGCATAATATTTTCCCTGGTAATTCGCATTTCTGGAGATCTTCCTCAAATAATCGATCCTTGATCCGGACATACGGAATAAAGATGACATCAAGACAGATTTTTATCTCAAAGAACCACTCAAAAACATTGAACTGGGCGGAAGTTATGAATTTTTGAACGTCTGAAAAATAACGGTCCAACACACTGTTTTCACCGTATTTTCACTGTACCTTCTCAAAGTATCCGCACATTCGAAGATCTTCCTTACCGAATCAGCTTTCGAGCCAAACATATGAACTGAAGATGATATTAAGACAGTTTTAATGCCTCAAGAACTTCTCCAAAACAATATTCCTATCAGAAGTTATGAATTTTATATTACCCGCGAAACGGCGGACCAACAATTAAATTCAGTACATTGTTTTCAAAGAATTAAAATTCTCGGAGATCTTCTTCACAAAATTAATCTTTGATCCAAACACGAGAAAGGATAAGAAAATCAAGAAGGTCTCAATGCTCTAAGAATCAACAGAAAATACTGAATCAGATGAAAGTTACGAATTTTTGAACACCCGAGAAAAAGATAACTAGTCATTAAATTCAAATACGGTTTCAGGGAAATTAAATCATTTGGAGACTTTCTTTATAGAATTGGCTTTCGGTTAGAACAGATGAAATGAAGAAAATACCGAGACAGTTCCAATGCTCGAGGAACCTTCAAAACAGTACCCCGATTTCAAGTTGCGAATTTCTAAGCTCAAACCAGTAAAAATGTTGTTTCTGGTTCGCACCGTCTCAAATTCACCAAAACTCCCAATTCCTCTACAACACAGTGTGTTGACATACATGAGAGATTGACATTATGATGACTTGGTTAATTGTTGCTTTGGTAGCTCGAGAGACACGTGGAACACATTTTAATCTTGAAAAATCAGAATTTTGCCTTATTATGCTGCCCGACAGAACAATCATTTTTACTTGTAGCTTTCAAAAAGAAATACCTTGATCCCATGACCACTTATTGATTAATAATGCATGCAATGTCATATGACCTAATGAGAAGTATGTACATGAAGGATGCGAGGCCCATAAGCCAGATGATCCTTATAAAGGGTAGGACAAATTTGGGGTATGCACCCTTGTGACTGGGAAATGTCTTTTATCATTCCAGTGATTGGAATTGGGATGAAGATTTATGATATCTATGGAGGACCTAGGTAGAAGTAGCATTGGATAGCGATTAGGCGATAAGTTGTAAATGGGGAGTTTAGCTTTTAACTAATACCGATGATAGAGGACTTCCTTCCTGGCTTGGTAGGCCCCAGAGCAGGTGATGTTGCACCAAATTAGGTTATCATCTTCATGTGTTATTCATCTTTCTTCAGTCTTATTTTCTTTCTTATATTCAACTTGATTTATCTGGTTTGTTATAAAATGTTGTAACATTTATCTCGATATCTTCTGCTGTTAAGACAACTTTGGTTGTATGTGTTGCATGTACCAGAATTTCAATTGGTTTCAGAGCAGGCACCCTGGTTCATTGGGTGAGTTTTCAGGGAGATATAATTCTGGTGCTATTTGTCTTATGGGAATGCTGGAGTGATTCCATTCTGATTATCAATGGATAATAGAACTGTGAAGAGTACCAGGTTTGAAGAATCCTGGAGTTTAGAAGATAGAAGAAAAGATTAGTTATCAATTCTATTATCATGGAGTTGATAAGTGTTTTATTCCAGATTGTACACCACTTGAATTGGAGCCAACAATACTTGGGAATTTCTCAAGTCCACTCATAAAGGCACATATAAGTGTGTTTGGAAGAAAAGGTTCAGATGTGAGGATGATCAAGAAGCGGTTTCTCAAGTATCTATTATAGAGGTTTGACACAAAAGTGACAAGCTATTGAAGCTTATGTTCTATTTTCTAATAAGTGTCACAAACTTCTGTATTGACTTCAGTATGTCTGTGATGATATAAAGAATGATGGAACTGAAGTAAAAGGTCTATCAATATCAAAGCATTCTTATGGATATGGAGACCTTGGATCTTTGTGAAGCAGAATGCATTGCTTATCTCGAGAGTAACTGTATGGGTTTTCTATATCTGGTTTGACTATAAGATAGACTTCTTATGAAGATTTCGAAACAAAAGATTTATCTCATAATGAGCTGGAAGTTTGTTTCTATGATTTGTATCTAGAATGAAGGGAGTCTTCAACTGTGAAGAAATAAGAGGAGATTTATTTCTGATCTTATGAAGAAGTATCTACTCTGTTTTTTTAGCTAGGAGATGTGACTCTACTTTATCCTAAAACTTGATATGTTGATCAAGTTTCTAAGGATGTTCCAGATCAGATGGAGGAGTTTCTTCAAGAGGTAAGATGATTGGAAGTTTAAGGAGGATAAGTTTTTCTTCTAAGTTATTTTATAAAGAGAAAAATTCGAAGTGACAAAAAGTTTTTGTTATCTAAAGGCAAGTTGAGTCGAGGATGTCATAACATTATGCTAGACATTCTTCTTACTCTTTCTAAAAAGGATTTACTTGCACTGAAGATATCTCTTTTATGTTAAGCTGATGTTAACAGTTCTTGGTTATTTTCTCGAAGGTCTAGTTCAGTTTTGCTTAACCAAGCAGTGGTTAATTCTAAAGAAAGGTGATTATTATCTTATCTCTCATACCTTTCTTAGGTCTCCATCTACAATGAATGGTTTTTTTACACTAATTGTTCCAGACACTTAATATCTATAAAAGTGTTTCGGGTAGTTTGTTTAGGTCTCATTCTAGTCTGTGTTACTTTGTGGATGATACTAAAAGGGAATTTTTAAGGACATTGGATAACTAAAGAATTCAAGATGGATTCTTTAAGTTTTTGGTAATTGGGTTTACTTAACAATTGATTAAGTTCTGTTATCGAGGAAGAATATCGTGTCTCTTATAAGATATTTGAGGTCCCTCTGAGGACTGATGAACTATTGTTATTTGTGAAATTCACAAGTATTCAACTGTTTATTCTCTTACTTGGTGTTCAAAGGAAGAAGAAGTCAAGACCAGTCAATTGAAAAAGCTCAAGAACCAATTTTATGGATTTGAATAGTTCAATGCAAAGTGAAGGTCCTGGTGGATAGAAAGGTGTATATGATTTTCTTTTATCAAAGTGAATCTATATGAAATCTTCAAAGGTCTTATCTTCTCCTTTTATGAGAATAAGGTATGTTTCTGAGTTACTCTTTTGAGAAAAATAATATTGGTGATGGGTTCAGGTCCAGATTCAATGATGTGTTCATTGAAAGGAACTGATGTTCAATCAGATGTTGGGGTATTATCTCAGCAGTTTGATACTCTAGAGATTAAAGAAGATTTGAAATGGGGCTAGCTAGCACCGAATGAGAAGGTTCTCTATAAAACAAGTTGTTTAAAAAGGGAGCTCATTATTTGGAGGTTATTTTAGTCTATGGTCATTAGTTATTTCAGAAATTAAATAGATAATGAGGGAGTTTTTTGGAATAAAAAACTTGGCCAAGTCTGAAGAAGATTGTATCATTAGAGGATATTTTGATCTCTGAGATTATAATTAATTGAGTCCTGGTGTGTCTCAAAGATTAGGCACATTGCTGAAGGATGATGTTTTATGTATTGGATTGGTCACTAAGTGTGTACAAGGTCTAACAGAGGTCATAACATTATAGTGTAACATTCTACTGTAACTAAGGGATAAGGATTTTATTCTTCCTACAGAACAAAGTTATTGTAATAGATATCTTGCTACAGAATATTGGCACTCCCATGCTTGGTTTGGCTAAGTAGCTTTGGGAAGGATTTTATTATAACTTGAGGTGTAAGTTATTTTGAGTGTTCAAGGGGTATTTTTGAAATTGCACTGTAAGGGAATTTTTGATATTAATTATTTGGTCGTTGTTGACAACTATATTCCTCCTTGTGACTTGTGCAATCTCCTAAGAAGCATGTTCAATGGCATGAAGAATATCATTTCAAATGTTGTAACATTTTTTCAACAGTCAAAGTTTTTGAAAAGAGGAAAATTTGAACAGGGGCGTGTTTCTCTCTCATTAAGTGGTACAATGTTTCTAATGAAGATTTTATCTTATTCCAATAACACTTTCATTGACTGATTTTTCGTTACTCGCAAGGTTTTTATTACAATCAAAGTAACTCATCTTGTATTTATATGATCTTCTTCCTCACGTTTCTCATATATTATATTTCAACATGAGTAAATTCTCCAAAGACACTGATGTCAAGAAGGTTCATTTGCTGGAATCCAACAAGGATAAGGGCAATGATCCTAAGAAGGATGGGTTTATGATAAGTCAGAACCTGAATTAGTAGGATTAACCGTTTTAGCTTATTGAATAATCACTTATTTTAATCTGTTTTTATAATTCGACCCTTGGTAACCCTCAAGCAAACAATTGCAATCAAATTAAGCAAATGATTTCATAGAGAAGAATTGAACAGAAATCGAATTTAAATTGATATTAGAATAACCTCAAAGTAATGGAACTCGTAAGCAGCAGGATTTACCTTCGGAAATTAGTTCTTCATAGCAAGCGTACAAAGCAAAAATACTTTTCGTGAATAATGTTTCTAACGGCTGCAAGCCTTATAAAATAAAATAAAGGTTTCCACTTACAAAATGAAACGGGTCAAAACGTAACCCATACTCACTAAAAAGACTCAAAAACAAATTATTCTCTAACGTCTGAAACTTCAAAGAATTACCGGGACTTATACACGCGGAATCAGATTTTGACTCCAACGTGAAAGTTGTAGCTTTTTCTCTTAGCTTTCTGTTGTACCCCAAAATTTTCCCTCTCTTTCTTCAGGAAATCATCTTGGATTCACAGAGTCCCTCTGAAACAAATCCAAGTCCTGCATTGTCCATTTTTGCCCAAGCAAACCATTGACAGGAGAAAAATGATCACACAAGCTCTAAAGGAAACATTTTATCTTGAGAAAAATTAAATTCTAAGCATTTGGAATTTTTCTCTAAAAAATGAGTGTTTAAGAAGAAATCAGCGCTTTAGAACTTCTGGACCAAACTCTAGATAGAAACGGTCAGAAGTTGCAAGCTTGGCTCAACGCAGTCAGAACTTGGCTCTTCAGCAGCTACATCAGCTCAGTCAGAAGTTGCAAACGTAGTTCAATATGTAAGCCCCAGACAGAGCATGGCTCTTTCAGCAGTTACGCAAGTTCAACCAGAGTTTGCTAAAGGAATGCAAAAGGAACAAGAACATGCTGAAATCAGAAGATGAAAAGGTCAGAAGAATGGGTGTTACACTGATACAAAATCTCTAAGCCCAGGATTTCTAGAAGCAAATCCAAGGAACGTGTCAAAAAATTAGGAGAATCCCCAGAATTTGCTAAGACAACAGGAGGCCAAAACCAGAGCATGGTTTACGTTGTTCTGGGTAAAACAGAACTGCTGGTTCAAAGTTTTGTTTCTACTACCAGAATATTGGTGTTGATGAGTCTCATCACCATTTAATGCTCATTAATGCTTCCAACCACTCCTGAACATTCATCCAAGTAGTCCCTTCACGTGTGGCTTGGTAAACGCCTTTATGCAGGTTCTGGCATGGGTCTACACGCCACCGTCCACCTAAGAGGTCACTTCTCCCCAATCCACGCCTGCTGTTCCAGTCTAGGCTGAAAGGCTATCTGTTATCATAACTTCCCAGGAATTGCTTTCAAAGAACAATGCAACCTCTGTTGGCGCCCTTAATGTTCAAGAAATCCACAAGAGCTTTTCCTATAAATAGAGAACCATTGCCCACTGAAAAAGGGCGTCAAAAGAAACAGAAAAATTGCTAGAAAAAAAAAACAGAAATCTTTAAGCAAAAAAAAAAGTGCCGTGAAACTCTGCTAAAAGCTCAAGTGTTTCATAACTTTGAATTTCTTACCTTCAAACTTCATCAAATACCCAGTTTTCTGTGTGAACTAAAAACACCCTTTTCAAACTTCTGACCCTATATACGCACACACCTTCACCTACCCTTTTCAAAAGAATCTGTCCAGAATACCATCAGAGCCAAAAGCTAGCTCACGTCCACAAACTTTTCCAACAGCCAGGTAAGCACCTGCTGACCTTCATCACGCTGCTAAGCATCATCAGCTTTGCATGCTCAGATAAACATAATGTAAATATCATACTGCTGCTGTTTGTGTTCTGAGGATTTTCATACCTCAGAACGTTTTGAGTCAGCCTAGAACCTGCCCGTGACCTTGTTGATTCTGTCCTCTGAAATACTCTGACATTTGCTGGAGCTGTTCCAAGCATGTTTTCTGTTTTGTGGAATAACAACAAAATTGCAGATGTTCTGATTAGTACAGGGAAAAGCCAAGTGCTGACTTTGACGTTAGCACATCTGAAGCCTATTTTGCTGTTAATAATATCAAAACTTCTGAGAGTTGTTGTCTTTCCAGCAGGATCAGAACTTCTGAATTCCCCACTAACGAACTTCTGTCTTGCAGCGCAGGGGGGGTCAGAACTTCTGATTTCCCCACTAACAGGTTTCTGTTTTGCAGGTGCCAGAGTCAGAAGCTCTGACTCATACAGTTTAACCAAAAGGTTGATCATCTGGCAGCAGGTCTAAGTCAGAACTTCTGATGACCTCTCAGCAGCGTGCTGGCTCCCTCTCTCTTTCTCTCTATCTTGTTTTTTGCTATTTTCTTTTTTGTCTATTTTTCTCGTTGAACCCCCCATGTACAAATGTGTATCCCCACTCCCTAATTGTTGTAATAGCGTAGGATTTTATATTTCCGCTTTTTATTGCTAGTAATTAGGATGTGTATGGCAAGATAAAATCAATGAAATAGAAAATCCTAATTCAAAGATAAACTCTTGTATGCAATAAAACACACTTGCACACTAACACCCCTAGGGTTACATCCACTTGTTGCCTTCAAAAATGGGCCATATTGCATGTTAGGTATCTTTGGCAAAAACAAAACAATCAAATGATCATAGTCCCTCGATGACGCTTTCGAAAGTTGCCTAAAAATGATCAAGTCCCTTAAAAGAAAATTGCCCAAAGATACTTGGCACCATTGCAATCATGGTCTAAACGATGACCCGCGCCCGTCCCGTTAACATCCTAACACAAGATTGTCCACCAAATACAATGGTGGCACAAAATTGTTAAAAGGGTTAAAACATAGCAAAGATCTTTGAGAAATTTAGGGTAGATAGCTCTTGGTTACTTGCCAACTTGCAAAACAAAAACCCTTGCCTATTTTTCAAAAAAAAACACACATCACAATGCAATTTCAAAAACAACTTTCAAAACATTGAAAACTTTTCAAAAGACAAATACACCTTTGTATACATTCAAACATGGATCATTACAAAGGTTGCCACCACCATGGCCTCTTCAAAATACCTTTCAAAACACACACAAAGCACCATTTCAAACAATTGAAAATCAAGGCAAGTTGATCTAAGCAAGTAACTAAGAGCCCATGGATAACCATGGATAGAAAGGGTTCTAATACCTTCCCTTTCTATAATCTACTCCCCGAACCCAAGAAAACATCTCAAAGGTTTTTGCTGTGCTTTTTAACCTTTCCTTAGGATAAAATAAAAAGTCGGTGGCGACTCTTGCTCAACCGAAACATTTGCGAAAACAAACGCAAAACCTCAAGTCAGTTCTCCCACCGTATCACAGAACTGGCGACTGTGCTGGGGACTAGTTCTATGAAGTGGAGTAACCTTAGGGCTTAGATCACCCTCTTGCATGACTAATTGTTTGTTTTGATTTCTTTACATCTTGGCTCTCTTGTTTGGGTTTACAATCCTACACCCAGATTTGGGGAAACATTCATAGATAGCAATACGTTGTGGAAACTGTGCGGGGTATACCGACACGGTTGAAGCAATAGCTATATTAGTGCGACATATTTGTGAGTACCGGTAACCCTTGAGTTCAATCAAGGAGAGTACGGGGCCGCTGAGTGATGTCACTAAGCACTAATGACCTAGAACCTTACTTGACCATCTTAGCCTTTCATTAGGGGTAGTGAGATGACCGGCTTTGGTGCAGTCCGAAGTTGGTAGATAATCGATACTACACTCATTGAGGGTTGTTTTCTTGGAATATTTTGATCGCTAGTTAAGTGGCTAAACCAAAACAATGAACAATGAAAACAATCCCGTGATATTGAGCTCCTTAGAACCCGGTTACTATTTATAGGACAGGTTTTTAAGCCAACTACACTCAAGAGGGTACTTACCTATGAAACCCCATGCAAGCCTGAAACTAGGGTTTTGTGTGAATTGCTTGTACATATGTTTGTGCATACATCATGAACATCATGAAGCATCATATGCATTCGCTAACCATTTCAAGGGTTTAGATCTTCATCTTTGTTCTTGTTTTGTAGGTCATGGAAATTCCTCGCAGGAAAACTATCCAAGTCAACCTTGTGAGAATCCCTCCTCAACTCAAGGAGCTCACATCAAGAATTCCGGAAGCTCTCCCTTCAGTGAAAGACATGGCAGACTGCTCAGCTTAGTCAACACCAACATTGAAGAGGATATGATGAAGGTGCTGTTCCAGTTCTTTGACCCTCTTCACCACTGTTTCACTTTCCCCGACTACCAGTTGGTGCCCACTTTGGAGGAATTTTCTCAACTCCTGAGAATTCCTATCCTTAATCAACTACCTTTCAACGGTACAGAAAAGGAACCAAAGCCTGAAGATGTTGCTCAAGCCCTACACTTGCAACCATCTGACATCAAGGGGCATTGGGAAACTAGAAGTGGTGTCAAAGGTTTCTTAGCAAAATTCTTGTTTGAGAAAGCACAAGAGTGTTGGAATTCATTGGATCTACAAGCCTTTGAAGAAATTGTGGCCCTCCTCATCTATGGGTTGGTCTTGTTCCCAAATCCTGACCAGCTTATAGATGTCAACGCCGTCAAAATCTTCTTATCCAGAAATCCAATACCAACATTGCTTGGGGACATTCTTCACTCATTTTACACTCGAACAATGAGAAAGAGGGGTGTTCTCATGTGCTGTACTCCTCTCCTTGCAAGGTGGTTTATTTCGCACCTTCCACAATCTGTCTTAAAGAATGACCAAGGCCTAAGGTGGTCACAACGGTTGATGACCCTTACTCACTCTGATGTACATTGGTGTTCTCGGTCCAGAGAAAATGTCATCATCGTCGATCGTTGTGGAGAGTTCCCTAATGTTCCATTACTTGGAATTAGAGGAGGCATTACCTACAACCCTTGTCTAGCTTTGAGACAATTTGGATATGCACGGAGGGATGGCCCTCATGACATGTTGATTCCTGACCTAGTTTTTGACTTCGACAACGATGCGCAAGGACTTCGCCAAAGATTCATCAGAGCTTGGAGGATGCCTAACAAGGTCAACAGCAAGACACTGGGGCACAAGAACTCCATCCCTCTTGAGCCTTATCTCAAGTGGGTACGAACCCGAGCCCAGAGTCTAATGATGCCTTATCCTCATGTTCTCCCTGTGATTAAAGAGCCCGTTAAGGAAGGAGAGGTTCCCTACACCATCCTATATCCTGATATGCCTACATCTTGGGAGGAGATGCAGAAGAGTTGGATCCAACTCAAGGAGGAACAGAACACTTTTGAGTCCAGCTTCTACGCCAGCGAGAAGAAGGTTTTGGAGCTTACCCGTCGACTCCATGAGGAAGAGACCCTCAACACCTACATCGCACCAAAGAGGATGCGCAACGTCTTTTTACCTTGAGAAGTTTTTGGCCCATAGAGCATTTATGTACTGATAAATTTCTTCTTATTAATATGACGTGCGTTCTTTTTGTTTACGACAATTTTGAACTTTCTAAATCCTTGAATGCATTGCATACATAAGCATACCATTCATCATGTGCATAAGCAGGTCTCCACACCAGGTTTCCTTATCTTTCTGCTGTTTATTTCAGTAAGATGGATCTCGAACAGACGGTCAAGGACTTGCAGTCTCAGAACGCACAGTTTCAACAACTCCTGATGACCTTGGCTAAGGGTCAGGAGGATCTGAAAGCCCTGCTTGGGAACAAAGAGCAAGTGAAAAAGAAAAAGAAGAGAGTCGGGGTGGCTACCTTGGGGAGAAGGTTTGAGGGTGAATCCAGAAGGGTTCTTGAATTTCCTTCCGCATCCGAAGAAGAAAACAGTAAAGGAAAAGGGGTTGCGGTACCTTCTGAATCCGAAGCTGAAGAAGAGGAGGATGAAGAAGACGAAGACTACTCAGAACAACAATACCCACCGGCTGATGACAAGTACAAGAGTTTGGAGGACAGGTTGGCAGCTATGGAGCTGCAGAGAGTTCCCGGTTTGGATTTCGAAGATTTGGGATTAATTGCTGGAGTTGTGATCCCCCCGAAGTTCAAAGTGCCTATTTTTGCAAGATATGACGGGCTGTCTTGCCCAAAAATGCACCTAAGGTCATATGTCCAAAGAATCCAACCTCACACATCTGACAGAAACCTTTGGGTACATTTCTTTCAAGATAGCCTGTCTGGCACTCAGCTAGACTGGTTTTACAAGCTGGAAAGGTCAGAGATACGTAGTTGGGAGGATCTGGCAGCTGCTTTTTATCGTCAATATCAGTATAACTCTGACCTGTCACCAACCCGTACTCAACTACAAATTATGGGAATGGCCTCAGGTGAAGGATTTAAGGAATACGCCCAGAAGTGGCGCGATCTGGCTGGAAGGGTGCAACCGCCTCTTTCTAATAGAGAACTTGTTGATATGTTCCTAGGGACCCTGTCTGGTCCATTCTTTAATCATTTGATCGGTAGCTCTTCCTCGGGGTTTACTGAACTAATTCTGATTGGCGAGCGGGTAAAAGTCGGTATCAAGAATGGGAAGATTCAGAAGGATGCCTCTGCATCTACAACTGCTAAGAAATCATTTCCAGTAAAGAAGGAAACGGCTGTTGTGTATTCTCAAAGGGGAGCAGGAAGAAGTGAGCGCAGGCCGACTGTGGGGGCCGTAATGATCCAAAATCCACCAAATGATCAGCCTCGCAATAACCCGTCCAGACCTAAACAGCAATGGGGAGAACGGCCACCACGGCAGTTCACCCGCATTAATATGACGCCCGCGCAAGTTCTTCCACACTTGTTAAAGCTGAATCTCACAAATATCAAAGAAGCGCCGAAAAATGGGAATTCGACCTCACCAGCTTACAATGCCAATGCCAAATGCGCCTACCATTCCGATAGCGTCGGACATGACACAAATAATTGTTGGACGCTGAAAAATAAAATTCAAGACTTGATAGATGCAAAGGAGGTGGAGTTTGATGCTCCAGAGAAACCAAACGTGATATCTGCTCCGATGCCGAAACACGGTCGAAATGTCCATGCTATTGAGGAAGATTTTTATGTTTCTGATGTCAATGACCTGATAACCCCGCTGTTAACCATCAAGTTAAATCTGTTAAAGGCCGGGATCTTACCGGGATGCAAAGAAGACTGCTATTGTTGTTACTCTCTGCCAATTGACTGCCCGTTACTGAAGAAAGGCATCCAAGGCCTGATGGACAGTCAACAAATTTTGTTTGAAAAAGTTCCTGCTATTCCAACCCCTACTGAAGATGTTTCAATTATCACCATTCACGCCAATCTTTCCAAGGCCGTCAGAAAGCCTGTTAAGATTACATCTGCTACAACGTCTGTTCCTCTGAAAATAACTATGCCAGGACATGTCCCCTACAGTTCTGAAAAGTCAATACCATGGAATTACAGTGGAAAAATCTACTACCATGGTATTAAACAAGTTGAAATGACCAAAGGAAGCTCTGATGAAGAAGATGCCAGCATTGGAAACATTGCCGGCACAAGCAAGATCACCCGAAGTGGGAGAATATTTTCTCCAGAGATTTCCCCCCCAAAGGCAATCTTTGGACCCTCATCTGCTGCCAAAGTTATTCCTGCACCAATAAAACTTTCCGCTAGAATCCCATTGATTGAAGATGCTGCTGTTCCTGTTGTTGTCCCTCCAACTTCTGCTGATAAGGGTAAAGGGATCCAAGATGAGCTCGTCAGGACGAGGGCTCAACCTTTGGTCATCCCGGAAACCTCTAAGAAAGAGATGGAGGAGATCTTGAAGATAATTAAAAATAGTGATTATGACGTGGTAGAGCAGCTGGGGCAAACCCCCTCAAAAATCTCCATGTTAGCATTGCTACTTTGTTCAGAGGCGCACGCCAAAGCATTGATAAAGTTCCTGAAGACAGCCCATGTACCCCAGGAAACCTCTGCCGACCAATTCCAAAACTGTGTAGCCAGTCTTACAGCAGACAACGATTTAGGTTTCTCTGATGCTGACCTAACCTCAAAAGGAAGAAAACACAACGACGCATTACATGTGTCAGTAGAATGCCAAGGGACTACTCTGGCCCATGTTCTAGTCGACACTGGTTCTTCTCTGAACGTGCTGCCTAAGAAGGCCCTCGACCGGTTAGACTGTGAAGGCTTGGAGTTAAGGCCAAGTAATATCATTGTAAGGGCATTTGACGGGTCGAAGAGAATGGTACATGGGGAAGTGGACATTCCCATTAAGGTTGGCACAGAGGTGTTCCCCTCAACTTTCTATGTGATGGACATTCGTCCGTCATACTCTTGCTTATTGGGGAGACCATGGATACACAACGCTGGGGCAGTCACCTCTTCCCTACATCAAATGCTAAAGTACCCTATCAAGGGAAAGATCATAACCGTCCACGGTGAAGAGGAGTACATGATCAGCCACCTGAACTCTTTCCGATATGTAGAGGTAGAAGGTGAATTCATTGAGACGCCATTCCAGCACTTCGAAGAAGTCTCTCCTGAGGTGGAAGTAGCAAAAGTGGTAGCTGAGGTACCAAAGCAGATGGCCAGGATGGCATCTCTAAAAGACGCGAAAGCCGCAATAAAGGAAGGGAAAAGCTCAACATGGGGGCAGTTGCCGGACATTCCTCATAAAATAGACAAGTTTGGTTTAGGATTCACTGCTGCAGGGAAGAAAGCTATGCGCCGTTCAAAGGTTGAAAGAGCACCCATCAAGATCTCTCCTTATGGGATTAATTATTTGGAAGGTGAAGACGAAGATGCCAACATTGAAGATTGGATCTACCCAACCATCGGAGGGGGACTACGCAACTGGGAGGCAAAGGACTTTGTCCCCATTACTTTTATTAATCAGTAATTATCTGTCAAACATTTCCCTTGGTCTGTAATAATTACTTTTGAACAATCTGTACACTACTTTTTCACCTCATGCCTTGCCCGGGGCATGTAGGTCCATTTGTAAGGGTTTTGATTATCTTCATATCCATATGCCATGTTTAATGATTCATTGGACGTTTTTCATCGATAAACTGCTGTGTTCATTTTCTTTCCTTTTTGCATTTTTGTTTTAAGATGGCTATCCCTTACACACACCCATGCTCACAAATGCAGGTACCCATCCACTCTGGATTCTATGGGTGACTATTCTGCTATGTCCTTCAATAACTCTGAAGATCTGGTCAATCAGGCTGAGTATGAAGATGACGAAGGTTGTGAAGTACCAGGAGAGCTAGCCAGACTTTTACAGCAAGAAGAAAGGACCATCTTACCTCACGAAGAGTTGTTGGAAACTGTCAACCTAGGAACAGAGGAAGACCGGAAGGAAGTGCAAGTGGGTGCCAATCTGGAACCAAGTGTCAAGGAGCGCCTGATACAGCTGTTAAATGAGTACGTTGAAATCTTCGCATGGTCTTATGAAGACATGCCGGGTTTAGACACAGACATCGTGGTTCACCATCTCCCTACAAGAGAGGATTGCCCACCGATCAAGCAAAAGGTCCGTCGAATGAGGCCCGACATGTATGAGAAGATTAAAGCAGAAGTGATGAAACAATTCAACACTGGCTTTCTGGATGTTACATCCTATCCATAATGGGTTGCTAACATCGTGCCAGTTCCTAAAAAAGATGGCAAGGTCAGGATGTGTGTAGACTACCGGGATTTGAATAGGGCCAGCCCCAAAGATGATTTTCCGCTGCCGCACATTGACATTCTGATTGACAACACAGCTCAGCACAAAGTGTTTTCCTTCATGGATGGATTCTCGGGCTACAACCAGATTAAAATGGCCCCCGAGGACATGGAGAAAATAACCTTTGTTACACAATGGGGTACTTTCTGTTACAAGGTGATGCCGTTCGGACTGAAGAACGCATGGGCAACTTATCAACGCGCCATGGTAGCTTTATTTCATGATATGATACATCATGAGATCGAAGTTTACGTAGACGATATGATAGCTCGATCGCAAACGGAGGAGGAACACCTTGAACATCTAGAAAAGCTGTTTGCCCGGTTGAAAGAGTACAAACTCAGGCTGAATCCAAGTAAGTGTACTTTTGGAGTTAGGTCTGGTAAACTTCTAGGGTTTATTGTCAGCAACAAAGGCATTGAGGTCGATCCAGCAAAAGTGAAAGCAATACAAGAGATGCCTGCTCCCCGTACTGAAAAGGAGGTTAGAGGGTTCTTGGGGCGCTTGAACTATATTGCCAGATTCATCTCTCATCTGACTTCTACCTGTGAGCCAATTTTCAAATTATTAAAGAAGGATCAGGTAGTCGAATGGAACGACGATTGCCAAGCTGCTTTTGATAAGATCAAGGAGTAGTTTCTAGAACCTCCTATTTTGATGCCTCCCGTCGAAGGAAGACCATTGATCATGTATCTAACCGTCTTGGATAACTCAATCGGGTGTGTTTTGGGCCAGCATGACGAGTCTGGTCGAAAAGAGCATGCTATTTATTACCTTAGCAAAAAGTTTACCGACTGTGAGACTCGCTACTCACTGCTCGAGAAAACTTGCTGCGCTTTGGTATGGGTTGCTCTCCGACTAAGGCAGTATATGCTGACTCATACCACCTTGTTGATTTCCAAAATGAATCCTATCAAGTATATCTTCGAGAAGCCTGCTTTATCTGGAAGAATAGCTAGATGGCAAATGATCCTAACTGAGTATGACATCCAGTACACCACCCAAAAAACTATAAAAGGGAGTGTACTAGTCGATCATCTAGCTCATCAAGCTATCGAAGATTATCAAACCATGAGATTTGACTTCCCAAACGAGGACATCATGGATTTGGACAACATTGAAGGTAACGGACCGTATGACGGACCCGAAAAGGGATCCCGATGGACCCTGTACTTTGATGGTGCTTCAAATGCACTTGGAAACAGTATCGGTGCGGTACTCATTTCCCCGGAAGGTTGTCACACTCCTTTCATGGCTCGACTCTGCTTCAACTGCACAAACAACATGGCGGAATATGAAGCTTGCATCTTTGGTCTCAAGGCTGCTATAGACTTAGGGATCAAATCTTTGATCGTATTTGGGGACTCAGCTTTGGTTATCAGTCAAATCAAAGGAGAGTGGGATACCAAGCATCCTAATCTTATCCCATACAAAGAACATGTCCTGACATTGTTGCCTCATTTCGAGCAAATTACCTTCGAGCATTTCCCGCGAGAAGAGAATCAGCTAGCAGATGCTCTGGCTACAATGTCTTCTATGTTTAAACTCAACTGGGATAACGAGGCTCCCCAAATCACCATTGAGCGAATGGATGAACCTGCGCATTGTCATGAGATTAATACCGAAGAGGTAGTGGAACAACCCTGGTTTCACGAAATCAAAAGGTATCTCAAGACTAGAGAATATCCCGAAGGAGCTTCCGTAAATGACAAGAAGTTCCTAAGGAAATTTGCTGCCAAGTTCTTCCTGAGCAATGGCATCCTCTATAAGCGCAACCATGATTGTGTTTTACTCTGATGTGTTGACAAAGCTGAAGCGGAGTTAATCATGACAGAGATGCACAACGGTACATTTGGCACCCATTTGAGCGGGCATACTATGGCTAAAAAGATCCTAAGGGCAGGCTATTACTGGTATATCATGGAAGCAGATTGCCATCAACACTCCCGTACTTGCCACAAGTGTCAAGTCTACGCTGACAAGATTCATATTCCTCCGGTTCCTCTCAACATGCTGACAGCTCCTTGGCCATTCACAATGTGGGGCATTGACATGATTGGAGAGATCAAGCCCACAGCTTCCAACGGACATCGCTTCATCCTGGTTGCCATTGACTACTTCACCAAAGGGGTCGAAGCAACTTCTTTCGCCTCTGTCACTAAAAATGTGGTTGCCCGCTTCATCAAGCAAAACCTTATATGCCGGTATGGTGTTCCAGACAGGATCATCATGGACAACGGTACAAATCTGAATAATACTATGATCACCGCATTATGCGAACAGTTCAAGATTTATCATCACAATTCATCTCCTTATCGGCCGAAGATGAACGGTGTTGTTGAAGCTGCGAACAAAAACATTAAGAAGATCATTCAGAAAATGACAGTCACTTACAAGGACTGGCATGAGATGTTACCATTTGCTCTGCATGGATACCGTACGACGGCCCGTACTTCAACCGGGGCAACCCCATTTTCTTTGGTATATGGCATGGAAGTTGTCTTGCCCATGGAAGTTCAAATTCCCTCTTTAAGGATTATGAAGGACTCTGGTTTGAGTGAAGATGATTGGATTCAGACCCGACTTGATCAACTCAATTTGATCGACGAGAAGCGACTCGCTGCTGTGTGCCATAGTCAGACATATCAAAAACGGATGATCAAAGCCTTCAACAAGAAAGTCAGACGTCAAGTATATCAAATCGGAGATCTCATAATCAAGCGGATTATCCTGCCGCAAAGTGATCCCAGGGGCAAATGGACTCCTACATACGAAGGACCATTTGTGATCAAGAGCATATTTTCTGGTGGTGCAATGATTCTGGCCACCATGGACGGCGACGATTTGCCGCACTCTGCGAACGCAGACATAGTCAAAAGATACTACGCATAAAATAACCCGACAAGTCGAAAACCCGAAAGGGCGGCTTGGGCAAAAATGGGCATCCCGGTGGATGGAAAACCCGAAAGGGCAGTTCAGGCAAAAATTAGGGATAAAACAAAAAAATATGTACACCTGGCAAGTTGAAAACCCGAAAGGGCAGCTTGGGCAAAAAGGGGTTTCCCGGTGGATCGAAAACCCGAAAGGGCGATTCAGGCAAAAGTTATGGAATTAAAGCGTATGACTATGTCTCGTCGGACCACTTTAAGGATAATCTCTTCATCAACCAGCTCCGAGCTTCTAATCAATCCAGTCATCGGCAGACGAAGCATTGAATGGACAGATATTCAGAGTTGTGAAGGCTATAGCAGAATGGGGATCCCGTGGAATCGTTTCACATGGCCATCTTTCTTTTGTATAAAATTTTCAATTTTTACGACGACATCCTCTTACTAGGATGACTGTCTCCTTTGTACAAACACACTCATAGAAAGTTAATACAAATACTTTTCCAAATACAGAAATTTTCTTTGTCTTCCTTTTGCTTTTCTACACTTATGTTTCATTTGAGAAACGTCCAATGTTTTGTTAAATAGGTATATGCATTTGAACATAATCATTTTCCTTACAAATCTAGAAAGATGATTACTGATAGGTTGAAGGTACATATAGACATCTTGATGCCCTTTCAAAGGGAATCCCCAACAGAGTTAAAATCCAAATTCCCCGGCCGACGAGCTTTCCAAGTCCCCCAAACAGAATTGAACTTCAGGATCTCCAGCAGAGCAAAGTTTTTCTCAAAACTGATCTCCCCAGCCAGAGGGCTTTCCAGAACTCAATTCCCCTCAGAGTTTCAGTATCCCCAGTGGAGCCTCAAAAAATCTGAAACTCCAATCCCCAGTGGAGCTAAACATTCCAACTATCAATCCCCAGCGGAGCCAGACTAATGAACCTTTTCCCCACGGAGATACTTCCCACCAAACTGAAGATTCTCAGTCATACCTCTCCAGCACGAGTCTATCAGATTCTGAACTTCCCCAGTAGAGATCTTCAGGAATTCTCATTCCCCACAAGTCACCAAGGAATGTCAGTTCTCCAGCAGTGGTCCTAAGATCCCTTAACAATTGAAGATCTTGTATTCCCCAAGCAGAGTGAAGGCTCATTCTCAGTGCCTCACAGGATAATCAGATGTTCTCCAGTGAAGATCTCCTCAAGACAAGAATCGCCAGAAGATTGGTATACAACCCAAACTCCTAATTCCCCAGCAGTAGTCAACAAGGGTATTTCATCCTCAGCAATCAAAATTCTTGCAATCCCCTGCAGCAGTTAAGGATTCACTTTCCCTGGCAATAGTCAAGATTCTTTCATCTCCAGCCATCCAGGATTCATCTATCCTCAGCAAGACAGCTCTCCAGCTTACATGCGCATTCATTTACATTCATATCATAAACATTGATATAACATATATATTGCATCATACATATCATGCAACATAACTTTGTGTTTTAGCTAATATTTCATCCTTTTCAGGATAAGATTAAAAGGCTATCATTAACAATTATTCAGATACAGTATGGATACACCCCAGACACGGCGGTCATTCTATTACTTATTCAGAATATCAGTTCAGATACAGTATGGATACACCCCATACACGGCGGTCATTCTACTACTCATTCAGACTACAGCAATTAGATACAGACTAGATACGCTCCAGACACGGAAGCCATTCTATCTCTCATTCAGATTCACTTATCCACCTCAAGGTTCAATGCATTCCAAACACGGATACCATTCTGACCCTTACCATAACAGTTTGATTCTCCCCAGTGCGTTCGCCGCGAAAGTCATTCTATCATTTATTTAGACCTTAGTTAAAGTTTCAGATACACTTCAAACATGGAAGTCATTCTATTACTCATACGGATCTCAATCCCAGTTACAGTTTCAGATACACTCCAGACACGGAAGTCATTCTGCTACTCATACAACTTTCAACTTCAAATACAGTCCGGATACGCTCCAAACATGGTTGCCATTCTGTCACTCATTCAGAATTTGTCCCCAGCACGCAGTTGCTCCATACAGATGTTTCTCTGTTACCCAGGTACAATACAGATACACTCCAGACACGGCAGTCATTATGATATTCGTTCTACATTCAAACATAGTTGCAACTCAGATACGCCCCAGACACAGAGGCCATTCTTCTGTTCATACAAACTCAGTCTCCAAATACAGTTCAAATGCATTCCAGACGCGGATACCATTTTAATCCTCATTCTTCTGACCCATCACACTGCAGTTCAACAAACCTTTCAGATGGAATCGTTAAGCCCATCTCCGACAAGATTCTGTCACCCTTCAAATGGCATCTTTAAGCCCATCTCCAAATGGCATCTCTAAGCCCATTCCCACATCCATTGTTTTGACGAGTGAAAATTTAAAGGCACTCTGGTGTCCATTCTCCTTTTACCTTCGAGACGCGAAAGGCAAGCCTGCCAATCTAACTCTTCAGGTGCAAGAAGATTGAACATGGGAAACTGTTGTACCCCAAAATTTGCCCTCTCTTTCTTCAGGAAATCATCTTGGATTCACAGAGTCCCTCTGAAACAAATCCAAGTCCTGCATTGTCCATTTTTGCCCAAGCAAACCATTGACAGGAGCAAAATGATCAAACAAGCTCTAAAGGCAACATTTTATCTTGAGAAAAATTAAATTCTAAGCATTTGGAATTTTTCTCTAAAAAATGAGTGTTTAAGAAGAAATCAGCGCTTCAGAACTTCTGGACCAAACTCCAGATAGAAACGGTCAGAAGTTGCAAGCTTGGCTCAACGCAATTAGAACTTGGCTCTTCAGTAGCTACATCAGCTCAGTCAGAAGTTGCAAACGTAGTTCAAGACGTAAGCCCCAGATAGAGCATGGCTCTTTCAGCAGTTACGCAAGTTCAACCAGAGTTTGCTAAAGGAATGCAAAAGGAACAAGAACATGCTGAAATCAAAAGATGAAAAGGTCAGAAGAATGGGTGTTACACTGATACAGAATCTCTAAGCCGAGGATTTCCAGAAGCAAATCCAAGGAACGTGTCAGAAAATCAGGAGAATCCCCAGAATTTGCTAAGACAACAGGAGGGCAAAACCAGAGCATGGTTTACGTTGTTCTGGGTAAAACAGAACTGCTGGTTCAAAGTTTTGTTTCTACTACCAGAATATTGGTGTTGATGAGTCTCATCACCATTTAATGCTCATTAATGCTTCCAACCACTCCTGAACATTCATCCAAGTAGTACCTTCACGTGTGGCTTGGTAAACTCCTTTATGCAGGTTCTGGCATGGGTCTACACGCCACCGTCCACCTAAGAGGTCACTTCTCCCCAATCCACACCTGTTGTTCCAGTCTAGGCTGAAAGGCTATCTGTTATCACAACTTCCCAGGAATTGCTTTCAAAGAACAATGCAACCTCTGTTGGCGCCCTTAATGTTCAAGAAATCCACAAGAGCTTTGCCTATAAATAGAGAACCATTGCCCACTGAAAAAGGGCGTCAAAAGAAACAGAAAAATTGCTAGAAAAAAAAACAGAAATCTTTAAGCAAAAAAAAAAGGGCCGTGAAACTCTGCTAAAATCTCTAGTGTTTCATAACTTTGAATTTCTTACCTTCAAACTTCATCAAATACCCAGTTTTCTGTGTGAACTAAAAACACCCTTTTCAAACTTCTGACCCTATATACGCACACACCTTCACCTACCCTTTTCAAAAGAATCTGTCCAGAATACCATCAGAGCCAAAACTTAGCTCACGTCCACAAACTTTTCCAACAGCCAGGTAAGCACCTGCTGACCTTCATCACGCTGCTAAGCATCATCAGCTTTGCATGCTCAGATAAACATAATGTAAATATCATACTGCTGTTGTTTGTGTTCTGAGTATTTTCATACCTCAGAACGTTTTGAGTCAACCTAGAACCTGCCTGTGACCTTGTTGATTCTGTCCTCTGAAATACTCTGACATTTGCTGGAGCTGTTCCAAGCATGTTTTCTGTTTTGTGGAATAACAACAAAATTGCAGATGTTCTGATTAGTACAGGGAAAATCCTAGTGCTGACTTTGACGTTAGCACATCTGAAGCCTGTTTTGCTGTCAATAATATCAGAACTTCTGAGAGTTATTGTCTTTCCAGCAGGATCAGAACTTCTGAATTCCCCACTAACAAACTTCTGTCTTGCAGCGCAGGGGGGGGGGGGTCAGAACTTCTGATTTCCCCACTAACAGGTTTCTGTTTTGCAGGTGCCAGAGTCAGAAGCTCTGACTCATACAGTTTAACCAAAAGGTTGATCATCTGGCAGCAGGTCTGAGTCAGAACTTCTGATGACCTCTCAGCAGCGCGCTGGCTCCCTCTCTCTTTCTCTCTATCTTGTTTTTTGCTATTTTCTTTTTTTTCTATTTTTCTCGTTGAACCCCCCATGTACAAATGTGTATCCCCACTCCCTAATTGTTGTAATAGCGTAGGATTTTATATTTCCGCTTTTTATTGCTAGTAATTAGGATGTGTATGGCAAGATAAAATCAATGAAATAGAAAATCCTAATTCAAAGATAAACTCTTGTATGCAATAAAACACACTTGCACACTAACACCCCTAGGGTTACATCCACTTGTTGCCTTCAAAAATGGGCCATATTGCATGTTAGGTATCTTTGGCAAAAACAAAACAATCAAATGATCATAGTCCCTCGATGACGCTTTCGAAAGTTGCCTAAAAATGATCAAGTCCCTTAAAAGAAAATTGCCCAAAGATACTTGGCACCATTGCAATCATGGTCTAAACGATGACCCGCGCCCGTCCCGTTAACATCCTAACACAAGATTGTCCACCAAATACAATGGTGGCACAAAATTGTTAAAAGGGTTAAAACATAGCAAAGATCTTTGAGAAATTTAGGGTAGATAGCTCTTGGTTACTTGCCAACTTGCAAAACAAAAACCCTTGCCTATTTTTCAAAAAAAAACACACATCACAACGCAATTTCAAAAACAACTTTCAAAACATTGAAAACTTTTCAAAAGACAAATACACCTTTGTATACATTTAAACATGGATCATTACAAAGGTTGCCACCACCATGGCCTCTCTTCAAAATACCTTTCAAAACACACACAAAGCACCATTTCAAACAATTGAAAATCAAGGCAAGTTGATCTAAGCAAGTAACTAAGATCCCATGGATAACCATGGATAGAAAGGGTTCTAATACCTTCCCTTTCTATAATCTACTCCCCGAACCCAAGAAAACATCTCAAAGGTTTTTGCTGTGCTTTTTAACCTTTCCTTAGGATAAAATAAAAAGTCGGTGGCGACTCTTGCTCAACCGAAACATTTGCGAAAACAAACGCAAAACCTCAAGTCAGTTCTCCCACTGTATCACACTTTCCAACAAATATTGGAACTCATCAATTTGATTCCCGTAGCTCCAGTTATGATTTTTTCATTAAAGGCTGCTAATGCTGAAAATAAAATACGAAAATCAAATTAAACCAAAAATAAACTAAATTAGAAAAACATTATAAAACATAAAAATAAACAAATTAAAACATATAATTGTTTAAGTACAAATATGGAAGAACGTGCATCAAAATTCACTGATCAGTTTAATATTACAACAAATGTTGTAACATCAACTGAGGCATCCTGGACAGGGAAGTCATCCATGACAGAGATGAACTCCTTGAAGAAGAATCAGTTTCATCTACATGATTTAGATTTAGATGCTGATAAAGACTGGGTTAAGTTCATTGACTCAGGAGGGAGAATTTGATAGCTGGTGACTGCTATCTTGTATATATTTTGGGTCAATTTTTTTCTTTGAAGAGTCTTCTTGATTTTTTTGGGAAACTTAGACTTAGTCTTAGTTTCCTTGATTTTTTTGAGAAGAAACTTAGACTTACTATTTTTTTCTTTGGGTTCGTTTGTTCTTTTGAGTTAGTCTTGCTTTGGCAGTTGTTTTCCCTTAGTCAGCTTGGTGCTTCTAGTTCTGCATCATATTTTTGTTAGTTTCCTTTGTGTATTAAATTAATTCTTTCCAATTTTAATTCTCTGATTTAGTTTCTTTTCACTTTTCTTTTTGTCAATTTTTGGCTAAAAAGAGGGAGAAAAGATTAGTGTGTTTCTAGAGTCTAGGTTGAGATAAGTGTTGTTACTTGTTCTATACAACACTTTAGGGGGAGCATGATAGTCCATCATGTGAGTGTGAGTCTGTTCTTGCAGTTATTTTGCAAGAATATTTAACAGGATGTTATAACATTTTATCTGTATATTCTATGATTCTAAATATGTGTCTTCTTGTCTGGGACTTTCTGATGTGTCTTGTGGTCTGAGTTATGAGCATGGTTGTGTCATGTGCTATGAGTTACTCGAATTTGGAGTCAAGTCCCAATGGGTAGTGTCTCTGGTCTTGTGTTTCAGGGGGAGTGTTTCCAATCTTCTTCCTCGTGTACAAGCTCTATGAGCCATGTTTGTACAAATTTTACATGATCAACATGTAGCTTGTGTTGGCTCTCTGTGGTTTTATTCCTATTCCCTATTTATTTTATCTTTGGTTGTTTTAGCCAAAATTTTCCTAAGGGGGAGATTGTTAGTACCATGATTTAGGGAATTGGCAACATTTTGCTAAAACATGGTTTCTAACCAGATATCGAATAGGGTGTCACAACATCATGTTCTGGTGTAGCAGTCAAGGCGATGCTGTTTTAAATCTTTGCATATTTGGGAGATTTCTTTTGGGATTTGTCTCAAATGTTCTCGCATGTCTTGAAGATTTATTTTGGAACAAATTACATCTCCATTTTTATAGAAGATACTAATTTGAGCCTTGAAGACAAATTAGGAAACTATGTGTTGGTTTGTTCCAGGATTTAAGGAGATTGGCCGCATAAAAGGTGCATCACTCAGCTTGTGGATCAAGAAACTTTTGGACTCAGTATATCGAAGCTCATGGACTACAAAAGGTGTATTTAAAGGATAATCCTAACCTAATCTAATTTAGGTTTTCAACAATAGTAAAATTAGGGTAAGCATAAGTCTTAGTTTTTGAGAGTCTCTTGTGTAGTTTGTAAGTCACCCATGCATCTTCTGATACTATGTGGTCAACTGAATGTTGCTTGACTGTTAGTCAAGTTATTATCCTCACTCAGAAGCCTTTAGGAAATGAGTTTAGTGTTGTTATCACTTAAAGCTTTTAAGCAAGAGTTTAAGTTATTGTAATGGAAGAATGATATTCTAATTTTAGTTGTTTTATAGAAAGCCCCTGTGACCGGGATAGGTCTTTTATCTCTGTAGTGATTAGAAGTGGGATGGTGTTATACGGTGGGAGAACTGACTTGGGTGTTTTGTGTTTTATCGCAATTGTTGCAGATAGCAAGAGTCGCCACTTACTTTTTCTTTATTCAATAAAGGAAAGGGTGAAATGAACATGAAATACCTTTTGAGAATTTTCTTGAGTTTGGGGGGTAGGTTATGAAAAGGGAAGGTGTTAGCACCCTTTTCATCTGTAGTTATCTATGGTCTCTTAGTTGCTAGCTCACTTTGATATGCTTTGTAGATGTTTTTGGGTTTTGTGTAAGTTTGAAAATATTTAGAAAACGCCTTTGTTGCGGAAAACTTTGTAATGATTCTCGTCTCTATAAGAATGTATACAAAGTGTTGGTTTGTAAAATAGTTCAAAGAGATGTTTATTTTGGAAAGATGTTTTGAAAGTGTAAGTGTGAAGATGGTTTTATTTGTGAGAAAGCAACTAGGAGTGTTCTACCTACTCAAAAAGTATTAGTTCTTTTCCTCCTCCTTTAGATAATTTTATCTTACCATTAGTTAGTAAGTAACCATATCATTGGATGTGAAGGGACAGGTGTGGGTCATCGTACAGTCATAGAAGGCAAAATTGTGGGATACCTTCGCAATTTATCTTAAGGGTCTAAGATCATTTACCAAAGGCAACATCGAAGGGTCATCGAGGGACTACGATCTTGTATTCGTGGTTCATTGCTAAAGTATCCCAAGTTCAAGGAACATGACTATTTATTTGAAGGAAACAAGTGGAGTATACCCTAGGGTGCATGCGTGAAAAGTGTTTTGATTACATGTATTTTTGTCTTGAGATTGGGGTTTTCTAAGATTGATTTTATCTTGCCATACAAATTCTAATTACTAGCAATAATAAGAAAAGCGATAAATTGCGGAATTTAAATGTTCTACGCTTATTACAATGCTTTAGGAGATGTGGGTACAAGTTTATGAATGGAGGATGAAAGCAATAAAACCCTAATTACTATTACAAATTGAAAATTTTCACAAATGATTGCATAATTATAAAATATTGTAAAAGAGTAAATAAATGTGCAAAGATGGGAAAGGAGTTGAGTGTGATAAACCCTAAAAAAGTTCTATGTACTTTGTAAAAAAAGAAATGTTCTTGTTTTTTTTTTTTGAGAAAAGAGTTTGAAATTTGAAATGAATGAAATTAAAAATTTAACCTAATTATTTATTTTAATTACAAAAATAAAATAAAATCAAGGTAAGATAATTTAACTTACTTATGAAAATAAATTAAATCATAAAAAGTTCTAAATGTTTCAGAAAATATCATTTTTTGGATTTTTGTTTAGGGAAAATATTTTTTAATATAGTGTAAAAATAATGAAACCTAATTCTAATTAATTCAAACTAATTAATAAAATAACCTAAGGTATGATAAAAATAAATTAAATTTATTTGTGAAAATAAATAAATTAGTTTAAAAACCTAAGTCTATATTTTTGTGATTTTATGATTTTATTTGATAAGATATAAATGATTTAAAAAAAGAAAATAATCAAATTAAAAAAACAAAAAGAAATTAATTGGGCTTGCTGAAAAAAATAAACAGGGGGTGGGAAATAGTAAAAAAATCCTAGGCCCAAGACAAAGGGGCCCAGGCGCCTGTTGGTGGATTCAGTGGGGATGGCCCTTGATGGTGTATCATGGAGACAACTTCTAGGAGCGTTGGATTTGATTTGATTATGATCAAATGGCTGAGGGGAGAGGTGTACTATGTACGCGCCAGGCTTGCTTGCACAAAATTTGTAAAGAAAATATAAGAAAAACACAAAAGGGTACCACTGGGGCTCGGACCCAGGTCCCTATAGTTCCAAGCCTTACACGCGCGCTTTCTACCACTGGGGTGGCTATACATCCGGTGTTATAAACAAAACCAATCATATATATTTGAAACATGTTCCTGAAGATGACCTCATCTTCTTTCTCGCGCCAGAAAATTCATCACCATTGTTCAAATTTGTAACTTCCTCACTTCTCAACCAAAATGGAAAATGTAAACATGAAAGTTGCTTGAAATTTAACCACGATTCCAAATATGTAACTAACTTAAACAATAGGTCAAAGATGAATACAAATTTTGCTTGGTACCAAATATGACATAATTTTTTCAGAAAGTTCAAAACTAAAATTCACACTACTCAGGAAATATAAATGAATTCTAAGGACGTGGTTAGTTTCAGGGCTATGATGTCTACATTTTATCTTCACAAATGGAAACCAAATGATGCTTATATGAAGAGTTTAAAAGTCAGAAAACTCGCCTTGAAAATGGAATTCTTGTTTTGAGTTTGAGCAACTTTCAAGGTGTTATAATAATCTGGTTAGCTTCCTTGAACCTCTAGGAAGCTAATGCGATGATTAGTTTGGATTGAGGATGACTAAATCGTGCTGGAGAAGTCAATATGCAGCACCCTATTTTTGGTTATGGAGGATAGTGAAGATGGAGTTACAGTTGTGTAACATGTGTTAAGATGGGTTATATTTGATGTGAGGAAGCTTTAGGACTGATTTGGAGAAGAAACGCACGAGTGGTTTATGAGATGGAAGTTCTTGGGAAGAATTGTGGTAAAAATGGAGTTTTTGTGAAATTTCTAGTTTGAGTGAGTTTGAGGGAGTTTCAATTATTATTTCTTAGTCCCCTAGGTTGCATAATAGTGTCTCAATTTATAGGAAAAGTTTTTGAGAGCTTGAGGTGATCAGAAGTACAAGTTCACATGTTATGGCTCTTTGGCCTGTTTTTGAAGCAAGCTTGATACACATTGTCCCAATGCATAGTACAAGGCTATCTAGAATGGTTAATAGCTTTAAACATTTTTCTCTGACTTTGTATGTTGAGTGTGTGCTGAACAAACAAGTTAAAAGCTCAAGACAAGTTGACTTTGTGGCTAAAGCAACTTTTCAAGAATGGAATGGTAACTTTGTGCCATAAATGGAAATGCAACTTGGATAATGACTCAAATGCTTGGAAAATGGATCTATGAGTTGTGTATTTAATTAATTATGGAGTGAAAAACAAGTTAGAAGCCTGAAAAGCAAGATTATGCAGCATGGCTATGAGATTGGATCAAATATTCATTAAGAAAATGACCTATAATTCATGTTTATGAGGCAATCTTCATCTCTTTAAAAATTCTAGCTCAAGCATGATATCTTCAAGTTCTTGGACATTTTGGAAAGACTGAAACATCCTCTACAACCTTTATGTTTACCATTTTGATAAAATTATCTTGGAGCTTGGTGAAAATTGGCCAAGAAGTTAGGTAAAAATCTGCCTAAACAAGGTCAAATTTTCACTGTGTTTTAGAAAAAGTGCATGACTTCATGAATTTATAACTCAAAACTCAAGCACTTTTGGGACTTGATCAGTAAAGCAAAGTTGTAGATCTCATCAAGCTATACAACTTTCATGTTGAAAGTTTTCTTTGAATCATCTTTCATCTTGGTGAAAAATTGCATGAAGTAATGAAATTGTCATGTATAAAACACTTAGAAAAATTTTTAATTCTTGAAAAGTTTGACTTTTCACATTGACTTTTGACTTTCTAAATTACTTGGTGATCAAGATTCATATTTTTGAATGTCTTGATGAATTGTGATCTTTGAAGTCAAATCTTGATCAAAAAGTCAAAGTTTGACTTTTTGGGTATCAGTTGACTTTTCATGAGTTGATCAAATTTCAATTATCAATCCATTGATCTTGATGAATGTTTTGAACTATTAAATTGGGTTAACATGTTGTATTTAAATCCTTGATATTATTCTTCAATCCATTAGATCACGTATTAGGTCAAAAGTCACTAATCAGTCAATTACAGTCAAAACCCTAATTTTGACCATTTTACCCCTTTGGTAAATTGAGTGCTTTTCTTGAGGGATTGTGATCAATACTTGATCAAATGATAAATAGGACTTTAAAATGTTTATGTTGGCCAAAAATAATGAAGTTTGGATGTAGGTTGACTATAGTTAACTTTTTACTCAATACAATTGATTTTCAGTCATCTGGTCAATTGAATGGGCAAATTTGTGTTTCAAGAATTGAAACTTGACATGAGTATTCTTGGAGGTCTATAATTATCCAATAAGGTCATTTGATGAATTAGAAGTCCAATTATCCTTGTGAAAATCAAAACCCTAATTTGAGACATCAGTGTTTAGGAGATGGTTTGACCTAGTCAACACTTGTGCAGACTTGAGCTTTTGGAGATCTTATGAGAAATGTCTTGAGAAAGGAGAGGGAAAAATTTTAGGGTACAATAGATGGTGATTTCTCATATCTAGGGAGGAACTAGGTAGAATAATCATTGGGTAGGAATTAGGCGATAATGTTGATGTGGACTTCCTACCTGGCTTGGTAGTCCCCAGAGTAGGTGATGTTGCACCGAACTAGGCTATCGTCTTCATGTGTTATTTATCTTTCTTCTCTCTTATTTTCTATCATATATTCAACTTGGTTTATCTGGTTTGTTACCATATGTTATAATATTTATCTCGACGTCTTCTGCTGTTAAGACAGTTTCGATTGTATGTGTTGCCCATACCAGAATTTCAATTCTCATATTGGATCAATCTAGTATAAATATTACTCATAATATCCATACCTATATGAAGACTTGATAACTCTTTATCCATGATCCATGAGATGTGATAATCATTCTACCCATATAATTGTCTCAGTGCTTTAATGTTATTCCATTTCACAGTAAACCTAGACTATAGATACTTTAAGAATAATGTCCTTATGTTTAATGGGATATCATGATTATGTCATACTTAATATTTCATTAAATAAACTATCTATTCTAGGGACTTTATCATTTTTGAAAAATAAATATATCAAAGAAGTGCCTTATTATTATTAATAGATAGTTCGATACAAGTACCAAGTTCAAAATAAAACTATTGGCCTTTAGGGATTAAACTAACATTTTTTACTAGGTGAATTATCACATGGATTAAGGGTTTCAATAGTTTGAGTAATGATGTTAGATTCTTAAGCCGCAATTTCCTTGGTTTCTATAATAGGTTTAATACTACAGGAACTTCCTTAAGGGTGGAAAATTTTGAGAGTTCAATGGATTTATAGGGTTCAATGGATTTAGAGGACTTACCTTTCTCTTTGTCAGGGAAAACCACGTTAAGAGTAACGATATCTAAAACATCATCTAATGGTTGTCTTGTTTCCTTTGATTGAGGGAGAGTGGACTCTTTGGTGCTTTTGTGTGCCTTCATTGTAGGAGTGTGTTCTGAACCTTTACTCGTTAGGTTTGCCTTTATGATAGGGACTCAATCATTCATTTTTTTAGTTTTTTCTTCTTAAACTCATTCGGTCGTTTGATATGGGAAGGACCTCCGGTCGGACCATTAGTCGTTCCTCCGATCACAATGCTTTTCATCTTAAAACCATGAATGTTGATGACTGCATCTTCACCTTTGGAATTTTTTTTAACTTTCTTCATAGTTTTATTTTCTTTGCATGATGTATTTGTTCCTTCACGAGTACTAACCATTTTTGCAGAAAATTAGGAGTGAAGATGAATAGTTTAAGAGATAGATAGATAGAGAGAGAGATAAAAGAGTTTGGGAGGCTGAATTGTGACTACTATGAGAGAAGCGGAAAAGAAAACGTAAATGGTAGATGTAATAATTTTTATAAGAAGAAGTTATGGCCTCTAATTGGTTTTGAAAAGATTATTTTACTCGATTCTGGGAAAATATGGACTAATTAAAAAAGAATCAGGTCCATTTAATTTTCAGACACCTTAACATTAATTTCTGCAAGTTTTCCATTACATAACCCTAATTTATTTCTCAACAATTCAAATGGAATGATATATAGATCTTTAGTAAATATATATGCAATGTGTTTTTCATGAGGAACATGACCAAGAGAAAAAACCTTGTCTTCCATAAGTTCTGTCATGAAATGATATCTTATATCAATGTGCTTGGCGTGACTATGTTATAGGACATGTGACTGCACACCCAAGAGGGGGGGGGGGGGGTGAGTTGTGTGGTTCAGAAAAATGTAGTTTTGAAAAACTTTATGGATAAAAATCATAGTTTGAAATTTTTTTAAATATTAAGTAGTGGAAAATAAATTGCAGGATATAAATTGTGGAGAGTAAATAGATTAGGGAACAAGAGAACATCAAGAATCATAGAGGTTCAGTTAAAACAAAAGGACCCACTCCTCTCCCCAAGAATTGATCTTGAAAGTATCCAATAAACATTGAGAGCTTTTATTAGGGAATAATTATGAACCCCCTTATACAAGCAAAATGGTTGACTTCCAACCAAACAACAAGACTAGGAATATAACAGTTGAGTCTTTTCTTCCAAATAGACGATCGAAGCGATTAGTCCGTTTCCACATAATAGATCAAAATTGTTAGTCTTATATCCACGAGAATATTGGAGAGGTTAGTCTCCAAGCTTCTAAACAAACTTTGCAAGCTTTTTATCACAGGTTGAGCTCACGAACCTTAAACCTTGTTTTTACACGGGCTAACCAATAACCGTGGAGATTTTAATATCAAGCTAATCTAGAAATTTATCAAAATATTTACCAAGGGATGATGTTTAACCTAATCTTGGTTTTATGGAAGTCTAACCATGAACCTAAAGAGATTTTACCACAGCCTGAACTCGAACCTAAACAAGGGCTTGATCACACAGTCCTTAAAACCAAAGATTTTTACGGGCATAGCTTCTAGCACACAACTAATCCTTAAATAGATAATATTTAAACAAGGTATATACAAAAGATTCCCTTGGTGAATTTTACAATTCAACCCTTCCATAATTACAACTTATTATTACTCACAAAATAAGTTTCTCGTAGAAGCACTTCGTCTAAAATATTAGTGAGAGAAAGTAAAAAAATAGTTTAGAGAGAGTGAGAGTGAGAAGTCTCAAAACATGTTTCTAGATGATTTGATATGAGGGAATGGACCTCAATTTATAGGCTATAGGTTGGCTCAAAAAGGAACTTGAATTCAATGATTTTTAAGACATTCTAATTGATTATCACCTAATGTCCATCAATTAGGTATTCAAAATATAATCGATTATAAGTTCAAAATAGGAATGAATAAATATCTAGCCATTTCACATCATTAAGATGATGTTCTAATCGTTTAGAGCTCAATTTTGAATTGAGCTAATCAATTAAATTAATGTTCCAATTTGTTAGAAAAGACAAAAAATTTCCCAGAGTTATTCTCACAGCTCCCAATTAATCTAGCACAACTTCAAGACATCTTTGAAGATATTTTGTTGATAAAAATCAGTTTAGAAATATGTTTTTAGTGTGTGTTTCTTTTAGACATGTAAGTTTATGAGAATGACCTTAGGTTTTAAAATATATTCACTCATACTAATAAAGGTATGCCTTTCTTGAACTTCAAGACTTTGTCATATACTTTCTTTTATAGAGACTTGCTTGAGTTCCCTTGAGATGAGGCTTGGGTTATATTCCATTTGATTGCCATCATCGAATAGTTAAGTCCATCAAAGCCTAATACTTAGGCTTGCATATTTATCTTCTTATTCTTGACTTGTAGAATAAATTTGTGATTATCAATTAGTTGACATCACCAAAAGTTGTTGTCCTTGTAAAAAGCATATCACCTGAAAATCAAGGTTCCATATTCTCCCCCTTTTTGATGATGACAACATATCTCTCAGATGATGTGGCAAAAGAAAATAACACATATATGTTTGGAGTAATTAAACTCCCCTAATTTAAATATAGAGTACACTCTATTCCCCTTGAGAGTATACTTCTCCCCCTTTGTCAAAATCAAAAAGACGGGTAAAGATGCTTTGTGAAAAATAAATATGCACACATAAGCAAATAAAGCATTTAGAAAAAGGGAAAACATATCTTTTATTTATTACTTGAATTTAAAAGTACAAGAAGTAAATTTTTCATAATTGTAAAATAGCAACAATGAAGAACATGATAAATTAAGAAGCAATTAGTTCATTTCATCATCATCATCCTCACTCGAAATTGTTAAAGAGATAAGATTTTTCCTTTTCATTTTTTTAGATGAGCTTGTCGATCTTTGCATTCATTGATTTTTACTCACTGAAAATGTTATTTAGGGTGTTAGAGGAGGATGGAGGAAGTTTGTTTCTTTGTTGTCTTTCTCTTATTTGTTTTTGAGGTACAAATTCCCCTTCTTGAATAGCAAATCCCATTTTTCTTATATCCGTTTGTCCTATCTTTGTGAGAACAAAAATTGGTTCTTTTTCTATGAACTCATAGATGTAGTAGGATATGACTCTGGTGATTAGTTTGGAATAACGTAAGGTAATGTTTTTACTCTTTCTATCCAGCATATGGTGAAGTACGACATCTTCCCAGTTTTTCACAATTTGGATTTCCAAAAACCAAACTGTAGGAACGTCTGATTTTTGGAGGGTGTTATAGTTACCCTTCCTTGGGAAAAGCACACGATTCACTGTGAAGTGAATCAATCTACTATTTGGATGGATGAGGCCTACATTGAAGGGATTTGGAATTTTAGAAGCGGGATCAATGAGAAGAGCGTGGTAAGAATTCCAAATTAAATATGTTACCTTCAAGATCTATTTGATCATGATCTTGATCCATGAAGAATGGGTAACATACTTGAGAAAAATCATCAAGGGACAGGGTGATAGGATGTTTCTTGACTTCGGAGCTAATGATATTGTCTTTGTAGGAGACATTTGTAAGAACAAAAAGTGTTTCTACATCTGGCCTTGAGATTTTGATGATAATTTTACATGTTATCTTAGAGAACAATTGTATACATTAATGGTTTCATTTAGTGTGTAGCTGCTGCTATAATATTATGACTTTGGTACAAGGTGTGTGACGTCATCAGGTTCTGAACATACACTCTGGAAGAAAACATGTGGTTACATGTTTCGTTGAAGTTAAGGTTCCGAATTGATCTTCCGTAACGTGTCTAAGGAACGTTCGTAAAAGAAGTTCTGATCGTGACTTTGTGGTTTAGCTTTGGAGGAATTCTAAAGTTTTACTTCCATTTGTTACAAGTTGTGAAGGTTATAAATACAAGGTTCTGCTGAACAAGTTCTGATGATCTGAAGAAAAGCAAGTTCTTATAACCAAAGGCTGAAGACTCTGAAGACAAGGTTCTATGTGACAAGTTCTGAAGACTCCGAGACTTAGGTTCTAAGGCTTAAGAAAGATTCTTCTATAACAAGCATCAATGTTCAACATTCAAATATCCGAAGCCTCAGAAGATAAAGAAGAAAAGTTCAAAATGGTTAACTTGTGATAGTGTACAAAAGTTACATAAAGTGACTGTGACCTCTACTCTTCTAGAGTGGTGCAAAGACAGTTCTTTTATACTTGACAGTGATTACTCTCATTATAATTGTTGTGAACCAATAACTAGATTTATGATTTACTTTTCTACCCTTTCAACAGATCTCTTTTACAAGCTATAAAAGGAAGACTTGGAAGCTGAAGAAAAGTAAAAAACTACACTACAACGACAAATCTATTGGTTCAAATAAATCTCAACAAAACTACACCAAACATTGTGAAAACTCGGTAGAGAAATCATCTGTGTATAGTTTTGTAAATAAGAAAGGAGTTGTTGCTCGTATTTTGCAGTAGAACAGTTAGGTGTTTTTCATTGCATTGAAAAGTCTGTGTAATTTGCTTACAAAAAGAAAATCTGTAATACATTGAAAGTACTCAACTGTTGTTAAATGATACCTTGAGAGACTGAGTTAAGGTCTAATCTCAAGAAGACTCCTGCTGCAGCTTGAGTGGATTTTCAGTAAGGATCGACAGACTTATTAGGGGTGCCAATAAGGTTGATTAGACTTATTATGGGTTGTTCTGTACTTTTTTTTCTTATAGTAGATTAATTCCTTGTTGAAGGCGAAATCAACATTGCAAGGGTGGATTGGAGTAGCTTAATTAACATCCAACCAGGATAAAACTAATTGTGTCATTTATTTTTATGTTCTAAGCTTACTTGGTTCTTCACCAGCGAAAATAATTAATTTGGTGAAACCCAATTCAAACCCCCCTTTCTTTTGTTTCTCACACCTTCAATTGGCATCAGAGCTCTGGTTCTAGTATTGATAGTTATCAAACACTTAACCGTGTCAGATAAAGATCCAAATGAATTTTTCATTGAAGAAACACAATGGTTGAACCCACACTAGTTGTTGTTGCATCAGATTCAAACGATAAAATTTATAACCTTAAACCTCCCATCTTTGATGGAGAAAAGTTTGAATACTGGAATGATAAACTAGAAAGTTTCTTTCTAGGTCATGATTTTGATCTTTTGGATATGGAAGTCAATGGCTACGTACCTCCCACAGATAATACTAGAAAATAGATAGTTAAGAGAGATATGACTATCAACAAAAGAATGATTGTAAGAATCATTATAAAGCAATAACCATTTTTCTGAATGTGATTTCTTATACTGAGTATGTAAAGATCACAAATAGAGACTCTGCTAATTCTATATTTGATTCTCTCAAAATGACCCATGAAGGAAATGATCAAGTCAAGGAAACCAAGGCGCTGGCCTTGATTCATAAATATGAAGCTTTCAAAATGGAGGATGATGAAAGCAATGAATGTTAGAACATAGTTTGATTCTACAACCCTTAGTTAGAGTTTTGATGATAACAAATACAAAGAACAAATATGCACCCTAAAAAATTATGTTATTTTGTATGCAGAAGTTCTGACCAAAGCAGCATCAGAAGTTAAGCTATAGAAGCTACACGCTGAAGTAATCAGAATTTGCACTGAAGAATTATCAGAATCTGCGCTTAAGTGAAGTAAACTTTGATTCTGAACAGAAGGATTATAATCTAAAGCATCAATGTTCTGAAGCATCAGCAGCAGGCAAGGATGTAAGATTATGAAGCGTTACTTTACAATCAAGACAACATCAATTACAACGGCTTCATTCAGACAGGATCTTCTCAAAATGGAAACTGTGTTAATGACCATTATCACGCTTAAAGTTGGACAGAATTCCATTGCCTATAAATACAAGCTAAGAGATCAAATCATTTACGATTTGCCAATGCTACTGCTATACAATTCAAAAACGCTGCAAGCTTTCTCTAGTATTTTCCATGCTCTAAAATTATGTAAATTATCACAGTTGTGATAACTGTTTTTGTAACGAAAAACATCTACATAGAATTCTTGTATTTTTGATTAAGAACCGTTTTCCTTGAGATTAACCGGATTGTGGTTGTACTCAAGAAGACTTTGACAGTTGTCAAAGTAGTGATTGTAATTCATTTGTGATTAGTGGATTAAGACCTCGTTGGAGAGAGGCGAAATCACCTTGACGGGTGGACTGGAGTAGTTTGAGATCAAACGAACCAGGATAAAAATACTATGTCTTTGCGCATTTGATTTCAAGTTTTCAATTCAACCCCCCTTCTTGTGTTTTTCACTTCTTCAATTGGCATCAGAGCACCTGGTTCTGAGTTTATACACTTAACCGTGTCAGTACAAGATCCAAGCTTCAGAAAACACTATGGTGGGACCAAGCCAAAACATCAGCAATGACTATCATGAAGACAAAGACAGAATCATTGGAAAACCTCCAGTCTTTGATGGAGAAAACTTTGACTATTGGAAAGACGGAATTGAGAGCTTCTTTCTGGCCCATGATGCTGATTTATGGGACATGGTAACTGATGGATACACACATACAGTGGATGGAAGGGTTCAGAAGATAGACAGAAAAATGATGTCTGACCAGCAGAAACGTGACTTCAGAAATCATCATAAGGCAAGAACAATACTTCTCAGTGCTATCTCATACTCAGAATATGAGAAAATCTCAAACATAGAGACAACCAAAAATATGTTTGACTCTCTGAGAATGACGTATGAAGGCAACATTCAAGTAAAAGAAACCAAAGACCTTACGCTTATTCAGAAGTACGAGGCATTTAAGATGGAAGATAGTGAATCCATAGAAACAATGTTCTCAAGATTCCAGATCCTTGTTGCTGGGCTGAAGGTTCTTGACAAAGGATATTCTACTGTTGATCACGTAAAGAAGATCATCAGAAGTCTACCCAAGCAATGGAGGCCAATGGTCACATCACTTAAGCTAGCCAAAGATCTCAACAAGATATATCTGAAGGAACTTGTCAGCTCCCTCATAAGTCACGAGATAGAGCTAGAAGAAGATGAGCCTCAAAAGCAAGGTAAGCCACTAGCTTTAAAATATAACAGAAAATATGATTCTAAGGTTTTGCAGGATATGGAAGAAAACTCTGATGGGTCCTCATCAGAAGAAGATGAATTGTTTCTCCTCTCCAGAAGGGTGAATCAACTGTGGAAGTAGAGACAAAGGAAATTCAGAAATCCTAGAAGATCAGAGAATCAAAATGAATCCTCTTCCAGATACAGAAAGTCTGAGTCTTCCCCTGGACATAGAAAATCTGAAGGCTCTTCAGGACACGGAAAGTCAAATAACAAGGACATCATCTGCTATGAGTGCAATGAGCAAGGGCACTACAAAAGTGACTGTCCAAAGCTTCAGAAAGAGAAGCCCAAAAATAAGTTCTTCAAGGAGAAGAAGAAAAGACTCATGGCAACATGGGACGATTCAGACACTTCTGATGCTAACTCAGAGTCAGATGATGAAATATCAAACATAGCTCTCATGGCAAACGTGTCAGAAGACAGTGAAGCTTTTGGTTCAGACTCAGAATCAGACACTGAAGAAGTATTCCCTGACTTTGCTATTAATTTCACTAAAGCTGAACTTGCAGAAAGTCTAAATGAAATTCTGGAAAGGTATAAGCAAATTAGAGTCAAATTCAAGAACCTGAAAAAGGAACTTGTCTCTGACTATGAAAAGACTGAGAGTCTCAGATTAGAAAATTCGGAGTTAAAAGAAAAAGTTTCAAAATTAGAAAACAATTTGCAAAACTCTCAGAAGGAAATAATCTCAGAGACTCCCAGTAATGCTGAGGAGATCATCAAAGAATATGATCACAACTTTCAGAAGTTTCTGGCTAAAAGCATAGATAGAAGCAAGATGGCTTCAATGATTTATGGAGTCAGCAGAAATGGCAGAAAAGGGATAGGATATCAAGGTAAGGTATCTACACCTAAGAAAGCCATGGACTTAGTCATAAAACGCACACCACTTAAATCACACTTCATATATGGGCACACACATGACCTAAATTACACTAGTCATAGTTACTCTGTCAAACCAAAATTCAACCAAAATTTTGGTAAAACTAACAAACCAGGACCCAAGAAGATATGAGTACCTAAGGATAAAATTATATATGTAGCAGATATCTTTAGCAGCAAGGCTAAAACACTAGTCATGGTACCTGGACTCTGGCTGCTCTTGATACATGACAGAAAGAAAGAATATGTTCCAAAGCCTGAAACTTAAACCTGGAGGCTACGTAGGCTTTGGAGGCAACCAAAGAGGAAAGATAATTGACTCTGGAACAGTAGGTAATGGAAATCTTCCCTCTATAAATAATGTACTATTAGTTGATGGATTAATGAATAACCTGTTATCCATAAGCCAATTAAGTGATAACGGTTATGATATAATCTTTAATCAAAATTCATGCAAAGTTGTTAGTCAGAAAGATGGAATTATCCTGTTTAATGGAAAGAGGAAAAACAACATTTATAAGATAAAAATTTCTGAACTAAAGACTCAGAATGTAAAATGCCTTCTTTCTGTTAACAACGAGCAATGGACCTGCCACAGAATATTGGGGCATGTTAGTATGAGAAGAATATCTCAGATTAACAAACTTAATCTGGTCAGAGGACTTCCTAATTTGAAGTTTAGCTCATATGCTCTGTGTGAAGCATGTCAGAAAGGAAAATTTGCAAAACCTGCTTTTAAATCCAAAAATGTTGTTTCCACCTCTAAACCATTAGAACTTCTACACATAGACTTATTTGGACCAGTTAAAATTGCGTCTGTCAGTGGCAAAAAGTATGGGTTAGTGATCGTAGATGACTATAGCAGATGGACATGGGTAAAGTTCTTAAGACACAAGGACGAGTCACACTCTGTGTTCATTGCATTCTGTAACCAAGTTCAGAATGAAAAGGATCTTAGAATTGTCAAAGTAAGAAGTGATCATGGTGGAGAATTTGAAAATAAATATTTTGAATCATTTTTTAATGAAAAAGGCATCTTGCATGACTTCTCTTGTCCTAGAACTCCCCAACAAAATGGAGTTGTAGAACAAAAGAACAGAACATTGCAAGAAATGGCCAGAACCATGATCAATGAGACTAACATTGCTAAGATCTTCTGGGAAGAAGCAATTAACACAGCGTGTTACATTCAGAATAGAATCTCTATAAGACCTATTCTGGAAAAGACTCCATATGAACTGTGGAAGAACAGAAAGCCCAACATTTCTTATTTCCATCCTTTTGGATGCACTTGTTTCATTCTGAATACTAAAAATTATCTGAACATATTTGACTCTAAAGCACAAAAGTGTATTATGTTAGGATACTCTGAACACTCAAGAGGGTACAGAGTATACAATACAGAAACACAGATTGTTGAAGAGTCAATCAGTGTTAGATTTGATGATAAGCTTGACCCTCAAAAGTCAAAGCAGAATGAATTCTTTGGAGATATAGAAGTTTAATTCACAGGTACTGAAGACAAATCATCAGAAGTTCTCAACAGAAACGCTCCAACAACGTCAAAAAGAAATATAACAAGCGATCCAACACCTTCTGTTGATCAACTCCAAAAAAGGTTTTCCAGAAGCAGCATAGCTAACCCAGAAGATAAAATCCTGGGAAAGAAGGATGATCCACTCAGAACAAGATCAACATTCAGAAACTCTGAATAATCCCTCATGGGACTGGTCTCTCTGATTGAACCAACAACAATTGATGAAGCACTTCTGGACAATGACTGGATTCTGGCAATGCAGGAGGAATTAAATCAGTTCACCAAAAAGGACGTATGGGATCTGGTTCCCAAACCAAAAGGATTCAACGTCATTAGAATAAAGTGGGTGTTCAGAAACAAACTGAACGAGCAAGGAGAAGTCATCAGAAACAAAGCACGATTGGTGGCACAAGGTTGTAGTCAACAAGAGGGGATAGATTATACAGAAACCTTTGCTCCAGTCGCCAGGTTAAAATCTATCAGACTCTATATCTCATTTACTTTAAACAATGGCATCACTCTGTATCAGATGGATGTCAAAAGTGCAATCTTAAATGGCTATATAGATGAAGAGGTATATGTGCACGAACCCCCTGGGTTTGAGAATTCCAAACACCCAGAATATGTTTTCAAACTAAAGAAGGTACTCTATGGTCTGAAGCAAGCTCCCAGAGCATGGTATGAAAGACTAAGTAACTTCCTGTTAGAAAAGGAATTCACCAGAGGGAAGGTGGACACAACCTTGTTCTGTAAGTCATTTAAGAATGAAATTTTAGTGTGTCATATTTATGTAGATGACATTATCTTTGGATCCACTAAACTCTCTCTCGGAAGAGAGTTTGCTAAGTGCATGCAGGCAGAGTTTGAGATGAGCTTAATGGGGGAACTCAAATTCTTTCTGGGAATTCAGATAAATCAAACTCCAGAAGGAACTTACATTCATAAGAGAAAATATGTCAGAGAACTTTTGAAGAAATTTGATCTCTCAGAATGTAAGCCCTCAAAGACTCCAATGCACCCCACGTGCATTCTGGAAAAGGAAGAGGTAAGTAAAAAGGTAGAACATAAAGTCTACAGAGGTATGATTGGTTCTCTCCTTTATCTGACGGCTTCAAGGCCTGGCATTTTATTTAGTGTTTGCTTATGTGCTAGATTCCAATCAGATCCTAGAGAATCTCACTTAACAACAGTTAAGTGAATTTTCAAGTATTTGAAAGGTACTACTAATCTGGATTTGTTTTATAGAAAATCTAATGAATACAGCTTAGTAGGATATTGTGACGTTGATTTTGCTGGAGACAGAGTAGAGCGTAAAAGCACTTCTGGAAGCTGCCAGTTTTTGGAAGAGAATCTGATACGATGGACCAGCAAGAGAAAGTCCACAATAGCATTGTCAACAGTAGAAACTGAATACATAGCAGCTGCTGGATGTAGCACTCAAATGCTCTGGATGAAAAGTCAACTTGAAGACTTCAACATATTTGAGAGTAACATTCATATCTTCTATGATAACACTTCAGCTATATGTCTCAGTAAGAATCCTATTTTGCATTCTAGGGCTAAGCATATAGAAATAAAACATCACTTTATTAGGGACTATATTCAGAAAGGAATTCTTAGCTTAAAATTCATTGACACATACCATCAATGGGCTGATGTATTTACAAAATCTCTTTCTGAATATTGATTTAATTTCATTCTGAAACATCTCAGCATGGAGTTATGCCCAAAATAAAATGTTTTATTTACATATCTTAACTCTTAGAACTTTATTGTTTTCTGTGAACATCTGATCAACCTGTCTTCAGAAGTTAGAAGTACAGTTGTCTCAGAGTCTATCCACGAAGATATGAATGTTTCATTTCAAGGATAGAGGCGTGCAATTCACATCATCAAACATCTGTCATCCTCTCACAAGCCACCTTCTGAGGCTGAACACGCGTTCAAATTCTGAAGGGTCCAAGGCTCTGATTGGATGCATTGAGACACTTGTCAGTGGTAAACCGTTCAAATATCTTTCTGAATGCCCTAATCTCAGGTTTCATTAATGCATATAATCATTACATTATTTTCTTACTTACTACTTACGTTTTCCAAAAACCTATTTAAACTCAAATTTACTATTTCATTCATTCACTTTTACTATCTTCTCTATTCTGTCTTGTTTCAAGTTTCGTTTTCAAAAACCCTTTTCATCTTCTTTAACAAACCCGTGTGAACAATGGCTTCTTCATCAAACCTCAAAAATCGCAGTGCTCCTGAATCTGCATCAACGGAACAATATGAAGAACCCATCAGGACGCTTCTCACTCCTGTTGATAACCTGGAAGTTCTCTCAGAACTGATCATTGATTTTGAGATTATACAAGAGAATGGGTTCAATCTCTATGAAGACGTAATTGCTCAAGGTTGGAACATGTATTTTGACCGTCTGTTGGGTCCAACGTTCCCCATTCTCGTCAAAGAATTCCGGATTCATGCTACATCTTTCAACCACCAAGTTACTTCTTATGTTATGGGAAAGAAAATTGTGATTAAAGAAGAACTTATTGGGAAGCTCATTGGATACAATGGTGGTGGAGTCAGATGCATAGATATGGAAGATATATATTCTGACCTAAAATTAATTGCTAAGGAAATTTTCACTTCTGGACAACCATCAAGCAAAATCAGAGATTTGAAGGATCACCATAGAATCAGGGCCAAAATCTTTCTGGGATATATCAATCACAGGAAGCCTACAAGCTCTCCTGATTACATCAATATTGATCAGCAGTTTCTGATCTACTTCATTGCAAAGAAGACAAAGATTAAGCTTCCACACTTGCTCTTCAACCATCTCAGAACAAGTGTGAAAGAGACCAGAGAAGAAGAAAGAACTAATAGGGATTGTATTCCCTTAGGAAGACTGATATCAAATATTCTAATAGAAAACAGGCTGATAGAATATCTGACAGGGGCTCAAGAAATAAGCACTCTGGAAGCAACTGCTGGAAAGCCTTTGAACGACAAGAATCTGAAGAAAATGAAGATCATTGAGAACATTCAGAAGGAACCAACTATTGCTTCTCATGAGACCATTACTTCTAGGAGAATCCCTCTAAAGGACTTTCCTCTATTTTCTAAGATTGACGCCAACCCAGAAATCATAGTTAGATATCTTGAAGCTTGCAAGGCTGATGGGACTACTCCAGAAATAAACATTCAAGATCTGCATAGGCCAGCTCCAGAGGTTGCGCTAAAGAAATCCAAGAAGAGGAAAGCAGAAGGAGAAGGATACTCTCAAAAGGCACATAAAGCTGCTAAAACAAAAGGTAATCCATCTTCTGTTTCTGTTATAGAATCAATTGCTGTTACAACATCTGAAATCAATCCCCCTCAACCCATAGAAAATCCTTCACCCCAAACCTTTAAAGATTTTGACATAGAATTTGACCCATCTGTAACCCTAGGAAACTTTCTGAATGAACCTCACTCCCCAAATCAAAATCCAAACCCATAACATCATCAACCAGAACTTATAAAAGTTCTATCTGACATTGAACTATTTGATTCAGACTTTCAATATCCACTCCCAGAAAATCTAAACTCTCAACAACTCCTAGAAAATCCAAACTCCCAACAACAACCAGAAAATCCACAACCACACTCTCTAGAACATCTGAATCCTAACTCACCATAACCAGAAAATAGACACACTCTCTCTCTCCACCTTCTGAAAACCCATCTTCTGAAATCCCACAACCAGAAACTCAACACGCCTCCACAAACCAATCTGAAGAGTCTCCTTCATATTCTGATACCATAATCTCAATCCCTGGAATAACAGAACCTCTTTCGGTTCGTATGCCTCTAACTATTCATGATATTCCAGAAATCCCTTCATCCCTTGAATCCACACTACCAAACACCCCTAGCACACCAATTATAATTCCTGACTCTCCCACTCCTTCACCCATCAAACATCCAGCTGACAACCTCAGAATTGTCATTGATCCACAAGTGCTGGAACGACTTGCTTCCACCTCACACAAAACTACCATTCCCAAACCTCAACCAAATGCAACCACATCAGATGTTGGTAAGAGTCTGTTGATTTTTGAAATAGAAATACATGAATGGATCAACTCTTTGAAGCAAGTAAGCCTAAAGATTTCTAATCATGCTGCTTCTGATTCTCTCTGGGAAAGATTCAGAAAATGGCTCAACACTGAAACTCGGAAGCTGAAGGAATTGGGTTATGAAGGGCTCAGCAGAACTTCAGTGATCAGCTGAAAGCTTTTCAAGATCAAGTTATGAGCTAATGGTTCAAGAAAGACATTCTTCCGCTGGATAATGCTCCCTAGAAAGAGCACCATCCTTCAGAAGTTGTTGAACCAGATTCAGATAGTCTCTCCCTGACTACTGCTCCAGAAGACATGGTTGTAGCAGAAGAAGTGGTTCAATTAGAAGAAGCTGCAAAATGTTCTGAACAACATGCAACTCCTAAAGAGGCACCAACTTCCTCTCTAGCCATGCAAACTCTAGAAGAGTTGAAGAAAGAGAATTATTTAATCCATGCAAGACTGGATAAGCAAGAGGATATGAACAAAGAGATCAAAGGGATTATGGATAAACAAGAAGATACTACAAAGGAAATCAAATATATTCTGGGCAAGCAGGAAGAGTCAAGCACTCAGATCAAGAGCTTGTTGGAAGCGTTGTTCACACGTTTTCCCCCTCTTTCTTAGATTTTCTTTTAAAACTGTTTATCTGTAATTTTTATCTTTACCTCCTTGTTTCTGAAACTTGTCATTGAATTATGTTTTTAATATAATTCATCTTTTTGACTCTGATTATATTGCTTTTTGATACTTGACAAAAAGGGGGAGAAATTAAGATATTTTCAATAACAGTATACCGGGACAAAAGTCTCAAACATTCTGAAATATTTAACCTCTACTTTCTGAAAAGTTTGAACAGGAACAAATTTTGATAGGAGATGCAGCAAAAGCTATGACGAGAAGGAATTTTAGGGAAGTAATCAACTCAGGGGGAGTCTCTCTTAAACATTTTGTTCTCTATTTTTCATTGAAAATTCTAGTTTTTGTCATCATCAAAAAGGGGGAGATTGTTAGAAAATAGTTTGATTCTACAACCCTTAGTTAGAGTTTTGATGATAACAAATACAAAGAACAAATATGCACCCTAAAAAATTATGTTACTTTGTATGCAGAAGTTCTGACCAAAGTAGCATCAGAAGTTAAGCTATAGAAGCTACACGCTGAGGTAATCAGAAATTACGCTGAAGAATGATCAGAACCTATGCTTAAGTGAAGTAAACTCTGATTCTAAACAGAAGGATTATAATCTAAGGCATCAATGTTTTGAAGCATCAGCAGCAGGCAAGGATGTAAGATTCTGAAGCGTTACTTTACAATCAAGACAACGTCAATTACAACGGCTTCATTCAGACAGGATCTTCTCAAAATGGAAACTGCGTTAATGACCATTATCACGCTTAAAGTTGGACAGAATTCCATTGCCTATAAATACAAGGTAAGAGATCAAATCGTTTACGATTTACCAACGCTACTATTATACAATTCAAAAACGCTACAAGCTTTCTCTAGTATTTTCCACGCTATAAAATTGTGTAAATTATCACAGTTGTGATAACTGTTTTTGTAACGAAAAACATCTAGACAAAATTCTTGTATCTTTGATTAAGAACAGTTTTCCTTGAGATTAACCATATTGTGGTTGTACTCAAGAAGACTTTGACAATTGTCAAAGTAGTGATTGTAATCCGTTTGTGATTAGTGGATTAAGACCTCATTGGAGAGAGGCGAAATCACCATGATGGGTGGACTGGAGTAGTTTGAGATCAAACGAACCAGGATAAAAATACTGTGTCTTTGCGCATTTGATTTCAAGTTTTCAATTCAACCCCCCCTTCTTTTGTTTTTCACTTCTTCAATGAAGTCATGTTTTCAAGATTTCAAACCTTAGTTGTAGGACTGAAAGTTATGAATAAAGGGTATTCAACAGCAGGTCCCGTGAAAAAGATTATTAGAAGCTTGCCATCCAAATGGAGGCCTATGGTAACTTCACTCAAGGTTACAAAGGATATAAACAACACTTCACTAGAGAAACTAATAAGTTCTCTAAGAAGTCCTGAGATTAAGCTAGAACAAGATGAACCGTAGAAGAAGATAAAATCTATTGCACTCAAGTCTGTTAGAAAATCTGAGAAGTCCAAAGCTCTTCAAGCAGAAGAGATTGAGGATTCAGGAGGAGATTGTGATGATGAAGAAGATGAGTTGTCTATGCTAACCAGGAGGGTTAATTGTCTCTGGAAGAGAAATTAAGGCAACATGTTTAGAAGTTCAAGAAGGACTAGAGGTCGCTTCGAATCAACGTTTCGTCAAAGGAAGTCTAGTGGAAATAAAGTCATTTGTTATGAATGCAATGGACCAGAACACTACAAGAATGATTTCCCTCATCTTCAAAAGGACATACCAAGGAAGAAAGCCCTCAAAGAAATGATTAAAGGGCTAATGGAAACATGGGATGATTCAGACTCGTCTGACTGCGACTCAGGTGGAGAACATGCTAACATGGCACTGACAGATCATATTGGAACATCTAGTGTAGTATTCCCCTCTGAAGATGAAGCTGATTCAAAAATAGAAGAAGTATTCTGCAAAAAGGTATTCTCTGATTTTACTCATTCTGAATTAACATTCTCCTTAGTTAAAATTTTTGAAAAACATGAGTTACTCAAGATTCAGTTCAATGATCTCAATAAGACCCATGAATCAGTATCTGTTGAAATCAGTAAGCTGAAGGAAGAAATTTTTATTTTAAAAGAAGAATTTTTTTTATTAAAAGATGAAAACTCTGCCCTTAAAGGAACGAAAGCTCTTCCAGAAGCCACTGAGAGTACTGATGGTGTCATTGAGAAATATGACAAAGCATTCTAGAAATTTCTAGCTAAGAGCATATGGAGAAGTGTGATAGCTTCCATGATCTATGGTGTAAGCAGAAATGGTGTTAATGGTATTGATTATGATCCTCATGATAATCTAAATATAATAAGGAAAACATACAACCTACCTTATACTCTCATTTTGTACCTGATGTGTTTGTGCCAAAAGAAGATGGAAAAGATGAAGAGAAATCTAATTCCAAATCCGATGAAAATCAATTGGCTAAACCAATTAGTTTTAACTCTTGCAAATATGATTATTCTTCTGCTAAAACCAAAGTTGTTCACAACTCTGGTAGATCTAACAAGAAAGGAACCAAAAAGTTATGGGTACCAAAGGATAAGATAATCTATGTTGCAAATGTCTTTAGTAGTGCAATTGAAACACCTGTCTTGGCACCTGGACTATGGCTACTTGTAACACATGATGGGAAAAAGTCATATGTTCCAAAGTCTAGAACTTAAGCCTGGAAATGTCATGGGTTTCGGAGGTGATGAAAAGAAAAATCACAAACCCTAGAACAATAGCTATTAAAATGGCTACATCCTTTTCAATGAAAGGAATAGAAACAACACTTATGAGATCAGGATTTCTGACCTTATAAAACTAAAAACAAATTGTCTCATGTCTGTTAATAAGGAGTAGTGAATGTGGATGAATTGTTTGAGCTATACTAGCTTGAGAAAAATCTCTCAGTTGAACAAGCTTTTCAAGGACCTGCCTTAACTGAAGTCTACTTCAAATGCCTTTTGTGAAACATGTTATAAGGACAAGTTTTCAAAAACTTCTTCCAAAAGAAAAATGTTGTTTCTTTCTCCAAACCATTGAAACTTCTGCACATTGATTTGTTTGGATTAGTGAAAACTATATCAATCAATGAAAACAAGTAAGGATTAGTTATTTTAAATAACTACAACAAGTGGACTTAGGTGAAGTTACTCTAGCACAAGGATGTGTCACATTTTTTATTCACCACCTTCTGTACTCAAGTTCTATTTGAGATAAAATCTCAAACTTTGTCAATCCAATATAAAAAAGCACTTCTGGGAAAAGGATGTAAACACAACATGTTATTTTCAGAACAATGTCTCCATATGACATATTACTAAAAGAGACATGCTATGAATTGTGGAAAAATAAGAAACCAAAATTTCCTATATTCATCAATTGGATGCTCTTGTTTTATCCTGGACTCTAAAGAAAATCTGAACTTATTTGATTCTACTACTCAAAGTGGTATCATGTTATGATGTTCTAAAAGCTCAAAAGCCTACAAAGTATATAACACTGAAACATCTTTTTCTTGGAATCAATACATGTTAGATTTGATGATAGGCTTGACCCTGAAAAGTCAAAGCTAGCTGATAAACTTGTAGGTATGGAAAAATATCTTCTCAGAATCTGAAGATAATGGAACTACTGTTGAAGAACAGGAAGAAAGATGTTCAGAAGATGTTCAACTAGAAGCTTCTATTGATCTGACTCCGGTAAAGAGAATCCTCCAAGAAGGACATTTAAAACCAAGTATATGGTCAGAAAGGAACTCATGCTGCTATAAACAAATGGATGATCAGAAATAAGATAGATGACGAAAGTGACCTCACAATAATCAAAATACGCCAGGTCAGTATTTATATGCTTTCCAACAAAGTACTTATAGATATCTCTATAAGTTAGAAGTTATTCAATCAAGGAAAAGGTCAAAGTATTCCTAGTCAGACATATCTTTTATATAAATCTATGCATTACAGATACTGAAGATTCATTTCATTAATTAATGTTAGACCATACCTATCTGACATTTTTTGGTAATTCACCTCATTGGGAATGATAATTGTTAGCTCGCTATATTCAATTTTCATCATAAGTGTCTATCATGTGTCTTATCTCGCATCTTGGAACTCGTAATATGCGTCTCTCTCTCTCTATCTCTCTCTCTCTCTCTCTCTCAATTTTCATTCATTAAGTTGTCATCCATCTTGAGGTATCTGAACCGTATCTCTTATATATTCAGTTACATTTTCTTTTCCTCTATTTAAAAGCGTTGATCACCCCTCCATAAGTTATTTATCTCTCTCTCTTTCTCTCTCTCTCTCTCTCTCCTCATGACTTCAAGAACCTTTCATGGAGATAAAGATTTTCTTGAAGTTATCCGTGAACGCCATCCAAATATTTAAATGTCCGTTAGAAATAATCTGGGTCTTAATCAAAGTATTTACGTGCAAGGATGGTCCATTTAATTTGCGGCGTTGTTTGGACCAATCTATCCTGATGTAGTCATGAATTTCTGGATGCATGCATATGTTAGGTCAAATGGAACCTCCATTCACTCCCTTGTCTTTGGAAACCCCATTATCATTACTCTAGCATCAATTGTAGTTTCTATTGGTTGTGCCTAAAATAGAGCTACCATAGAAGCCTTCCAAAATAGATACTCCTTTGCTGATAGACTCCACTCTATTCACAACATCTATGATGATTATGGTCACATCAGTCATGCTAATATTCTTCCCGAAGCCTCAGTTTGGTTTCACCTTGTGACATCAAACTTTAGGCCAAGAGCATTAATGCTGATCGTCCTAACCTATGACGACAATGTTTTTATCTACCTCCTCGTCTATCATTTTAGAACCTGTTAGAATAATATTTGGTTCTGCAATTCTATCTCTGAGTTTTGATGATGATAAAGAGTATGATTGTATGAGCAATTTTGGTACTCTAATGTGTGTATTTTGAGTATTTAACAAACAGTTTATGCTTCTGATGAAAGGTGATGCCAAGAAATTAGAAGAGAATAAGTTCCGCTTCTAGCTACATAAGTTCTGATGAACAATAGCAAAAGCTTTAGAAGACTCTGAAGTTGTAACTTTGATACATGTCCAAGAAATTAAGTTTATGAAGATTTGAAGACAAAAGTTCTAACTGAAGTCCAGATGCTGAAGACTTATGTTTCTGAAGACAAAGGGTTCTCAATACCAAGGCTGGAGTTTATGATAGACGAAGTTCTGAAGATTTTGAAGACTTGAAGTTCTGGTAACCCAAGGTTCTACAAAGGGATCTGAAGACCAAGTATCAAAGATTATAAAAACTTGAAGTTCTGAAGACCCAAGTGTTATTCTCATTCTTTCAACACATGCTTAGAAGCCTCTACATTAGAAGAAAAAGAGAATAAGATTGTGTGGTATAAAAAGTACATGGTACAAACAAATCATTCCATTCCACTATCATAATGGACAGGCGTTGTGTATGATCTTGTCTCCCACGTAATTATTCAAGCTACCAACTTTCTGGAAATTCTAGAAATACCTTTCAACGGTTATATTATTTTATTGGATATAAAAGTGATTGAAGACTATGAGAGAAGGCTTATAATTCACATTATCCAAATACTGTTCATACGCTTTCATTTCTCTAGTCTAGTTTTGTTGAAAATCTGTTTACTTATCAGCTTGTGTAGAAGCATATCTTTTGTAAATAAACATTGTTCAAACAGTTGTTTGATTTTTCCTTAAGGAACCAGTTGGTCAGAATCCTTAAGAAGTCTAAGATTAGTGTGTATTAGAGGTTGTAACATTAGTCACTTGCAGTTAGCTTGTGCATTGTAATAATTTGTTTGATTATTGGATTAAGTCCTTGTTGAGAAAGGCGAAATCACCTTGGAGGGTGGACTAGACTAGATTGATAGTTTTCAAGTGAACTAGTATAGACATAACTTGTTATTTCCTTCTTGCATCTTATCACTATTATCACTAAGTGAAGTAACTTGTTACTATTTAAAGGGGATTTTAAAAGGAATTTTTTTTGATTAAAAACCCAATTCAAACCCCCCTTTCTTGTGTTTTTCACACCTTCAGTTGTCATCAGAGCTTCGGTTCTGAGGAGTTGATAAAAGTTTGAATTTTTATCAAGCACCTAACAATGTTCAGTATAGATCCAGATTATGTGAAAAAGAATGGAAGATAAAGGTAACAATGCTATTGTAACTGGTGAAAATAAGGATAACGATATAGATTAGTATAATGCTAAACCTCATATGTTTGATGGAGAAAAGTTTGACTATTGGAAGGACATAATTGAAAGTTATTTTCTGGGATATGACTTGGATCTATGAGATTTGGTTGTTGATGGCTACACTCACCCGGTAGATGATAAAGGTCTAAAGATTGCCAGAAGTGTTATGACCACTACAATAAAAGGGCTCCCCAACAAAGTGAAGTTGTGATGTGATTATCACATGGAAAAAAAGTCAGGTTGCGACGTGATAATCACGTCACTACATAATTTTAATAATAAAATCTAAAAACTAACGTTAGCACATGGAGAGTCATATAATATTTTGTAAAAAAAAAGTTGTGACATGATTCCCACGTTGCAACCTATTAAATAAAATATAAAATTCAAAAGGCTATAACGTGCACATGGTAGGAAGTTTGAAAATTTTCAAATTTCAAGTTGTGACGTGAATATCACATTGGAACATTTTAGGGGGGAAAAGTCTGACATGATTTTGATTGGGTGCAGGTGGGTGCAGTGTCATAAATAAAGTTTTATGACCGTTGAAAAGTTGCGAAATGAAAATCATGTGGCAAGGTTGTGACGTGATTTTCACGTCGTTGATTGACTTATATTTTTTTTCGTTTCACATAAACATAATGTATTCTTCTTGCTCGTTTTCTTTGTTCTTCCACTTCCAATACCTCTTCTCTTTGTTTCTCTTTTTCTACTATAATACACCCATATCTCAATTTCTATTCCACTTCCAATTTACAAAGGTAATACTCTTATATAATTTTGCTTCAATTTTTTTTACAATTTTTTAATGTTTATACTATATTGGAATTTTAATTTATGTTAATTATTTTTCAAGATATTGAATAGAAGAAGATTGAAGAATATTGAAGAGGATTATTTTGAAAAAGATTGAACAAGAAGATTGAAAACTAGGTATTTTTGTAATTTTTTATTTATAAATTTGATATATTTTCTGGTTTGTTGGTTGCTATTTAAGGTTAAATTTGATATATTTTTTCAAAAGTTGTTATTAGGTTAATATTATAATTTTTGTAAATGAAAAATAAAACACAAAATTATTTTATTTTTTTACTTAAAACGAAATTATGTATATTAAAAAAAATATTTTTTATTTATTAAATATATATTATAAAACAGAAATGTTAAAATAGAATATAAATAATATTAAAAATAAAAAAAACGAAAATTTATATATATATAATTCTGTTCTTAAAAACATCACAATATATATATATATATATATATATATATATATATATATATATATATATATATATATATATATATATATATATATATATATATATATATATATATATATATATATATATATATATATATATATATATATATATATATATATATATATATATATATATATATATATATATATATATATATATATATATATATATATATATATATATATATATATATATATATATATATATATATATATATATATATATATATATATATATATATATATATAAAATAAAAACTGTTTTATGATTAAAAAAGTACATATTTTATTTTATTGTTTTTAAAAATAGTAAATATATTTTATCTTAATGAAAAAGAATATTATATATTAATGAAAAAAATTAAGATGAATATAATAGTTATGTATAAAAAATATTATTAGTTTTTAAAAATAGAATTATAAATAACACTACAAAAAAAAAGCTCAGTTGCGACGTGATTATTACGTCACAACATGCAAAATCACGTCACAATATATTTTTTGCGACGTGAACAATTACTTCGCAGGAGGGTAGGTGGTAACTTTATTACGGCGTGATTTTCATATCACAAAGTTGTTACGTCAAAATCACGTCGTAACATGTTTACATAATTTTCAGAGTGTTTCAGAGCAGGCACTTTATTTGCCACGTAATTTTCACGTCACAACATTGTGATGTGAAAATCACGTCACTAAATAATTTACTTTTCAAGGGTTTACATGTCACAACCTTGTGACATGGAAATCACGCCACTAATTTTTTTTAAATTTTTTACTGAAAAAAAAATTACTAAATTTAAGTAATAAAATAAATTATAAGATTAAATTAACTTAATAAAAAAATATATGAAATATATAAATTAATAAATTAAATGAATTTTTAATATAACAAAATTAATAAACTAAAATTATAAATTTAAGATTTTTTAATTTAATATATAAAAAATTAAATTACACAAATTCAAATTTGAAAGCAAAATATTTTTCTTTTTAATTCAGCGGGTTATCTTCGTTTTCGTCATCCTCCGACTCTTGATTTCCACCAAACCATTGCATAAATTATCTGATTTGCTGCTCCATATCAGCTTGTCTCTTTGCCATGACCTCCATTTGTCGTTGTTGCTCTTGCCTCATTGCCTCCATTTGGGCCTCCATTTGGGCTTTCATTGTCCCCTCACGTTGCACTGACTCGCGCCTCGCCTCATTTAACGCCAACTATTTTACTGTTTCAAGTTGTTCTGGTGTCAAATTTAGTTGGCGTGACCCTCATTCCCTATCTCTAACTCTTTGAAATAGAGTTCTATCCCCACTTCTCAAGGTGCTCGCCAAATTTCCACCACCAAAAAAACAACCGTTAGGACCTTTTCCGCCAATGACTTGACCCAAATATAAAAATCTACATCTGGATGAAGCGACTCTCCCTTTCCCGGAGTATATTGAGAATTATGAACTAGAAAATTTTGGAGTAATGTCTGATAATCCTCCTACACATTCAATAAAAAAGTTAAGTTAACTATATATTAAATTAAATTAAATTAAATTAAATTATATTAAAAAAGTTACCATGTGATTTTCACGCCACGACTTCTCAATTGCCACATGATTTTCACGTCACAACTTCTCAGTTGCCACGTGAAAATCACGACACAAAATTATCATTAAATAAAAAAAATATAAACAACGTAAATTAAATTACTTACGAAAGCTTTTTGAGTTTGTTCATCAATAAAATCATCGGTTTTCTTTGTCCGAGTCTTTTTAATCAACTCAATCATCAACGGTGGTCTCTCCAAAGTCTTGGTCTAAATAATAAAATTAACTTTAATTAATAAAATATATTATGAATCAAAATACAGTAGAAACTCTTTAAATTAATAATGTCAGGATGAGAGATGTTTATTAATTTAGAGAGTTATTAATTTATCGATAAATTAATAATTATTAATTTAAAGAGTTTTTAAGTAATTATACTGTACATACCAAATAAAAAGGAAAATTAGTCCATGCCTCTTAGAATTACGTTGCAGCGAACTTTGGGACTCAACGTAAATAAGTAACTATTGTGTTCATATGCATTGGAAATCAATAATGACTTTAGAAGTACATGACTTTTGAAGTACAGTAAATGTAAACAAGAGGAACAAATGTGTTCAATGTATTCTTAAGCAAGTTTGGAATATATAAATTACATGAATGTGTTAGAGTATTCAAATCATATCTCACAAGATGGCTTTTCAGTTTCTATGAATTATTAATTTATGATTTTCTTGGGACCGAAAAATATAAAGGGATCTCCTGAAAAATTATTATATTATTATTTTATCGAGTTTTTCAATTTTTTACATTGGCCCAAGTCGGGACCAGACAAATTTATTATTTTAGAGAGTTTATTAATTTACTGAGTATTAATTTAAATATTTTCTACTGTATAACTTAAAATGGTAATATTTACCACCCGCCGAACATGCTCTGCGGTACTTATACTTCCAACTGCACTAACGCAACCCCCCTTTTCAGATGCCCTCATCTTCTTAAAATTTTCAGATTTAGTCCGAAATTTGTGTGACTCCCAATATTTAAGAAGTTCCTCAAAAAACTCTTTTCCTATGCAATTGAGACGGATACCCTGAAGTTCCCAACGCTCTCTAACACACCGTATCATGTCGGAAAGTCCTCTTGAGGTTCTGCCATAATATTTTTTTTAATCAGCTCCTCGTTCAATATTGTATGACATTAAAATAAATAGTTAGATAATCATAATGAATAAGTCATTTAAATAACAATAACTAAAAAATAAATTAAGTATACCTTAAATTTGTTAAACCAAGCTTCTTTATTTTTGACGTCTATGAAGGTCTTCCACAATTGTTTATGTGTTTGTTGAATTATATAATTTATAACCTTGGCAGCAGTCTGACTCGACGAGAAACTAAACAACAATAATTTGAATTAACAATATTAAATATAAATTTATATTAAAAATGAAAATGTATTCTTAAATAAAAATGTATAAGTAAGAAACTTACGAGCTTCCTTCCGGCCAAATCCAAAATCTCCCGTCAATGACATGAATCTCACTCGAACCATCACTCCCTCTAAGATCATTTCCATCCAACATATTATCATCCCCATCCACATCATTAACATCATCATCCTTCCGCGCATGATCATCCTCACGTGCAGGTACATGTGTAGGATGTGGGGTGCGGGATCCTCTAGTCTGCGTGGGATGCTGGATCCTCCAGTCTGCTGAAAGGATAAGGGCATCTGTGTGGGATGTGGGGTTTTGGATCATCCAGTCTGCTGGAATGATAAGGACATATTTGTTGGATGTGGGGTGCTAAATCCTCCAGTTCGCTGGAAGGATGGGGACATATGTATGGGGTGTGGAAAACTGGGTCCTCCAATATGCTGGAAGGATGAGGGCATTTGGGTCTTAGGGAAAACAAAACCAGGTGGCCTAACAAAAGATGGTACTTAATACAGGCTAATAAAAGACGAATCCCATATGGGAATGGCATATTCTGAGAGGAGATTAATGAAGCAAAAGGTTGAGTATTGGCCATGGACATAGGATTGACCTGACTCTACGGGGGAGGGCACGTGGCAGACTGAGGTGCCTCAGATGTTACTAACCTCGGGCATTAGGACTTCTTACCACTATCCTTACTCTTATCAATCCGAGGTGGCATTTTACCTATTTATATAGAATACACAGTTAATATATATATATATATATATATATATATATATATATATATATATATATATATATATATATATATATATATATATATATATATATATATATATATATATATATATATATATATATATATATATATATATATATATATATATATATATATATTCATCAACAAAAATAATAAATTTGAAAAATACATTCTCATCAATACACATTTAATAACACATTCAATAAATATATATATAGTTCATTAACACATTCAATAAATAGTTCATTATTCTAAATCTTCATGCTCGTCATCCATATCATTCTCATCATCTAATACGATATTATCCTTGGATCCAAACTCTTTATCATGCTCTTCATCCACATTATTATCAACCAACAATATAGACGCATCAACTTGATGTCCCTCAATCATTGTATCAGACAAACTTGTAATTTGTTCATCTATAATCACATCATTAATTTGCTCAACTTCATCAACTTGGTAAGCAACATCTTCCACTAGATCGCCAATTTCAATATGACCCAACAATTTTGTTTTTATTACAACATACTATCCTTGTTTACATGGTACAAATGAAGGATATGGAACATAATAAACTTGCCTAAAATATGTGACATTATGAAAGGGTCATACTCTTTGTACCTCTGATCCATTTGAATCTCAACAGTACCATATGACTTATCTATTTTGTGCCTCTAGTTGAATCATACCATTCACAATAAAACAAGAAAACTTTATTTTCCGAGTCCAAGTAATTGTATACCAACTCATAAATATGTTTAACAAAGCCATAAAAGTCATCTTCACTGCCATGTGTAACTCCTTTTACAAATACACCAATATTTATGGTTTTTTCCCTTCAGTCCATGTCTCCGTGTGAAATTTATATCCATTCACGAAGTATGTATGCCATTCATTTGCACTTTGAACAAGGCCTTCATACAAGTTTCTCCAATGGAGTATTTCTGAATGGAACCATTATGGTGTGAATCATGCTCAATTTCTAGCATGGTTCAAGGAGAGATTGTCTAGCATTGTTGCACTGACTCCAGAAATACTCCATTTGATAAACTTGTCTGAATTCCCTATTCCAAGCACAAATGAATGGAAAACATACTTTGTGAATGAATATAAATTTCACACTGAGACATGACTGAAGGAAAACAAACCATAAACAGTGGTGTATTTGTAAAAGGAGTTACAAATGGCGGTGAAGATGACTTCTATGGATTTTTTAAACATGTTTATGAGTTGGTATACAATTACTTAGAATCAGAAAATAAAGTTGTCTTATTTTATATTGAATGATATGATCCAACTAGAGGCACAAAAATAGATAAGTCATATGGTATTGTTGATATTCAAATGGATCAGAGGTACAAAGAGTATGACCTTGTAGAGGTAGAAATGTTTAAGACTAAACCATTGGATTAACTTGACTTACACATATCAAAATAAAAATCGCCACCACACTTTATTATTTCCAATGGAATGGGAAAAGAGTGAGTAACCCAAAAAGAGGGGGAAACATTCAAGGTAAGGGGGTTGGTTATTCAAAGGGAAGGTATTAGCATCCTTAACCTCTACGGTACTCCGCAGGAACCTCTTTGAAAAATCTGTATATTTTGTCTATAAAATGTTGTATGTAAAATAGATGGTGGAGGTAAGAAAAGAAATGTATTTTTTATGATTTTTGCACTCGCCGCTGTTGCGAACCTTTAGTGCCTACGTACCACCTTTTGTGCAATAGGGGATCAGGGTACACATAGTTCCTCTTTTAAAAAAATTTAAAACACAAGTGTGTTGGTTGATTTTAAGAGATAAGACATCATCGTCATTGTCCGTGTAGAAAACATACTTACTATCCATAATCATGAGAAAGGAGAATTTGCATCATATCAAAGTGGAGTATATGGCTTGGATTTTAAAATCAACAATACCTCACTCAACACCCAAGTTGAAAATGTCTCTCTTCACAATATATTGTAGAAGTATAGTTGTTTGCATCAGTACAAGGATTGACAAGAGTCTAATCTTTTGAGAAAGGTTTTAAAAATAAAAAGCCAAAGTGGCAAAATGGTTTGAAATGAGATTGGTTGACTTTTAGTCTTCTCACAAAAAATGTCAAGGTATTATTAAATTAATTGAAGTTTATTTATGAAAATATTTTGAAAATGCATGGACTTAAGTCCAATTTTATTATGAAATTGGTTCAAGTTTCAAAACAAAAAGAGTTTTTAAAAGGAATAAGAATATTTTTGAAATTAAAGAAGATGGGAGGAGAAGAAGAGACTATTCTAAATCATAAGGTAAAAGCTAGGGATAAGAATCATCTAACCAACAAGAAGCCAATACTTGACATTATGAGTCAAGATAGAATTCTCATTCCTTGGATTAAAACCAAACAAGCAAAGATACTAGACCTCTTGAGAGAACCAAAATTCAAGTGTATTAAGTCTTCACAAAAATTGGGCAGAGTAACGGTTGTATACGGGTGAATTCCAGATTACAAACAAAGTATGTAATCTGAATAACCTGCACACAAAGAAAACAAACAACCCAATGTCTTGAGGGAAACCTCAATAACTCCAGACAAAACATCAAATAAGGATGGCTCCTGAGGACATGGAAAAAACATCCTCGGTGGCAATGGAAAATCATCTCTCGGACTAGCTTTATTTAGATCTCTGTAATCTATGAACATGCGAACTTTTTTGTATTTCTTTTGTACTGGGACAATATTGGCAATCCACTGAGGGTACACTGATGTCACAAGAAAACCAGCATTAATATTCTTTAGAACTTCCTCTTTGATCTTCACTGCCATATCTGGGTGAGTTCTTCGCAACTTCTGTTTGATTGGCGAACAGTCTGGCTTCAGCGGCAAATGGTGATCTACAATATCTGTATCTAGATCATACATATCTTGGTAAGAGAAAGAAAAAATATCCACATACTCTTTCAACATCTCAATCAACCTGCTCTTCACATCAGGATGTGGTAAGGCTCCAATCTTGACTTCCTCCAGATCTTCTTCTAAACCCAAATTGATTACTTCCAATGGCTCTTTATATGGCTGAATAGCATTCTCCTCACGCTCAAGCAACCGTAAGACCTCTTCTGGAATCTCATCATAGTCTTCTTCTTCGGCCCTATACACATGACATTCAAAGTTGGGAGATGATGCAGGGTCATTGTATTCAATGGGTTTTTAATTAATCTTCATATATGATTTATGATTGCTTTTAGAAACTGACACATATAACAAGTGATCGTGCATATTGTATTTCAGTTATTATTTATTTTGAAAGGTTTTTTCTGATTATCATTTTCCAAGAAAAAAGCAAAAAACAAAAACACAATTTAGGAAACGAAGACAACTTTTATTATTTGATTTTAAAAATCACAACAAACAAATAAGCCCATACAATATTAATACTTTTCACCTTGGGCAGAGTGAAAGCTTGTCAAAAATATTAACAAAACAAATTACTTTGAAACATGTATGCAAGAGGGAACATCAATGATGATCCAGTTCTGAACCCTAACTCTGTGTGTCACATAATTTGGAATTTCTGGTTCGGCTTCATCTTCCACAATGGTATTAATCCCGGAAACAGTTGGATGAAGATAACCCCCGTAATAAAAGATATCTTGATACTTGCCTGCAGCAGACTTCGGCTTCATGCTCTTACCTTTATCATTCTTCATAGAGAACCCCAAGCCAGCTCTATTCTTATTTACAGGTGGATCAACAATCTGTCTCCATACTTCACTACGACCATTACGCACAACCTGCTGTGCATCCTTAATCGAAGCCATAAAGTTCTCATTTCCTCTCACATTATCAATGGATAAAGCTTAGAACTGGGTTCCAACAACAACTTCATCCGCCTCCACAATGCTGAAAGAGGACAAATGAGATATCAATAATGCTTGTTCTCCATTTATAATTACCACTTTTCCCTCACGCACAAACTTCAACTTCTGGAGTAAATTCAAAGTGACAACCCTTACCTCGTGTATCCACGACCGTCCCAACAAGCAGCTATAAGCGGGTACAATATCCATGACCTAGAAAGTAATCTGAAACAAATGTGAGCATATATGAATAGGCAAGTCCACTTCACCAATAACAGATTTCCTTGATCCATCAAACGCTTTCACAATAATTCCACTTGGGCGCATGGGCGTTCCTTGATATTTCAACTTCATAAGTGTTCTTTTTGGAATAATGTTCCATGCGGATCCATTATGAATCAACACATTGGATAATGAATCATTCTTGAAGTTCATACAGATATGGAGGGCCAAATTGTGATTCCTTCCTTCATCGGGTAGTTCATCGTTGCAGAAACTCAGGTTATTACATGAAGTAGTGTTCCCTACTACACTGCTGAATTGGTCTACAGGCATATCACTTTCCACAAAAGCTTGGTCCAATACCCTCGTCAAATATTCTCTTTGAGCAGAGGATTTCATCAATAAAGCCAAGATATATATTTTTGAAGGAGTCTGCAGTAGCTGATCTACAATTTTGTAGTCGCTCATCTTGATTATCTTTAAAATATTATCCCCCTCCTTTTCCAGCGTAGCTCCACTAGATTCACCCACTACCTTTTTGGGTTCCACATCTTCAACAATTTTCTTTCCAGTACTAACATCTCCATAAACAACTGGTGCAAAGACACGACCACTGCGGGTCACTCTGCTAGTCTCAGCAATATTTCCAACATTAGGCATTGGCTGGATGGGAACTTCCACATCATCCTCTAAAATTGTAGCATTATATTTGTAGGGTACAACCTTATCTGACTTGTAGGGGACAGGACCCGGCAAACTAATCACCAATGGAGTAATAGCTGGCTTGCTATGATATTCAACTTAAAAATGGGTGGGTGCACCAAAACGAGGCACAATAACATTTACTCCCTCTTCAACACTTTGAGTCATTACAGAGTCATCCTTGGAAAACAAATCTTCATCCGAGGAGAAAAACTCATCTGCAGAGGCATACTCATCATCTGACTCTTCTTCAGCCAAACAAACCTCAATCACATAAACTTCATGGCAATCATCCCTTTGGCCTGTAACCTTGATAGTTCTATTATCCAACAACAACTGAACACTTTTCTTTACAATTAAACATCCTCGAGAGTCCCGACAGCAAATTCGACAAGATCCATACTAATGTTCCACCCGACGAGCCATGTGGCAGAAAGTAGCATGCAATTGTATAAGATCCTCATTCATATACTCCAAATCAAAGATTATGAACTCTCTAGGACATCCAGAAACCATGTTTACTTCCTCTTCATACTCTGCCCTAGGCCTGATTATGTGGATGAGGCCCTCATCCATCATCTCCTGCAAATCAGCCTTTATCTTGTCATAACCCTGTATACTTGTACTGCAAATAGCACAACCGGCATGGTCATGTGTATAGTAGATAAATTCACAGATGTCTGCATGCATTTTCACCAAATATCCTCTAATCAAATTAACATAAAAAATCCGGAAGTCGCCTGGACAGTCGTCCACCATGTTCACATCATTTGCTCCTCCATGCTTTGGTAGAGGATAATCTTTCACATTAGGGCCCACATCCCTGAAAGATAGGATAACAAACTTCACCAATTTTTGTACTTCCGTCTTCAAAGGATAGTAATTCTCAAAATTGTTCCCTGGCGCCCCCTGATGAAAAGCACATGTTTGGTCCGCCTTGTAATACCAAGGCAACGGTGATGGTACAACGGGAGGTGGTCGGGTCTGAAACAACTTTTTATGAATTAACCCCGGGAGTAATTCTATATAGCTCATAGGAATAGGATCATAACTCTCCTTTCTATGATTATACCCTTGATTCCCCTGATTGTATGGTCTCTGATAAGCAACGGTGGTTGGAGCTACACCAACAACTGGAGTTACTGATGCGACTTGTTGACGACGCTGATAATTTCTTCTAGGAAGATTAACCCTCCTCTCTTGCATAACAACATTTGTATCTCCTTCCTTCTTTTTTCCAAACCTATAGGATGGCTTCTTCGCACATCTGGAACTTTCACTTTTTGTTAAACGACCCTCTTGTACATGCTCTTCTAATCGGATACCCATGCCTACCATTTAAGTAAAGTCACTTGGCACACTTGCTACCATCCTCTCATAGTAGAAAGCACCCAGGGTCTTCAAGAAAATCTTATTCATCTCCTTCTCTTTCATGGGAGGAATCACCTGGGCGGCTACCTCACGCCATCTCTATGCATATTCTTTGAATGATTCCCCGTCTTTCTGGACCATGGCCCTGAGTTGATCACGGTCAGGCACCATGTCGATGTTGTATTTGTATTGTCTGATAAATGCTTCTCCCAAGTCATTGAAAGTATGGATATTGACGCTGTCCAAACTCATATACCACTTCAGCGCAGCACCAATCAAACTATCCTGAAAAAATTAATCAACAAACGTTGATCATCAGTATGGGTAGACATTCTCCTTACATACATCACAAGATGAACACGAGGACAAGTGTTTCCCTTGTAATTCTCAAATTCTGGGACTTTAAACTTCGTAGGTATCTTGAAATTCGGGACCAAGCATAAATCATTCACATTCTTCCTGGACAATTTCTTTCCCCTGAGGGCTTTCATCTCCCTCTGCATCTTGTCAAACTGCTCTTGAAAATCATCCATTCTATCATGGAGACCCAAGTATTCACTTAGTAGAGGAAAAGGACGACACATATCATCATTAGCAAATGGAACCACATTAACCGAAGGAGGCGCAACAGGAGCAGCATGCACCACAGGAGGTGCAGGAGTAACAGTAGTCTGAGAAACTGGAGTATCTCGAGGACCAAGATTGAAACCTTCAGGCGCAAAGTTCTCTAGAATTCCCCATGGATAACCTTGAGGCATGCGATTCTAACTAACAGGTGAAGTAGCAGACACGGGAACAGTCAGAGCTTCAGTAGTTACCCTTGTTGGTTGAGGTTGAACACTTGGTGGATGATTCTTAGCAGCCACCAGAGATTCCATCAGAGCAGTGAGATTGGCCATGCCAACCTTCAAAGCAGAAACTTCCTCGCGCAGCTCGCGATTCTCTTGTTCTAAGTTGTCCATCTTCCTTCTGAAGTTAGATCGAGTGTTGTGGTAGTGAGACAACTTGCTGAAAAAAGTAAAGAAGCTTGGTAAGACACCTGGATATGCATAAAAAATGCAATAAATATGTGCAATATGATGAATGATATGCAATTCACATGATTTATTTTATTATTAATATTTCAAGGGACTTAAAGATTTATAGACATATTGTAAATAACACATTTGAAATTTTGAAATTTTTTATGATAATAACTTCAAAATGGATTACAAGTTTCAATAATCTAAATTACAAGATGAAAATAAAGTCTAAAACCCTAAGAAGTAAAGCTGATTGAGATCACTCTACACGCTGGCGCTCCCCTGTAAGCCTGGAAATCTGAGCCTTCAACCTCTGATTTTCTTCCACATATCTGGGGGCATCCTCCTTCCAATTATCCGAATCCTAAATTGAGCAACTAGCATCTGACTGAGGCTTAGGAGAAAATAAACCCCTTTGCCTCTCCATGGTCTCTACAGCCCGACTCTCAAGAATCTCAATCAAGTTGTCTTTCTCCTTCAAGTCTGCTCTATAGGAAATCTCCAAAGTTTGGCACTTATTCTTCCAAGCATCCTTTTCCTGCTGCATCCTGACCAAAGCAAGTTGTAGCTCTTCTATATCATCCAATAAGGGAAGAGTGTTCTTCACAAACAAATCAGGCATATGTGCTTGCTGGGAATACGACATCTTCAGTTAAATAGCTCTCGTTTGGACCCACTAAAGACATGGCTCCAAAGACACAACACCCCTAGGTCCCAAGTCTTTTCTACTCTTCCTATGAATGTGACGCCAGGCCTTCGCAATCTGCTCCCTAGCTTCCATATGTTCTTCTGCCTCCTTCAGGAAGAAACTACTCAAATGAATACTATTTGTTTTATCCCTCATTGGATAACCAAGATGTCATCGTGCAAGAACAGGGTTGTAGTTATTTCTTCCCTTTGTACCAAGAAGAGGTACATTGGGGAACCTACCACAACATTCGACAATCTCTACATCATGGTAAGCCCGATGATACCAATCAATATCCAAGTGAGTAAGTTCCATGATCTTAGGAGCCCAACGGGGTTCCTTACTGACATCCCAGAAAGCATCAGACTGAGGCATATGAGAATTAAACCACCCGTACAATAGAGGCGTGCAACAGATAATCATCCCACCATGATAAGAATTCTGAATATGAATAGAGTAATAAGCATCACCCAACAATGTAGGAACTGGGTTTCAAATCATGAAGATCCTGATAGCATTAATGTCAACAAACTTATCCACATTAGGAAATAAAAACAACCCGTAAGCAAGTAGAGCAAATATGTCCTCAATAGCGAATGTACTCTTCATCCTGGAAAAGTAATGAGCTTTCTCCAATAAGAATTGAGCTGGTAATCCTCTAATTCCTCCTTTAGTAGTCATATGGGATTCAACCTTAGACTTTCTTAGATGGATCAAAGCAGCAATCTCGTGTGGTTTTGGCTCACCCTCCAAACTAGTAAAAGGAACAAGATCGGTAACAGGTAAATCCAACAGATAAGAATACTCCTCTAGTGTAGGCATCAACTGATAGTCGGGGAAAGTAAAGCAATGATACATAGGGTCATAGAAATGGACCATAGTCGAGAGAATACTGTGATCGGTGGATTTAGAACTGACTGTTTTTAGCTGGTTTCGCGAAATGTCGCGGAAGCAAGAGTCGCCACCGTCTTTTATTTTCTCCAACATGGAAAGGACAAAAGCACAGCAAAATTCCTTATGAGATTGTCTCTCGGTTCGGGAGGTAGATTTATAGAAAGGGAAGGTGTTAGCACCCTTTCTATCCGTGGTTATCCACGGGCTCTTAGGTACTTGCTCTTATGTTTTCAAAATTTGTTTGCTTTTCAAATGTGAGTGGGTTTTGAAAAAGTTCATTTGAAGACTTCTAGGTAACTCTTGTATCAGTCCTCAAGAGTGTATGAAGTATTGTTTGAAAACTTTTTTTGAAAGTGTAAGGTGTGAAAAGTATTTTGTTTGTTTTTGAAAAGAGCAAGTACTTAAGAGAAACCTACCTATTCTAAGGAATTAGGCTGTGTAAGAGTCCTTTAGATAGTGCTATCCAACCATTGAGAGGTAGGTAGCACCATCGTTGGAGGTGTTCGGGTCAATTCGAGTGTAGGGACAGTGTGGTCACCGAAGCAACAGTTAGGACACCTTAGAAGCTACCCTTATGTCCTTGATCCTTTTTTAATCCGAGGCAACCATTTTCGAGGAAACTGTTACGAGGCAACTGTTTTGAGGCAACTGTTCCGAGGCAACAGGATCATGGACATAAGGACCGCTAAGACGTCCTATACTTGACGACCACGTTTCGAAGGCAACGAGTGAGGCGTAGCCTAGAAGTGGTGTGTGCATTGTGTGTTGTATTCATGTTATGTTTGTCTTTGTAATTAGTGAGCTACGAGTTGTTTTTATTTACATACATTCTTTCATGCAAGTTTAGCAGTTAAGGGGTGCAGAAAGTAAGTTGCGGAAAAATAAATCCTACGCTATTACAAGGCGCGGGTCTATACATCGCCAAAAATTACAAAGACCCGTTTTTTTAGTAAATAAGTACGGAAATTAAATAAAGCGATAAACCTATTTAACTATTACATTCTTGAAGGTAATTACATAACAATCAAAATAAAGTAAATGCGCGCGAATAAATTAATCGGGAATGTCTAAGGGTGTTGACCCTTTTAAGAAAAGAAATTGATTTTTTTTGTCTTTTTTGGAATAAAATGCAATTAATTAAATAAACCTAATCTAATTAATTAAAAGAAAATATATTTTTTTTGTGTTTTATGCCTTTTTATGAAAATAAAATAAAAAGAAACAAAATTAAGTTAACCTAATTCTAAATTATTTTAATTGTTAAAAGAAAAGTCAAGATGGCCTAATTAAAAAAACTAATTCAATTATTGTTTATTTACCAAAATAAAATAATAATAATAATAAGGATGTTAATTCTTTTTTTTTGGATTTTTTATGAAAAAGTGTTAATTAAATTAATTGTTAATAATAAAAACAATTAAAAGGTTAGAAATTAAATTGGACAATAAAAATAAAAAAAGAATGGAAAAGAATAAACCAAATAAAAGGGGGTATTGGGCCAGGAAGGAGGGTGTAAGATTGAGATCAGGGCCCATTGACATCTCCAGCTCGTTTGACCTTTTTGATAACCTATTCCCACGTTGACTCCAGAGTATGGTGTGCTAGTCTTCTGGACCTTTGGATCTGCATGGAAGGACACATGGCTGCTTGGATCTGTGAGGTTTATTGTGAGTCCTCCTTGGAATGCTGCACAAGAACATTTAAGAAAAAATAGCATTTGGAAATATGGGGGACCTGGGAATCAAACCCAGGTCCCAAGGATGTTTGGCCACGTCCCCAACCGCTGAAGCACTCATACGCGTTTGTTAGTAATATGGAAAAGAAACATTATATAAAATAACTGCATTATATGCTGGCAATGAGAAAACGCGCGCTTTAATTCAAAACAACCATACGTATATGAACACATCATCATCGTCTTCTTCGTACCTGCAAAAAAGAAATAAGATAGCGGGGGTTTTTAACCCCCACTAAGTGCAATGGCGAAAAATAACGAATAGAAATTGGGGCAACATAAAAAAGGCGCGATGGGTCTATTTTGTTCGTCTTGTCCAGTTGAATTCGTCCATGCCTGTTTAGAGCCCTGATTTTACAGTATGGTGAAACCCCCAATTTTAAACCTTGAAAACCCTAAAGTGCTTTAATGGCAAATCATGATTTAATGCGTTAGAATGCAATTAGATTATTCCATTAGCTTCAGAAGGCCCCTAACAATACAAACCAATCAAAAAAATGGATTAAATACTCATGAAATATGATATACAGTTTTGAGAAATAAAGCAAACCGAGTGAGTTGTATGGTACGAATTCTTGAGGTTTTTGACTTGTTTCTGATTTCTAAAGATTCCTAGCAATGCAAGGAGTGTGTCTGGATTAAAATGGAGGCTTAAAATGTGCTGCAAGGTGGTTTTCAGATTATGATTTTTCTCTTGAAAATTCGAAAGTGGCTTATGCTGTATGGGGCTCTCTAGGTCGTGAATGATACAAAGAATTCTTGCATATATGTTATGTAATGAGTATCCATCCAAATAATGGTCATTGAAGCCTTGCATTGAAGTTCTTGATTTCCTCCATAACAAACATTGAACCATTTGCCATATTTGTGAAAATTTGAATTTTTATGCCCATAATAGGCCTTGCACGAATTTGGAAGGTATTTCAAGGTGTATCAAAGCTAATCAACACAAAATATATCCCTCCATTAATTTCTTTGATTTTTATTTGAATTTTAAAGATTTAAAATGAATTAAATCAAATAAAATTAAATAAAAATGGAAAAATTAATTTTAAATCTTGAAATAAATTGTGGGACACGTGGGAGGCATGGCCAAGCTGAATCAAGTGGAAAAAGTGGGGCCCTTTTGTCAAAAATGAAGTTTCAAGGATAATTGACTTTGGCTATTTCACAAAATTTTCCCAACTTCTCCAATGCATATCTTGCTCAATTTTGAAGCTATGAACATGTTATTGGACATTTTGGAAAGGTATTGAAGTCCTCTAACCAATGTCTTTGGTCCCATGTCATTTTGATTTACCAATCTCAAGTTATGGTCTTTGACTTAAAGTCCCTTTTTGTTGACTTTTGAAAATGACCTATAATGTTGAAATTGGTAACTTTTTGTGAGAGCATTTCTTGGACTTGGAATGTAAAGATGAGTTGTAGGAAATGTCTTCCCCTTCAAGATGAGCATTGGATGGGATTTTTCTGATGAACCATGAAAAAGTTATGCCTTGGTCAAGTTACAGTTGACTTTTCAATTGTCCAAAAATAGAAACTTTTGCATCTTGATGATTTTTGAGCCATTCTTGTGAGATCATGGTCAAGACTTGACCAAATGATGATTGTGGCTTCAAAATAAGATGTTGACCAAAATTTTTGACTTTTGACTGCCAAATGACCATTTTGCCCCTACAGTTGATTGTGGAGCAATTAGGGTTTTTGACTGTGCAACTTGACCTTGTGGGCCTTGAAACTTGACATGTAGGTGCTTGACAATGTATATAGGCATGTGGGACTTGATTGAGCCCTTGAAAACCTCAACTTCCTTGCAGGAACCAAAACCCTAATTTGACTGGCTTAGGAGAGTGGTTGACTGTGTAGCCTTTGAGTAGACTTTGAACCATTTGAGGTGATGCTTGGCAAAACTTTGAAGATTATGGGAGGGAAAATTTTGGGGTACAACAGTTGCCCCTGTTCAATCTTCTTAGACCTGAGGATGTAGATTGGCTTGTGTGCCTTTCGTGATCCGAGGGTGGAAGATGATTGAACACTAGAGTGCCCAGAAATTTGCACTCACATAGTTGAGTATCAACAATGTGATGGCGGGAATGGGCTTACAAATGCCATTTGGAGATATGGTGGATAGGAGGATGGGCTTATCGATGCCATCTGGAGATGTGACAGAACCTTGTCGGGAATGGGCTTATAGATGCCATTTGGAGACTGTTGATAGGTGGATGGGCTTATGGATGCCATCTGGATGTCGATCGCATAAGAGATTCCTTAGCGAGAACTTGCGTACCTGAGAAAGAAAGATAATTACCTAGCCTGTTACAGGGGTTGATCTTCAAACTCTTCATGAAGACATGCCCTGGCTGGATACAGGTATCGAATCTACAAACTCTTCAGACGTGCCCTGGCTGGATACAGGAATCGAATCTGGAAATAGTCGTCAATAGATACACCCTGGCAAGATACAGGAATCGGATCTTCAAACTCTTCAGACGTGCCCTGGAAGGATACAGGAATCGAGTGTCGAATTAGTCGTCAACAGATACACCCTGGCAAGATACAGGAATCGGATCTTAAAACTCTTCAGACGTGCCCTGGCAGGATACAGGAATCGAGTATGGAATATAGTCATCAACAGATACACCCTGGCAGGATACAGGAATCGGATCTTCAAACTCTTCAGACGTGCCCTGGCAGGATACAAGAATCGAGTCTGGAATTAGTCGTCAACAGATACACCCTGGCAAGATACAGGAATCAGATCTTCAAACTCTTCAGACGTGCCCTGGCAGGATACAGGAATCGAGTCTGGAATTAGTCGTCAATAGATACACCCTGGCAGGATACAGGAATCGGATCTTCAAACTCTTCAGACGTGCCCTGGCAGGATACAGGAATCGAGTCCGGAAAATAGCCGTCAACAGATACGCCCTGGCTGGATACAGGAATCGGATCTTCAAACTCTTCAGACGTGCCCTGGCAGGATACAGGAATCGAGTCTGGAAAATAGTCGTCAACAGATACACCCTGGCAGGATACAGGAATCGGATCTTCAAACTCTTCAGACGTGCCCTGGCAGGATACAGGAATCGAGTCTGGAAATAATCGCTCACAGATGTGCCCTGGCTAGCTACAGGTATCGAATATGGAATTGCGACAGTTGATAGTAATCATCTTTGTACTGACCTATTTCCTGAAAAGGCAAAACATCAGTTGTATGCAATGTCATGATGTATGAAATGCATGATGTCATGATGTTCAGAGAATAAATGAGATTGTATGTTCATGATGCGTATGTGCATGCTATAATGTATGAAGATGTGATGTTCATGAATGTATTTTTGTCTTAGGAAAATAAATCCTTGACGGATGCCGGGAAGTTAACTCCTGGGCTGATGTTGAAGAGTAGAGCTCTTCGTTTCCGCTGGGGATGAAGATTGCAAGAATACCGGTAGGAGAAGATGACTTCGTTAGGGAATAAACTTGGCGGATAGATTACTCTGCGGGGAGTGAACTCTGTGGGGAAAGAGAGGTACTTTGCTGAGGTTGATGATAACTCCGCTGGGGATACCATCGATAAGTTTTGTTGGAAGTTTTGATGAACTCCGCTGGGGGTAGGAAGAACTTCGCCGAGGATGATCTTTCCGTGGCAATTGGCTGAGGATAACCCAGTTATAAGCTCTGGTGGGTGTGACCTTTGAATAAAGCCGGGAGAGGCTTTTGCACTCTGCAGGTGATAAGCATCCAGAATCTTACTGGGGATAAGCTTCCTGAATCTACTGGGGAAATTGATTGAACTCTCCTGGGGAAAATTTTGAGATTGTACTGGGAATGGTTCCACTGGATGTCTGGTATACCTCCGGGGAACAATCTTAGATCAAGATTGCCGGGGATGCTTGTTAGGAATGTCTGTATATTCCGTTGGGGAATGTTGAGATCTTCGGGGGATAATCCACCTTCCTTAAGGCGGGCAATATGCTAACTCTGCTTGGGAAGAGTGTCGCTGACTTGCTGGAGATACGGTGCCTTTGTTAGGGTTGATGGGGGACTAACTGCTTGGGCGAGTATTGTTGAATCTTGTCTTACTCAGCGGGGAGTGAAGGTATTTGGGTTACGTTCTTCAGCCGAACTTACCTTGGTACCTTGGTGGACAGAGCAATTAGATTGCTTTAGACAACTCATTATTGCCCCTTTGTTTCGTATTCGAATATTTATGAGTTAGCAATTAGTGTCAAATGCATATATCACAAATTGAACATTGGACGTTCTTCGCAAAACAAAACAGAAAAAGGAAAAACAATTGGCAACTGGTCTGAAAAGTGAATTTGTATTGATTTTTGAATTGGCCTGTAAATAGGCGTTTATGTACAAGAGGATGACGTCCTAGTAAGAGAACGCCTGCCAAACAACAGAGTTTATACAATTTGTACAAAGAAAACAAAACAGCTGTGTGAAAAGGGTAATCCCACTGGGTTCCAACTCTGCTATCGCCTTTATATCTTCGAGCGTCTCATCACTTTACTGCTCAGTTGAAGATGAAGTTGATTGATCGATGCCGTCTGAACCTGATGATGATACCGGATTCTGGATGCAAGGTGATACAATGAGACATAGTATTACGCTTATCCCTAACTTTTACCTGGACCGCCCTTTCGGGTTTTCAGTCCACCGGGATACCCATTTTTGCCCAAGCCGCCTTTTTCAGATTTTCGACTTGCCAGGTGTACAGATTTTTTTCATTTCATCCCTTATTTTTGCCCGAACCCTTTTAGTTCGTCGGGAAGCCCTAATTTTTGCCTAGGTATGTCAACCTAGCGGGTCTTTTGTCATGCGTAGTATCTTTTTACTATGTCTGCATTGGCAAGGTGAGGAAGGTCGTCACCATCCATGGTGGTTAGAATCATGGCTCCTCCTGAGAAGACATGTTTAACCACAAATGGCCCTTCGTACGTAGGGGTCCATTTGCCCCTGGGATCACTTTGAGGAAGAATGATGCGCTTGATTACCAGGTTCCCAACTTGATACTCTTGTGGTCTGACTTTCTTGTTAAATGCCCTGATCATCCGTTTTTGGTACGTTTGACCATGACAAATAGCAGTGAGTCTCTTTTAGTCAATTAGGTTTAATTGATCAAGTCGAGTCTGGATCAAGTCATCTTCGCTCAAGCCTGCATCCTTCATTATTCGGAGAGAGGGTATCTGGACTTCAATCGGCAAGACTGCCTCCATGCCGTAGACCAAGGAAAAGGGAGTTGCCCCGGTTGACGTTCTTGCTGAGGTACGGTACCCATGAAGAGCAAACGGTAACATCTCGTGCCAATCTTTGTAGGTCATTGTCATCTTCTGCACAATCTTTTTGATATTCTTATTAGCGGCTTCGACAGCCCCATTCATCTTCGGCCGGTAGGGAGAAGAGTTGTGGTGCTGTATCTTGAATTGCTCGCAGAGCTCAGTGATCATCTTATTGTTAAGATTGGTACCATTGTCCGTAATGATCCTTTCCGGGACGCCGTATCGACATATCAGGTTGTGTCGAATGAACCGTGCCACGACGTTCTTGGTTACCGTAGCGTAGGAAGCCGCTTCAACCCACTTTGTAAAATAATCAATTGCTACCAGAATGAAGCGATGCCCGTTGGATGCCGTAGGTCTGATCTCGCCGATCATATCAATGCCCCACATTGCAAAAGGCCAAGGCGCAGTCAAGACATTCAGAGGAACTGGAGGAACATGCACCTTATCTGCATAAATCTGGCACTTATGACATGTCCGAGAATGTTGGTAACAGTCGGCTTCCATTGTGGACCAGAAATATCCTGCCCGAAGGATTTTCTTTGCCATGGTATGTCCACTGGAATGTGTTTTGAAGGTACCTTCATGTAGTTCTGCCATGATCTTTTCTGCTTCAGCCTTACCCACACAACGCAGTAAGGTCGAATCATGGTTTCGCTTGTATAGAATGCCATTGCTGAGGAAGAACTTTGCTGCGAACCTTCTCAGGAATTTCTTGTCATTGATGGATGTACCTTCAGGGTATTCTTGAGCTTCCAAGTACCTCTTCACTTCATGATACCAGGGTTTCTCAGTTACCTCTTCAGCCTCAAGATCACAACAATATGCAGGTTCATCCAGTTTCCAAATAATGATCTGGGGAGCCTCGTTGTCCCATTTGACTTTGAACATGGAAGACATCGTAGCTAACGCGTCCGCCAACTGATTCTCCTCTCTTGGGAAGTGTTCAAAAGTTATTTCCGTGAAATGGGGGATCAATGTCAACACACATTCTTTGTAAGGAATAAGATTTGGGTGTTTCGTATCCCACTCGCCTTTGATCTGATTGATCACGAGAGCGGAATCTCCGAAGACACTCAGAAACTTGATCCTTAAGTCAATCTCAGCTTGAAGACCCATGATACACGCCTCATACTCCGCCATGTTGTTGGTACAGTTGAAACATAGCCGGGCAGTAAGTGGAGTATGAGTGCCTTTCGGGGATATGATCACAGCGCCAATGCCATTACCGAAAGCGTTCGAGGCTCCGTCAAAGTGCATAGACCATCGGGATCCTTCCTCAGGCCCTTCATCCGGTCCAGGTACTTCACAATAAGTCACTACCATGATGTTCTCGTCTGGAAATTCAAAGTTCATAGATTGGTAGTCGTCCACTGCCTGGTGTGCCAAATGGTCTGCCAATACACTTCCCTTGATAGCTTTCTGAGTCGTGTACTGGATGCCGTATTCCGTCAAGATCATCTGCCATCTTGCTATTCTTCCAGACAGAGCAGGCTTTTCGAATATGTACTTTATTGGATCCATTTTAGAAATCAACAGAGTAGTGTGAGTTAGCATATACTGTCTCAGCCGGCGAGCAGCCCATACCAAAGCGCAGCAAGTTTTCTTAAGCAATGAGTATCGGGTCTCACAGTCGGTAAACTTTTTGCTAAGGTAATAAATGGCATGCTCTTTTCGGCCAGACTCGTCATGCTGCCCCAGCATACACCCCATTGAGTTGTCAAGTACTGTCAAGTATAGTATTAGAGGTCTCCCTTCAACCGGTGGCATAAGAATGGGTGGTTCTTGGAGATACTCTTTGATTCTGTCGAAAGCGGCCTGACATTCATCATTCCAACGTACTACCTGATCTTTCTTCAGCAGCTTGAAGATTGGTTCACAAGTAGCGGTTAGGTGCGAGATGAATCGGGCAATGTAATTCAGACGTCCTAGAAAGCCTCTGACTTCTTTCTCTGTCTTGGGAGCTGGCATCTCTTGTATGGCTTTCACCTTGGCAGGGTCCACTTGAATACCTTTGTTGCTTATGACGAAGCCTAGCAGTTTTCCAGATCTCACCCCGAAGGTGCACTTGTTCGGGTTCAACCTCAGCTTGTACAACTTCAGACGGTCAAACAGCTTTTATAGATGGTCAAGGTGTTCCTCCTCAGTTTGAGACCTTGCAATTATATCATCGACGTACACTTCAATCTCATGGTGGATCATGTCATGAAATAAAGCAACCATGGCACGTTGGTAGGTTGCCCCAGCATTTTTCAACCCGAATGGCATGACCTTGTAGCAGAAGGTACCCCACTGAGTAACAAAGGTAGTCTTCTCCATGTCTTCAGGAGCCATTTTGATCTGATTATAACCTGAAAAGCCGTCCATGAAGGAGAATACCTTGTGCTGAGCAGTATTGTCAACCAGAACGTCGATGTGAGGTAGAGGGAAATCATCCTTAGGGCTCGCCCTGTTTAAATCCCTGTAGTCAACACACATTCGGACCTTGCCATCTTTCTTTGGCACCGGAACCACATTGGCAACCCACTGAGGGTAAGAAGTCACTGCTAGAAACCCTACATCAAATTGCTTCATAACCTCACCTTTGATCTTCTCGGACATCTCTGGACGCATACGGCAGACCTTTTGTTTTACCGGAGGGCAGCCTTCCTTGGTAGGCAAGTGATGGACCACAATGTCGGTATCCAACCCAGGCATGTCTTCGTAGGACCAGGCGAAGATTTCCACATAATCATGCAACATCTGAATCAACCGCTGTTTCACACTGAGCTCTAGATTGGCACCAATCTTAACTTCCTTTTTATCTGTCTCAGTACCCAGATTTACCGTTTCCACTGACTCTTCATGTGGCTGAATGGCCCTCTCTTCCTGGAGTAACAGTCTTGCAAGTTCGCCAGGCACTTCAAAATCATCTTCACCTTCGTCTTCGGCTAAGTTGATCGGATTTTTGAAGTCATAACTGGCAGTAGCAGAGTCGTTACCAGTGAGATCCAGAGTGGATTGAAACCTGTATGAGTGAGTGTGTGTAAATATAGCTATTTTGCAATAAATAAAGGAAGAAAGAAAGGGAGCACAAGATTTGAAATGTGAAAAACGTCCAATGCTTTTATTCATGATATATGAAAGTGACAAACAAAAGCCCTCACAGATAAAACCACGATGCCCCGGGTAAGACATCGGGCCATAAAGTTTAGAATTATTGTTTATTACAAATCCAAAACAAAGAAGTTCATTACTGGGTGACAAAAGTAATAGGTGTAAAGTCTTTTGCAGTCCAGTTGCTAGGTCCACCACTGGTCGTCGGGTAGATCCAACTGTCAAACTCGGATTCTTCCACTTCGTCTTCATCCCCAATAGCATTCACTCTTGGATTGGTGATGAGCACAGGAGGTCTTCCAATCCTTGCCTTGCGCACATCCTTCTGAGCTTCTGCAGTGAAACCCAAGCCAAATTTGTCAGTCTTTGGAGTGAAATCAGGAAGCCTGCCCCAGTTTGCGTACTCACCCTTCTCAATTACAGCCCGGGCGTCCTTTAAGGAGGCCATCTTCAAAGGAGAACCCTCTTCAGTCACTGTTTCTGCTGTTGCCGATGTTTGTGGTACCTCTTCAAAATGTTGAAAGGCGGTCTCAATGAACTCCCCGTCCATTTCCACATACCTGAAGGAGTTGAGGTGGCTGACCATGTATTCCTCTTCCCCTTGCACTGTTACGATCTTCCCCCTGACCGGGTATTTGAGCTTTTGATGTAAAGTTGAAGTCACGGCTCCAGCCTTGTGGATCCACGGGCGACCCAGCAAACAAGAATAGGATGGACGGATGTCCATCACATAGAATTTTAAATCAAAAACCTGTGACCCGACCCTGATCGGGATGTCAACCTCACCATGTACCATCCTTTTGGACCCGTCAAAGGCCCGAACAACAATGTTACTTGGTTTGAGCTCTAAACCTTCACAGTCCAGCCTGTCTAGAGCCTTCTTGGGTAGTACGTTCAGTAAAGAACCCGTGTCAACCAGCACGTGAGCAAGAGTAGTGCCCCTGCATTCAATGGAGACATGCAGGGAATCATTATGGTTCTTCCCCTTGGCCATCAGATCAGCATCGGAGAAACCCAGACCATTATCAGCGGTTAAGTTGGCCATACAGTTGGTGAATTGATCAGTAGATGTTTCTTGGGGCACGTGGGCCGTCTTTAGGAAAGCAATCAGGGCCTTGGCATGGGCCTCTGAACACAGCAACAGTGATAGCATGGAGATTTTAGAGGGGGTGTGCCCCAGCTGTTCAACGACGTTGAAATCACTTTTCTTTATAATTTTGAGGATCTCTTCCATCTCTTGCTTGGAAGCCTCAACAGTGGTCTTTGGTGCCTCCGTCCGGGCAGGCATATCAGCAGCAATCCCCTTGCCCCGAGCGTCAGATGACTCGGCAGCAGGGGTGGAAACTTGATCAGGGGGGGAAACAGGCACACTGGCAGGTGTGATGACAAGAGGCCTTTGAATGGCTGGAGCTGCAATGTCTGGTGAGAACAGTCTTCCACTACGAGTGACCTTAGAAGGTCCGGTGATATTGGTGACACCGGTACCAGTGTTGAACTCTTGTTTCACTCCCAGGACATAAACATCTGCCCCATAGTGCCACGGGACAGCTTTATCAGACTTGTAGGGGATGGGCCCCGGAACAGTAATGGTTATAGGAGCAATCTTGTGAACAGGCAAAATTTGGACAGGCTTCTTTGAAGGAGCCTTGGAAGGGTTGTTGAAAATGGTAACAATTGAAACTTCTTCAACAGGGGCAGCAGGAACGGCAGTTTTCTTGACCAAAATCTCCTTGCTATCCATCAGGTCTTGGACGCCTGACTTCAACAAAGGACAACCAGCAGGTGAATCAGCACATAAATGGCAACCTTTGCTACATCCCGGAAATAAACCGGCCAGCAACAGGTTCCTCTTGACGGTCAGCAGCGGAGTAGCAACATCATCCACAGAATCTACATACAAATCCTCCTCAACAGCATTCACTCCATGCTGGGGCATGGGAGCGGTCACAACATTTGGCCTCTCGGGCGCCTCGAATTGTATCTTCTTAGCATCAATAAGGTCCTGAACCTTATTCCTTAGGGACCAACAATCATCAGTGGAATGTCCAGGGCTATCAGAGTGATAAGCGCAACGGGCGTTGGGGTTGTATTTCGGAGACGCTGTATTTACCATCTTCGGAGCCTCCTTGACAGTTACCAGGCTAGTTGACAGCAGTTGCGGTAATATCTGAGAGAGAGTCATGCTGAGCCGAGTATACTATCTTTTAGGCCTCTCAGCTCTTGGCTGGTTGTACTGTTGTGGAGCAGCAGCAGGCTTAGAAATAACCACCGCGTTGACAGCTTGGCGGCGTTCCGGTTTGTTCTGCTTTCTTGGACCATACACAGCACTGGCCTCCTTCTTGAAGGGCTTCTTTTCAGCATTTAAGGATGCACCCTTCTGTATCTTCCCTGATTTTATACCAGCTTCAATCCTCTCCCCAGTCAGGACCAGGTCTGTAAACCCAGCAGAGGAATTACCAATGAGATGGTTGAAGAATGGACCAGATAGGGTCCCCAAAAACATGTCCACTAGCTCACGATCTATCAATGGTGGCTGCACCCTGCCAGCCAGATCTCTCCATTTCTGTGCGTACTCCTTAAAACCTTCACCCGATCCTAGCGACATACCCTGGAGTTGGGTACGCGTAGGAGCGAGGTCGGAATTATATTGATACTGCTTGTAAAAAGCAGTGGCCAAATCCTCCCAGTTACGAATGTTGGTTCCATCCAGCTGATAGAACCATTCGAGATGAGTCCCTGAAAGACTTTCCTGGAAGAAGTGGATCCATAAGTTCTTGTCTGCTGTGTAAGGCTGGATCTTCCTTACATAAGAACGGAGATGCATCTTAGGACAGGAAGCCCTGTCATACTTCACAAAGGCAGGCGCCTTGAACTTGTGCGAGATCACCACCCCAGAAGATAACCCCAAGTCTCCGAAATCCAACCCAGGCACACGTTGAATCTCCATAGCATTCAGCCTGTCCTCCAGTTGTTTGTACCGGTCCTCAGCAGGAGGGTACTGTTCATCATTAAAATCTGTCTCAGTGTCAGAGACCACATGACTAGGGACCTCTCTCCCTTGGTGACTGCCTTCCCCCACAGACAGAGTAGTCCTCTCAGCTTCATTTTGCAATGTATTCCCGAGTCTGCGCCCAGTGTTGAACAACACAGTCCTCTTCTTCTTCTTATTCTTCTTCAGGAGCAAAGCCTTCAGCTCTTGTTGTCCCTGGGCCAAGTTCATGACCATCTCCTGAAATTGGGCATTCTGGGCCTGGAGGGCCTTGATAGCTTGTTCGGTAGTGAGTTCAGGATTCATGATGCTTGAGTGCTGAAATAAATAGCAAAGAAGATTAAGCAACCTGTAGAAAAAGGGGTACCTGTTATGCACATGATGCATGATATGCTATTTATGCAATGCATTCAAGGGTTCGAAAGTTCAAATTCGTTGTAGCCAAAAAAGAACACACTTTTTATTAGGAAATAAATTGTTCAGTACATCAAGGCCTCATGGGCAAAACATTACAAAATAATTAATCCCAAAAGACATTGCGCATCCTCTTTGGAGCAATGTAAGTGTTGAGAGTCTTTTCCTCATGCAGTAGACGCGTGAGCTCCAAGACCTTCTTCTCACTGGCATGTAGACTGGTTTCAAGAGAATTCCGTTCTTCCTTGAGTTGGATCCAGCTTTTCTGCATTTCTTCCTAGGATGTAGGCATGTCAAGATGTTGAATGGTGTAGGGCACCTCTCCTTCCAAGACTGGCTCTTTGATCACAGGGAGAACATGGGGATATGGCATCACCAGCTTCTGGGAGCGGGCTCGTACCCACTTGAGATAAGGCTCCAGGGGGATGGAGTTCTTGTGCCCCCGTGTCTTGCTGTCTACCCTGTTGGGCATCCTCCAAGCTCTGATAAATCTCTGGCGAAGTCCTTGTGCATCGTTATCGAAGTCAAAAACTATGTCAGGAATCAACATATCATGAGGGCCATCCCTCCGAGCATATCCAAACTGCCTCAAGGCCAGACAGGGGTTGTAAGTAATACCTCCTCTAATTCCAAGTAAAGGAACATTAGGAAACTCCCCGCAACGATCAATGATAGTGACGTCTTCTCTGGACCGAGAACACCAATGTATATCAGCATGCGTAAGAGTCATTAATCGTTGTGACCATCTCAAACCCCGCTCATTCTTCAAAACTGATTGTGGAAGGTGCGAAATAAACCACCTTCCCAGGAGAGGAGTGCATCACATAAGAACACCTCTCTTTCTCATGGTTCGAGTGTAACATGAGTGAAGGATGTCCCCAAGCAACGTAGTTATAGGATTCCTGGACATGAAGATCTTGACAGCATTGATATCTATAAGCTGATCTGGCTTAGGGAACAACACCAACCCATAGACAAGGAGGGCTACAACCTCTTCAAAGGCTTGTAGGTCAAGGGAATTCCAACATTCTTGTGCTTTCTCAAACAGAAACTTGGCCAAGAACCCTTTGATACCACTTTTGGTTTCCCAATGTCCCTTGATGTCAGATGGTTGTAGGCATAATGCTTTAGCAACCTCTTCAAGTTTTGGTTCCCTTTCCGTACCGTTATAGGGTAGTTGACTGAGAATGGGAATCTTTAGAAGCTGGGAAAACTCTTCCAAAGTAGGCACCAGTTGATAATCCGGGAAAGTAAAACAGTGGTGCAGAGGGTCAAAGAACTGGAACAACACTTTCACCATATCCTCCTCAATGTGGGTATTGACCAAGCTGATGAGTCTACCATGCCTTTCACTGAATGACGAGTTCTCGGGAATCCTGGATGTAAGCTCCTTAAGCTGAGGAGGGACCCTTACAAGGTTGACCTGAATTGTCTTTCTGCGGATAGTTTCCATGTCCTGCAAAACAAGAACAAAGATGAAGATTCGAACCCCTGAAGTGGTTAGTGGATGCATATGATGCTGTATGATGTTATGATGCTATGATAAGAGCACACCACAAGTATTCACAAAAGCAAACATGATAAGGCACACAAGTCACACCACAACCCTTAGAGTTTAGGCCAGCATGAAGTTTGGGGTACTACCCTCTTGAAGTTGGTGGGCTCAAACCTGTCCTATCAAAGTAACCGGGTTCTAAGGAGCTCAATATCATTGGATTGTTTCCTGTGTTCATCGTTTCGATTTAGCCACTGAACTGGCGATCAAAATATCCCAAGAAAACAACCCTCAACTGAGTGTAGTATCGAGTATCAACCAACTTAGGACTGCACCAAAGTCAGTTATCTCACTACCCCTAAAGAGGCCAAGATGGTTCAATTAAGGTTCCTAAGGTCAGTTGATGCTTCACGACACTACGCGGCGGCCCCGTACTCTCCTTGACTTGACTCAAGGGTTACCGGTACTCACCAAAGTGCCACATCAACATAGCAGACTACTTCAACCGTGTCGGTATACCCCGCACAGTTCCCTCACAGTCTTGTTGCTACTTTCTAAGAAGGTATCCCCCAGATCCGGGTTAGGATCTATAGAACTCCCAAGGCAGGCCCAATAATAATAAAGCAAACAAATCAGGCAATTGAAAACATAAGTATGATCTATCCTAAGGTACACCTCACTTTAAGTCGTCCCTAGCAGAGTCGCCAGTTTTGTGATCGATGGATTTAGAACTGACTGTTTTTAGCCGGTTTCGCGAAATGTCGCAGAAGCAAGAGTCGCCACCGTCTTTTATTTTCTCCAACATGGAAAGGACAAAAGTACAACAAAATTCCTTATGAGATTGTCTCTCGGTTCGGGAGGTAGATTTATAGAAAGGGAAGGTGTTAGCACCCTTTCTATCCGTGGTTATCCACGGGCTCTTAGGTACTTGCTCTTATGTTTTCAAAATTTGTTTGCTTTTCAAATGTGAGTGGGTTTTGAAAAAGTTCGTTTGAAGACTTCTAGGTAACTCTTGTATCAGTCCTCAAGAGTGTATGAAGTATTGTTTGAAAACTTTTTTTTGAAAGTGTAAGGTGTGAAAAGTATTTTGTTTGTTTTTGAAAAGAGCAAGTACTTAAGAGAAACCTACCTATTCTAAGTAATTAGGCTGTGTAAGAGTCCTTTAGATAGTGCTATCCCACCATTGAGAGGTAGGTAGCACCATCGTTGGAGGTGTTCGGGTCAATTCGAGTGTAGGGACAGTGTGGTCACCGAAGCAATAGTTAGGACACCTTAGAAGCTACCCTTATGTCCTTGATCCTTTTTTAATCCGAGGCAACCGTTTTCGAGGCAACTGTTTCGAGGCAACTGTTTCGAGGCAACTGTTCCGAGGCAACTGGATCATGGACATAACGACCGCTAATACGTCCTATACTTGACGACCACGTTTCGAAGGCAACGAGTGAGGCGTACCCTAGAAGTGGTGTGTGCATTGTGTGTTGTATTCATGTTATGTTTGTCTTTGTAATTAGTGAGCTACGAGTTGTTTTTATTTACATACATTCTTTCATGCAAGTTTAGCAGTTAAGGGGTGCAGAAAGTAAGTTGCGGAAAAATAAATCCTACACTGTTACAAGGCGCGGGTCTATACATCGCCAAAAATTACAAAGACCAGTGTTTTTAGTAAATAAGTACGGAAATTAAATAAAGCGATAAACCTATTTAACTATTACATTCTTGAAGGCAATTACATAATAATCAAAATAAAGTAAATGCGCGCGAATAAATTAATCGGGAATGTCTAAGGGTGTTGACCCTTTTAAGAAAAGAAATTGATTTTTTTTTGTCTTTTTTGGAATAAAATGTAATTAATTAAATAAACCTAATCTAATTAATTAAAAGAAAATATATTTTTTGTGTTTTATGCCTTTTTATGAAAATAAAATAAAAAGAAACAAAATTAAGTTAACCTAATTCTAAATTATTTTAATTGTTAAAAGAAAAGTCAAGATGGCCTAATTAAAAAAACTAATTCAATTATTGTTTATTTACCAAAATAAAATAATAATAATAATAATAATAAGGATGTTAATTCTTTTTTTTGGATTTTTTATGAAAATGTGTTAATTAAATTAATTGTTAATAATAAAAATAATTAAAAGGTTAGAAATTAAATTGGACAATAAAAATAAAAAAAGAATGGAAAAGAATAAACCAAAGGAAAGGGGGTATTGGGCCAGGGCCCATTGACATCTCCAGCTCGTTTGACCTTTTTGATAACCTATTCCCACGTTGACTCCAGAGTATGGTGTGCTAGCCTTCTGGACCTTTGGATCTGCATGGAAGGACACATGGCTGCTTGGATCTGTGAGGTTTATTGTGAGTCCTCCTTGGAATGTTGCACAAGAACATTTAAGAAAAAATAGCATTTGGAAATATGGGGGACCTGGGAATCGAACCCAGGTCCCAATGATGCTTGGCCACGTCCCCAACCACTGAAGCACTCATACGCGTTTGTTAGTAATATGGAAAAGAAACATTATATAAAATAACTGCATTATATGTTGGCAATGAGAAAACGCGCGCTTTAATTCAAAACAACCATACGTATATGAACACGTCATCATCGTCTTCTTCGTACCTGCAAAAAAGAAATAAGATAGCGGGGGTTTTTAACCCTTACTAAGTGCAATGGCGAAAAATAACGAATAGAAATTGGGGCAACATAAAAAAGGCGCGATGGGTCCATTTTGTTTGTGTTGTCCAGCTGAATTCGTCCATGCCTGTTTGGAGCCCTGATTTTACAGTATGGTGAAACCCCCAATTTTAAACCTTGAAAACCCTAAAGTGCTTTAATGGCAAATCATGATTTAACACGTTAGCATGCAATTAGATTATTCCATTAGCTTCAGAAGGCCCCTAACAATACAAACCAATCAAAAAAATGGATTAAATGCTCATGAAATATGATATACAGTTTTGAGAAATAAAGCAAACCGAGTGAGTTGTATGGTACGAATTCTTGAGGTTTTTGACTTGTTTCTGATTGCTAAAGATTCCTGGCAATGCAAGGAGTGTGTCTGGATTAAAATGGAGGCTTAAAATGTGCTGCAAGGTGGTTTTCAGATTATGATTTTTCTCTTGAAAATTCGAAAGTGGCTTATGCTGTATGGGGCTCTCTAGGTCGTGAATGATACAAAGAATGCTTGCATATATGTTATGTAATGAGTATCCATCCAAATAATGGTCATTGAAGCCTTGCATTGAAGTTCTTGATTTCCTCCATAACCAACGTTGAACCATTTGCCATATTTGTGAAAATTTGAATTTTTATGCCCATAATAGGCCTTGCACAAATTTGGAAGGTATTTCAAGGTGTATCAAAGCTAATCAACACAAAATATATCCCTCCATTAATTTCTTTGATTTTTATTTGAATTTTAAAGATTTAAAATGAATTAAATCAAATAAAATTAAATAAAAATGGAAAAATTAATTTTAAATCTTGAAATAAATTGTGGGACACGTGGGAGGCATGGCCAAGCTGAATCAAGTGGAAAAAGTGGGCCCCTTTTGTCAAAAATGAAGTTTCAAGGATAATTGACTTTGGCCAATTCACAAAAATTTCCCAACTTCTCCAATGCATATCTTGCTCAATTTTGAAGCTATGAACATGTTATTGGACATTTTGGAAAGGTATTGAAGTCCTCTAACCAATGTCTTTGGTCCCATGTCATTTTGATTTACCAATCTCAAGTTATGGTCTTTGACTAAAAGTCCCTTTTTGTTGACTTTTGAAAATGACCTATAATGTTGAAATTGGTAACTTTTTGTGAGAGCATTTCTTGGACTTGGAATGTGAAGATGAGTTGTAGGAAATGTCTTCCCCTTCAAGATGAGCATTGGATTGGATTTTTCTGATGAACCATGAAAAAGTTATGCCTTGGTCAAGTTACAGTTGACTTTTCAGCTGTCCAAAAATAGAAACTTTTGCATCTTTATGATTTTTGAGCCATTCTTGTGAGATCATGGTCAAGACTTGACCAAATGATGATTGTGGCTTCAAAATAAGATGTTGACCAAAATTTTTGACTTTTGATTGCCAAATGACCATTTTGCCCCTACAGTTGACTGTGGAGCAATTAGGGTTTTTGACTGTGCAACTTGACCTTGTGGGCCTTGAAACTTGACATGTAGGTGCTTGACAATGTATATAGGCATGTGGGACTTGATTGAGCCCTTGAAAACCTCAACTTCCTTGCAGGAACCAAAACCCTAATTTGACTGGCTTAGGAGAGTGGTTGACTGTGTAGCCTTTGAGTAGACTTTGAACCATTTGAGGTGATGCTTGGCAAAACTTTGAAGATTATGGGAGGGAAAATTTTGGGGTACAACAAATACCCTCCTTCATCCTAAGCTTCATGAGAGGAATGATGGATCCATACTTCTTTTGAAAATATGCAAAACACTCAATCTCGGGAATCAGACTGATCAACTCATCTATCTTGGGATCTTTGAAACTGTATTTTCCGGTCTTTCTTTTTCCAGGATCCATGGTCAAAAAGTACCTGAGATATTCACAAATGGTCAAATTTCAATTCCCTTGAAATAAAATTTCTTCAAAAGATGCTTATGAGTGCATGGATGCATGATGCATCAATCACACACAAGATCACAAACATAGGGTTCATAGGTTCAACATCACGAGCATGATGTCGAAGGTACTACCCATAAGGTATAGTCTAAAAGTTATCACCTTCCGAACAAGGTTCTAGAGGTTCCCAGAGTCTACATCCTTCCTTCAGATATTAACAACTTCCCAATTAACTCGGTAGTTAGTAATATTCTCAAGAAAAACTCGTCCGAGCGTAGTATCGCGTGACAACTATTTCCGGATACTCCGTCATAACTTCCGCACTACACTTAAAATTCCAAGATGGGTTAGGTATTCTACGGTCCTCAGCTTCAGCAGGCTCCCAGGTCGAAAGTAGTACATCTTCCTGATTACTCGGTAAACGACACTACAGTCAAAGGGGCCTTCACTGAGTGGGGGATCTCAAGCCTCCTTTTTTGGGATTACTCCCTCAAATTTAATATGACTATACCGCCCGTCCTATCTTAAAGTTTGCCCATGTTCGGGTGTAGGACTTATAAGTAATCACTAAGCGCCCTGGAAACCAGGAAAATCCAAACAAACATATATATGACATATAACACATAAACAACAATAGCACATATCTAGATATAAACAAAGATAGGTTTAACCCACTTAGGGATGGACCGACAAGAGGTCAATCTATCCCCAGTGAAGTCGCCATTTTTTTATGTAGCGGTAGAGATGTTTAAGACTAAGACATTGGATTGACTTGACTTACACAGATCAAAATAAAAATTGCCACCGCACTTTATTGTTTCCAAAGGAATGGGAAAAGAGAGAGTAACCCAAAAATGGGGGGAGGGGGGGGGGGGGGGGGTAAGATTCAAGGTAAGGGGGTTGGTTAGGCAAAGATTCAAGGTAAGGTTTTAAAATGTTTAAAAATAGAAATAAGGGATAAAAATACCAACTATGTTCAAATTAATCATGAAATATTAAGTAAGGCCTTAGAAAAATCAGAAATGAACTCAAATATTTTTATAAAATTTTTGGTAATTTTTTAAAGTCAGAAACTATTTTTTAAAATTAAAAGAAATGAGTAAAATAAACCAAAAACGATTAAAAAAAACAAAGTCAGAAATAAAAAATAAATGAGGTCACCAATATTTGTCACAATATAATTGGATCATTCCATAATTTTTTCACAATTTAAAAATGCATAAAATTATTTTTAAACATTTAAAACAATTCAAATAAAGTGAAAATTTATAAAAAATATCAAAACACAATAAAATTATGAAAAAATAAAACCAGAAAGAGAAAAATCAAAAATATTTTTCATAATTTTTTTTTAGATTTTTTGGACTTAAAATGATTTTTCTATAATTTTTTGAAGTTTAAAGCAATTAAATATAAAAATAAGAAATAAAAAATAAATTCAAAAATATGTCGATCATTGGATGAGAGTCAAAACATGTTAGTAATCAAATCCAAAGGATCTGACGCACTGTGATATCATGGTCATTGTGAATAAAGTACTGAATCAAATGTAAAATCAGAATTAAAAAAAAACAAGTGGCAAGCCATCATTGGTTGGAAGATGACACGTTGGTCATCTTCAACCTCCAGCCATCGTGAATTGCGGGTCTCTCAAACTGTAAAATCAGAAGCTCAGACCTATACCATTTTCTTCGTCTCTTCAAGACGAAGACTACCACACCTTCGCGACAAATTTATATAAATTGTAGCTCTAGAAATTTGGAAGGAAAGTTTTGAAAAGGGATTTGAAAATTCATGGTCAAAACGTGTTTCCAGATAAAAGCAAGTGTTGCGACTAGAACCAGGGCAATAAGAGCTTCACAACGATATCAAAGTTTTGAATAATTGATGGAGAAATATACCTATTAAAGTTGAATTGCAGAGCTCTGAAACTGGACTTCTATGGATTAATATAGGGCACAATTCTTGAAGGTAATGGTGTCGTTAGCTTCAGGGAAGATCAAGGAAGGTGAATTTATAGGAAAATTGTATTGAAAAAGGCTTGAACACTGATTTCGAAGTTATAGAAAATTGAGTTATGGAGTGAGTTTGGTAGGGTGATTTTGGCTGTTCAAGCTTTAGGAAATGAATGAGGGATGACTCTCTATTTATAGGGAATCAAATGGAATGTTCAAGTGTGTGAAGTGATGAAGTTTGGAGGGAAATCGTGTGAATCTGATACACGAGTAAGGTGTGATTTGTTTTGCATCAAAACTAATCTGATCCTTGCGTTTTAAGGCTCTAATCCACTTTGGCAAGTTGGTTAAACATGTTTAGACCATAAATGCGTGCTAATTTGATGTTTAGAAGCCAAAACATGAATTTGAAATTCTAACTTATAAAGAAACTTCAGTTCCAAGTTACTAAGTTCAATCTAATGGCATTCTCAGCTCAAGGGGTCTTAAGGCATGATTCTTACTGCTTTAGAAAGATGAGATTACAAGCTTTGCAATGGGAAAATGATGGAATCAAATGGATGCTTGAGCTGAAAGTTGCAATGAGTCAAACTTGGGGAAAAAAGTTCTTTCCATACTTAGAAATATTTCAATTTTTCTTCAAAAGTGACCTATAATGTTTTGCATCCAAACATGGCCTTCCACTTGGAATTTGCTCTTGACCAAAAAAGATGGCATGAAATAGACCTCTTGAATGACATTTTGAGACTTGAACCAATCAAAATATCCAAAAATGGAGAGAGTTATGAATTGTTGAAGTTGGCAAAAAAGCATGAAATGACCTATAATATTTTGAGTCCTTAAGGCATCTTCCGTCCATTTTCTCACTTTGCACATAAAATAAGGAATAAATTTCACATCCTCAATATCATTTTGGAAAATGAGTGGGCTCAAGGTGATAAAAATTGACCAATTTATGATCATTTGAAGTCACACATGGGAAATTGGGGGTTCATATAGAGGACTTGTAATCTTTCTTCATCATCAAGTTTCTTCCACATGAAAACTCCTTGAAACTTTTGAAGTGATTTGTTAATAACCCTTTAAAGATAAGGATTACTTTGGAATCACTCAAAAATACTAAATATGAGCAAGATATACTTATTTGAAGTTCAAAACCCTAGCTCCTAGATCAAGCAAATGCTTTGAGGAACTTTGACAATTTTGAACAAACTTCTTGTACCATCACTTTTGCTTTGTAAATAGAAGTTTTTGAGGATGATAATGAGAACTCATAGCAACCACAACCACTTCCATATCTTGAGAATTAAAATAAATATGCACTTGTTACCAATGGGAACAAGGACTTGTCCAACCATGACAACTTCTTCAATCAACCCCTTGTACTTTTGAATCAATTTTGATAACTTTGAAACGTGGTGAACCAAAATAACCTTGCCATGCCATTTCTTCCAAATCAACTTCAACGGTGAGGTTTGAACTTCTCAAGCTTTATTAACTAGGGCATGGAAATAAACTCATGAACCCATGGATCAACTTGCTAAGCTACATTTCCTTTACCTACATTATTAACAAATAAGACAAAAAACATTGCATTTTATTATTTAAAAGGAAAGTCAAAACAAAACATGAATGATCACAAAAGGAAAACAAGTCAAGGTTCTTGGTGATTCCTCAAAGATAAAAGCTAGAGATAGGGAGGAGAACCAAAAGCCCTAATGTGACCTTGTTGTGATTGAATCAATATGGTATGATGAAGGGATCTTAAGGGAAAAAATTGGGGGTACAACAGACTCTTTCATAATGTCACATATTGATAGGAAAATTTATTATGTTCCTTATCCTTCATTTGTACCATGTAAACGAGGATGGTGTGTTATAATAAAAACAAAACCGATGGGTCATATTGAAACTGGCGATCTAGTGGAAGATGTTGCTTACCAAGTTGATGAAGTTGAGCAAATTAATGATGTGATTGTAGATGAATAAATTACAAGTTTGTCTGATACAATGGTTGGGGGACATCAAGTTAATGCTCTATATTCTTGGTTGATAAAAATGTGGATGAAGAGCATGGTGAAGAGTTTGGATATGATGACAATATGACATCAGATGATGAGAATGATATGGATGACGAGCATGAAGATTTAGAATAATGAACTATTTATTGAATGTGTTAATGAATATGTATTGATGAGAACAATGAATCATCTATTGAATGTGTTAATGAATATTGTATTGATGAGAATTTATTTTTCAAAATTATTATTTTTGTTGATATATATTGTATATATATTGTGTATTCTATATAAATAGGTAAAATGCCACCTCGAATTGATAAGTGTAAGGATAGTGCTAAGAAGTCCCACCACCCGAGGTTAGTAACATGTGAGGCACCTCAGACCATGTGTCCTCCTCCGCAGAGTCAGGTTGATCCTATGTCTCTGGCTAGTACTCAACTTTCTATGCCATTACTCTCCTCTCAGAATATGACATTCCCAACCGGGAGTTCGTCTTTTATTAGCCTGTCTAGGGTACCATATTTTGTTATGCCACCTGGTTTTCTTTTCTCGTAGACCTAGATACCCTCATCCTTCCAGCATATTAGAGGATCGAGTTTTCCACATCCCAATCAGATACCATTATCCTTCCAACAGACTGGAGGATCCAACAACCCACATCCCACACTAACTGGAGGATCCTGCACCCCACATCCCACACTGATGCCATCATCCTTCCAGCAGACTGGAGGATCCAACACCCCACTTCCCACATAGGCTGGAGGATCCCACATCCCACACAGACTAGAGGATCCTGCATCCCAAATTCCATACATGTACATGCACGTGAGGATGATCATACATCTTCAGAAGATGATGATGATGTGGATGGGGATTGTGATGAGTTGGATGGAAATGATTTTCAAGGGAATGATGATCCGAGTGAGATTCATTTCATTGTCGGGAGATTTTGGATTTGGACCGAAGGAAGCTTGTAAGTTTCTTATTTATTTTATTTAGGTATACAATTTCATTTTTAATATAAATTTATATTTAATATTGCTAATTCAAATTATTGTTGTTTAGTTTCTCGCCGACTCAGACTGCTGCCAAGGATATAAATTATATAATTCAATAGATGTATAAACAATTTTGGAAGACCTTCAAAGAAGTTAAAAATAAAGAAGCTTGGTTTAAAATTTTTTTAAGGTATAATTAATTTATTTTTTTAGTTATTGTTATTTAAATGACTTTTTCATTATAATTATATAACTATTTATTTTGATGTCATACAACATTGCAGGAAAAATATGTGTGGGAACCATTGAACGAGAAGCTGATTAAAAAAAAACTATTATAGCAGAACCTCAAGACGACTTTCTAACATAATGCGCGTGTTAGAGAGCGTTGAGAACTTCAGGGTATCCGTCCCAATTGGATAGGAAAAGAGGTTTTTGAGAAACTTTTTAAATATAGGGAGTCACCAGAATTTCAGGCTAAATCTGAAAATTTTAAGAAGATGAGGGCATCTGAAAAAGGGGGTTGGTTAATATAGTTGGAAGTATAAGTACCGCAGAGCATGTTCGATGCATGGTAAATATTATTACTTTTTAGGTTATATTTTTTATTCATAATATATTTAATTAATTAAAGTTAATTTTATTGTTTAGACAAAGACTTTGGGGAGACCACCACTGATGATTGAGCTGGTTAAAAAGACTCGAGCAAAGAAAATAGGGGATTTGGTTGACGAACGTACACTAAAAGCTTTCGTAAGTTATTTAATTTACATTTCTTATATATTTTTTAATTTAATGACAATTTTTTGTTGTGATTTTCACGTGGAAACTGAGAAGTTGTGGCGTGAAAATCACGTAGCAATTGAGAAGTCCTAGCATGAAAATCATGTGGCAAATTTTTATAATAGTATAATATAATATAATATAATTTTATTTAATTTAATATATATTTATCTTAATTTTTTTATTGAATTTTGTAATATGGTGAGAGAACTGACTTTTGGGTTTTGTGTTTTGTCTCAAGTGTTGCGGATAGCAAGAGTCGCCATCGACTTTTTTTATCCAATAAAGGAAAGGGTGAAAAGAATAGGAAAAACCTTTTGAGAACTTTCTGAGTAAGGGGGGTAGGTTATGAAAAAGGAAGGTATTAGCACCTTTTTAATCCGTAGTTATTTATGGGCTCTTAATCACTAGCTCACTTTGAAATGCTTTGTGTTTGTGTATATTTTAAAATATTTTGAAAATGCCTAAGTGCGGTAATTTTGTAATGATTCTCGTATCATTGAGAATGTATACAAAATGTTTGTTTTTAAAATATTTATTTGGAAGAAATTGTTTGTTATATGAAAAGTGTTTTGAAGATGCATAGTTAAGGTAGTTTTGCTTTATAATAACCCTTGTATCAGTCCTGAGGAGTGTTTATAAAGCGCTTTGAAAGTAGTTATTTTGAAAGTGTGAGGTGTGAAAATTGTTTTAGTTTGTGAGAAAGCGATTAAGAACTATCTACCTACTCAAAAGTCTTTGTTATTTTCCTCCTCCTTTAGATAGTGCTACCCTACCATTAGTTAGTAAGAAACCCTATCATTGGATGTGAGGGACAGGCGCGGGTCATCGTACAGTCATAGAAGGCAACTCGTAGGATGTTTTGGGAATTTTTGTAAGGGGCTAAGATATTTTACCAAAGACAACATCGAAAGGTTATCGAGGACTATGATCTTTTAACTGAGGATCTTTGCTAAAGCATCCCACATTCGTGGACATGACTGTTTTTTATTCGAGGCAACAAGCGAGGGTCACCCTAGAGGTACGTGTGTGCAAAGTGTTTTGATTTCATTTATTTTTGTCTTGAAATTAAGGTTTTGCTATCGGTTGATTTTAATCTTGCCATACAAACCCTAATTACTAACAGTAATAAGGAAAGCAGTAAATTGCCGAAATTAAATGTCCTACGCTATTACAACGCTTTGGTTGTGGGGGTACAAATTTATAAATGGGGATGAAAAAGTAAAGTAAACCCTAATTAAAGCTATTACACACCATTTGAGCAGTTACAATAATTGGAAAATAAAGTACGCAGAGATTTGTAAAATAAAGAAAAGAGAAAGCAAATTGTTTTTTGTGATTTTTTGATAGAAAAAAGTTTGATGATTTAACCTAATTATTTGATTAGTTTTCATTAAAAAAGTTTAGTAAAAACCTAAAGAAACTAAATTAAATTTAATAATAAATAAAAAGGAAAATTAATTAAATTAATTAAAAGGAAAGCTAATTTAGTTAAAAACTTAAGTCTAAATTAATTTTAATTTTTAAAAAGAAACTAATTGTTAGAAAATATCTTTGATGTTTTATTTAAAAAAATATTTTATAGTATAAACCCTAATTCTAATTAATTTACAAACTAATTAAAACAATAAAACAAAAATGGTTAAATTAAATTAATTTTAATTATCAAAAATTAAATTAATTAATTAAAAACCTAAATCTAAATTTTTTATGATTTTATAATTTTTTCTGATTAAATAAAAATGATTTAGAAAAAAAAAGTTAGTTAAAACAGAAAAAGAAAATAAAAATGGGCCTAGGTTGTAGACGATAATTTGGGGGGTGTTAGAAAGAAAAAACTCCAGGCCCAATAACAAGAGAGCCCAGGCGTTGCACTGGATCTAGTGAGGGAGATTCAAGAAGGCTCGTGGTGAGGGCGTTGATATGGAGCGTGGGATCTGATTGTATGATGATCTGATGGTGTTGATGAGGGGGTACATGATGAGCGTATATGCTAGGTTCACACTGGATCTGCAATGAAAATGTTAGAAAATAAAATACCCCACGGCTGGATCGAACCCAGGACCAGACATAGATATGACTTAAAAGCAAGCACGCTGCCACTGAGGTGGTTGTTACATCCGATTATTATACCACTTGAAATAAACATAAAATGAACTCAATTTTCAAATTTTGTTTTCGCGCCACCCTTCTTCTTCTTCTTATTTCTCGTAACGACAATAATAACTTCCATTTTTTGATTTTGTAAAACTCTTATTTCTCAACCATTTTGAAAATTTCCAAAACCAAACTTGCTAGAAATTTGAACACAAATTCAACCATACTATTTATTTTAACTAAAACTCAAAGAATAAAGAGTATTTAACTCAGTACAAAAAATAAACCCTAATTGGTATGAGCTTTGATTCTCACTCCACAAGAAAAATTAATTAAAACTAATGATATGGTTAGCTTTATGATATTGATATCTACATTTTATATTTAGAAAGCAAACACAAATGATGCATGTATATGGATATCACAGTTTCAAAATTTTACCAAATTGGAGAAAGTACAAGGCTTCTTCTATGGCCGTTCAGTGTAATGTGATGATTGAGTAACCTTCCTTGGACTTCCAGGAACCTATTCCAATTCTTACTTTAACTGAAAATTGCTGAATCACTCCAACCAAGTCAAGTTGCAATGGTGAAAAGTGGAAATGGTGTATGATGATGGAGTGATTACAGAAGTGTAACAGGGGTGTGGATGAGTTCTATATTATATTTATGAAGTTTTAGGATGGTTAACTTGAGAGAGATTGATTTCAAAACTCAAAAATGGAGAATTTTCAAAGAAATGGATTTCAAAACTCAAAAATGGAGAATTTTGACCAATTCTGATTTGAGAGAGATTGAGGGTGTTTTTGGAGCTGCGAATTCATGTATTGGCTTGCAAATTATCTCTCTATTTATAGGAAAGAGGTTAGGGAGGTTGAAATAACCAGATTTGCAAGATAGCAAGTTATTGTTTGGTTGGAAGTGAAAAATAAAGTTGGATGAGTTTCCATGGTTTCAATCCTCAAGTACAAGCATGTTCTGAAGTTGTTGGATGCAGGGAGGTTGCTTCTTTACTTTATAGTGGAGTGCGATCAGAGGAAATAATTTATGAGCTCAATGCATTGACATTTTGCAAAAGGCTTGCTTTACTAGAATGGAAGTGTAACCTTTCTTCCCTTAATGGAAAAATGGATTGGATAATGCTTGAATCAAATGGACCATAACTCAAAAGCTTGTGTAATATTCTTATTAGAGATAGATTTAGAGGTTTAGAGGCCTGCAAAGTGAGATCTCTAAGGCATGTTTGCAGATTTGATCTTATGGTTTTCAAAAGAATGGCCTAGAATTCAAGTTCGACATGCCATCTTTTTCTCTTCTAAACTTCTATCTCAAGTATGATAAATCTGTGTTCTTAGACATTTTGGAAAGCTTGAATAAAGATCTACAACTTTCATGTTGACTACTTTGGCTGAATCAAATGGGAACTTGGTGAAAATTGGGATAAAAAAATCAAAATTTGTTGAAATTTTTTCTAAGTGTTGGATAAAAATAATCAGAACTTCATGTGCACATATCTCTTAATTTAAGAACTTTATGGAGATCAACCCTCATTGTCAAAGTTGTAGAATTCATTAATCCCTATAACTTTCACGTTGAAAATTTTCCTTGAATCAGCTTGTATCTTGAGGAAACTTGCTTGTGAAGTTAGGGTTTTTAGGCACAAAACACTTGAATTTTTTCTAAGTGTTTAAAAATCTTCAATTTTGACTTTTGTTTACTTTCTTAATTCTTGATGATAAAGTTTGATATTTTTGAATATTTTGATGATTTTTTATTTTTTAATTCCAATGTTGACCAAAAAATCATAGTTTGACTTTTGTGTGAGTGTTGACTTATTTATCAATTGGTTCGATTTTTCAACTATCAATCACTTGTATTTTTGGAAATGTCTTGAGCCATGTAGTTAGGTCAAGATGTTATATTTGAGCCCTTGAGATCACGCTTTAAGCCATTAGGTCATGCACTAGGCCAGAAGTCAATGATCAGTCATCTTCAATCAAAACCCTAATTTTGGCAATTTTTGACCTTTTGATGATTTAAGGGCTTTCCTTGAGGAATCATGATCAAAACATGAAAAAATGATGAATATCACTTCAAAATGTTGATGTTGACCAAAAATATTGAAGTTTGACTGTATGTTGACCACATTTGACTTTTTACTCAATATAGTTGATTTTCAATCATTTGAGCCATTGATTGAGCAAACATGTGATGCAAGACTTGAAACTTGACATAAGCATTATTGAGGACCTATGATGAACCATGAAAGTCATTTGAGACCCTTGCAACCCAATCTTCTTGAGAAGCACCAAACCCTAGTTGAAGACCCTTACTTAGGAGGAGGTTTGACCAATCAACTCTTGAGTGACTTTGAGTATTTGAGACCTTTTATGACCATGTTTTGAAGAAAATGGGAGGGAATTTTTTTGGTATAATAGCTTCCCATATTCAATATTCTTAAACCTGAAGAGTTAGATTTACATGTCCGCCATTCGTGACTTGAAGGTAGAAGATGATTGAACACTTAAGTGCCCATAAATTTGTACTCGCCAGTGCACGAAGTAACACTGTTGGTTGATTATACTGGGAATAGGATTAAAGATTCCATTTGGAGAGGTAATGATGAGTAATTGGAGATAGGCTTATAGATGCCATCCAAAGTAACTGTTGATAGAGATTAGACTAAGTCTACGCTCGGCTTTGACTGTAAGAAGTATCAAAATAAATCTATGATTAATTTAATCTGAGCCAGAAGATGTCGGTGTCCGTATTTAACTGGAAGAAGTATCAGAATAAATCTATGGTCTATTTAATACGAGCCAGAAAATTTCTACTGGAAGAAGTATTAGAATAAATCTACGCTTGATTTAATCTGAGCCAGAAGATGACTACGCTTTTCTTTAACTGGAAGAAGCATCAGAATAAATCTATGGTCGGTTTAATCTGAGCCAGAAAATGTCTACAGGAAGAAGTATAAGAATAAATCTACGCTTGACTTTATCTGAGCAAGAAGATGTCTACGCCTGTCTTTAACTGGAAGAAGTATCAGAATAATCTACGCTCGATTTAATCTAAGCCAGAAGAGGTCTTTTTGTCTTTAACTGGGAGAAGTATCAGAATAAATATTTGGTTGATTTAATCTGAGCCAAAAAATGTATACTGGGAGAAGTATCAGAGTAAATCTTATGGTTGATTTAATATGAGCCAAAAGATGTCTGTGTCTGTCTTTAACTGAAAGAAGTATCAGAATAAATCTATGGTCAATTTAACCAGAAGATGTCTTTTTTGAGATTGATCCTCTGATGAAATTATTGAAATAGCCCTTTGTCAGATGTAGCCTTGGAGAAGACTGTCGGGTCATATAAGTAGTTGATGGTGTTTTTATGTTGATTGATATTTCCTGAAAAGGTAAAGAGTTTGCGGTATGCAATGTCATGATATATGAAATGCATTGCGTAATGATGTTCTCAAAATAACTGAGATTGTGTTGTATGCGTTTCGTATGCATATGCTATGATATTGGTAAATGATGTATGAATGTGAAATGTTTTTTAAGTGTATCAATAGTTTCGTATGACATCATGTTGGGGAAACTGAATCCCTGATTGGTGTTAGGGATGAAGAACACGTGTAATCTTCAACCTTGTCTAAAATGCTTCTGCTGGGGATTCTCGCTTGCTGTTTGAGGAAACTCCGCTAGGAAGTGTTGACTTCTGTTTGGGGAGAAGAGTTTAGGAACATCAGTCGTTCATCTCTCTACTGGGGAGTTTAATTCTTATATACCCTGACTGGAGATAAAATATATGGATAAGCTTCTGACTCGTCTGGGAGTTTAATTTTTATATACTCTGATTGGGGATAAAAGAGATGGATAACCTTCCGACTCGTCTGGGGATTTTAATTCTTATATACCCTGACTAGGGATAAAATAGATGGATAACATTCTGACTCGTCTGGGGATGATAAAGTTGACTGATATCTGCTCCGGTCCCAAGTTTCGTAGCAACTCTCTGGGGATAGTGGTGACTTCACTGGGGAGAGGAATTTTGCTGGTGATTCGTAGCAATCTAAACAATAGACTCAAGTTGGGGAAATTGTAATTTGTTGGGGAAATAAACCCTGTTGATGGAGAAGTACTCTGTTGAGGAAACAAGCTCTGTTGGAGAGAAGAAATTTGCAGGGGGTTTTACAGTTTTAGAGGATTAAATTTAGCCGGAGAAGAGAATTTCCTTGAACTGTACTAATTGGGACTCTGTAGGTGGGTGATATTGCTTGGAAAAAGATCATATTCTTTTATCCGCTAGACCGATCTACCAGGGAAGTTGCGGGGAATGTATCTTCATTGAAGATGAATTTGTGAAGATTACTCTGTCGAGATAATCTCATAGATATGGCTCTGTGGGGATTTGTGGACAACTTGAACGTCATCCTAACTCCTAGAGTCTTGAGTAACTGCTTATTCCTGTTCTTATGCATATATTTGTTAATAATTAATCGTGCTCATATGCATATATTTATTCAATTTTAGTCATTGGACGTTTTTGCAAACAAAACCGAAAAATTAAAACAAAAAGTTTGAATTTTAGGGTGTATTTGTATTAATAGTTTGCCTATAAACAGGAGGTTTTGTACAAAGAGACATAAATCTTAGTAAGAGGAAACTGTCATGAAACAAAAAGAATACAAAGTGAAAACAAAACATATAGCTATGTGTAAATGAACTCGTTGGGTTCCAACTCTGATATTTCCTCTATGTCTTCGGACATCTCATCCCTTGTTGTCAGAAGAAGTTGATTGAATTGATCTTTACCATTTGAAGTTTTGACTTTGGTAATAAATCTTGCAGTAAGTGATCCAACGAGACATAGTCATACGCTTTAATCCTTAATTTTTTCCTGGACCACCCTTTCGTGTTTTCAATTCACCAGTATACCCTTTTTTTGCCCAAGCCGCCTTTTCAGGTTTTCGACTTGCCGGGTGTACAATCTTTTATATATATCTATAATTTTTGCCCAAACCCTTTTGGTTCGCTGGGATTCCCTTATTTTTTCCTAGGCTAGTCAACCTAGCGGGTTGTTTTCATGCGTAGCATCTTTTGACTATGTATGCGTTCACAGGGTGCGAGAAATCTTCACCGTCCATGATGGTTAGTATCATAGCACCGCCTGAAAATATCTTCTCGATTAAAAATAGCCCTCTGTAGGTGGGAGTCCATTTGCCCCTGAGATCACCTTGCGGTAGAATGACACACTTTATTACCATGTCACCAGCCTGATATACCCGATACTTGATTATCTTGTTAAATGCCTTAATCATATGTTTCTGATACATCTGACCGTGACAGACAGCCGCAAGCCTCTTTCATCAATAAGATTCAACTGGTCTAGCTCGGTCTGAATCCACTCGCCTTCATCTAAGTCTGCATATTTCATAATCCGCAAAGAAGGAATCTGGACTTTGACAGGTAGGACAACTTCCATACCATAGACCAGAGAGAATGGGGTTGCCCCGATTGATGTTCACGTTGAAGTGCGATATCCATGAAGAGAAAATGGTAACATATCATGCCAGTCTTTGTAAGTCATGACCATCTTATGTATTATCTTCTTAATAATCTTGTTGGCGGCTTCCAACATGCCATTCGTCTTTGGTCGATACAGAGAAGAGTTGTGGTGCTTGATCTTGAACTGCATGCAGAGTTCAGTGATCATAGAGTTGTTGAGGTTGGTACCATTGTCTGTGATGATTCTCTCAGGGATGCCATACCGACAAATAATTTTATGCTTAATAAATATGTCAACAACATTCTTAGTAACAGAGGAAAACGAGGCTACTTCAACCTACTTTATGAAGTAATCAATGACGACGAGGATAAAGCGATGTCCGTTAGAAGCAATAGGCTTGATTTCTCCGATCATATCAATGCCCCACATTGCGAATGGCCAAGGAGAAGTCATGAAGTTCAAAGGAATTGGAGGCACATGAACTTTATCAGCATAGATCTGGAACTTATGACAAGTTCTCGAGTGGTGATGATAGTCAGTTTCCATAGTCGACCAATATTAACCCGCTCTCAAAATCTTCTTAGCCATAATATGCTCGCTGGATTGAGTACCAAAGATTCCTTCGTGCATATCTTCCATTATTTTCTCTTCTTCCTTCTTGTCTACACAACAAAGCAGAGTTGAATCATGAATACGCTTGTACAAAATTCCATTGCTCAAGAAGAATTTAGCCGAGATCCTCCGTAGGAATTTCTTGTCATTGATCGATACCCCTTCCGGGTATTCTTGAACTTCAAGATACATTTTCACTTCATGAAACCAAGTTTTTTCTTTTACTCTATCAGTATCAATTTCGTATCAATGTGCCGGTTCGTCGAATCTTTCAATTGTAATTTTGGGAGCCTCATTGTCCCATCTGATCTTGAACATGAATGACATGGTAGCTAATGCGTCCGCCAACTGATTCTCTTCTCTTGGGATATGCTCAAAAGTAATCTCTTCGAAGTACAGAATCAAGGTTAGCACATGTTCTCGATAAGGGATAAGATTCAGATGCTTTGTATCCCATTCTCCCTTGACCCGACTGATTACTAAGGCTGAATCCCCATATACGCTCAGGAATTTGATTCTCAGGTCAATAGCAGCTTTAATACCCATGATGCACGCTTCATATTCAGCCATATTATTGGTGCAATCAAAGAAAAGTCTGGTGGTGAAGGGCATATGACAACCCTGAGGAGAGATGATTATAACACCGACCCTGTTGCCAAGTGCGTTAGAAGCTCCATCGAAAACTATAGTCCATCAGGATCCTAGCTCAGGTCCTTCATACGGTCCAAACTCTTCTCAATATGTAACTAGCATAATATTCTCATCTGGGTATTCAAAATTCATAGACTGATATTCGTCTACAGCTTGATGTGCTAAACGATCTGCCAACACACTTCCTTTGATTGCTTTTTGGGTGGTGTACTGAATGTCGTATTCTATTAAGACCATTTTCCATTGGGTTTGTAATACGGTGGGAGAACTGACTTGGGATGTTTTGCGTTTGATCACAAATGTTTCAGTTACCAAGAGTCGCCACCGACTTTTCTTTTTCCAAAAGGAAAGGTGGAAAAGAACAGGAAAGACCATTGAGATTAGTTTCTTGAGTTCGGGGGGTAGATTATGAAAAGGGAAGGTGTTAGCACCCTTTTCATCCATAGTTATCTATGGGCTCTTAGTTGCTTGCTAGATCACTTGCTTTTGTTTGAAAATGTGCTTTATGGTGGTTTTGAAAGTATTTTTGAAAAGGCGCCTTTGTTTAGGCGAACTTTGTAACAATTCTCATTTCGGCAAGAACGTATACAAAGTGTTGTATTTTTGAAAATATTTCATGTTTTGAAAGGGTTTGTTTTGAAAGCGTTTATTTTGAAAGTGTGTGTTTGTTTTGAAAGTGAGCAAGCAACTAAGAACGTTTCTACCTACTCAAAAGTCTTTTGTTCATTTCCTCCTTTCCTTTGATATTGCTATCTTACCATTGATTGGTAAGAAGCCTTATCTTTGGATGTAAAAGGGACGAGCGTGGATCATCGTATAGTCATGATAGCAATGTTGTAAGATGTCTTAGCATTTCTCTTGAGGGACTAAGATCATTTGAAAGGCAATATTTGTAGCGTCATCGAGGGACTATGATCTTGTATTTCGATTGTTTTTGCAAAGACATCCCACGTGCATAACATGACCATTTTTATAAGGCAACAAGTGGAGTTAACCCTAGGGGTGCTGTGTGAATAGTGTGTTTGATTTGCATGCATTTAGTCTTTGATTTAGTGTTATCTACTTATTGATTTTATCTTCTCATACAAATCCTAATTACTAGCATTTATATGAAAGCGATAAATTGCGGAAAGTAAATATTCTACGCTATTACAATCATTAGGGAAATGGGGTGTACAAATTTACAAATGGGGATTGCAAGAAATTAAAGTCCTAATTATCTATTACAACCATATTGAAATAATATACAAGAAATGTAAAATGGACTTGTTTTGTTTTTGTTAAGAAAATAAATAAGTTTTCTTAAGAAAATATTTTTGATCTTTTGGTTTTAAAAGAGATAAAATAAAGTATGTAAATATAAAAAATATTATTGGTGTTTTTGATTATTAAAGATAAAATAAAATAATAAGAGGAAAAGGGGTCAGAATCAGCACATTGCTGAAATGAGAGGGAACAAAAGTTCTGACTCTGATACGCTGCTAGAAAGAAAATGTTAGTAGGAAAATAGAAGGTCAGAAGTTCTGGGTCTGGGTACACCAGAGTTCTGAGGTTGCTGGGAACAAAGGAAAGCCTAGAAGTTCTGATTGCTGAGGGAGTCTAGGAACTCTAGTACAGCTGGGAATCTAGAAGTTCTAATATCACTGGCAAATCAAAAGTTCTGGTTGTTTGAGAGAGTGAGGTGATAATGTTGTTGGGTGAGGCTATCTAGAAGTTATGATCTAGGAATATTGTCTGACAGATAAATGGGTGAAAATGTCAATAAATAAACCTAAAAAGATGCTTCTGGGGATAGAACCCAGGACCCTTAGCACTAATGTCTTATGCGCACGCTTTCTACCACTGGGGTGGTTGTACATCCGCTATTAGAAGCAAAATCATAAACATGTATCAAAAAGTAAACTCTGATGATGAACTTCCTCTCCTTCTCCATGCAAGTTATAGCATCTGCAACTTAGTCATTTCTCAACAAAACAGAAAATGTGCACATAGCAGTTATGGCAGGTTTCATCATGTTTCAGAAATATAAGACGTCGGAACTATAAATCAGAAGCAAGCATGAATTTTGCTAATCTTAATTACGAATCCTAATTTCTTCAAGAAGTTCTAAACTGAGGTTCTCTCTACTTAGGCAAAGATACATGAAATTTATGAATACGTACAGAATCAGAATTAAGATGTCTACATTGTATTTTTGAACATGCAAGTCTAACAATGTCTAAGTAATATGATGTGAGTCAGCAAAAACTTACCTTACAGATGGAAAAGGTTCTTTGAACTAGATCCTGGTTCTGTCTGCTTGTGATGTTCTGATCAGCCTCCTCCCATGCTCAATAAGCTGGAACAATCTTTAACTTGGGCTATGAATGGCTGGAAAATTCTGGAACAACCAAGAAGCAAAGTTCTGACTTTTTGAGGTGGAGACTGATGGAGAACGTGTTACAGTCTGAAAACAGAAGTTAGAACGACTTCTAAATGTATAGAAGAAGTTGTATGGATGATTTGGTCAAGAAACACTTGTGGAAATTTGGAGTTTGAATGCAAGAATAAAAAATTAGCAGGTTTTGTATTTGTGTTTGTAGTTTCGGAATCCTGGAATTTTTGGCAAGGTTTCAAGGCTTTTTCTTTTCAATTTTTCGACCTTTTTACAGTTGCGAATGAAGTTCAATTTATAGGCAAGGATTTTGTAGCTTGGAAAAGTCAAGAGTACAAACATCATGCTAGGGCGCTGACTTATTCTTGAAGCAAGTTAAACAAGTATGGTGGTTAGCATCTTTTAGCCATGCCTAAGCTAGATTTGTAAGCATGAATTAAGGAAAAGTAACCTCAGAGGCAAAGGCAAAGCATGGGCCCAGCATAAACTTGTACAAATATGTGCTTTCCAAGGACAACAATGGTACTTCTATGCCACACGTGGGGAAATCCTTTGGACAAAGACTCAAAAGTAGGTGTGAGAAATAAATGATGATGAGATTTATCATAATAGAATCCTGCAATGTGTCATAGCTTCATCTGGATCAGAAGTTTTAACATCAGCGTAACTTAGAACAAGCATCCAACTTCTGGTCTTTGAATCTCCCTGCTTCAACATGTTCTAAAGGAGTTCTCAGACTTTTTAGAAAGATTGTAACACGCTTTTTAGACTTTCTTTGAATTAATCTTGCAAACTCTGGTTGAACCTTCGTGAAAACTGGCCCAAAAGTTCTAACCAAACTCTGTTCTTGGAAATGTCCAGAATTTGCTGAGTGTTTCAGTTTCATGGACGTGCCTTCAAAGATTCATAACTTGAAATCCCAACATTTCTAGGAGAAGTTCTGTTCGACAACGTTTGAGATCCCATTGAGGTCTACAATTCTTGTGTTAGAAGTTCTTCCAGAATCAACTTGCATCATGGTGAAAATCTGGCCAGAAGTTCTGAAATTATTATATCTCCTAAACACTTAGAAAAATTTCTAAGTACTTGAAATTTTGACTTTTGATTTTCTTGATGAAACAAAATTCATATTGCAACAGATTTTGATGAAATATGATTCTTGAAACTTGATTTTGATCTAAAAGTCAAAACTTGACTTTTCAGTGTGCAATTGAACATTTTTCCCTTGTGGCAATTCTAAACCTAAATTGATGTATCAGTTCTGCAAACTTGAGTCATGGAAGATCTTGTGAGAAAATCCTTGAGAAATGAGAGGGAAATTTTTTGGGTACAACAACTGCCCTTGTTCAATCTTCTTGTACCTGAAGAGTTAGATTGGAGAGTCTGCCATTCGTGACTTGAAGGTGGAAGATGATTGAACACTAGAGTGCCCAAAAATTTGCACTCGATGATATGGTAGTTGATTGTGTAGGGAATGGGCTTAAAGATGCCATTTGGAGAAATGATGGAAAGTTGTTGGAGATGGGCTTATAGATGCCATTTGGATAAATGATGGAAAATATAAGGATAAATCTTTTGGTTGATTTATACTGAAATAATAGTGTTTTTTCCTGTTTTAACTAGAAGAAGTGAATCTAACCAGAGGAGGTCTTTGGTCGCCTGTCATTAACTGGAAGAAATGAATCTAACCAGAGGAGGTCTTTGGTTGCATGTCATTAACTGGAATAAATGAATCTAACCAGAGGAGGTCTTTGGTCGCATGTCATTAACTGGAAGAAATGAATCTAACCAGAGGAGGTCTTTGGTCGCCTGTCATTAACTGGAAGAAATGAATCTAACCAGAGGAGTTCTTTGGTCGCCTGTCATTAACTGGAAAAAATGAATCTAAGCAGAGGAGGTCTTTAGTCTCCTGTCATTAAATAGAAAAAATGAATCTAACCAGAGGAGGTCTTTGGTCGCATGTCTTTAACTATAGAAATGAATCTAACCAGAGGAGGTCTTTGGTTGCCTGTCATTAACTAGAAGAAATAAATCTAACCAGAGGAGGTATTTGGTCTCCTGTGTAGGGCTACTTCGTGATGAGTCAGTGTAAAACTTCATATGGAAGGGAGAAGAAACCTGGGTAGGGTTACTTCATGATGAGTCAGTGTAAAACTTCATCTGGAAATATATGAGAAGGAACCTGTGTAGGGTAACTTCATGATGAGTCCGTGTAAAACTTCATCTAGAAATATATGAGAAGGAACCTGTGTAGGGTAACTTCATGATGAGTCCGTGTAAAACTGCATCTGGTAGTCAGAAGGAACCCGTGTAATATTGCTTCGAGATGGTTACATAGATAGCTTTCCTGGCTTGTTACATGTATTAACCTACAAATAGTCACCCACAAATAGTTTTGCTGGCTTGTTACAGGTATTAATATGGATCTTGGAAAGGTTGGTCGTTGAGATAATTGTCATGTCTGGTTTTAGGTATTAATCTCTGACCTGAGAAAGAAAGATAGTTTTCCTGGATTGTTACAGGTGTTAATCTTCAATCTCTTCATGTAGATAGTTTTCTTGGATTATTGCAGGTATTAATCTGGAACTTGAAAAGGTTTGCTTCAATTATGAATAGGAATCCATGTAAGATTGTTTCATGATGAGCCCGTGTAAAGCTGCATCTGGTCACATAGGTAGTTGCTCTATCTTGCTTCAGAAACTAAACTTGGACCTGTTGAAAATTGTGGATGATAGTCATTTGCTGATTGACCTTTTCCTGAAAAGGCAAAACATTAGCTGTATGTAATGTCATGATGTATGAAATGCATTATGTAATAATGTTCTCAAAATGAAGCTTTGTTGTATGCATATATCATGTATGTTAAACGATATATGAATGTGAAGTATTTGTTGAAATGTAACTTTGTTTGGGAAAATAAATCCTTGACAAATGCTGGGAAGCTTTGGGAAATGAAATCCCGGACCGCTGTTGTGGACAAAGAGTATACTTCTCTTCGGACCTTGTTTTAGGATGTTTCCACCGGAGAATCCTGTTTTGTTGTTTGAGGAGAACTCTGTTGGGGAATTATTGAGTTTGCTTAAGAAGACTCTGTGGGGAGTGCTAATCTCTGCTTGGGGAAGAAAGTTTAGTTGTTATCTGGTCGGATTCCCAGCTTCACAATAATTTGCTGGGAATAAATAAGTTAACTGTTATCCGATCGTATTCCAGGCTTCGCAGCGACTTACTAGGGAAAATTAACTGTTATTTGGTCGGATTCCAGACTTCGCAAAAAATTTCTTGGGAGAATGAAGTCAAACTGTTAACTGGTCGGACTCCAGGTTTTGCAGTAACTTGCTAGCAAGGATGAAGTTGAACTGATTTCTAATCGGGTCCAGGCTTCTCAACAACTTACTGAAGTTAACTGTTATCTGGTTGGTTTCCAGGTTTCGTAGTAACTTGCTGGGGATTGTAGAGCATTCTATTGGGGAAGAGGAGTTGTGGTCCCTTGATTTGTGACAGTCGAAGAGGCAAAGTCAAGCTGGAGAATCTGTAGTTTGTTGGGGAAATAAACCCTGTCAGCAGTCTGGCGGGGAGGAGTCTTCATTTGGAAGGAATCCTCGAGGATTCTTGAGGTCGACTCAGTTGGGGATATGTTTTCAGAGATTGAAACCATGGCTGGGGATCCTCCTATGAACAGGATCTTGGGGGAGATTTGTCACTGCCCCTAGTAGCAGGTGTTTGCAGCACTGCTGGGAAATGTTTGACTATGCGTAATCCTTTGTTAGGATTCACGTTCAATGCCCCGAGTGATTCAGATAAAGACCTGCCCCTGGTTACTCAGCACTTCTTGAGAGATTTATGGGAATCTTGACTGGACTGCCTAAAGTGTTTTGGATAATGATCATGCTGATGCCCCCTTTCTTACAGGAGGTCTGTTATTGGAAGTGTCTTCCCACTTGAAATGATTTTGCTCTTTGAGAGGTTTTTTGTTCACTGCATATTCGTCGTGCGAATTTCTCTGTTGTCAAACAATTAGCCATATGAAAACAACAATATTCAAATAATGCAAAGTTTATGCTTGTCTTGAAGTTTTAAAAATTCATTTTTAGCAGATAAAATAATTTTTATAGGAAAATTCAACTCAGGATTTAGAGTAAAGCCTTACAGGAGTCAGGATACCTTTTGTAACAATATGCTTTCAAATTAGCCCATACTTCAATTAGGACTTTTGAAGGGTTGTAGCGTGGCTTGGTTCACGGTTTAAGAAACAAAGGATAAATGCTCAAATTTTATTTGTACCCACCCGTTCTTTTTGATGTTCTTCAGTCCTAAACTCAGTTAATTGTGCTTTTAAACTCCAAATGAGTCTGGAATGACGTTTTGGTAATGGTTCAGACAAGTTAAGTTTGTTGGAAGGCAGTCATTTTTTTGCAACATTTTTCATGTTGTTGAGGATTTGTAATGACCTCTTCTTTTTTTATTTTATTTATTATCCCTAATTTTGCCTGATTGTTCTCGTTTTGAGATTACAGTCAGCAGGATGCCCCAATGTTTCTTAAGTCTCCTTCGTAGGTTTTGACTTAGTGGGCTTTTTCTTCTTTTTTTTGGAGAGATAATGATTGCCTATGTGATAGGGAACCATCATTGTCTTTTGATTCCAGAGGAATGTTTTTGACATTATTCATTGTATTACAAAGTGAAAGTTTGCGACTGAACGCGCATTTGAATTAACTGAGAGACTACCCTGCCCCGAGTTTTGTTTAAAGGTTTCAATTTGTGTAAAAAGAAAACTCCTACTTCTTTGGCTCAAAGGGGTTGACTAGGGATTATCTTCCTTATGACTCCATTGTTTAGGATTTGAAATAAACGCATGTACATCGTCAGCAAGGTCTGCCCAAAAGCATACTGCATGAGATTAAGGCATGGTTTTCGTCATCCTCCCTCTAAAGGCTTGTAACTTTTAACAAGAGTTGAGAGTAAAAAGCATAGTTTAAATATAGTGAGAATGAATGGACGAATAAAAGACAAATATATGCAATGCATTAATGAAACAAAGTTTAACATTAATAGAGAATTGTTTGAATAACAAAACAAATTACAATAGAAAATTCAGATGAGCAAAAGCCTCTTTGTTTGAACTTGTCACTTTGGGTGGTGAGCCTTTAAGGGATGGCAGAAGAATTCAGTCTGACCACCTTGTGTGTACTCCAGCACTCCTTCGTCGATCAAGTCTTGGATCTTACTTTTCAAAGCCCAACAGTCATCCGTATCATGCCCATGATTATTGGAATGGTATGCACATATTGCATTAGGATGATAGCTAGGAGTGGAGGTATTGGGATCCCGAGGAGGATCCCTTAACGTGACCAAATTCAGCTTCATCAAGTGTTGCAAGACTTGCGATATTGGCATGTCGAGTTTGGTAAATTGTCTACCAGATGGGACCCGTTTACTCCGATTACTCTGTTCTTGTTGGCGGGGCGGTTGTTGGGTCCGTGATGTGACATCAATTCAGAAAGGTTTGTTCTCCCCTGAACCAACCTCTTGTCTCATGGGCGGATGAGTAGTGACTTGGTCCCCAATCTTGACCGTTTGTTTCATACGGTTGCAACAATCTTGATGAAGTTGGTTGACAAGAGCTCTCAGCTCTTCTTGTCCTTGAGCTAGATTTTCGATAAGAGCCATATGGCCCACCAGTTATCCCATCATTTGGACCTTCATTATGGATATCTCGGTTTCTAGCCGCTCCAGTTGGTTATCCTTGTCGTCCTCAGGATTTCCCATGATCATGCCCCTAGTGAGGAGCGCCTTCACCTCTACTTGTCCCTTAGATAGGTTCAAGAAAATCTCTTGAAGTTGAGCGTTTTGAATTTGAATGTCCTTGATAGTCTGTTCTAAGGCCATCTCTTGCTGAAATAAATAGTAAGCAGATTAGAGACTTGCGCCGGAGAAACTTGTCATGATACGATGCATGTCATATAAATGCAATGTTTTCAAGGATTTATGAAATTTAAATTTTTCTAGACAAAGAATGAACAAACGTTAAATTGCATTAATTAGTTCAACATGGTTACAATGTGCCCCTTGGGTTTACAAAGTAAATCTCTAAGATATAAAGGTCGAACGCATCCTCTTCGGTGCAAGATAGGTGTTCAAGCTTTGATAATTGTGTAATTGCTTTGTAAGCTCCAAGACCCTTTTCTCACTAGTGTATAATAAAGCTTCAAAGGTATATCGTTCTTTCTTTAGCTGAATCCAACCTTTTTACAAGTTTTCAAGAGAAGTAGGCATGTCGGGATGGAGGAAAGTGTACGGGACATCTCCTTCAACTACAGGCTCCATGATAACTGGTAAGATGGAGGGATAAGGCATCACGAGCTTCTGAGCACGAGCTCATACCCACCTAAGATAAGGCTTAAGTGGAATAGAATTCTTGTGTACCAGCGTCTTACTGTCCACCTTGTTTACCATCCTCCAGGCTCGTACAAACCTCTGATGGTAACCTTGACCCTATCTCTCGTAGTCGAAAACCACTCCTTGGATGAGCATCTCATGAGGACCATCTCTTCGGGAATATCCAAACTAGCGTAAGGCTAAGCAAGGGTTTTAAGTGATACCTCCCCTGATGCCAGGAAAAGGGACATTAGGGAATTCCCCACAACGGTCGATAATAGTAACGTTCTCCAAGGATCGAGAACACCAATGAATATCCGAATGTATGAGCATCATCAACCTATGGGACCACCTCAAACCTTGCTCGTTCTTCAACACAGACTGGGGAAGATGCGAAATAAACCATCTAGCCATGAGAGGAGTGTAACACATGAGGATCCCCCTCTTCCTCATAGTGCGAGAGTGGAGAGAATGTAGGATGTCTCCCAATAAAGTAGGCACCAGATTGTGAGACATGAAGATTTTGACAGCATTTACATCTATAAGTTGGTCAGGTTTTGGAAACAAAACCATCCCATAGATGAGAAGGGCCAAGATTTATTCAAAAGCTTGTAAATCCAAAGAGTTCCAACAATCTTGAGCTTTCTCAAACAAGAACTCGGCCAAGAACCCTTTGACACCACTCCTTATTTCCCAATTAGTCGTGACAACAAATTGTATCAAGTGTAGTGCTCGGCCAATCTCTTCAGGTCTTGGATCTGTTTCTGTACCGTTGAAGGGTAGTTGATTTAGAATGGTAATCCTCAAGAGTTGAGAGAATTCTTCCATAGTAGGTACAAGATGATAATCGGGAAAGGTAAAGCAATGGTGCAAAGGGTCGAAGAACTAAAAAATCACCTTCATCATGTCTTCTTCAATGCTTGAGATAACCAAGTTTAGGATTCGACCATGTCTTTCGGTAAATGAAGAATTCTCAGGGACCCTCGATGCTAATTCTTTGAGTTGAGAAGGAATTCTTACGAGATTGACTTGGATATTATTCCTGCGGATAGAAGCCATGCCCTACAAAACAGAACAAAGATAAATCCCAAATAATCCTTGAAATGGTTAGTGAGAATGCTTATGATGTTATGATGTTTAATATTTCATGTACAAGTAAGCAAGTTGTTATGTACACACAAAGCAGACAAGTCCTTAGGTTTAGGCTTGCATGGCGTCTTATAGGTAAGTACCCTTTTGAAGTTTAGTTAGTTCAACCTGTCCTAGTAATAGTAACCGGGTTCTTAGGGATCTCAATATCACTGATCTTTCTTGCCGGGCATTATTTCAGCGCAAGCCTCTTTCATGGCGACCAAAATATCTCGAGAAGTCTGATCTCAATGAGCATAATACGAGTATCAACCAACTTCATACTGCACCAAAGTTGGCTATCTCCCTACTTCCTAATGACCAAGTTGGTCAAGTAAAGGTTCTAAAGTCAGTTAGTGCTTCATGACACCACACAGCGGCCCCGTATTCTCCTTGACTACTCAAGGGCTACCGATACCCACAAATGTATCACACTAACATAGCTATTGCTTAGACCATGTCGGTATACCTCGCACAGTTTCCACAAAGTATTGCTATTTACCTATAAGGTATCCTAAATCCGGGTAGAGGATCAAAAAAAGCCCAAACCAGGAACCAAAATGTAAAGCAAGTAAGTCAAACAATGAAAGCAAGTAAAGGTGATCTAGCCCTAAGGTAACCCCACTTTTGAAAGTACAATCCCCAACAGAGTCACCAGTTCTGTAATACGGTGGGAGAACTGACTTGGGATGTTTTGCATTTGATTGCAAATGTTGCGATTAGCAAAAGTCGCCACCGAATTTTCTTTTATCCAAAAGGAAAGGTGGAAAAGAACATGAAAGACATTTGAGATTATTTTCTTGAGTTTGGGGGGTAGATTATGAAAAGGGAAGGTGTTAGCACCCTTTTCATCCATAGTTATATATGGGCTCTTAGTTGCTTGCTAGATCACTTGCTTTTGTTTGAAAATGTGCTTTATGGTGGTTTTGAAAAGGCGCCCTCGTTTAGGCGAACTTTGTAACAATTTTCGTTTCGGCAAGAACGTATACAAAGTGTTGGATTTTTGAAAACATTTCATGTTTTGAAAGGGTTTGTTTTGAAAGTGTTTGTTTTGAAAGTGTGTGTTTGTTTTGAAAGTGAGTAAGCAACTAAGAACGATTCTACCTACTCAAAAGTATTTTGTTCATTTCCTCCTTTCCTTTGATATTGCTATCTTACCATTGATTGGTAAGAAACCTTATCTTTGGATGTAAAAGGGACGGGCGTGGGTCATCGTATAGTCATGATAGCAATTTTGTAAGATGTCTTAGCATTTCTCTTGAGGGACTAAGATCATTTAAAAGGTAACATTTCTAGTGCATCGAGGTACTATGATCTTGTATTTCGATTGTTTTTGCTAAGACATCCCACGTGCATAATGTAGCGGTAGAAATGTTTAAGACTAAGCCATTGGATTGACTAGACTTTATACAAATCAAGATAAAAATTGCCACCGCACTTTATTGTTTCCAAAGGAATGGGAAAAGAGCGAATAACCCAAAAAGAAGGGGAAAGATTCAAGGTAAGGGGGTTGGTTATGCAAATGGAAGGTATTAGCACCCTAAACATCTACGGTACTCCGCATGAGCCTCTTTGTAAAATATGTACATTTTAACTATGAAAATGTTGTATATAAAAAAAATGGATGGTGGAGGTGAGAAAAGAAATATATTTATTTTATAATTTTTATGCCCGCCGCGGTTGTGAACCTTTAGTGCCTACGTACCACCTTTTCGTGCAATAGGGGATCATGGTACACGTAGTTCCTCTTTTAAAAATTTAAAACACAAATGTTTTGGTTAATTTTATGAGATAAAACATCATCGTCATTGTCCGTGTGGAAAACATACCTACTACCCACAATTATGAGAAATGAGAATTTGCATCATCTCAAAGTGGAGGATATGGCTTGGATTTTAAAATCAACAATGCCTCACTCAACACCCAAGTGGAAAATATCTCTCTTCACTACATATTGTAGAAGTATAGTTGTTTGCATCACTACAAGGATTTTTAAGAGTTCAATCTTTTGATAAAAGTTTAAAGATAAATCCCAAAATGGCAAGATGGTTTGAAATGAGATTGATTGACTTTTAGTCTTCTCACAAAAAATGTCAAGGTATTATTAGATTGGGGTTTATTTACGAAAATGTTTTGAAAATGCATGGACATAAGTCCAAGTTTATTATGAAAATGGTTCAAGTTTAAAAAACAAGAAGAGTTCTCAAAAGGAGGAAGAAGATTTTTGAAATTAAAGAATATGGGAGGAGAAGAAGAGACTATCCTAAAGCATAAGATAAAAGCTAGGGATAAGAGGAATCTAACCAACAAGAAGCCAATACTTGACATTTTGTGCCAAGATAGAATTCCCATTCCTTGGATTGAAACCAATCAAGCAAAAAAACCCTAGACCTCTTGAGAGAACCAAACTTCAAGTGTATTAAGTCTTCATAAAAATTCGACAGAGTAACGGCTGTATACAGGTGAATTCCATATTATAAACAAAGAGTGTAATAAAAAAAACCTGCACACAAAAAACAAACAAGCAACCCAATGTCTTGAAGTAAAGCTCAAGAACTCCAGACAGAATAATCAGATAAGATCACCAGGTCTCCAAGATACGCCAAGGTTTCTAATCCTAAGTCCAAGAAAAGTCCCATGCTCCATAATGCCAAGGATAGTAACCAAATAGTCCAAGTATCATTAAAGATTTTTCACGGTTTATGTTGATTATTAAGTATCTTAAGAAAGGAAAAGAAAAGCTCAAGTAAGCAAAGTAAAAATGACAAAAAAGTAAATGCTCAAATGAGAAAAGATGAAAATGGCATGAAATGTAAATGCTAAAAGTAAATGGTACATAAAGCATAAAAAAGAATAAAAGCATAAAGTAAGACAAGTCAATAATTAGTGGTTAGTTGGATGACCATCTTGAAGCTTGCATTTGAAACACATTAGAGGATTGGTAGAACTAAAGCCTCCACACAACAAGTTGCATTTGCTTTTTGTCAAGTATATCATCCATTTGGAATTCTCACAAGTGCCATTTAATGTCAATGATGATGTTGACCAAAGGTGTTGTAGATTCATTAGAGGATTGGTAGAACCAAAGCCTCCACACAATAAATCTCAAAGTTATTGGATCAAAGAGATCAAATTAACATACTTGGGCTTGCAAACATAAGTTTGGGCCATGAATGATCATTTATTCGAATCATGACAAAATTTAGCGCTATGTTAATATCACAAAATAATATCACATTTTAATATATACAAAAGGGTTAAAAAAATAATGTTTAAAAATAGAAAATAAAGAGAAAAATATCAACTATGTTCAAATTAATCAAGAAATAAAAATTAAGACCATAGAAAAATCAGAAAAGGGCTCAAATAATTTTACAAATTTTTTTGGTAATTTTTTAAAGTCGGAAAATATTTTTAAAATTAAAATAAATGGGTAAAATAAACCAAAAATGATAAAAAAATAGTAAAGTCAGAAACAAAAATAAAACAATGTCACCAATATTTGTCACAATATCATTGGATCACTCCTTAATTTTTTCAGAATTTAAAAAAGTATAACAATATTTTTAAACATTTAAAACAAATCAAATAAAGTGTAAATTTATAAAAAATAACAAAACACAAAATTAAATTGTGAAAAAATAAAAATAAGAAAGAGAATAATCTAAAATATTTTTCATAATTTTTTTAGATTTTTTGGACTGAAAATGAATTTTCTTTGATTTTTTGAAATTTAAAACAATTAAATTATAAAAATCAGAAAAAAAAATAAAAGTAAAATATGTGGACCATTGGATGAGAGTCAAAACGCGTTAGTAATCAAATCCAAGGGATCCGACGCGCTGTGCATATCATGGTCATTAGTGAATAATATACAGAATCCTTAATTAAATCATATTTAAAAAAAAGATGGCACACCTTCATTGGTTGGAAGATGACGCGTTGGTCATCTTCAACCTCCAGCCAACACGAATTGCAGGTCTCTCAAACTGTAAAATCAGAAGCTCAGACCTATTCCATTCGCTTCGTCTCTTCAAGACGAAGACAACCACACCCTCGCGCCAAATTTTATATAAACTGTAGCTCAAGCAATTTGGAAGGAAAATTTTGAAAAGGGATCTGAAATTTCATGGTCAAAACGTATTTCCAGAAAGAGGTAAGTGTTGCAACTAGAACCAGGGAAATGAGAGCATCACAATGATATAAAAGTTTTGAAGAATTGATGAAGGAATCTACCTATTGAAGTTGAGTTGCAGAGCTCTGAAACTGGACTTCTATGGAGCAGTATAGGGCACGATTCTCAAATATAATTATATGGTTAGCTTCTGGGGAAGATCAAGGAAGGTGAATTGATGGAAAAATTGGATTGAAAAAGGCTCGAGAATGGATTTTGAAGTTATTGAATTCTGAGTTATGAAACAAGTTTGGCAAGGTGATTCTTGATATCCAAGCTTGAGAACATGAATGAGATAGTTCATGTATTTATAGGAGAAGCAAATGGGATCAAAAGGAAGAGTGAATGATGCGTTTTGGAGGGAATTCATACAAACCTGATGCACGAGTGAAGTGTGATCTAAACTTCACCAAAACTCATCCAATTCTTGCGTTTTGATGCGCTAATCCACTTGGGAAAGTTGGCTAATCATGTTTAGACCCAAAACGCGTGCTAATTTGAGGTTTAGAGGTTGTAACATGAAATTCAAATTCTGACTTGCAATGAAACTTCAATTCCAAGTTACCACTTTTGAAACAATGGCATTCTCAGCTCAAGGGGTCTTAAAGCATGATTCTTGATGCTTTAGAAAGATGAGGTTACAAGCTTTGTAATGGAAAAAGAATGCAGTCAAATGGATGCTTGAGCTGAAAGTTGTATTGAGTCAAAGTTGAAGAAAAAGGGTTGACTTTCCATATTTAGAAATATTCCAAATTCTTCTTCAAAAATGACCTATAATGTCTTGCATCCAAACATGGCTTTCCACTTGGAATTTTTTCTTGACCAAAAAATATGGCATGCAGTAGATCTCTTGAATGACATTTTGAAACTTGAATCATTCAAAATCTCCAAAATTTGAGAGAGTTATGAATTGTTGAAGTTGAAAAAAAAATCATGAAATGACCTATAATCTTTTGTATCCTTAAGGAAACTTCCATCCATTTTATCACTTTGCACATAAAAGAAAGCATAAAATTCACATCTTCAAGATCATTATGGAAAAATAATGGACTCAAGGTGATGAAAAGTTACCAAGTTATGACCATTTGAAGTCACACATGGAAAATTGGGGATTCATTTGAAGGACTTGTAATCTTTCTTCCCCATCAAGTGTCTTCCTCATGAAAAATCTTTGGAACTTTTGAAGTGATTTGTTAATAACCCTTTAAAGAGAAGGATGTCTTTGGAATCACTCAAAAATAACAAAAGATGAGCAAGATATATTCCTTTGAAATTCAAAACCCTAGCTCCTAGATCAAGAAAAATGCCTTGAGGAACTTTGACAAGCTTGAACAAACTTATTGTACCGACATTCTTTCTTTGTGAATAAAATTTGTTGAGGATGATAATTAGAACTCATATCCACCAAAACCACTTCCATATCTTGAAAATTGAGAGAAATATGCTTTTGTGAGCAATAGGAACAAGGCCTTGTCCAAACATGACAACTTCTCCAATCAAACCCCTTGTACTTTTCAACCAAATTTGATAATCTTGGAATGAGGTGAACCAAAATAACCTTTCCATGCCATTTCTTCCAAAACAAATCCAATGATGAGGTTTGAACTTCTCAAGCTTTATTGACTAGGGCATGAAAATAAACTCATAAACCCATGGGGGGGGGGGGGGGGAACTTGTTGAATCTCATGGCCTTTACCTCATGGATAACAAGCAAGACAAACCAACATTGAAATTTATTTAATTAAAAGAAGAAATCAAGACAAAATATATTCATGACCATAAAAGAACATAAGTCAAGGTGCTTGGTAATTCCTCAAAACGACAAAGCTAAATGTAGGAAGGGGAACCAAGAATCCTAGTGTGATCTTGTTGTGAATGAATCAAAATGGTATGATGAAGGGATCTTATGGGAAAAAATTGGGGTACAATAGCTGCCCTTATTTAAGTTTCTTCTATCCGGAGTTACGAAGGTTAAAAATCTTCATGTCGACGCGATCGAAGATAGTTAAATATAAAACAAACCCTATTTTTGGCCCTAAGATGCCATGAAAATGTTTATGATCATGAATGCATATGAACAGGACCAAAGAGATGCAAAACACCACTGGGGATGTAACAATAATAAAGAAACAAGAGAGCGACCCGACCAGGAAAATAAATCACTGGTGGATCAAAAGACCTGACTCAGAGAGGATGGTAAAATGGTCAAAGGATATGCCAACTTCTACCGAAGGCGAAGCTACTGAAGTTCACTGAAGGCAGAGAGAAAGATAACAAACATCGATGTTCACTGTCGATGTCCTACCAACTTTCACTGAAGGTAGAGAGAAAAGAAATATCATAGTACTGCCGTTCACTGACGATAGACTACCAACGTTCACTGAGGGTAGCAAAAAGATAACAAACATCGACGTTCACTGATGACGTCCTACCAACTTTCACTGAAGATAGAAAGATAATATATCATAGCATCACCGTTCACTGATGATGAACTACCAACGTTCACTGAGTGTAGCAAAAAGATAACAAACATTGACGTTCACTGCCGACGTCCTACCAAATTTCACTGAAGGTAGAAAGAGAATATATCATAGCACCGTCGTTCACTGACGATGAAATACCAACATTCACTGAGGGTAGCAAAAAGATAACAAACATCAACGTTCACTACCGACGTCCTACCAACTTTCACTGAAGGTAGAAAGTGAATATATCATATCACCGCCGTTCATTGAGGGTAGCAAAAAGATAACAAACATCGACGTTCACTGCTGACGTCCTACCAACTCTCACTGAAGGTAGAAAGATAATATATCATATCACCACCGTTCACTGACGATGAACTACCAACATTCACTGAGGGTAGCAAAAAGATAACAAGTTTCCCCAAGATTCTGGAGTTTCACCTAGAATGGGTCTCAACTCCTTATTTACACAAGGTACTCCACCTGGAAAGGATAATTCATAAGTTGTCTCAAATAAAGAGACTTCCATCTGCAAAGATTTCACAACGAGCTAATTCTGTGACATTGAAAGTCTTGCCATCCGTTTGCGTAATCTGTCGACAAACTGCGAACTATTCACTCATAGAGGAGATAGCAAAAAGTTACGTTGACTTTTACAGGGAAGCACAAGTTGCTCAAATAAAGAGTCCTGCTACTTCTTGTCATGGAAGATAAAAAAGGAATGACTTTTTGGGAAAGAGGTATGACTTCCTGGGGAGATGCCATGATATTCTTGCTGAGGAGATAAAGTTTTCTCGTGCAAAATAAATGCACCAACCAAAGCTTGAAGTTTTCAGAAATCAAAAGTAAATAATATTTCCGTGGAACCACAGATTCAAACCAAAAATAAATTGGAATGAAACAAGTCAACTAGAATACATCCTTTGAGAAATAAACTCAAGAGGGAAAACCAAATCCATCCAAACAAGGAGTAGTACCGGAAGGCTAAAGCAAAAATCTTCCATGAGGGACAACTCGGTGGAGAAATTGAAAGAATATATGCTTTCTGCTTAAGGCCAACACTCTATTGAAAAGAGGACAACGTAACTCTGCAACATAGGGTAATATGTCCACACAAATATTAACAAATGTCAATGAACAAGGATTTGCCAAATTTAGCTATGCATGATGTATGTATGAATGTATGAGTGTTATCGTGCGTATGCTGACAAAACAAATATACAACATTACGAATAACCAGGCAAAACCGCTTCAGGCACTAACAACACTCGGCTAAACTTCATCCAAGATGATCATTCCAAGAAAAAGTAAATGCCAGCTGAGGAAACAAAACCTACTACCTGATTTAACTTTACTAGGGAGAAACATAATCCGGAGGTAGACAAATCAAAGTGATAAAATAGTACAGATACATGGATAGAACATCCTTCTTCAGACTTCACTGGGGAAACAAGTGTTTTTCAAATGTAACATTCCTAATGGAGATTGCAAAACCAGTCTCAAGTAAAGCAGACTGACACCAAAACATCCAAACATTCATTGGGGAATTCATGCCTACTTTATTGGCGAGGTTAACACCACATCCACAATACATCCTTCACCTAGAGAAACCAGGGACCTGCGTTCTTCAAGAGTGGTTATGATACCAACTTCTCTGGAAAAATAACTTCTATTAGGCCAAATGAAAACTTCACTAGAGAAATCTCGGACTGAAACTTCACATCATGAAAAATCAGAAAAGAGGACAAATGAATCCAAACTTGGTCGGGGATACCAGAGTCATAAACCCAATACAACGAATCGATTTGAGTAAACTTTCCGAGGGGAACAAAAAACTTTTCAAAACAACTGGAGTTTGTCCATTCCTGGGATCACCATTTTTGTTGTCATTGTTTCATCACAAATCTCAAAGTAAAAGCAAATTGTAAATTCCTTTTTGAAAAATCGATTTCGTTATTTAATCTTTTGCTTTGAAAGTTATTATCAACAATAAACAGAGTCTTTGCAAGCTAAATAAAATAAAGAATACAAAGAATTAGGTGAAAGCTCAAATTTCATTAATAGAATGGAAGTCTGCGAATGGCGAGACTCCATAGATGATTACAAAGTTTGGAAAATGGTAATATATATAATGGGAAAGATACATTGAGATACAATGACTGCTATCCCCTCTAATAACTTTTGAAATCCTAAGCAGTAGCTTCTGTTGAAGTATGGTGAGGATCCGAGAAGATTGTTGCTTCAACAATCAAGTCTTGTCTGACGTAGTTACTTGCCAAGAAAGTCCCTAACTTTTGCCTAAGCTTCCCTTGCGGGTTCTCAACTTAGCGGGAATTTTTTTTTTCTGTTTATGTCTCTAATTTTTTCCTAGACCTCCCTTTCGGGTTTTCGGCCTACCGAGATGCTCCTTTTTTCCTAAGCCTCCCTTTCGGGTTTTCAACTTAGCGATCTGTTCTTTTATTTCTTTAGGAGAAGTATTTCTTGACTGCGTCAGCATTCATGGGACGTGGGAACTCCTCGCCATCCATAATTTCAAGAATTAATGCATCGCCAGAGAAGGTTTTCTTGACAACATATGGGCCTTCAAAATTGGGAGTCCACTTGCCCCTAGAATCAGTGTTGAAAGACATGATCTTCCTGAGCACGAGGTCGCCTTCTCTGAATTCACGAGGTTTGACCTTTTTATCAAAAGTTTTCTTCATTCTTTTCTGATATAATTGCCCATGACATAAAGCTGTCACCCTCTTTTCCTCAATCAAATTCAATTGGTCAAACCTGTTATGGACCCATTCAGCCTCTGTCATATTGGTTTCCATTATCACACGCAACAAGAGAATCTCAACCTCGACAGGGAGTACAACTTCCATTCCATACACCAGGGAGAACAGGGTGGCTCCTGTTGAAGTGCGGACAGATGTTCGATATCCATGTAGAGCAAAAGGGAGCATTTCATGCCAATCCTTATTTGTAACAACCATTTTCTGGATAATTCTCTTGATATTCTTATTAGCGGCTTCAACAACCCCATTCATCTTTGGCTTGTATGGAGATGAGTTATGATGGACAATCTTGAATTTCTCACAAAGTCCAGTCATCATTTTGTTGTTCAAATTCGAGCCATTGTCAGTGATAATTATGCTCGGCACACCATACCGACATATAAGGTTATTCTTAATGAAGCGCACAACCACCTGCTTAGTAACATTGGCATACGAAGCAACCTCCACCCATTTGGTGAAGTAGTCAATTGCTACCAAGATAAAATGGTGTCCGTTCGAAGCTTTGGGTTCTATCATCCCAATCATGTCAATACCCCACATAGAGAAAGGCCACGGGGAGGAAATAACATTGAGAAGTGTCAGAGGCACATGGACCTTGTCTGCATAAATCTGGCATTTATGGCACTTCTTTGCAAATTTGTAACAGTCAGACTCCATTGTCAGCCAATAATAACCTGCCCTTAGCATCTTTTTAGCCATCGAATGTCCATTGGCATGAGTGCCAAATGAACCTTCATGAATCTCATGAATGAACATGTCTAATTCATGTCTATCCATGCATCTGAGCAAGACCATGTCATAATTTCTCTTGTATAACACATTTTCATTGAGGAAGAAACCGCTTGCCAATCTTCTCAATGTCTTTCTATCTTTCTTCGACGCACCAATCTGGTATTCCTGAGTCTGAAGAAAATGCTTGATATTATAATACCAAGGTTTTTCATCTGCTACCTCCTCTGTCGTAAACACATGAGTGGGCCTATCCAAACGTTGAACCATAATTCGGGGTATATCGTTCCAAGTATTCACTTGGTACATAGAAGCCAGAGTTTCCAGAGCATCCGCCATTTGATTTTCATCTCTAAGAATGTGATGGAATTCAACTTTATCGAAGAAGGGTAACAATCTTCTAGCATAATCTTTGTTAGGTATCAAGCCGGGGTGACGAGTATCCCATTCTCCTTTAATCTGATTTATTACCAAAGCTGAATCACCATACACATCTGGAATTTTAATTCTGAGATCAATAGCTTCTTCGAGACCCATGATGCAAGCCTCGTATTCTTCCATATTGTTAGTACAACTGAATGTTAACCTTGCAGTAAAAGGAATGTGCGATCCACGAGGAGTAACGATCACAACACCAATTCCTTTACCATAAGCATTCACATATCCATCGAATATGATACTCCAATGAGATTCAGAGTCAGGACCTTCCTCAGGCAATGGTTCATCACAATCTTTCACTTTCACGAACATCACATCCTCATCGGGGAATTCATATTTTACAGACTGGTGATCCTCTATTGGTTGGTGAGCAAGATAATCTGCCAACGCACTGCTTTTAATAGATTTTTGAGTGCGGTATTCAATATCATATTCAGATAATAACATCTGCCAGTGGGAAATTCTCCCAGTAAGAGCAGGATTTTCAAAAACATACTTAATTGGATCCATTTTGGAGATCAACCAAGTAGTGTGATTCAACATATACTGCCGCAGCCGCTTTTCCGCCCAGGCCAAAGCATAACATGTCTTTTCTAGCATGGAATACCGTGAATCACAATCAGTGAATTTTTTACTGAGATGATAAATAGCGAACTCCTTCTTCCCTATTTCATCCTGTTGTCCCAGAACACAACCCATGGATTTATCTAACACGGTCAGATACATAATCAACGGTCTTCCTTCTACAGAAGGGAGCAAGATATGAGGTTTAAGAAGATATTCTTTAATACTTCCAAATGCCCTTTGGCACTCATCCGTCCACACACAACCTTGATCTTTATCTAACAACTTAAAGATCGGTTCACATGTTGCAGTCATGTGGGAAATGAATCTGGAAATATAATTCAAGCGCCCGAGGAAACCTCTGACTTGCTTTTCAGTTATTAGTGCTGGAATCTCTTGAATCGCCTTGACTTTATCTGGGTCAACTTCAATTCCTTTCTGGCTAACAATGAAACGCAACAATTTCCTTGATCGAACACCGAAGGTGCATTTATTTGGATTCAAGCGGAGACGATACTTCCTCAAACGCTAAAACAACTTCAACAAATCTTCTATATGCCCTTATTCAGTCTGGGATTTGGCGATCATATCATCAACATATACTTCGATTTCCTTGTGCATTAGATCATGGAATATGGTTGTCATAGCCCTCTGGTATGTTGCACGAGCGTTCTTCAACCCAAAGGGCATCACTCTGTAACAGAATGTTCCCCAGGGTGTAATAAACATTGTTTTTTCCATGTCCTCTGGAGCCATTCTTATTTGATTATAACCGGAAAATCCTTCCATGAACGAGAAAACTTTGAATTTTGTTGTGCTATCCACTAACATATCAATGTAAGGCAATGGAAAATCGTCTTTTGGACTAGATTTATTTAGATCTCTGTAATCTACGCACATGCGGACTTTTCCATCTTTTTTCGGTACTGGGACAATATTGGAAATCCATTGAGGATACACTGAAGTCATAAGAAAACCAGCATTAATCTGTTTTAGAACCTCCTCTTTGATTTTTACTACCATATCTGGGTGAGTTCTTCTCAACTTTTTTTTAATTGGCGGAAACTTTGGCTTCAACGGTAAACAGTGCTCTACAATATATGTATCTAGACCAGGAATATCTTGATAAGACCAAGCAAAAATATCCACATACTCTTTCAATAGCTCAATCAACCTGCTCTTCACATCAGGATGCAACAATGCTCCAATCTTGACTTCCTTCGGATCTTCTTCTGAATCCAAATTGATCACTTCCAATGGTTCTTTATATGGATGAATGGTATTTTCCTCGTGCTCAAGCAACCGTGAGATCTCTTCTAGAATCTCATCATAATCTTATTCTTCAGCCCCATACACAGGGCATTCAAAGTTAAGAGAGGATGCAGGGTCATTGTATTCAACGAGTTTTTTAATTAATCTGCACATATGATTTATGATTGCTTTTAGAAACTGACACATATAACAAGTAATTATGCATATTGAATTTCAGTTATTATTTATTTTGAAAGGTTTTTATTTATTTATTACCATTTTCCAAGAAAAAGCAGAAAATAAAGACATAATTTGGAAACAAAGACAACTTTTATTATTGATTTTAAAAATCACAACAAACAGATAAGCCCTACAACATTAATACTCCCACCTTGGGCAGAGTGAAAGCTTTTTCAAAAATATTAACAAATCAAATTACTTTGAAACATGTATGCAAGAGGGAACATCAATGGTGATCCAGTTTTGAACCCTAACTCCGTGCGTCACATAATTTGGCATTTTCTGCTCTGCTTCATCTTCCACAATGGCGTTAATCCCGAAAACAGTTGGATAAAGATAACCCCCGCTACGGAAAATGTCTTGATATTTGCCTGCAGCAGACTTCGGCTTCATGCTCTTACCTTTGTCATTCTTCAAAGAGAACCCCAAGCCGACTCTGTTCTTGTTCACGGGTGGTTCCACGATCTGTACCCATACCTCACTATAAACATCACGCACAACCTGCTGCACATCCTTCAGCGAAATCATGGAATTCTCATTTCCTCTTATGTTGTCAATGGATAAGGCTTGGAACTGGGTTCCAACAGCAGCTTCATCTGCTTCTACAATGCTGAAAGAGGACAAATGAGATATCAACATTGCCTGCTCCCCATTTATGATCACTACTTTCCCTTCACGTACAAACTTTAGCTTCTGGTGTAAATTTGAAGTGACAGCCCCTGCTTCATGTACCCATGGCCGTCCTGACAAACAACTATAAGCGGGAACAATGTCCATGACCTGGAAAGTTATTTGAAACAAATGTGGTCCTATATGAAGAGGCAAGTCCACTTCACCAATGACAGATTTCCTTGACCCATCAAATGCTTTCACAATGATGCCACTCAGGTGCATAGGCGTTCCTTGATATTTCAACTTCATAAGCGTACTCCTCGATATAACATTCAACGCGGATCCATTATCAATCAGCACATTGGATAGTGAATCATTTTTGCAGTTCATAGAGATGTGGAGAGCCAGGTTGTGATTCCTTCCTTCATCTGGCAGTTCGTCATCGCAGAAACTCAAGTTATTACACGACATAATGTTTCCTACTACGCTGCTGAATTGGTCTATTGGCATATCACTCACCATAAAAGCTTGGTCCAGTACCCTCATCAAGGATTCTCTGTGAGCAGATGAGTTCATCAATAAAGCCAAGATAGACATTTTCGAAGGAGTCTGCAGTAGCTGATCTACAATTTTGTAGTCGCTCATCTTGATTATCTTAAAAATATCGTCCACTTCTTTCTCTAACGTAGCTCCGCTAGTCTCACCCGAAGCCTTCTTGGGTTCAACATTCTCAGCAATTTTCTTTCCAGCACCAACATCTCTTCGAACAACTAGCACAAACACACGAGCGTTGTGGGTCACTCTGCTAATTTCAGCTATATTTCCAACATCAGGCATTGGTTGGATGGAAACTTCCACTCCATCCTCTAATATTGTAGCGTTACATTTGTAAGGCACAACCTTATCTGACTTGTAGGGGATAAGACCCGGTAAACTAATCACCAATGGGCTGATAGCTGGCTTGTTGTGATACTCAACTTCAAAATGGGCGGGTGCACCAAAACAAGGCACAATGAGGTTTACCCCCTCTTCAACATAATCAGTCATTAATAAGTCATTTCTGGAAAACAAATCTTCATCTGAAGAGAAATACTCATCTGCAGAGACATACTCTTCATTGGACTCTTCTTCAGTCAAACAAACCTCAACCATATCACTTCATGGTAATCATCCCTCTGAATCGTGACCTTGATAGTTCCATTGTCTAACAAAAACTGAACACCCTTCTTCATGATTGAACATCCTCGGGAATCTTGATAGAAAACTAGGCAAGATCCACATTGGTGTTCCACCTGACCAGCCGTATGGCAGAAGGTAGCATGCAACTGTACGAGGTCCTCATTCATATACTCTAAATCAAAAATTCTGAATTCACCAGGACATCCAGAAACCATACTCACTTCCTCTTCATACTCTGCCCTAGGCTTGATTATGTGGATGAGGCCCTCATCCATCATCTCCTGCAAATCAACCATTATCTTATCGCAACCCTGTATGTCTGTACTGCAAATAGCACAACCAGAATGGTCATGCATATAGTAGCTAAATTCAGAGGTCTGCATTCATTTTCACCAAATCTCCTCTAACCTGATTAACATTAAAAATCCGGAAGTCGCCTGGACAATCAGCCACCATATTCATAGCATTTACTCCCCCGTGCTTGGGTAGAGGATTATCTTTCACATTAGGTCCCACGTCCTTGAAAGATAGAACACCAGACTTCACCAATTTTTGTACCTCAGTCTTCAAAGGATAACAATTCTCAACATTATGCCCTGGTGCTCCCTGATGAAAAGCACATGTTTGGTCTGCCTTGTAATACCAAGGCAATAGTGACGGTATGGCGGGAGGTGGTCGGGTTTGAACCAACTTCTTCTGAATCAATGCCGGTAGTAGCTCTGTATAGCTCATGGAAATAGGGTCATAATTCTCCCTTCTCTGATTATACCCTTGATTCCCATGCTAGGACGGTCTCTAATAAGCAATGGTAGTTGGAGCGGCATTTATAACCGGAGTAACTGAGGTGACTTACTGATGATGCTGATAATTCCTTCTAGGAGTGTTTACCCTCCTTTCTTGTATAACAACATTTGCATATCCTTCTTTCTTCTTGGTAAACCCATAAGATGGCTTCTTCACACCTCCAGATCCTTCACTCTTCTTTAAACGGCCCTGTCTCACAGCTTCTTCTAAGCGGATACCCATTCCTACCATTTTAGTAAAGTCACTTGGCGCGCTTGCTACCATCCTCTCGTAGTAGAAAACACTCAACGTCTTCAAGAAAATTTTAGTCATCTCCTTCTTTTCCATGGGAGGAATCACTTGGGCGGCTACCTCAGGCCATCTTTGTGCGTATTCTTTGAATGATTCCCTGTCTTTCTGAACCATGGCCCTGAGTTGATCACGGTCAGGCGCCATGTCCATGTTGTATTTGTATTGTTTGATGAATGCTTCTCCCAAGTCATTGAAAGTATGGATGTTGGCGCTGTCCAAACTCATATACCATTTCAGCGCAGCACCAGTCAAACTATTCTGAAAAAAGTGAATCAGCAGATGCTGATCATCAGTATGGGTAGACATTATTCTCGCGTACATCACCAGATGAGCACGGGGGCAAGTGTTGCCCTTGTACTTCTCAAACTCCGGGACCTTAAACTTAGCAGGTATCTTAACATTCGGGACCAAACATAGCCCGTTCACACTCTGCCCAAATAGCTCTTTTCCCTTGAGGGCCTTCATCTCCCTCCTCGTCTTGTCAAACTGCTCTTGAAAATCACCCATTCTATCATAAAGACCTAAGTCTTCACTCGGTGGAGGGAAAGAACGACACACATCATCATTAACAAATGAAACTATATTCACCGAAGGAGGTGCAGCAGGAACATGTACCACAGGAGGTGCATGAGTAACAATAGTCTGAACAACTGGAGTATCTTGGGGACCAAGATTGAAACCTTCAGGTGCAAAATTCTCTGGCATTCCCCACGGATAACCTTGGGGCATGCGATTCTGAACAACAGCTGGAGTAGTAGATACGGGAACAGACAGAGCTTCAGTAGTTGCCCTTGTTGGTTGAGGTTGAGCACTTGGTGGCTGATTCTGAGCAGCCACCAGAGCTTCCATCAGAGTAGTCAGATTGGCCATGCCGGCCTTCAAAGCAGAAACTTCCTCGCGCAACTCGCGATTCTCTTGTTCTAAGTTGTCCATCTTCTTTTTGAATTTAGCCTGAGTGTTGTAGTGATGAGTCAGCTTGCTGAACGAAGTAAAGAAGCTTGGTAAGACACCTGGATATGCATAACAAATTCAAGAAATATGTGCAATATGATGCATGATATGCAATGCACATGATTATTTTTAATTTGTCATTTAATATCTCAAGGGATTCATAGATTTATAGACAGATTGCAAACATCAAAGAAATACTGAAATTTTTTATTATAATAACTCTAAAATGGATTACAAGTTTCAATGATCCCAAGTACAAGATGAAAATAAAATCTAAAACCCCGAGAAATAGAACTGGTGGAGATCACTCTATACACGGACGCTTCCCCATGAGCCTGACAATCTGATCCTTCAACCTCTAGTTTTCCTCCGCATATCCAGTGGCAACCTCCTTCTAATCATCTGAGTAATCAACACCTGATTGAGGCTTCGGAGAAAATAAATCCCCTTGCCTCTCCATAGACTCTACTGCTCGACTCTCAAGGATCTCATTCAAGTCATCTTTCTCCTTTAAATCTTCTCTATAGGAACTCTCTAAAGTTTGGAACTTGTTCTTCCAAGCATCCTTTTCCTGTTGCATCCTAACCAAAGCAAGTTACAGCTTTTCCAGATCATCTAATAAGGGAGGAGTTGTCTTCAGAAATAGATCAGGCATGGGTGTCTCTCAGGTATACGACATCTTTAACTGAATAACTCTCGATTGGACCCACTGAAGATATGGCTCCAAAGAAACAACACCCCTAGGTCCCAAATCCTTCCTACTCTTTTATGAATGTGACGCCAAGCCTTCGCAATCTTCTCCCTAGCTTCCCTATAGTCTTCTCCTTCCTTCTGAAAGAAACTACTAAAATGAATACTATTTGGTTTATCCCTCATCGGATAACCAAGTTGTCACCGTGCAAGAACAGGGTTATAGTAAATTCCTCCCTTTGTACCAAGAAGAGGTACATTGGGGAAACTACCACAACTGTCAATAATCTTTATATCCTGGTAAGCTCGATGATACCAATCAATATCCGAGTGAGTAAGTGCCATGATCTTAGGAGCCCAACGGGGTTCCTTCTTGACATCCCAAAAAGCATCAGGCTGAGGCATATGAGAGATAAACCACCGGTATAACAGAGGCGTGCAACAAATAATCATCCCCCCATGATAAGAATTCTGAAGATGAATAGAGTAATAAACATCACCCAACAATGTAGGAATTGGGTTTCTAATCATGAAGACCCTGATAGCATTAATATCAACAAACTTGTCCACATTAGGAAATAAGAACAACCCATAAGCAAGTAGAGCAAATATGGCCTCAAAAGCAATTGTACTCTTCCTTTCGGCAAAGTAACAAGCTTTCTCCAGTAAGAACTGAGTTGGTAATCCTCTAACCCCTCCTTTAGTAGTCATATGGGCTTACACCTCAGATTTTCCCAGATGAATCAAAGCAGCAATCTCATGTGGTTTTGGCTCACCCTCCAAACCGGTGAAAGGAACACGATCGGTAACAGGTAAATCCAATAGATAAGAATACTCCTCCAGTGTAGGCACCAACTGATAGTCGGGAAAAATAAAGCAATAATACATCGAATCATAGAACTGGACCAAGGTCGAGAGAATACCCTTCTTCATCTTAAGCTTCATGAGAGGAATAATGGATCCATATTTCTTCCGAAAGTCTGCAGAACACTCGATCTAGAGAATTAGACTGATCAACTCCTCTATCTTGGGATCCTTGAAACTATATTTCCCGGTCTTTCTCTTTCCAGAATCCATGGTTAGAAAGTACCTGAGATATTCACAAATAGTCAACCTTTAAATCCCTTGAAATATGGTTTCTTCAAAAGATGATTATGAGTGCATGGATGCATGATGCAGCAATCACATACAAGATCACACATATAGGGTTCATAGATTCAATGACACGAGCATGAGGTCGGAGGTACTACCCATAAGGTGTTGGTCTAAAAGTTATCACAAACCGAACAAGGTTCTAGAGGTTCCCAGAGTCTACATCCTTCCTTCGGATATTACCAACTTCCTGATTAACTCAGTAATTAGTAATATTCTCAAGAAAGACTCGTCCGAACGTAGTATCGCGTGACAACTATTTCCAGATTACTCCGTCATAGCTTCCGCACTACACCTAAAAGGCCAAGATGGGTTTGGTATTCTACGGTCCTCAGTTTCAGCAGGCTCCCAGGTCGAAAGCAGTACGTCTTCCCGATTACTCGGTAAATGACACTACAGTCAAAGGGGCCTCCATTGAGTGGGGGATCTTATGCCTCCTTTTTTGGGATTACTCCCTCAAAGTTAACATGATTATACCGCCCGTCCTATCTTAAAGTTTTCCCAAGTCCGGGTATAGGACTTATAACATATAACACATAAACAACAATAGCACATATACAGATATAAACAAAGATATGTTTAACCCACTTAGGGATGGACCAGCAAGAAGTCAATCTTTCCCCAATGAAGTCGCCATTTTTCTGTAGCGGTAGAAATGTTTAAGAATAAGCCATTGGATTGACTAAACTTTATACAAATCAAGATAAAAATCGCCACCACGCTTTATTGTTTCCAAAGGAATGGGAAAAGAGCGAATAACCCAAAAAGAAGGGGAAAGATTCAAGGTAAGGGGGTTAGTTATGCAAAGGGAAGGTATTAGCACCCTAAATATCTACGGTACTCCGCAGGAGCCTTTTTGTAAAATCTGTATATTTTGCCTATGAAAAATGTTGTATATAAAAAAAATGGATGGTGGAGGTGAGAAAAGAAATATATTTATTTTATAATTTTTGCGCCCGCCGCGGTTGTGAACCTTTAGTGCCTATGTACCACCTTTTCATGCAATAGGGGATCAGGGTACACGTAGTTCCTCTTTTAAAAATTTAAAACACAAATGTGTTGGTTAATTTTATGAGATAAAACATAATCATCATTGTCCGTGTGGAAAATATACCTACTACCCACAATTATGAGAAATGAGAATTTACATCATCTCAAAGTGGAGGATATGGCTTGGATTTTAAAATCAACAATACCTCACTCAACACCCAAGTGGAAAATATCTCTCTTCACTACATATTGTAGAAGTATAGTTGTTTGCATCACTACAAGGATTGACAAGAGTTCAATCTTTTGAGAAAAGTTTAAAGATAAAAGCCAAAATGGCAAGACGGTTTGAAATGACATTGATTGACTTTTAGTCTTCTCACAAAAAATTTCAAGGTATTATTAAGTTGATTGGGGTTTATTTATGAAAATGTTTTGAAAATGCATGGACATAAGTCCAAGTTCATTATGAAAATGGTTTAAGTTTAAAAAACAAGAAGAGTTCTCAAAAGGAGGAAGAAGATTTTTGAAATTAAAGAAGATGGGAGGAGAAGAAGAGACTATCCTAAAGCATAAGATAAAAGATAGGGATAAGAGCAGTCTAACCAACAAGAAGCTAATACTTGACATTATGTGCCAAAATAGAATTCCCATTCCTTGGATTGAAACCAATCAAGCAAAAAAACACTAGACCTCTTGAGAGAACCAAACTTCAAGTGTATTAAGTTCTTCATAAAAATTGGGCAGAATAACGGTTGTATACAGGTGAATTCTAGATTACAAACAAAGAGTGTAATCACAAAAAAACCTGCACACAAAAAACAAACAAGCAACCCAATTTCTTGAGGTAAACCTCAAGAACTCCAGACAGAATAATCAGATAAGATCACCAGGTCTCCAAAATAGGCCAAGGTTCTAATCCTATGTCCAAGAAAAGTCCCATGCTCCATAATGCCAAGGATAGTAACCAAATAATCCAAGTACCATTAAAGAGTTTTCAAGGTTTATGTTGATTATTAAGTATCTTAAGAAAGGAAAAGAAAAGCTCAAGTGAGCAAAGTAAAAATGACAAGAAAGTAAATGCTAAAAGTAAATGGTACATAAAGCATAAATAAGAATAAAAGCATAAAGTAAGACAAGTCAATAATTAGTGGTTAGTTGGATGACCATCTTAAAGCTTGCATTTGGAACTCATTAGAGGATTGGTAGAACCAAAGCCTCCACACAACAAGTTGCATTTGCTTTTTGTCAAGTATATCATCCATTTGGAATTCTCACAAGTGCCATTTAATGATCAACGATGTTTAAGTGATCCGCGTTGACCAAAGATGTTGTAGATCCATTAGAGGATTGGTAGAACCAAAGCCTCCACACAATCAATCTCAAAGTTATTGGATCAAAAAGATCAAATTAACATACTTGGGCTTGCAAACATAAGTTTGGGCCACAAATGATCATTTATTCGAATCGGGACAAAATTTAGCGCCGTGTTAAGCAATCGTAAGTGGACTTATATAGAAGTCGCACCTATTTTTAAGCTGGTCAATAGTAATCAATGCACCATTTGTTTTGAGACATGATAAAGAGGGATGGGAGTGAATATACAAACCACTTTTGAATTAAATTTAATCAAACTATTAGTAAAATCATTCATCCATTTTTGTGGAGTTAAACTCAACAACATGGATCCAATGATGTTAATAAAGTTCATGATCCAAAATTTAACCCAAGATCAGCCAGAAAAAAAATCACAAAATAATATCACATTTTAATATATACAAAAGGGTTAGAAAATAATGTTTAAAAATAGAAAATAAAGATAAAATTATCAACTATGTTCAAATTAATCAAGAAATAAAAAGTAAGACCATCGAAAAATTAGAAAAGGGCTCATATAATTTTACAAATTTTTTTGGTAATTTTTTAAAGTCAGAAACTATTTTTAAAATTAAAATAAATGGGTAAAATAAACCAAAAATGATAAAAAATAGTAAGTTCAGAAACAAAAATAAAGTAAGGTCACCAATATTTGTCACTATATCGTTGGATCATTCCTTAATTTTTTCAGAATTTAAAAATGTATAAAAATATTTTTAAACATTTAAAACAAATCAAATAAAGTGTAAATTTATAAAAAATACCAAAACACAAAATTAAATTGTGAAAAAATGAAAATCATAAAAAGAATAATCAAAAATATTTTTCACAATTTTTTTAGATTTTTTAGACTGAAAATGAATTTTCTATGATTTTTTAAAATTTAAAACAATTAAAATATAAAAATCAGAAAAAGAAAATAAAATTAAAATATGTGGACCATTGGATGAGAGTCAAAACGCGTTAGTAATCAAATCCAAGGGATCTGGCGCACTGTGCATATCATGGTCATTAGTGAATAATGTACAAAATCATTAATTAAATCAGATTTAAAAAAACAGATGACGCACCTTCATTGGTTAGAAGATGACACGTTGGTCATCTTCAACCTCTAGCCAACACGAATTGTAGGTCTCTCAAACTGTAAAATCAGAAGCTCAGACCTATGTCATTCTCTTCGTCTCTTCCAGACGAAGACAACTTCACCCTCGCGCAAAATTTATATAAATTGTAGCTTAAGCAATTTGGAAGGAAAGTTTTGAAAAGGGATTTGAAATTTCATGGTCAAAACGTATTTCCAGAAAGAGGTAAGTTTTTCGACTAGAACCAGGGAAATGAGAGCATCACAATGATATCAAAGTTTTGAAGAATTGATGAAGGAATCTACCTATTGAAGTCGAGTTGCAGAGCTCTGAAACTGGACTTCCATGGAGAAATATAGGGCACGATTCTCAAATGTAATTATGTCATTATATTCAGGGAAGATCAAGGAAGGTGAATTGATGGAAAAATTGCCTTGAAAAAGGCTCGAGAATGGATTTTGAAGTTACTGAATTCTGAGTTATGAAACAAGTTTGGCAGGGTGATTTTGGCTATCCAAGCTTGAGAAAGTGAATGAGATAGTTCATGTATTTATAGGAGAAGCAAATGGGATCAAAGGAAGAGTGAATGATGCGTTTTGAAGGGAATTCGTGCAAACCTGATGCACGAGTGAAGTGTGATCTAAACTTCACAAAAACTCATCCAATTCTTGCGTTTTGATGTGCTAATAAACTTGGGAAAGTTGGCTAATCATGTTTAGCCCCAAAACGCGTGTTAATTTAAGGTTTAGAGGTTGTAACATGAAATTCAAATTCTGACTTGCAATGAAACTTCAATTCCAAGTTACCACTTTTGAAACAATGGCATTCTCAGCTCAAGAGGTCTTAAGGCATGATTCTTGATGCTTTAGAAATATGAGGTTACAAGCTTTGTAATGGAAAAATAATGGAGTCAAATGGATGCTTGAGCTGGAAGTTGTATTGAGTCAAAGTTGAAGAAAAAGGGTTGACTTTCCATATTTAGAAATATTCCAAATTCTTCTTCAAAAATGACCTATAATGTCTTGCATCCAAACATGGCTTTCCACTTGGAATTTGTTCTTGACCAAAAAAGATGGCATGAAATAGTTCTCTTGAATGAAATTTTGAAACTTGAATCATTCAAAATCTCCAAAATTTGAGAGAGTTATGAATTGTTGAAGTTGGCAAAAAATCATGAAATGACCTATAATCTTTTGTATCCTTAAGGCAACTTCCATCCATTTTCTCACTTTGCACATAACAGAAAGCATAAAATTCACATCTTCAAGATCATTATGGAAAAGTAATGGACTCAAGGTGATAAAAATTGACCAAGTTATGACCATTTGAAGTCACACATGGAAAATTGGGGATTCATCTGGAGGACTTGTAATCTTTCTTCCTCATCAAGTGTCTTCCTCATGAAAACTCCTTGGGTCTTAAGGCATGATTCTTGATGCTTTAGAAAGATGAGGTTACAAGCTTTGTAATGGAAAAAGAATGGAGTCAAATGGATGCTTGAGCTGAAAGTTGTATTGAGTCAAAGTTGAAGAAAAAGGGTTGACTTTCCATATTTAGAAATATTCCAAATTCTTCTTCAAAAATGACCTATAATGTCTTGCATCCAAACATGGCTTTCCACTTGGAATTTGTTCTTTACCAAAAAAGATGGCATGAAATAGTTCTCTTGAATGAAATTTTGAAACTTGAATCATTCAAAATCTCCAAAATTTGAGAGAGTTATGAATTGTTGAAGTTGGCAAAAAATCATGAAATGACCTATAATCTTTTGTATCCTTAAGGCAACTTCCATCCATTTTCTCACTTTGCACATAACAGAAAGCATAAAATTCACATCTTCAAGATCATTATGGAAAAGTAATGGACTCAAGGTGATAAAAATTGACCAAGTTATGACCATTTGAAGTCACACATGGAAAATTGGGGATTCATCTGGAGGACTTGTAATCTTTCTTCCTCATCAAGTGTCTTCCTCATGAAAACTCCTTGGAACTTTTGAAGTGATTTGTTAATAACCCTTTGAAGATAAGGATGTATTTGGAATCACTCAAATATAACAAAATATGAGAAAGATATATTCCTTTGAAATTCAAAACCCTAGCCCCTAGATCAAGAAAAATACCTTGAGGAACTTTGACAAGCTTGAACAAACTTCTTGTACCAACATTCTTTCTTTGTGAATAGAAGTTGTTGAGGATGATAATGAGAACTCATAGCCACCAAAACCACTTCCATATCTTGAAAATTTAGAGAAATATATTATTGTGACCAATAGGAACAAGGCCTTGTTCAAACATGACAACTTCTCCAATCAAACCCCTTGTACCTTTCAACCAAACTTGAAAATCTTGGAATGTGGTGAACCAAAATAACCTTGCCATTCCATTTATTCCAAAACAAATCCAATGATGAGGTTTGAACTTCTAAGCTTTATTGACTAGGGCATGGAAATAAACTTATGAACCCATGGGGGGGGGGACTTGTTGAATCTCATGGCATTTACCTACATGGATAACAAGCAAGACAAACCAACATTGCACTTTATTTTATTAAAAGAAGAAATAAAGATAAAACATATTCATGACCATAAAAGAACATAAGTCAAGGTGCTTGGTAATTCCTCTAAAGGGAAAAGCTAAATGTAGGGAGGGGAACCAAGAATCCTAGTGTGATCTTGTTGTGAATGAATCAAAATGGTATGATGAAGGGATCTTAGGGGGTAAAAATTGGGGTACAACACATAACATGACCATTTTTATAAGGCAAGAAGTGGAGTTAACCCTAGGGGTGCATGTGTGAATAATGTGTTTGATTTTCATGCATTTAGTCTTTGATTTAGGGTTATCTACTTGTTTATTTTATCTTCTCATACAAATCCTAATTACTAGCATTTATTTGGAAGCGATAAATTGCGGAAAGTAAATATTCTACGTTATTACAATCATTAGGGAGATGGGTGTACAAATTTACAAATGGGGATTGAAATAATATACAAGAAATGTAAAATGGACTTGTTTTGTTTTTGTTAAGAAAATAAATAAGTTTGCTTAAGAAAATATTTTTGATCTTTTGGTTTTAAAAGACATAAAATAAAGTATGTGAATATAAAAAATATTTTTGGTGTTTTTTATTATTAAAGATAAAATAAAATAATAAGAGGAAAAGGGGTCAGAATCAGCACGTTGCTGAAATGAGAGGGAACAAAAATTCTGACTCTGATACGCTGCAAGAAAGAAAATGTTAGTAGGAAAATAGAAGGTCAGAAGTTCTGAGTCTAGGTACACCAAAGTTTTGAGGTTGCTGGGAACAAAGGAAAGCCTAGAAGTTATGATTGCTGAGGGAGTCTAGGAACTATAGTACAACTGGGAATCTAGAAGTTCTAATATCACTGGCAAATCAGAAGTTCTGGTTGTTTGAGAGAGTGACGTGATAATGTTGTTGGGTGAGGCTATCTAGAAGTTCTGTTCTAGGAATATTGTCTGACAGATAAATGGGTGAAAATGTCAATAAATAAACCTAAAAAAGATGCTTCGGGGGGCTAGAACACAGGACCCTTAGCACTAATGTCTTATGCACAAGCTTTCTACCACTGGGGTAGATGTGCATCTGGTATTAGAAACAAAAGCATAAACATGTATCACAAAGTAAAATCTGATGATGAACTTCCTCTCCTTCTCCATGCTAGTCAGAGCATCTGCAACTTAGTCATTTATCAACAAAACATAAAATACGCACATAGCAGTTATGGCAAGTTTCATCATGTTTCATAAATATAAGATGTCAGAACTATAAATCAAAAGCAAGCATGAATTTTGTTAATCCTAATTATGAATCCTAATTTCCTCAAGAAGTTATGAACTGAAGTTCTCTCTACTTAGGCAAAGATACATGAAATTTATGAATACGTACAATATCAAAATCAGGATGTCTATATTGTATTTTTGAACATGCAAGTCTAACAATGTCTAAGTAATATGATGAGCATTAGTACAAGCTTACCTTGCAGCTAGAAAAGGTTATGTGAACTGATCAGCCTCCTCACATGCCCAGTAAGCTGGAACAATCTTTAACTTGGGCTATGAATGGCTGGAAAATTCTAGAACAACCAAGAAGCAAAGTTCTGACTTTTTAAGGTGGAGACTGATGGAGAACGTGTTACAGTCTGAAAACAGAAGTTAGGATGGCTTCTAAATGTATATCAGAAGCTGTATGGATGATTTGGTCAAGAAACACTTAAGGAAAATTGGAGTTTGAATTCAAGAATAAAAAACTAGCAGGTTTTTGTATTTGTGTTTGTAGTTTCGGATTTCTGGAATTTTTGGCAAGGTTTCAATCCTTTTTCTTTTCAATTTTTCTACCTTTTTACAGTTGCGAATGAAGTTCAATTTATAGGCAAGGATTTTGTAGCTTGGAAAAGTCAAGAGTACAACCATCATGCTAGGGCGCTGACTTGTTCTTGAAGCAAGTTAAACAAGTATGGTGGTTAGAATCTTTTAGTCGTGCCTAAGATGGATTTGTAAACATGAATTAAGGAAAAGTAACCTCAAAGGCAAAGGTAAAATATGGGCCCAACATAAACTTGTACAAAATTTTGCTTTCCAAGGACAACAATGGTACTTCTATGCCACACTTGGGGAAATCCTTTGGACAAAGACTCAAAAGTGGGTGTGAGTAATAAATGATGATGAGATTTGTCAAAACAGAATTCTGCAATGTGTCATAGCTTCATCTGGATTAGAAGTTCAGCATTAGCGTAACTTAGAACAAGCATCCAACTTCTGATCTTTGAATCTCCCTGCTCTAACATGTTCTGAAGGAGTTCTCAGACTTTTCAGAAAGTTTGTAACACGCTTTGTAGACTTTCTTTGAATTATTCTTGCAAACTCTGGTTAAACTTTCATGAAAACCGGCCCATAAGTTCTAACCAAACTCTGTTCTTGGAAATGTCCAGAATTTGCTGAGTGATTCAGTTTCATGGACGTTCCTTCAAAGATTCATAACTTGAAATCCCAGCATTTCTAGGAGAAGTTATGTTCTGCAACGTTTGATATCTCATTGAGGTCTATAATTCTTGTGTTAGAAGTTCTTTCAGAATCAACTTGCATCATGGTGAAAATCTGGCCAGAAGTTCTGAACTTATCATATCTCCTAAACACTTAGAAAAATTTATAAGTACTTGGAATTTTGACTTTTGATTTTATTGATGAAACAAACTTTAGTCAAAGTTTGAATTATGATTCTCGAAATTTGATTTTGATCTAAAAGTCAAAGTTTGACTTTTTAGCATGCAATTGACCATTTTTCCCTTGTGCCAATTCTAAACCTAAATTGATGTATCAGTGTTGCAAACTTGAGTCGTGGAATATCTTGTGAGAAAATCCTTGAGAAATGAGAGGGTAAATTTTGGGGTACAACAAGGTTATTCTTCCAGAGAGAGAAAGCTTCTCAAATATGTACTTGATGGGATCCATTTTAGAGATCAATAGAGTAGTGTGAGTCAACATATACTGTCTTAGTCGGCGAGCAGCCCATACCAAAGTGCAACAAGTTTTCTCGAGCAGTTCTTGTTTCACAGTCAGTAAACTTTTTGCTAAGGTAGTATATTTCATGCTCTTTTCGACCAGACTCGTCATGTTGCCCTAATACACACCCTATTGAATTCTCTAGCACTGTCACGTACATGATTAAAGGTCTTCCTTTAACTCGTGGCATCCAAATCGGAGGTTCTTGTAAGTACTCCTTGGTTTTATCAAAGGCTACTTAACAGCCATCGTTCCACTTCACCACTTGATCTTTCTTCAGCAGCTTGAAGATTGGCTCACAAGTAGCAGTCAAATGAGAAATGAATCGGGCAAGTGCAACATTGGTTTCTTTTTTAGCATCGAACAACTTCTTCACAACATTAGAAGTTCCAGCCATCAGAATCATCCCACTCTTGATACCACTTTCAACCCTTTCTCCTGTCAGAACTAGGTCAGTAAAGCCATATGAAGAACTCCCAATTAAAGGATTAAATAATGGGCATGTCAGAGTACCCATGAACATATCAACTAATTCTCGATCAGACAAGGGAGGTTTCACCCTTCTAGCTAAGACTCTCCACTTCTGGGCATACTCCTTGAACCCTTCATTCGAGCCTATGGACATGTTTTGCAATTGTACATGAGTCGGTACAAGGTCAACATTATATTGACACTGCTTGTAAAAAGCAGCAGCCAAGTCTTCCCACGTGTAAATGTTGGTTCCTTCCAGTTGGTAAAACCATTCAAGTTGAGCACCGGATAAACTTTCTTGAAAGAAATGGACCCATAATTTCCTGTCAGCCGTATGAGGTTGGATTTTTCGAATATACAACTTCAGATGAAGCTTGGGACAAGAGACCCCATCATATTTAGCAAAGATAGGGACCTTGAATTTTTGAGGGATGACCATACCCAGGATCAAACCTAGCTCTCCAAAATCCAATCCAGGCACTTTCTGGGTTTCCATAGCTTTGAGACGGTCTTCTAACTGCTTGTACTTGTCATCCACAGGAGGGTACTGTTCGTCGGAGTAGTCTTCATCTTCAGAACCCTTATTATTTCCATCTTCACCCCTAACAATTCTACCATACTACTGTTGGTTGTCGTCTTCCTCAGAGGAAACATCATCCACTTGAACCAGTCGAGCAGGACCTTTGAATCTTCTCCCCATATTGAGGATGACACTCGGATTTTTTAGTCTTCTTTTTCTTGGTAAGGAGCTCCATCATCTTTTGTTTCCCTTTGGCCAGATTCAGAAGAGTCTCTTGAAATTGTGCATGTTGAGCCTATAGATCCTTGACAATTTGTTCGAGGGCCATCTTATACTAAAATAAACAGTAACTAGATGAGAAGACATGTATTAGAAAACATGTTTATGAAATGATGCATGATATGTGGATGCAATGTTTTCAAGGACCTGAGGAGATTTAAATTTGCTAACCGAGAGGAAACAAAAACAAAGATTTTTATTAGTAAGTTCAAGATTACAATTTCCTCTTAGGATTACAAGGAAAACAAAAGGGTCTCAAAGAGACAACAATATGAACTTCTAAAACCTAAGACTCAAGTCTCCCACGAATGCTTGCTCTTCGTGTTGATGCATGCATTAAGGATTTGCTCCTTGTGAAGTTTCTTTGTGAGCTCCAAAAATTTATTTTTGCTAGCATAGAATTAAGTTTCAAAGGTGTCTCGTTCTTCCTTGAGTTGAATCTAGGACTTCTACAATTCTTCGAGGTCAGTAGGCATATCTGGATGAAGAATGGTATAAGGAATATCCCCATCGGCAACAGGCTCCACAATTATGGGTAAGATAGAGGGATATGATATCATCAGGTTTTAAGCGCGAGCTCGTACCATTTGAGGTAGGGCTACAAAGGGATGTAATTCTTTTGTCCTAAAGTCTTGCTATAAATCTTTTTTACCATTCCCCAAGCACGTATAAACCTTTGACAATAACCTTGAAAATCGTTCTTGTAATCGAATATAATACCCTAGATAAGCGTGTCATGAGGACCATCTCTTCAAGCATAACCAAATTGGTGTAAAGCTAGAGAAGGGTTGTAGGTAATACCTCCCCTAATGTCAAGGAGTGGAACATTAGGGAATTCTCCCCAACGGTCAATGATAGTAATATCCTCTTGAGATCGGGAGCACCAATAGATATATGAATGAGAAAGTGACATTATTCTTTGTGACCACCTCAAACCTTGTTTATTATTCATTACTGATCGGGGAAGGTGTGAAATAAACCACCTAGATAGAAGAGGTATGAAACACATAAGAGTCCCTCGTTTCCTCATAGTACGAGTGTGAAGAGAATGCAAAATATCTCCAAGCAAAGTAGGCACATGATTACAAGTGAGGAATGTTTTGACAGCATTCACATCTATGAGTTGGTTTGGATTAGGGAATAACACCAAACCATATATCAACGAAGCCAAGATTCCTCGAAAGCCTGAAAACTCATAGCATCCAGAAACAACTAAGCCTCCTCTAACAAAAATTTAGCAAGAAAACCCTTGACTCCACTTCTTGTTTCCCAATTAGATACAATGTCGGATCGCTTTAAATGTAAGGCTACTACAATTTCTTCAGGTTGTGGATCTTTCTATGAACTAGTGAAAGGTGTCCGATCAAGAATAGGTATTCCCAGTAGCTTAGAGAATTCTTCCGTTGTGGGTACCAGCTGATAATCCGGAAAGGTGAAACAGTGATGCGCGGGATCAAAGAATTGGAATAAAACACTCATCATGACTTCTTCAAAACCTGAGGTAACCAAACTGAGTAGATGACCATGCCTTTTGGTAAATTGAGAGCTTTCAGGAATTTTTAAGACTTACTCCTTAAGTTGAGAAGGTATCCTCACAAAACTGATCCAGATAGTATTTCTGCGAGCGGAAGCCATAACCTACAAAATAGAACAAAGATAAATCTCTGGGTCCTTGAAATGGTTAGTGAAAATGACATGTGTAATGATGTCATAAGGTTATGATGTCATGTTCAAACAATTTAATCAGACACAAACAAATCACACAAGGAATTAGGTTTAAGCTTGCAAGGAGTTTGTAGGTAAATACCCTCTTGAGTTTAGTTGGTTCAAACTATCCTAAAAGAAGTAATCGGGTTCTAGGAATCTCATATCATTGATTTTTCTCTCAGGCATTCTTTCAGCACAAGCATCTGATTTGCGACCGAAATATCCCGAGAGTCCAATCTCAATGAGTGTAGCATCGAGTATCAACCAACTTCAGTCTGCACAAAATCTGACCATCTCACTACTTTCTAATGGCTAACTTATGTCAACTAAGGTTCTAAGGTCAATTAGTGATTATGACACCATGCGACAGCCCAGCATTCTCCTTGACTGACTCAAGGGACACCAGCACAAACCAATTTGTCGCACTAACATAGACATCGTTTAAACCATATCGGTCTACGCCGTACAGTTTTCACGATCTATTGCTACTTACCAAAAATTCCCCCAGATCCAGGTATAGGATCTATACAAGAAATAAACCCAAGCATATCTCAAAATATAAAGAATACAAGGAAAACAAGTAAAGCAATAAAGGTGATCTAGATCTTAAGGTAACCCTACTTTTAGTAGGTACCCAACAGAGTCGCTAGTTCTGTAATACAGTGGGAGAACTGACTTTTGGGTTTTGCGTTTTATCGAAAATGTTGCGGATAGCAAGAGTTGCCACCAACTTTTATTTTATCCAATAAAGGAAAGGGTGAAAAGAACATGAAAGACTTTTGAGGATTTTGAGTAAGGGGGGTAGGTTATGAAAAAGGAAGGTGTTAGCACCTTTTTCATCGGTAGTTATCTACATGCTCTTAATCGCTAGCTCATTTTGAAATGCTTTGTGTTTGTGCATATTTGAAAATATTTTGAAAATGCCTAAGTGCGGTAGTTTTGTAATGATTCTCGTATCGTTGAGAATGTATAAAAAATGTTTGTTTTTGATAATATTTATTTGGAAGAAATTGTTTGTTATATGAAAAGTGTTTTGAAGATGACAATGTAAGGTAGTTTTGCTTTATAATAACCCTTGTATCAGTCCTCAAGAGTGTTTATAAAGTGCTTTGAAAGTAGTTATTTTGAAAGTGTGAGGTGTGAAAATTATTTTAGTTTGTGAGAAAGAGATTAAGAATTATCTACCTACTCAAAAGTCTTTGTTCTTTTCCTCCTCCTTTAGATAGTGCTACCCTACCATTAGTTAGTAGGAAGCCCTATCATTAGATGTGAGGGACAAGTGCGGGTCATTGTACAGTCATAGAAGGCAACTCGTAGGATGTTTTAGCAATTTTTGTAAGGGGATAAGATCATTTACCGAAGACAACATCAAAGGGTTATCGAGGACTATGATCTTTTAACTGAGGGTCTTTGCTAAAGCATCTCACGTTCGAGGGACATGACTATTTTTTATCCGGGGCAACAAGTGATGGTCACCCTAGAGGTGCACGTGTGTGAATGTTTTAATTTCAATTATTTTTGTCTTGAAATTAGGGTTTTGCTATCGGTTGATTTTAATCTTGCCATACAAACCCTAACTACTAACAGTAATAACAAAAGTAGTAAATTGCGGAAACTAAATATCCTACGCTATTACAACACTTTGGGAGTGGGGGTACAAATTTATGAGTGGGGATGAAAAAGTAAAGTAAACCCTAATTAAAGCTATTACAGACCATTTGAGTAGTAACAATATTTGGGAAATAAATTACGCGAAGATTTGTAAAATAAAGAAAAGAGAAAGGAAAATTTTTTTTTGGGATTTTTTGATTGAATGTTTTTGATGATTTAACCTAATTATTTGATTAATTTTCATTAAAAAAGTTTAGTAAAAACCTAAAGAAACTAAATTAAATTTAATAATAAATAAAAAGGTCAATTAATTTAGTTAAAAAAACTTAAGTCTAAATTACTTTTAATTTAAAAAAAGAAACTAATTTTTAGAAAATATCTTTGATGTTTTATTTAGAAATATATTTTATAGTATAAACCCTAATTTTATTTACTTTACAAACTAACTATAACAATAAAACAAAAATGATTAAATTAAATTAATATTAATTATCAAAAATTAAATTAAATAATTAAAAACCTAAATCTAAATATTTTATGATTTTATGATTTTTACTGATTAAATAAAAACGATTTAGGAAAGAAAAAGTTAGTTACAACAAGAAAAGAAAATAAAAGTGGGTCTGGGTTGTAGAAGAAATTTGGTGGGTGTTAGAAAGCAAAAACTCCAGGCCCAATAAAAAGAGAGCCCAGGCGTTGCGCTGGATCTAGTGAGGGAGATCCATGAAGGCTCATGTTGAGGACGTTGATATGGAGTGTGGGATCTGATTGTATGATGATTTGATGGTGTTGATGAGGGGGTACACGATGAGCGTATATGCTTGGTTCACACTGGATCTACAATGAAAATGTTAGAGAATAAAATGTCCCAAGCCTGGATCGAACCCAGGACCAGGCATAGGTATGACTTAAGAGCAAGTGCGCTGTCACTAGGGTGGCTGTTACATCCGGTTATTATACCACTTGCAATAAACATAAATGAACTCAATTTTAAAATTTTGGTTTCGTGCCACCCTTCTTCTTCTTCTTCTTCCCCGTAACGACAACAATAACTTCCATTTTTTTATTTTGTAAAACTCTCGTTTCTCAACCATTTAGAAATTTTCCAAAACTAAACTTCCTTAAAATTTGAACACGAATTCAACCATACTATTTATTTTAACTAAAACTCAAAGAATAATTTTTTTTACTCAATACCAAAAATAAACCCTAAATGGACAGAGCTTCGATTCTCACTCCACAAGCAAAATTAATGAAAATTAATGATATGGTTAGCTTCAAGATATTGATATCTACATTTTATCTTTAGAAAGCAAACACAAATGATGCATGTATATGGATATCACAGTTTGAAAATTTTACCAAATTGGAGAAAGTCCAATGCTTCTTCTATGGCCTTTCATTATAATGTGATGATTGATTAAGCTTCCTTGGACTTCCAGGAACCTATTCCAATTCTTACTTTATGTTGAAAGTTGCTGAATCACTCCAATCAAGTCAAGTTGCAATGGTGAAAAGTGGAAATGGTGAATGACGGTGGAGTGATTACAAAAGTGTAACAGGGATGTGGATGAGTTCTATTTGATGTTTATGAAGTGTTAGGATGGTTAACTTGCAAATATATGGCAAGAGTTTGGAGTTTCAAAGAAATGGATTTCAAAACTCAAAAATGGAGAATTTTGACCAATTCTGATTTGAGATAGATTGAGGGTGATTTTGGAGCTGTGAATTCGTGTATTGGCTTTAAAATGATATATCTATTTATAGGAAAGATGTTTGGGAGGTTGAAACAACCATATTTTTAAGATAGCAAGTTGTGGTTTGGTTGGAAGTGAAAAATTAAGTTGGATGAGTTTCCATGGTTTCAATGCTCAAGTACAAGCATGTTCTAAAGTTGTTGGGTGCAGGGAGGTTGCTTCTTCACTTTATAATGGAGTGTGATCAGAGGAAACAATTTATGAGCTCAATGCATTGACATTTTGCAAAAGGCTTGCTTTACTAGAATGGAAGTGTAACCTTTCTTCCCTTAATGGAAAAATGGATTGGATAATGTTTGAATCAACTGGACCATAGCTCAAAAGCTTGTGTAATCTTCTAATTAGAGATGGATTTAGAGGTTTAGAGGCTTGAAAAGTGAGATCTGTAAGGCATGTTTGCAGATTTGATCTTATGGTTTTCAAAAGAATGGCCTAGAATTCATGTTTGACATGCCATCTTTATCTCTTTGAAACTTCTAACTCAAGTATGACAAATTTGTGTTCTTGGACATTTTGGAAAGCTTGAATCAAGATCTAAAACTTTCATGTTGACTAAATTGGCTGAATCAAATAGGAACTTGGTGAAAATTGGCCAAGAAGTTTGGATAAAAAAATCAAATGGGAACTTCGTGAAAATTGGCCAAGAAGTTGGACACCTTGAGAAGTGGGGATAGAACTCTATTTCAAAGAGTTAGAGATGGTGAAAGAGGGTCACGTCAACCAAATTCAAAACTATAAAAACATGAAACAGTAAGACAATTGGCATTAAATGAGACGAGACGCGAGTCAGCACAACATGAGGCGATAATGAAGGCCCAAATGGAAGCAATGAGGCAAGAGCAACAACAACAAATGGAGATCATGGCGAAGGGGCAAGCTGGTATGGAGTAACAAATGAGACAATTTATGCAAGGGTTTGGTGGAAATCAAAACGTTCGTGGTCAAGAGCCGGAGGATGACGGAAACGGAGATAATTTTGACATTGACAACTATCCTAACCAAGATGACCAGTTGAATTAAATTTTTTTATTTTGCTTTCAAATTTGAATTTGTGTAACATACTAAGTAATTAAACCAATTTATTATATTAAATTTATATATTGAATTTATTAATTAATTATAAAAGAAAAATAAATTTCAGCAATTATTTAAAAAAAAAACATTAGTGACGTGATTTCCATGTCACAAAGTTGTGACATGTAAATCACGTTGCAACTTAATTTAATTTATAAAAAAAAAAAAGTTGAATAAAATGTTTCATTGTTAAATGTAATTAACTAGTGACGTGATTTTCACGTCACAAATTAGTGACGTGAAAATCACGTGGCAAATAAAGTGTTTCTCTAACTCGTGCACCTGCTACGCTTGCTCCCACTGTAATGTTTAAATTTTTGTGCAAGCGAGTTGCGACGTGATTTTCACTTCACAAGTTTGTGACATGAAAATCAAGTCGCAATAAACTTGCCACCCGCTCCCTAGCCACGTGATTATTCACGTCGCAAAATAATGGTTGTGACATGATTTTTCACGTTGTGACGTGATTTTCACGTCACAACTGAGAGTTTTTTTTTTGCAGTGGACATACACTTAGAAGAATGTTCACAAAAATCATTACAAAGCAAGAACAATTCTTCTAAGTGTTATTTCTTATAATGAGTATGGGAAGATCACAGATAGATAGACTGCAAAGTCTATTTTTTACTCTCTTCCAATGACTCATGAAGGCAACACTCAAGTTAGGGAGACAAAGGTTCTGGCCCTAATCCAGAAATATGAAGCCTTCAGAATGAAATATGATGAATCTATGGATACAATGTTTTCAAGATTTCAGACTCTTGTTGCAGGACTCAAAGTTCTGAGTAAAGAATATTCTATGGCAGATCATGTTAAGAAGATTACCAGAAGTCTTCCTAAGAAATTGAGACAAATGGTAACTGCTTTGAAGCTGTCAAAGGATCTGAACAACACTAGTCTTGAGGAACTAATTAGTTCTTTAAGCAGTAATGAGATAGAGCTTGAGGAAGATGAACCTCAGAAAAGAGTTAAATTTGTGGCTTCGAAGTCTAAGTCTGGAAAGACCAAGGCTTTTCAAGCAGAAGAAGAATCAGAAGGATATGAAGAAGAATCAGAAGGATATGAAGAAGATTCATATGAAGATGAACTTTCTATGATATCCAGAAGGATAAGTCAGATACGGAAACACAGACAGAGAAAATTCAGTGGATCAAGAAGAACAAATGGTAGATTTGAATCTACATCTAGTCAGAAGAAAGCATATGGAAAAGAAGTTACCTGTTATGAATGCCAGGAGCTTGGACATTATAAGAATGAATTACCAAAGCTCAAGAAAGACAAGAAACCTAAGAAGGCCTACAAAGCCAAGAAAGGTCTCATGGCAACATGGGATGATTCATATTCAGAAGAAGAAGAAGATTATGATGAAGAACATGCCAATGTAGCATTCATGGAAAAGACCAGCACGAGTGAAACAATATCAGAGGACAAACTAACACTAGATGATGATTCAGACTCTAATGAAAATAAAGATATGTCCTTAATGGCATCACTGAAACACTAGTCATGGTACCTGGACAGTGGACGCTCACGACACATGATGAGTGAAATGCATATGTTCCAAGATTTGGACCATAAGTCTAGTGGAATCGTTGGTTTTAGAGGAAACTAGAAGGGAAAGATCATTGGCTCTAGAACTATTGGTAATGGTAAACTTCCCTCTATTAACAGTGTTCTTTTAGTCAGGGGTCTTCTCAATAACCTCTTGTCAATTATCCAACTTAGTGACAATGGTTATGTCGTCATTTTCAATCAAACGTCTTGTAAAGCTATTAGTCAGAAAGATTGCTCAGTCATATTCAATGATAAGATGAAGAACAATATTTACAAAATCAGATTATCAGATTTGAAAAATCAGAATGTAAAATGTCTTATGACTGTTCAAGAAGAGCAATGGGTTTGGCACAAACATCTTGGCCATGTTAACTTGAGAAAAAATATCTCAACTATATAAGCTTGGATTAGTCAGAGGCTTGCCCAAAATGAAGTATACTTCATATGCTCTTTGTAAAGAATGTCAGCAAGGAAAGTTTTCATTAACCTCTTTTAAATCAAAAACGATTATTTCTACCTCAAGGTCATTAGAACTTCTTCACATTGACTTATTTGGACTAGTGAAAAATTCTTCTGTCAATAGTAAGAAATATGGACTTGCCATTGTTGATGATTACACCAGATGGACATGGGTAAAATTCTTGAAACACAAGGATGAGTCACATTCTGTGTTTGCTTCTTTCTTCTCCCAAGTGCAAAATGAAAAGAATTTCAAAATAGTCAAAGTTAGAAGCGATCATGGTAAAGAATTTGAAAACAAAGATTTTGAAAAACTTTTTGATTTTAATGGCATAATCCATGATTTCTCATGCCCTATAAATCCACAACAAAATGGGATTGTAGAGACGAAAAATAGGACATTTCAAGAAATGGCTTGCACCATGATTCAAGAAACTTATATCACTAAGCATTTCTGGGAAGAAATGGTAAATACAACGTGTTACATTCAAAATAGAATCTCTATAAGACCTATTTTGAGTAAGACTCCTTATGAATTATGGAAGAATAAAAAACACACCATTTCTTATTTCCATCCCTTCAGATGTGTATGTTTTATGTTGAATACTAAAGAGAATCTGGGAAAGTTTAACTCCAAAGCGCATAAGTGTCTGTTATTAGGATATTCTGAATGATCAAAAGGTTTCAAAGTCTATAACACAAAATCAAGAACCGTGGAGGAATCAATCCCTGTCAAATTCTATGATAAGCTTGACTATGAAAAGTCAAAGCTGGCTGAAAAGCTTGCAGATGTGAAGATAACATTTGCAGAACCCAAGGAGAAAATACAAGAAAATAAAGAATCATAAGCTCCTACTTTTGATATTGTTGTTGTTCCTTCAGCTCCAACACTTCTTATTTCCATCCCTTCAGATCAATGCGTAAACCTTCTGACGAAGTGCCACTGGGTTTGGTATCTCTGGTTGAGCCAACATCTATTGATGAAACTCTTCTAGACAAAGACTAGATTCTCGCCATGGAAGAAGAACTGCACCAATTCTCAAAGAACGATGTATGGGATCTTGTTCAGAAACATAAAGGTGTCCACGTCATTGGAACCACATGGGTGTTCAAAAATAAGCTCAATGAGAAGGGTGAAGTTATCAGAAACAAAGCACAACTGGTTACACAAGGTTATAGTCAGTAAGAAGGGATAAACTATATAGAAACCCTTTCACTAGTTGTAACGCCCTTTAATTTAATTAATTATTTAATTAAATAATTTTTGAATTATTCGTTGAAGTTGTGAGATGTTGTGAGTTGTTGGTATAAGTTGCTAGATTATTACTAGTTAATTAATTAGTTGATTAATAATAGTAATAAAATTAGAATTAGTAGAATAATAGAATAATTATGTTGGGCGTAATTTTAATGGTTGGAAGTAGAAATATAGGGGGGGTGTTGTTAAGCCCATTAAGAATAATAATATTGTGAGGTTCTATTTAAATAAAGAATAGGGTTAATTGAGAAGTTGTTGGAAAAATTGGTTGTGAGAAGTTGCAGAGAAGAGGAATAAGGAGAAGAGCAAAGCAAGGTTCCGGTCGGAGATTGGTCGAGCGACCTTCAATCCAAGGTAAGGGTGGGGCTATGACCTTATAATGGTTCTTATGATGAATATTGTTTAGAGTTTTGGTCGTGGGCATAGTTGTTGTGCGTTGATTTTTCGGGCCTGTTCTTTAAAGTTGCCCGTTTTCACGTTGTAATTGTTTAGGAATTTTCTGCATGACTGTCTTGTACGATTGATGAATCTGTTAATAGGAGATATTTTTTCCCCGTGTCTATGTTATTCCATGCGGTTGGTCGAAAACTAATGGTCAAAGAAATTAATGTAAGGCTGGGTTAACGTTCATCACAGACTGGATGAATTCCGGGTAAAAATGTGAAGACACGTTGTGTCGAAGAGCACAAGTGTAATCTCAAGCCTCAACTCAACTTTAGTTTTGATGAAAGACAAACAAGCTAGTTTGATGAAAGACAAACAAGCTCTATGGCAAGAAGGAAAAGAAGTGGAAATTAGCTTAAAGCATCATTCACTCAAAGCTTCAAGGATCATGGAAAGCAATCAAGTATATCAATTCTCATTTGAACTACATTGATTAGAAATGCTCAAAAATGATATACACACTTGCCACAACACTTCACTTAAATTTCAAAACAAATTCTAAGTTTTTCTCTGCTGTAAATCGATTAACATCTTGTGTAAATCGATTTACACATGCTTTTTCAAAAACTGATTGTCTCTGCCAGCAATCGATTTACATGAAGTGTAAATCGATTGATCACAGAACAATGTGAATTTTTAACTCTTGTAAATCGATTTACACAACATGCTAATCGATTTACACTTCAAATTTTTTGAAAACATGAACGTTACAAACCCGTGCAATCGATTTACATCTTATGTTAATCGATTTACACATTGTAAATTTTGAAAAATCTGAACTGGTTTCAAGATATCCTTCACACCTTTTCTCCAATAGATGCATGGTCATACATTGCATCCACTCAAGTTTTTCAAATAGAAAAGTGTCCATTTGGAAAGGTATCTTGATTACTTTAAATACAAAATCTTTCAAATCATAAACAACTCTTCTCTTATGCAATAATTCTGAACTTTGTAAAATATTCAAACTTCATATTTCTTAACTTTTAAGAACTAAGACTTTCTGCACTTTCACACATATAAAGAATAGAAATCTTTGAGCATTATCTAACCATTGTGTTACAGTTTGAATTGCTTACAAGAGAAGAAAGAAGAAACTTCATTGAAGTCACTCTATGTGATCAACATCTTTCAAGAAATCATATTTCATAGAATTATACAAAGTGTAACTTATTTCCAGGATTGTTGGAATTAAGTATTAGAATACTTTTGTACCTTGTTGTACATTGTTGGAAACAAGAGGTATCTTTTGAGAGGATTATTCTCAAGAGACTTATTGGAAATCCAAGAGGGTGTTCTTGGTATTTGTTAGGTTCTTTAGTTGATAAGACTAGGAAGAGTCTTGTAAAAGTGCTAACAAAATAGTGAAATCTCTTGCGTGTTTGCAAGGGGACTGGACGTACTTCCGGGGTGTGGAAGGAACCAGGATAAATCTCCGTGTCTCTTTACTTTCTGCACTTTACAGTTTTCAAAGCACTAAATCAAAACCATAAAGTATAAAATAAGTCAAAAATCGACCACCACCTAATTCACCCCCCTCTTAGGCGCATTCTTAAACTTAGAATTGGTATCAGAGCAGGTTATAGGTAACCTGCTCCTAGAGATCCAGAATGGCTTCCGCAAATCATCAACTCGTTTTCAGAGATGGTGGTAGTAACAACAAGCCTCCTCTATTCTGTGGTGAATATTTTGACTTCTGGAAAATACGCATGAAGGCGCATTTAGAAGCACAAGGAGAGGAAGTATGGGATGCTGTTGAAAATGGTCCATTTATCCCCGTAACGGTAATCAATGGTGTTGGCTCTTCAAAGCCTAAAACTGCATGGGACGACGATGATAAAAAGAAAGTTCTCTATGACAAAAAGGCAATAAACCTTCTTCAAGGTGCACTCAGTATGGAAGTATTTTTCCGTGTCTCGACATGCAGAACAACAAAGGAAATTTGGGATACCTTGGTTCAAACTCATGAAGGAACGCTGAAGTAAAAAGATCAAGGCTAAATACCTTATGTCAAGAATATGAACTATTTCGAATGCAGCCCGGAGAATCCATTCTTGACTTACAAAAGAGATTTGTGCATTTGACAAATCACTTAAGTGCTCTTGGTAAAACCTTGATAAATGATGAACTCAACTTGAAAGTCCTTAGATCACTGACTAGGGAATGGCAACCAAAGGTAATGGCAATCTCGGAAAAGAAGAGTCTCTCCGTAATGACTTCCGCTACATTATTTGGCAAACTTCAAGAATACGAAACGGAACTCGGTAGACTTGAAAAACATGAGAATCTAGAAAAGAAGTCCAAAAACATTGCTTTAAAAATTGATTCAAAGGAAGTTGTAAAAGAAGACAATCCGGAAGAAGATGAAAATTTCATGCTTCTTGTGAAAAGACTTGGGAAGTTTTTTGGTAGAAATGACAAAGGCGGATCTCATGCACATAAGAGAAAGCACTTCAAGAAAATAGAAGTCTCCATATCAACACAAGATGTTTCATGCTATGAATGTGGAAAGCAAGGACATTTCAAGCCAAACTGTCCAAATCTCCCAAAGAAAAACAGATTCAAAGGAAAGGACTCAAAACAAAAGAAAGCCTACATAGCATGGGAAGATAATGATATGAGCAGTACATCGGAATCGGAAAGCGACGAATGTGCAAATTTAGCCTTAATGGCATCACATCACTCCGACGATGAAGAAGAGGTTATTAATGAATTTAATCTTTTTGATGATGATGTTCAAGGTGCAATTGATGAACTCTTGAAAGAATGCAAAAGTTTATACAAAAAGGTGTCAAATCAAGAAAAAGAACTTCTAATTTGTCTAGAAAAATTGACACCATGACTAAAGATTTTGATCTTCAGAAACAGAATTTTATAAAAGAAAAGGAAAACTTTGCATGCTCCAAGTGTGAATCAAATGTCTTTCAAATTGTTCAATTGAAAAGAGTCATTGAACGATATGAAAAAGGACAAATAGGATTGGAAGGATTACTAAGCCAACAACGTTATCCAAATGATAAAAGAGGTCTTGGTTATGTGAATACTAAGAAACCAAGTAACAATCCAACTGTTTTTGTAAAGGCTAGTAATAGTTCCAATCCAAAGAAAGTAGAAAAGAAGCAAGTTGTTCATAATCATCAAAAGAAAAAGGCTAATGTGTCTAAAAAGAAAACAAATTCCTAGATACAAGAGCAAATTTGTTCCAAACTGTTTTTACTATGGTATTATTAGACACACACCCAATGCATGCTATATTAGAAATTTCAGTATGGCTAGTGGACATTATGCATGGGTGAAAAAGGGAACTAACTATGAAGGACCCAAGGAAACTTGGGTACCTAACAAGAAATAATTTGTTTTTGTAGGTATGCTTGAAATCCACATCAAATCGTTGGTATCTTGACAGTGGATGTTCAAAGCATATGACAGGAGATGTACACCAATTTTCATATCTAGTACATAAAGCCAAAGGGTATGTCACCTATGGAGACAACACCAAAGGAAAGATTCTTGGTGTTGGTATAGTTGGCACACCTCCATCCATTCAAATTGAGGATGTTCTCTATGTTGAAGGATTAAAACACAACCTTCTTAGCATAAGTCAACTTTGCGATAGAGGGTTCAAGATCAAATTCAACAAAGAAGAATTCCTTATTATGGATGAGGCAACCAATGAGGTAAAACTCAAAGGTATAAGATCTAACAATATTTTTATGATTACTTTAGATGATTTGTCTATGAAGGTACAATGTCTTATGGTAAACAACAATGACGCTTGGTTATGGAACAAGAGGATTGCTCACATACACATGGAGCACTTGAACAAATTAGTTAAGCATGGCTTAGTTATTGGTCTACCAAAGATGAAATTCATCAAAGACAAATTATGTAGTGCATGCCAAAAGGGAAAACAGACCAAATCAACTTTCAAACCAAAGAATGTGGTTTCAACAACAAAACCACTTGCAAAAGATGCATTTTTCAAAATTCGTCGTGAACTCGGAATCCTAGATGAACAAGATATATAAGGTTCACTCTATCCTTAACTATACTTAAATGTGCATATACGTGTGTTTAGACAATGTTTCAAATGTTAAAAATACTGTTTTTAAAATTTTTTCTTTAAGTAAATCGATTTACTTGATGTGTAAATCGATTTACCACTGAAGCAAAACATTTTTTTAATAAAATCTTTTGTGTAAATTGATTTACACAATATGTAAATCGATTTACCACTGAACGAAAATTATTTTTCATAAAAATTTTGTGTAAATCAATTTAACCAAGGGACAAATCGATTTACCACATAATCTGAAGCATTTTCTGTGTACTTTTTCTATGCAAATTAATTTTTAGCATGTGATACTTGTATGAGCTTTTAATATATTGGTCAAACTTTCATTTTCTCTCAACCTCCCACCTTATTATTGACCAATCATGAAACCTTGACCAAATAACCAAATTAAAACCTCATAAAGACCTCAATTACTCTCTCTATTATTTAAACTCACTAAAACTATCTCATAACTCCAACACTCTCTCTCTCATAACAACACAAAAAACTCTATATCTTTCTTCTCAAAACCCTAAACATATCCATGGCTCCCAAAAGAAAAGCATCTGCCTCAGAGAAAGGAAAGAAGAAAACTGCTTCAACATCTGAAAACTCTTTGCTCGCATACCTCTCGGATCCACAACGTGAAAGATTTATCAAGCATTTTCAAAAGAAAATTATCTCAGCTCCAAAATTCGGTATGTTATCTACCTTTCCAGATGAATGCTTCTCATTTCAAAGGGATTTAATTGCTTATGGTTTAGAACCATTAATATCATCACATGGTTTCTATTACCCAGATCTAGTTAGAGTCTTCTACAGCAATATGTGCTATGATAACAACAAATGTTATACCTATGTGCTCGGGAAAAGAATTCCTATGCATTCCAAAACTATCGGCAGAATTTTGAACATTCCATATTCTGGAAGTACCCTCTATGATCCAGAGGATGCTGCTTGGGAAAATTATCAGAAGAGAGAATTCTTCTACAACATTGGAAGGTTATCAGAATCTGCATACCGTGGAAAGCGGATTCGAAGTCTTGGCGGGGTTATTCCAGCTCGGGACACATGGAGTGCTGGTAATTTTCATATTGATGATAGATTGTTTCACTATTTTCTGGTGTATATTATGTTTCCTAGAGTAGGGAATCATTGTACTGTGACCGACCTAGAACTGCAAATTATCTATGCGAGGAAAAATGGAATTTCAGTAAACTGGGCAAAATTGATTGTGGTGCATATGCTAAAAGTTTCCGCAAGGGCCACCTTTCTACCATATGCATACTTCATTACAAGGATCCTAGCAGCATTTGATATAGATTTTACTGGGTTTGAGCGGATTGAAATGGATCCAATCACAAATAAGATCTCCATCAAAAATGTTGATTCTAGGATGGGTGTTCATTTCAATGCTGAAGCAAAGACCATCACATACATTGGAGAGGATGTTGTAGGTGATGAAGGCAATAATGCAGATGAAGAAGACAATGAATTTCCTCCTCCTTCTGCCTCTTCTGGTCCATCCAATCAAGATGTTATGGATTACATGACGCAACAGTTTGCTTCTCTCAATTCTAACATCAATGCTCGATGGACTGAGATAAATGACTCTACCTCCTCTCGTATAAATGCTTTTCAGAATGATGTGAACCAACAATTTTCATACCTCTATTCACATCTTCATATCCCTCCATACGATCCAAACAATCCAACACCTCCTCCTCCTCAATACACTGAACCACCTCTACAACAACAATTTCCATATCAAGGACCTTTCTAATATGTTCCTGATCAATATTATTAAATTCTTGTTATAAGGATCATTATGTTTTTGTCTTGTTGTATTTCAAGTGTTAGTTTTTGTATTGTGTACTTGAACTTTGTTCGATAATTTTAGAAGTTTTTTTTTTTGTTTTTGTTCATGTTCATATATGTGTCATTCTGTTATCATTTCTTGTTGCATCTTTCCCTTCTTTTTGATAATGTCAAAGGGGGAGAAGGATGTGATAGCACTTTTTGGTTGTTTGTTTTCATTGTCTTTACAGGGCAAGCTTTCAAATCTTTTTCTCCATAGGGGGAGAAATCTTCTCAGGGGAAGAAAACACTTTTTGCTCCAATTCTGAACAGCTCATAAAGAAAGATGGTTTGTCATCATCAAAAAGGAGGAGAATGTAATCTCAAGCCTCAACTCAACTTTAGTTTTGATTAAAGACAAACAAGCTAGTTTGATGAAAGACAAACAAGCTCTATGGCAAGAAGGAAAAGAAGTGGAAATTAGCTTAAAGCATCATTCACTCAAAGCTTCAAGGATCATGGCAAGCAATCAAGTATATCAATTCTCATTTGAACTACATTGATTAGAAATGCTCAAAAATGATATACACACTTGCCACAACACTTCACTTAAATTTCAAAACAAATTCTAAGTTTTTCTCTGTTGTTAATCGATTAACATCTTGTGTAAATCGATTTACACATGCTTTTTAAAAAACTGATTGTCTCTGCCAGAAATCGATTTACATGAAGTGTAAATCGATTGATCACAGAACAATGTGAATTTTTAACTCTTGTAAATCGATTTACACAACATACTAATCGATTTACACTTCAAATTTTTTGAAAACATGAACATTACAAACCCGTGCAATCGATTTACATCTTATGTTAATCGATTTACACATTGTAAATTTTGAAAAATCTGAACTGGTTTCAAGATATCCTTCACACCTTTTCTCCAATAGATGCATGGTCATACATTGCATCCTCTCAAGTTTTTCAAACAGAAAAGTGTCCATTTGGAAAGGTATCTTGATTACTTTAAATACAAAATCTTTCAAATCATAAACAACTCTTCTCTTATGCAATAATTCTGAACTTTGTAAAATATTCAAACTTCATATTTCTTAACTTTTAAGAACAAAGATTTTCTGCACTTTCACACATATAAAGAACAGAAATCTTTGAGCATTATCTAACCATTGTGTTACAGTTTGAATTGCTTACAAGAGAAGAAAGAAGAAACTTCATTGAAGTCATTCTATGTGATCAACATCTTTCAAGAAATCAAATTTCATAGAATTATACAAAGTGTAACTTATTTCCAGGATTGTTGGTATTAAGTATTAGAATACTTTTGTACCTTGTTGTCCATTGTTGGAAACAAGAGGCATCTTTTGAGAGGATTGTTCTCAAGAGACTTATTGGAAATCCAAGAGGGTGTTCTTGGTATTTGTTAGGTTCTTTAGTTAATAATACTAGGAAGAGTCTTGTAAAAGTTCTAACAAAATAGTGAAATCTCTTGCGTGTTTGCAAGGGGACTGGACGTACTTCCAGGGTGTGGAAGGAACAAGGATAAATCTCCGTGTCTCTTTACTTTCTGCACTTTACAGTTTTCAAAGCACTAAATCAAAACCAGAAAGTATAAAATAAGTCAAAAATCGATCACCACCTAATTCACCCCCCCTCTTAGGCGCATTCTTAAACTTACAACAAGTATTTGCATCGAGCGACGTAAGGTTTCAAGATGTGTATAAGAGGACAAGTGCAAGGTGTCGAGTGGCACAAGGTTGTAAGATGCGCCGAGGGGAACAAGTAGTTGTGTCGAGCGACACAAGGTTGCACGATGTGCCGAGAAGTATAGTGTGTCGGCTGGTACATAGGCATGAGGGGAAGGTGCAAAGCAGCATGGCCATTGTGTCGAGGGGCACACATCGTTATTAATATCCCTTATGTTATTCTTGTGCACGCTGAAGGGCACACATTCATTTCTTATTCCTTAATGCTCTTGTGCAGGCTAATTAGTGATTTAATTTAGTTTAGTAATCTCAGTATAATAATTAGAATTCTTAAGGTATTTTATCCCCAAACGATTAATGAATTCTGGTAAATATAAGTTAGTGGTAAGAGAGTTAATGTAATAAATAATTGAATAGCAGTAAACTGTATTAACTTGGAGATAGCAGTACAGAACCGAAAACATTAGTATTTTAGCAGAAAACTACTTACCCGAATATAGTCGAATTACCCGAATAATTACGCAAGGTGTCATAGTATATTTTGGTTAATATGGTGTATTGTATACTTTGTTATAATTTTTAGATTTGACAGGTGATGATGAATTTTGATGAGATGCCTCCAATTATTGGCAGATATTAATTTGTAGGCTTATGGCCAATGTTGAATTGTGTTGATTTGTTGTTGAATTATTGTTGTTGTTGTTTCTGCATTCATATAGTTTCTGCATACATAGCATATCAAGTGGGGAGCTCATGCTCGATAAGTTGGACTGAATTGGAAAATATAAATTTGAAGGCTTATGCCTTGTTGATGCCTCTATTAATTGGCAGATTATTAAGGTGGGAGTTTTGCTTCGTTAGTAGCATATGCATGTGCATAAAAACAAGTCCCATTTCATGTTGCATCCTGAGTTGTTGTGTGGATGAATTGATTATGTTAAATGTTGTTGAAGAGCTGCGAAGTGGTGATTTCGTATGAACTGATTCTAATATACTATTTATCATGTGTTCTATTATATTGTTCGATATCTCACCCATTCTGTTTGAATGTTACCCCATGTTGGTAACATGCAGGTAATCCAGAGTGAAGGCTGTTTACCTTCAGTGGTTTGAGTCGGTGTCGTCGCTCTGTTACATAACACTCGGGGGGATGAATGTTTGTTACTTTATTGTTTATTTTACTTTCGTTGCTAAATTTTAAGTTATTTTCGTTAAGTACTTGTTATTTTGAAGTTGTTTTCAGTTGGACAAAGATGTTATGTCATTTGAGTTAAAAATTGTGATTCCACAGCTTAGTTATAAAAGTTGTTTTATTTTCAAAGACTAAACAGGTTGGTATTGGTTCAACCGAATTTTATGTGTTATGTATCTGTTTTACATGTGATTAACTAAATTTTTTTAAGTAGTAAGTGTAGCATCCTATTTGTATGTCGAAATTTTTTAACTCTGATTTTATTAAATCTGTTAGGTAGAAATGGGGTGTTACATTAGTGGTATTAAAGCAGGTCGGTCAGTCCGACCAATTTGTCGAGTCGTAGTTTTATCTAATAATCGAGTATTGTTAACTTGAGTTCTAACAGTTGTTTATGTGATAAGTTGAGATGGCTGGAAGGAATGATGTTGCACTTGTTGCTGCTTTGGAAGCAATGAAGCATGGTATGGAGAATCACCCTGTTGTACCCCAAAATTTCCCCTCTCTTTTCTCAAGACATTTCTCACAAAGATCTGCAAAAACTCAAGTTTACACAAGTTTGGCTAGGTTAAGCCATCTCCTCAACACTGATACCTCAAAATTAGGGTTTGAGCTTGCACAAGGACAATTGGACTTCTAATACTTCAAATGACTTTCATGGATCATTATGGACCTTTAATAATTCTCATGTCAAGTTTGAAATCTTGTATCACAAATTCTGCTCAATCAATTGACTAGATGACCAAAAATCAGCTGTATTGATGAAAAGTCAACTGATACACCAAAAGTCAAACTTTGACTTTTTGGTCAACATTAAGTCTCAAAGATTAAAATTCATCAAGACATTCAAGAATATCAAGCTTGATCATCAAAAAGTTAAGAAAGTCAAAAATCAATTTGAAAAGTTAAACTCTTCATGAGTTAGAAATATTTCTAAGTTTTTTTTACACATGTTTATTTCTTAACCTCATACCAATTTTTCACCATGATGCAAAATGACTCAAAGGAAATTTCATCAAGTAAGTTGCAGATCTTGATGAATTCTACAAATTTGTATTAGAGGGTTGATGTCCAAAAAATGCTTAGATTTGAATATATAAGCCCACGAAGACATGAAATTTTCATCTAGCACTTAGAGAAATTTTCAACAGATTTTGGTCAGGATTTTATCCCAACTTCTTGGCATTTTTTCACATAGTTCCAAGATGATTTTGTGAAAACGGCCAACATGAAAGTTTTAGAGGATGTTTCAATGTTTCCAAAATATTCAAGAGCACGAATTTATCATACTTGATCTAGGAGATTCAAGGACATAAAGTTGGGCATCCATCCTTGAATTGCAAGTCCTTTTGTTGAATAACACATAACAAAATCCTTATGCTATGCTGCATAATCTTGTGTTGCAAGCCTTATAACTTTCCAATCTCACCATAATTTAATTCTTACACCTAATCTTGAGATATTACCCAAGTGTTTGAGCCATTGTCCAAAAGATCTTTCCATTTATGGCATAAAGGCACCATTGTTATTCTTGAAAAGCAAGCTTCTTAGAACAAAACTTGTCTTGAGCTCATAACTTGTTTACTTCTAATTTTAATCCACCATAAATCATGGAAAGTAGCCCCTCTATAACAACAAATTTGGTACTTCATCTTGGGACTATGGAGTATTTGACATAACTTGATATTTGCAATCCAACCTAACCATAACTCCATAATATGTAAACCTAATCAGCTCTTGTTCACAAAACTTTTGCCTATAAATAGATAGAGAATTTTCAAGGGAAAGAGGTCAGAAAGATAGGGAGCTTCTTGTGTGTTGAAAATCCTCAGACCCCCCTTTACTCTAAAATACCAGAACTGTCCATAAAAACCTCCATCTTTGAGCTTTAAAGTCCAAACCCTTTGAACCTCTCACACCTTGCAAGTTATGTCCAAACAAACCATCCAAACACCCCACATACATCATATATAAGTTGTCCAAACTCAAGAACAACTTCTGTAACATCACTATTTTCCAAACTCAAAAACAACCACCTCTAACTTGACTTCTCCAACTCAAACTCAAAGCACAAATTTCAGTTTCAAAGTAAGTTTTCTTGACTTTTAACTCTTCAAAAAAAGCATCATTAATGGTTCATTTGTGAAAATAAAATGTAGATATCATTACCCTGAAGCTAACCATTTTCTTGATTTTCATTTTCACTAACCATCTGTTGAGAGCTGACTTTTACATGTAGCAGAACAATGATAGAAGTAAAAAAACAGCAGCATGAGTCGATACGAAACATTATGAGTTGACACATATTATGTACAAAACATGTTATGAGTCGATAAAAAATGCGTATGTGTCGATACAAAGCAGTATGAGTAGACACAAAATGTGAATGTGTCAATACAAAGCAGTATGAGTCGATATAAACCCTTATGTGTCAACTCATACTGAGTTGTTTTTTACTTCCAGGAGCAAGAAATGAGTATGAGTCGATACAAAACGCGTATGTCTGAATACAAAGCAGTATGAGTCGATACAAAACGCGCATGTCTCAATACAAAGCAGTATGAGTCGATACAAAACCCTTATGTGTCGACTCATACTGAGTTGATTTTGATTTCCAAGAGCAAAGAGATGATATGAGCCAATAAAAAACATATATGAGCCAATATAAAACACATATGAGCCAATACAAAACATATATGAGCCAATGCATAAGTGCATGGGTCAATACATAAAATTTTCGTATCAATGCATAAGCTCATGTGTCAATACATAAAAGATTTCTTAAACCAATTTTTTTCATTTTTTACATTATCTTTATATTTATTTATATTTTTATTGTCATTCAATATTCAATATGGTTGTAATAGTATAATTAGAACTTGATTTCTTTCATCCCCCATTCATAAACTTGTATCCCCATCCCCAAAAAAAAAGATGTAATAGTGTAGAACTTTAAAATTCTGCAATTTATCACTTTCAATATTATTTCTAGTAATTAGGGTGTGTATGGAAAGACTTAAAATCAACAAGTAGACAACCCTAATTCAAGACAAAAATGCATGAAATTAATACACTCGCACACACGCACCTCTAGGGTAATCCACACTTGTTTCCTTGAGAAAAATAGTCATGTCCCTCGAACGTGGGATACTTTAGCAAAGACCCTCGAATAAAAGATCGTAGTCCCTCGATGACCCTTCGATGTTGCCTTCGGTAAATGATATTAGACCCTTATGAAAAAATGCTAAGGTATCCTACAATGTTGCCTTCTATGACTATATGTTGACCCATGCATGTCCCCTCACATCCAATGATAGGGCTTCTTATCAATCAATGGTAAGATAGCAATATCTAAAGGAGGAGGAAAAGAACTAAGACTTTTTGAGTAGGTAGAATGCTCGTAGTTTCTTTCTCACAACCATCTTCAAAACATCTTTCAAAACACACCAACACTTTCAAATGAAACATTTTAAAAAGTTAACACTTTGTATGCATTCTTATAGAGACGAGAATCATTACAAAGTTCTCCTAAATGAAGGCACTTTAAAAAATTCTTTCGAAACCAATCACAAACACATTTCAAAGTGAGCTAGAAACTAAGAGCCCGTAGATAATTACGGATGAAAAGGGTGCTAACACCTTCCCTTTTCATAACTTACCCCCCGAACTCAAGAAAATATCTCAAAAGGTATTTCATGTTCTTTTCACCATTTCCTTTATTAGATAATAGAAAAAGCCGACGGCGACTCTTTCTATCCGCAATAATTGCGATAAAACACAAAACACCCAATTTAGTTCTTCCACCGTATTACAGAACTGGTGACTCTGCTGGGGAATGTAGACTTAAAAGTCAGGTTACCTTAGAGACTAGATCACCTTTAAATTCTTTCATTGTTTGATTTGTTTGCTTTACATTTTGGGTCCTTGTTTGGGTTTTGTATTGATCCTCTACCTGGATCGGGAAACATTTTTAGGTAAGTAGAAATAGATCGTAGAGACTGTGTGAGGTATACCGACATGGTTGAAGTGATGGCTATGTTAGTGTGACACATTTGTTGGTACGGGTAGCCCTTGAGTCCAGTCAAGGAGAATACGGGGCCGTTGTGTGGTGTCATGAAGCACTAACTGACCGTAGAACCTTTAATTGAACAACTTGGCCATTAGGAAGTAGTTAGATAGCCAGATTTGGTGCAATCCAAAGTTGGTTGATACTCGATTCTACGCTCATTGAGATCAGACTTTCAGGATATTTTGGTTGCTAATAAAGAAGATTGCTTTGCTTGTATATGTTTACTTATACATAACACCATAACATTATACCATGGAATTTTGCATTAACCATTTCAAGGACCTAGAGATTTATCTTTTTTTTTGTTTTGTAGGACATGGCTTCCACTCGCAGGAATACTATCCTAATCAACCTCGTAAAAGTTCCTCCTCAACTCAAAGAGTTAGTGTCAAGGGTTCCCGAGAATTATCTGTTCACCAAGAGACATGGTCGACTTCTAAATCTGGTTACCTCAAGCTTTGATGAAGACATGATGAAAGTGCTCTTTCAGTTCTTTGACCCTTTACACCATTGCTTTACATTTCCTGATTACCAATTAGTGCCTACCATGGAGGAATTTTCTCAACTTTTGGGAGTTCCTATTCATGAACAATTACCCTTCACCAGTATTGAGAAAGACCCAAGGCCTGAGGAGATTGCTTTAGCTTCACATTTGCAACGGTCCGACGTTGTGGCAAATTGGGAAACAAGAAGTGGTGTTAAGGGTTTTCTAGCCAAGTTTCTGTTTGAGAAAGCTCAACTCTTTTTGGATGCTCTGGATTTGCTAGATTTTGAAGATGTTTTGGCCCTTCTAATATATGGGATGGTACTATTTCCTACCCCAGACTAACTCATAGATGTGAATGCGGTCAAAGTTTTTCTATCCCGTAACTCAGTGCCTACCTTACTTGGAGACATTTTTCACTCTCTTCACACTCGCACCATGAAGAGAAGGGGAATTGTTATGTGTTGCACTCCTTTGTTGGCTAGGTGGTTTATTTCGCACCTTCCTCGATCTATTTTGAAGAATGAGCAAGGCATGAGATGGTCTAGTAGGTTGATGTCACTCTTGCATTTGGATATTCATTATTGTTCTCGATCGTTGGAGGATGTCACTATCATTGGTCATTGTGGGGAATTCCCTAATGTCCCACTCTTGGACATTAGGGGAGGTATCACCTATAACCCTTCTCTTTTATTATGACAATTTAGGTATGCTAGGAGGTATGGTCCTCATGACTCGCTTGTCCAATGAATTGTATTTAACTATGAGAGTGATGTCCAAGGTTATCGTCTAAGATTTGTGCGAGCTTGGGGCATGGTGAACAAAGTTGATAGCAAGGCATTGGGGCATAAGAACTCCATCCCATTAGATCCCTATCTCAACTGGGTGTGAGCTCGTGCTCAAGGCCTCATAATGATGTATCTTGCCATCCTACCTTTCATCATGGAGCCTATTGCCGAAGGAAATGTTCCCTACACTATTCTTCATCCCAACATGCCTACTACTCTCGAGGAGTTGCAAAGATTAAGGATTCAACTCAAAGGGGAGTGAGACACCTTTGAAGCCCAATTCTACGCAAGCGAGAAGAATTTTTTGGATCTCACGAGACAACTTCATGAAAAGTGAAGTTTGAATGCCAACATTGCACCAAAGAGGATGCGCTCATGGGAAGCTTGAGTCCTTTTTGTTTTAGGAGTTTATTTTTGTATAATTATTCTTGTTTCTTCCATTGTAAGCCCGAGAGGAACTCTTTCTAACCATTTTGAACTTATTAATGTATATAATGTTTGTTCCTTCTTTGTTTAAACAAACTTAAATCTTAAAGGTCCTTGAAAACATTTGCATTCATGCTACATGCATCATATCATAAGCAGGTTTTCTGACACAGGTTTCCTCATCTTTCTACTGTTTATTTCAGTAAGATGGATCTCGAGCAAACTGTGAAAGACTTGCAGACTTAAAACTCTCAGTTTCAAGAAACTTTTCTTAACATAGCAAAGGGGTAGCAAGAATTGATGGCATTCCTGGCTATGAAGAAAAAGACCAAGAAGAAGGCCGTGATCAACATGGGGAAAATATTCAAGGGTCTTGTCCGACATGTTCAAGTGGAAGAAGACTCCTCTGAGGAGGATGAGAATCAAAATAAAGATGCAAGAAGCACCCGTGCTGGGGTTGCAAACAATCAAGCTTCTGAGGATGAAGATTACTTTAATGAGCAATATCCACCGGCTGAAGACAATTATAAGCAACCTGAAGATAGGTTGAAAGTTGTGGAAATTAAAGTTGTACCTGGCTTTGATTTTGGTGATTTGGGATTAGTACTTGGGGTTGTTATCCCCCACAAATTCAAAATTCTAATCTTTGCTAAGTACGACGGTGTTTCATGCCCAAAGCTTCTATTTAGGTCCTACGTCCATAAAATATAACCGCATACCACTGACAAGAAGCTCTGGGTACACTTCTTTCAAGAGAGTCTGTCTGGGACTCAGTTAGAATGGTTTTACCAGTTGGAGGGTTCCAACATTCATACATGGGAAGATCTGTCCACCGCTTTCTACCGTCAATATCAGTACAACGCTTACTTGGCACCGACTAGAGTTAAGTTACAAGGAATGACAATGGGTTCCAACGAAGGTTTTAGAGAATATGTGAAAAAATGGAGAGACCTTGCTGGTAGAGTACGACCACCACTGACAGATAGGGATCTGGTGGATATGTTCATGGGAACATTAACTAGCCCATTTTTCAACTTGTTAATTGGGAACTCATCGTCAGGTTTCACTGAGTTAATTCTGACTGGTGAAAGGGTCGAGAGTGGTATCAAGAGTGGAAAAATTCCCATGGCATCTGCTTCTACATCAAACACTATAAAGAAGCCCTTTACGGGCAAGAAATAAGCCAATGTTTTATATAGGTCAAGGGCACATACCAAGAAGGATCGTCGTCCATCTGTTAATGCTATTTTGATCTCCAACCCTCCACATGTTCAAAGATAACCACAACAAGCCAACCATCAAAGATATGAGGTTCCAACACGAGGATTAACATGTCACTGTCCCAGGCCTTGCAACACCTGTTGAAGGCCAACTTGGTAACATTGCGTGATCCACCATCAAATCCCAACATTTCATCTCTGAAATACAATCCTAATGCCAAATGCGCCTATCACTCCAATAGCCCTAGGCATGATACTGATCAATGTTGGGCTCTTAAAACCAGATTCAAGATCTTATCGACACCAAAATTATTGATTTTTATCCACCTAAAAATCCAAATGTTATAACTTCACCATTACCAAATCATGGCAAAGGTGTCAATGTAATTGAAGACACTGCTTTTGTTTCCTCCGTTGAAGATTTGACTACTCCACTGACCATTGTTAAAGAGAACCTGCTGAGAACTGGGGTTTTCCCTGGCTGTTTGAAAGAATGTAATTACTGCGCAAAACAAGTTAATGGATGAAAATGGCTGAAAGAAGGTGTTCAACGCCCGATAAATAGTCATGAGATTCTGTTTAAAAGAACTCCATCCATCAAAAGTTTTACCGATAAAGCTGAAGACATTTCCATCATAAAAATTTCCAACAAGCCTCTTAGGATCTCTTCAAAGGGTCCTATTAGGATTTCCAATGAACCAACGATTTCTCCCTTGATAATTACTGCTCCTGGGACGATTCCTTACTCCTCCAACAAAGCAGACCCTTGGAATTACGATGCTGAAGTTTACTATCAGGGAATTAAACAAGACTCTTGGATCAATGAAGACAAAGCTGATGACGTTACCAATATTGATGGCTCTAGCAAGGTGACAAGAATGGGGAGGATTTTCTCTCCTAACATTTCACCTTCAACTACTATAACGACACATGTCCGCATTACCATTGATAAGCCTAGTATTGACACTAGGGGTAAAGAGAAAGTAATTGAGCCTGCTGGGATAGAGGCGCCTGCCAAAGACATTGTTGTTGGGGAACCTTCCACCCAAGAAGTGGAGGAAGTCTTGAAGATTATAAAAAAGAGTGATTTCAAGATAGTAGAGCAACTGGGGAAAACCTCCTCCAAAATCTCTATGTTGTCTTTGTTGCTTTATTCTGATGCTCATGCCCAAGCTTTAATCAAAATTTTGAAGAAAGCACATATTCCTCAAGAGACCACAACCGATCAATTTTAAAATTGTGTCGCGAGTCTGACTGCTGACAATGGATTGAGGTTCTCTGATGCTGACTTGACACCAGTTGAAAGAAATCATAACAAATCTTTACATGTATCTATGGAATGCAAAGGAACTACTCTAGCCCATGTCTTGTTGGATACAGGGTCCTCTCTAAATGCCTTATCCAAAGGTGCCTTAGATCGGTTGGATTGCGATGGTTTGGTGTTAAAGCCAAGTGACATAGTTGTGAGAGCTTTTGATGGATCCAAGAGGATGGTACTTGGAGAAGTGGATCTACCTATTAAAGTTGGTTTACAAATTTTCAATTCTACTTTCTACGTGATGGACATCTGTACCACTTACTCTTGTTTACTTGGACTCCCTTGGATAGATGGGGCAGGAGCAGTGACGTCCACCCTTCACCAAAAATTTAAATATCCAGTCAAAGGAAAGATTGTTGCCGTCTGCGGTGAAGAAGAATTCATGGTTAGTCACCTAAATTCGTTCAAGTATGTAGAGATGGATGGTGAGTTCATAGAAACTCCTTGACAAGCCTTCGAAGTGGTTCCTCCCACGGTTTCCGCTACCAAAATATTTTTTGATACTCCAAAAGCTGATGAATTTGTACCAAGGATGGTTTCACTCAAAGACGCTCGTGTTGTGGTTGAAGATGGAAGTTGTACTATTTGGGGAAAACTCCTTAACATTCCTTTCAAAGCGGACAAGTTTGTGTTGGGTTTCACTACCAAAGCTCAAAAGGAGGTCATACATGCTCGCATAGGAAAACCACCTCTTCACATTGGTAATCATGGAGTGAATGTTATTGAAGACTCTGAGGATGACTGCAAATTTGATGAATGAATCTACTTGACTGCCGAAGAAGAGCTCAACAACTGGCATGCCAAGGATTTCATTCCCATCTCCTTCAGAGAGGAGTAATTACCATTTACTGTTTTGTCAACTCAAGAAATTTTGTCTGTAATTTTATTTCCAAACAATGAATTCAAGCATGTGCCTTACCCGGGGCACCATGGTCCATTTGTTAAGAGTTTGTTCATTTTCATATGTCATATGATCATTTAATGAAAAAAATTGGACTATTTTGCATTCAAATTTTGCGATAATTGTCTTTCTTTCATTTTTATTGCATTATGCACACACACACATACACTTGAAGATCCTTATCCACTTCGGATCTCATTGCCAACGACTCTGCTATTGCCAGCTATGACTTTGAACATCCAATCAACCAAGCCGAAGACGAAGGAGAAGAAGATTGTGAAATATTAGGGGAATTAGCCAGACTTCTGATGCAATAGGAGAAGGCCATTCAACCGCCCAAGGAACCAGTTAAAGTTATCAACCTAGGTACTGAGACAGACAAGAGGGAGGTCAAGATCGACGCTAACTTGGAAGACAATATTAAAGGTTGATTGGTCAAGATGTTGCATGACTATGTTGAAGTGTTTGCTTGGTCATATGAAGATATGTCGGGGCTTGATACTGACATTGTGGTTCACCGTCTACCAACAAAGGAAAATTATCCTCTAGTCAAGCAAAAGGTTCGTCGTAAGCGGCCAGAAATGTCTGAGAAAATAAAAGCTGAAGTAATGAAGCAATTTAATGCAGTTTTTCTGGAAGTAACATCATATCCCCAATGGGTGGAGAATATTGTCCCCGTATCAAAGAAGGATGGAAAGGTCCGCATGTGCGTAGACTATAGAGATTTGAGTAGGGCAAGCCCCAAAAATGATTTCCCACTACCGCATATTGACGTCTTGGCCGACAATATGACTCAACATAAAGTCTTCTCCTTCATGGATGGTTTCTCTGGCTACAATCAAATCAAGATGGCTCCCGAGAACATGGAGAAGACCACCTTTGTTACACAGTAGGGCACCTTCTGCTACAAGGTCATGCCATTCAGTTTGAAGAATGAAGGGGCAACCTATCAACGAGCTATGATAGCCCTATTCCATGACATGATCCATCATGAGATAGAGGTCTATGTGGATGATATGATTGCAAGGTCACAGACTGAGGATGAACACATGGATAATTTACACAAGCATTTCGAAAGGCTGAAAAAGTACAAGCTAAGGATGAATCTTGACAAGTGCACTTTCAGAGTAAGAACTGGAAAAATCTTAGGTTTTATCCTCAGTAGCTAAGGAATTGAAGTTGATCCTGCGAAGGTTAAAGCCATACAATAAATGCCAGCTCCCCGCTCTGAGAAGGAAGTCAGAGGTTTCTTGGGTCGACTTAACTACATTGCTCGATTCATATCCCACCTAACTACTACTTGTGAGCCAATCTTCAAACTCTTGAAGAAAAATCAAGTAGTCAGATGGAACGACGATTGCCAAGCAGCCTTTGATAAGATCAAAGAATATTTACAAGAACCTCTCTCCTTGATGCCTCTAGTTGAAGGAAGACTTCTGATTATGTACTCGATTGTATTAGAGAACTCAATGGGGTATGTGTTGGGCCAACATGACAAGTCTTGCCGAAAAGAGCATACAATATACTACCTGAGAAAAATGTTTCTAGATATTCACTGCTCGAGAAAACTTGTTGCGCTCAAGAATGGGCTATTCGTCAGCTAAGATAGTATATGTTGACTCACACCATATTATTGATTTCTCAAATGGACCCCATCAAGTATATCTTCGAGAAGCCAACTCTCTCCAGACGAATATCTAGATGGAAAATGATCTTAACTGAATACGATATCCAATAAACTACACAAAAAGAAATCAAAGGAAGTGTGTTGCTAGACTATTTGGCACATCAAGCTGTTGACGACTACCAATCCATGAACTTTGAATTCCCGGACGAGAATATAATGCTAGTAACTGACTGTGAAAATCCTGGACCGTATGACAGACCTGAACGAGGATCCTGATGGACTATGGTTTTTGATGGAACTTCCAACGCTTTAGGTAACAGAATTGGTGTTGTGATCATTTCTTCCGAAGGTTTTCATACACCTTTCAATGCTAGACTTTGCTTCGACTGTAAAAACAACATGGTCGAGTATGAAGCGTGCATCTTAGGTCTTAAGGCTTCTATTGACGTAAGAATTAAATTCTTAAGCATGTATGGAGATTCAGCATTAGTAATCAGTCAAGTTAAAGGAGCATGGGATACCAAACATCCAAATTTGATCCCCTACAAAGAGCTTGTGCTAACCCTGATCCCATACTTTGAGGAAGTCACTTTTGAACATTTTCCAAGAGAAGAAAATCAGTTAGCGGATGCCTTAGCAACAATGTCATCCATGTTCAAGGTCAATTGGGACAACGAGGCTCCTAGAGTTACAATAGAAAGATTTGATGAACCTGCACACTGTTATGAGCTTGACATTGACCAAGAGAAGCCTTGGTACCATGAGGTGAAGATATATATTGAAGCACAAGAGTATCCTGAAGGAGCTTCCATCACTGATAAGAAATTTTTGCAGAGATTTTCAGCCAAATTCTTCCTAAGCAATAGAATCCTCTACAAGCGCAACCATGATTCTACTCTACTCCGATGTATGGATAAGAAGGAGGCAGAGAAGATCATGGAAGACATACATGATGGTATATTTGGGACTCACTCTAGTGGACACACTATGGCCAAGAAGATTCTGAGGGCCAAATGTTATTGGTCAACTATGGAAGCTGATTGTCACCCACTCGAGGACCTGCCATAAGTGTCAAATCTATGCCAACAAGGTTCATGTGCCTCCAATTATGAATGTTATGACTACTCCATGGCTGTTTGCAATGTGGGGAAATGACATGATTGGAGAGATCAAGCCCACGTCCTCTAATGGACATCAGTTCATCCTCGTACCCATTGATTACTTCACCAAATGGGTCGAAGCGGCTTCATTAGCCTCAGTCACTAAGAATGTTGTAGCCAGGTTTATCAAGCATAACCTCATATGTTGGTACGACATCCCTAAAAGGATTATCACTGACAATGGAACCAACCTCAACAATTCCATGATCACTGAACTCTGCACGTAGTTCAAAATCAAGCATCACAATTATTCTCCATACACACCTAAGATGAATGGTGCAGTGGAAGCTACCAATAAAAATATAAAGACAATTGTGAAAAAGATGGTGGTGACCTACAAGGACTGGCATGAGATGCTACCATTTGCTCTTCATGGCTACCGTACTTAGGTTTAAACATCAACTGAGGCAACCCCTTTCTCTTTAGTCTATGGCATGGAAGTTGTCTTGCCTGTGGAAGTTCAAATTCCTTCTTTAAGGATTATGAAAGAAGCAGATTTAGGCGAAGACGAATGGATTCAAACTAGATTGGATCAATATAACTTGATTGATGAGAAGATGATGCCTTCTGTTTGTCATGGTCAAATGTATCAAAAGTGTATGATCAAGGCTTTCAACAAGAAGATCAAACCCCGAGCGTATCAGACTGGGGATTTGGTAATAAAGCGCATCATTCCTCCATAAGGATACCCCATGGGCAAATGGACTCCCACTTATGAAGGACCATTTGTTGTCAAGAAAGTATTCTCTGGTGGTGCCATGGTGCTAACAATTATGGACGACTAAGATTTACCACATCCTATGAACGCGGACATAGTAAAAAAAATACTACGCATAAAGAATGACCTTCTAGGTTGACATACCTAGGCAAAAATAAGGGCATCCCAGCGAACCAAAAGGTTCGGGAAAAAGTTAGGGATACATACAAAAGATTGTACACCCGACAAGTCGAAATCCCGAAAGGGCGGCTTGGGCAAAAATGGGTATCCTGGTAGACTGAAAACCCGAAAGGGTGGTCAAGGCAAAAGTTAAGGATCAAAGCGTATGACTATGTCCCGTGAGATCACTATAGCCATCTTCATTACCAAGGTACTGGTTCAATTGTCTAAGATCAATTCAATCGACTTCTTTCAACGACAAGGGGTAATGTTCGAAGACATAAGGGCAATAGCGGAGTTGGAACACAATGAGATCACTTCCACGTGGCTATTATTTTTGTTTTCACTTTGTATTCCTTTCATTCCTTCGATAATTTTCTCTTACTAGGATCTCTGTCTCCTTGTAGAAAAACGCTTGTTCATAGGCAAACATCAATACAAATATACTTTGAAGTGCAGACTTTTTGTTTTTCTATTTTGAGTGCAAGAGTGTCCAATGACTAAAATTGAAAGAACATATGCATATGAACATGATTAAACTGTTATACATAAAAACAGTAACAAGCATCTCTTTAAGGATTTGGGATATCCCCACATAGATACTTCAATAAGATTATCCCCACAAAGATAGATTCATGCAATCCCCAGCCAGAGCTCTAATCTCAAAAAACCATCTCCCCAGCTGAGTTGGTTTTAGAAAGAAGCCTTATGGAGTTCTACCTAAAGAAGTCACTTCCCCAAAAGGTCGTCACAATATTCTCTTTAACCGGGTTTATTTCCCGAGCAAACTACAAATTCCTCATCTTGAGTTGGCCTTTTAAACTATTAAAATTAAATGGACAAAACCCCTTAATCCTTGGTGGAGTCATTGCATTCCCCAACAAAGTCGTTACTATCCCAGTAAGTTAATGCGAAGCCTGGAATTCGACTAGTAAGAGTTAACTTCATCCTTTAAAAAAAGATACTGCGAAGCCTGGAATCTGACCAGATAACAGTTAACTTCGTCTTTTCGAGTAAGTTGATGCGAAGCCTGGAATTCGACCAGATAACAGTTAACTTCATCTTTTCAAGTAAGTTGCTACGAAGCCTGGAATCCGACCAGATAACAGTTTAACTTCAATTTTATGCGAAGCCTAGAATCCGACCAGATAATAGTTTAATTTCATCTAAGTTGTTGCGAAGCCTGGAATCTGACCATATAACAGTTCAACCTTAATTTTTTGCAAAGCTTGGAATCCGACCAGATAATAGTTAACTTCATCTCTTCAAGTAAGTTGATGCGAAGCCTGGAATTTGACCAGATAACAATTTAACTTCAATTTTCTGTGAAGCCTGGAAACCGACCAGATAATAGTTAATTTCATCTAAGTTGCTGTGAAGCCTGGGATCCAATCAGATAACAGTTTATCTTTAATTTTCTTTGAAGCCTTGAATGTGACCAGATAACAGTTAATTTCATCTAAGATACTAAGAAGCCTGGAATCTGACCAGATAATAGTTTAACTTCAATTTTCTTCGAAGCTTGGAATCTGACCAGATAAAAGTTTAACTTCAATTTTCTACAAAGCCTGGAATCTGACTAGATAACAGTTAATTTCATCTAAGTTGTTGCGAAGCATGGAATCCGACCAGATAATAGTGTAACTTCAATTTTATACGAAGCCTGAATCCGACCAGATAATAGTTAATTTCATCTAAGTTGTTATGAAGCCTGGAATCTGACCAGATAATAGTTTAACTTTAATTTTCCATGAAGCCTGGAATCCGACCAGATAACTGTTTAACTTAAATTTTCTGCAAAGCCTGGAATCTGACCAGATAACAGTTAATTTCATCTAAGTTGTTGTGAAGCCTTGAATCCGACCATATAATAGTTGACTTCATCCTTACAAGCAAGTTAGTGGGAAGCATGGAATCCGACCAGATAACAGTTAACTTCATTCTTTCAAGCAAGTTACTGCGAAACCTGGAATCCGACCAGATAACAGTTAACTTTACCTTTTCAAGTAAGTTGCTGTGAAGCCTAGAATCCAACCAGATAACAGTTAACTTCATTGTTTCAAGTAAGTTGCTACGAAGCCTGGAATCTGACCAGATAACAGTTTAACCTCAATTTTCTGCGAAGCCTAGAACCCGACCGAATAACAGTTAATTTCATTTAAGTTACTGTGAAGCCTGGAATCTAACCAGATAACAGTTTAACTTCAATTTTCTCTAAAGCCTGAAATCTGACCAAATAATAGTTGTGATACGGTGGCAGAACCGACTGTTATATTGGTTTGTGTTTTGTATTCACAAATCTGTGGTATGCAAGAGTCGCCACCGACTTCTCTTTTATCCAACAAAGGAAAGGGTGAAAAGAACAGAAAAAGACCTTTTTCTAGAGTTTCTGAGTAAGGGGATAGATTATGGAAAGGGAAGGTGTTAGCACCCTTTCCATTTGTGTTTTTCCATGGGCTCTTAGGTAATTGCTCATTTTGAAAATTGCTTTCGTTTTTGTGTGTTTTGAAAAGTATGTTTGCTTTATGATAACTCTTGTATCAGTCCTCAAGAGTGTTGATAAAGCGTTTTTGAAAAAAATGTTTTGAAAGTGTAGTGTAAAAAAGTTGTTTGAGCAAGTAGCTAACAACTGTCTACCTACTCGAAAAAGGCGTTATTTTCCTCCTTTCTTTTAGATAGTTCTACCCTACTATTAGTGAGTAGGTATCCCTATCGTTGGATATTAAGGGACTATCGAAGGGACGTTTACGGTCACTAAGGAAATATGTCAAGAACTTTTAGTAATTGTCCTAAAGTTCTAAGATCACTTTTTAACTGAGGCGGCATCGAAAGGGTCATCGAGGGACTTGTGATCTCTTGAACTATAGGACAACCACTAAAGATTCTCATGTTTCAAGAATTGTGACCGTTTTCGAAGGTAACCGAAGTGGGATATGCCCTAGGGGTGAGCATGTTGAAGTGTGTTTGTATTAAGTTATTTGTCTTGTGTTAGGTTTGCGAACATTTTAATTTTCAGTCTTATCATGCACGCCTAGTTACTAACAGTTAATAGTTACAAAAATTTAAAGTGCGAAAATTTAAATCCTAGACTATTACAACGCTTTAGAATAATTACATAAAAAGTGCAAGAAAATAAAACGCAGAATTTTAAATCTAGACTATTACATCCCATAAGCAGTTACATTATTTATATAAAATGCGAAAGTAAAAATAACGCGCGCGAAATAAATATTACGTCTAAAAAACCTAAGAACTATTAAATAAAAATACAATTCTTTTTTTTTTGTTTTTGTTTATTTGAAAAATAGTAAGCTAAATTAAATCTAATTAATTAAATGAAAAAATGAAATTATAAATTAAAAATTAATTCTAAACTATCCTAATATATTTGACATTTTTATTTAAGAAAATAATGGGGTTAAAAGAAAACCTATGTCTAATTATTTTTTTAAATTATAAAACAAATCAAAATAACTAAGTTAATCAATACCTAAAATTTAATTAAAGAAAAAAATGGTTAAGATAGTTATTAATTAATTTTAAGAAATTAATTTAATAAAAAAAAACTAAAACTATGTTTTTTTTTTGTGATTTTTTTTGGTTATTTAGTTAATTAAATGAACAATAAAGAAAAAACAAAATAAAAAGAGAAATAAAAACAATACAAAAAAAATGAAAAATGCAAAGTGGGCCTAGGTAATTAACAAATAAATGGGGGTGTGCTGTTGGAAATTCGCTGGACCCAAATTGTGAAACCCAGGCTGTAATGGAATCCAGTGAGGGGATTCTTGGATGCCCATGATGAGGACGTGCCTTTGCTACGCTTGGATCTTGTTGAATTGGCATTGGAAGGTCTAGATCTGGTGACCCATGGTGTACGCATATGACCTGATTGCACTGGATCTGAAATAAACTTGTTAGAAAAATGCAAAACGCAACTTCCTGGAATCGAACCCAGGTTCCCACATTGCATTCTCACACACCTTACCACTCAGCCATCCTATTCATTCATTGTTATAATTAACCAAACAAAAATAATATACAAAACAAGATCAGAAATATATTTGATAATAAAAGACGCGCGCTGACTGGAATGAGCCAATGGGAAGGAGACACATAGGGCCAACGGAGTCAAAGTTTCAGAGGTTCCAGAGTCAAACTCCGGTCACCTTCTCCGGCTACCCCAAAACTTTGAACCTGCAAAAAAAGCAAAATCAAGGTTGGAGCTTAAGGCTACCCCCCCCCCCCCCCCCCCTATTTTGGGGTCTGCAAATTCAATGGTAATGTCTATTTAATCTGAAAGTTCATGTATTATGAGATGCAAATCTTTTCAGTTTTTGATGCCCTAACAACGACATCACACGATTTAGGACCTAAAGTTTCCATGCTACACGTCCCACATGATCTAATGGACCTCCTAATCATAAATCAAAACATCAAAAACATCAGCAACGCATGAATCTAAAATTTCAAATGTGACAAACCTTGTTTGGCCGGTTACAAGTGATTTGGAAGTTTGAGACTGCTATGGACTTTGAAAATTGCTGGAAGTGACTGCTGGCACCTTCAGGAACGTGATGGAGCCTTTTGTTTGGGCTGAAGGAGACTGGATCAGTGGTTTTGGAAAATGATAAACTTTGAAGATTTTTGCAAATTTTTGTAGAGTTCTCTTAGGCTATTTTAAGCATGACTTTGGCTTGGAAATAGATTGTACTTATAGTGGAGAGGGAAGAGACAAGCTTTCATGGCAAGAATCTTCACCATAATGCCATGCTTTTATGTCAAAATCAAACAAATTTAATAGTTTCCAAAACTTGAAAATCTTGCCCTTTCCATGCTTGAATGTACGTGGACACTTTGGCACAAAATTATGGGCTTCTAGGAAGGCTAAATCAATAGTCCAAAGGTCAAGGCCCATCTCCAAACATTTTGTACAATTTATTTATATTTATTTGTAATAAATTTAAATAAATATGTAAAAATAGGTAAAAATGGTAAGGCCATTCAAAAGTGAGACTAAAGGTCCTCTATAGGCTTAGGAAAACATTTGAACCTTAAAAAGTTAAGCTACTGTCTCAAAAGTTCAAATATGCTCAATGCACCATTCTTGAAATTTCTAAACTTTTCCCAACTTGGGCAAGCCATAACTTGCTCAATTTTTATCTCATGATGATGATCTTGGACTTTTTGGAAAGAAAAAGATGTCTAATTCAATCACTCTTTTTGTTAATTTTTCATTTGAAGATGTTGTCTTGATGTAAAAGGTCTTGGCAAAAAGTGGCTTTTGTTGACTTTCTGAAAATGATCTATAATGTCTGAGCTTGTATCTTTCAAATGGTGCATTTCTTATACTTGAGGGATGAAGAGAAATTGTAGGGAATTGTATTCTATTAAAAATGAGATTTGGTAAAAAATTAATGATTAAGCATGAGAAAGTTATGCCTAGTCAAATTTTGGTTGATTTCTCCTATAGAAACCCTAATTAGCAATTTTTTTACTTTTGATGAATTAAGAGCATTTCATGAGGAATCATGATCAACCCTTGATCAAATGATGGATGTCACTTAAAAATTTTGATGTTGACCAAAAATCTTGAAGTTTGACTGTATATAGGCCATCGTTAACTTTTGACCTAATATAGTTGATTTTCAGGCATTTGAGCAGTTGACTGAGCAAACTTGTTGTGCAAGGCATGAAATTCGGCATGGATAATCTTGAGGACATATTTGGACCATGGAAAACATTTTAGACCATTGGAGCTCACACATCTTGATGAAAATTGAAACCCTAGTTAGAGGTTCATTACCTTAGGAGGAGAATTTGTCTGGTCAATTATTGGTCATCCTTGGCCAAGTTGGGGACCTCAATAGGCATTTGTTGAGTACAAAGGGAGGGAAAATTTTAGGGTACAATAGCTTCCCCTGTTCAATCTTCTTAAATTTGAAGATTTAGATTGGCTTGTCTGCCTTTCGGGATCTGAAGGTGGAAGATGATTGAACACTAGAGTGCCTAGAAATTTGCACTCGTCCGAAGTGATACTGTTGGTGAATAATATCGGGAATGGGCTTACATATGCCATTTGGAAAAGATGACAGAAGACTGTTGGAGATGGGATTAAAGATGCCATCCAAGGAATATGAGGGAAATTCGTCGGAGATGGGCTTAAAGATGCCATCCATAGAACATGATGGAGAGTCATCGGGGATGGGCTTAGAGATGCCATCCAAAGTAGATATTGACTTCATAAGAAGTCTCTTTGTGAGAATTCCTGTTCCTGTTGTCTGAGGAGGAGTCCGCTAGGTAATGTTTTAGGGGAATAGAGTCTAGGAGCTTCAGTTGTCCATTACTCTACTGGGGAGTTATCTCTTGATTGGAGAGACGAAAGTGAGCTGTTATCTGTTTGTGATCCAGGCTTCACAACAACTTGTTGAGGATAATAAGACTAACTGCTATCTGGTCGTATTCTAGGCTTCATAGCGACCTATTGGGGAATATGAAATTAACTGCTATCTGGTCGGTTCCAGGCTTCACAGTAATTATAGACATTGAATTGTTATCTGGTCATATCCAGGCTTCAGTGGTTTAAAGAAATTAAGTTGTTATCTGTTCGGGTCCAGGCTTTAACTTGAATCTAAGGTATACCATTATCTGGTCGAGTCCAGGCTTCGGTGTCATAGGTTATACTATCATCTGGTCAGGTCCAGGCTTCATAGTACTTAATAAACTGCTATCTGGTCGGACTCCAGGCTTTACAGTATCTTTAATTGGATAAGAATCAGAAAATCTTAGTGTCAATTTAACTGAACTAGAGAAAGGTCTTGAATTATCTTTAACTGGTGTTGCGACTAGTTTTTTAATCAGAGTCACCACTATTAGTTTTTATCGTAGGGAAGGGAATCTAATAGAAAACCCTAATTCACAGACAGAGATTCTAGGTTTCGAACTTCATTAGACGAAAGGAAGGTGTTAGACACCTTTCATCTACCTTGTTCATAAGGATACTATGTTTTAGGTTTAGGTTTCAGGTTAAACATGGTTTTAAATTTTAATTAGGAGGAAGGGTTTTATTTTTTTATAAGGGAACTCGCTACGATTTTTGATCGTATGCCTATGTATCCTCTTATGAGGAATCAGAGTCCTAATTCGTAGTTCGTATAGGGTTGGTGTTTTTTAGAGGTCACAAATGTACTTTGAATCACCTCACATTTTGACCGGGAGTAGTGATTGTGAAGATTTTGGCTAAATGCACGGTTAGTCAAAATCTGTTTGAAACCTTTTTGCGAAAACAATTGATTAGCTTAGTTTATTGTGAAAAATAGTCTGTTGTTTGTTGCGTTTTTTTTAATCGTGTTAATTGCAAAAAATCTTGTGAATGCATGATTAAAAATATTTTAATGCAATAAATAAAAAATAATATATGCAATTTTGATATAAAAATGATTTGGATGATAATATAGTAATATTTAAATAGTAAATAAAATATATTAGTATTACTAATTAATAATAAGAATAATAATATTTACACAAAAAAAAGGAATTATAATAATAATATATACAAAAATAAGAAATAAATTATATTTGCATCTAATATAAAAATAAGAAAATAAAATTAATAGCTAATAATTATAATATAATAATTATGAGAAAATAAAATTAAAATATAATAATTATAATAAAAATGTAGGAAATAATTAATTGCCAGGGGGTGCAGTATTAGTTATGTAAGTAAAATAAGGGGTGTGTGTGATCGGTGGATCTGGAACTGACTGTTTAACGCTGGTTCGCGAAATGTCGTGGAAGCAAGAGTCGCCACCGTCTTTTATTTTCTCCAAATGGAAAGGACAAAAGCACAGAAAAATTCCTTAAAGAGATTGCTCTCGGTTCGGGAGGTAGGTTATAGAAAGGGAAGGTGTTAGCACCCTTTCTATCCATGGTTATCCATGGGCTCTTAGATACTTGCTCAATGTGTTTTCAAAATTGTTTGTTTGCTTTTCAATGTGGGTTTAAAAAGTTTCTTTGAAAAATTTTAGTTCGACTCGTGCGTCAGAGTGTTTGAAAAATTTGCTTTTGAAAGCTTTTGAAAATGTGTTGGTGTGAAAAGTATGTTTTGATTTGTTTTGAAATTAGAGCAAGTATCTAGAGTCGTCTACCTACCCTAAGGAATTCGTCTGTGTAAATGTCCTTAAAGTAGTGCCATCCCACCATTGAGAGGTAGGTAGCACCACCGTTGGAGGTGTTCGGGTCAATTCGAGGTTCGGGACATGGTGATCACCAGAGCAATAGGAAGACACCTTAGAAGCTACCCTCATGCCAGGTTCCCAGATCATGAGGACTTACTAAGACATCCTCTACTCGACGATCACCTTTCGAAAGGCAAGGCAACAGTGAGGCGTACCCTAGGGGTGGTGTGTGCGATTTGTGTGTCGTTTTCATTGATATTTGTCTTGTCATGTTCATTGTGATCTACGCTTGATTTTATGTTCATACATTCTTTCATGCTTTTGTTTAACAGTTAAAAATTGCGAGGAAAAGTAAATCTAAAGCTATTACAAATGGCGCGGGTCCACATCGCCAAAATTAAACCGGACCCGATTTGACAGAAAAGTAAAGAAAGGAATTAAAGAATTAAAAGTGCGAGAAATTGTTTACACGGCTTTGGGAGAATTACATAATTATAATAAACGACATAAAATAAATGCGCGAAATTAAATAAACTACGAACATGGGCGTTGGACCCTTTTGCAGAAATATTTAAAGTTAAAATTAAAATTTAAAAGAAAATGTCTTTGTATTTTATGTTTTTTAAGATTTAAAAGAAAAAGAATTTATTAGAATGAAAATTGAAATGTAAATCCTAATTCTAGTGTTTTTTAGATTTATTATGAAAATATTAAAATTTTAACTAATTTAAACCTAAGTTAATTTACATGCATTTTTTGATTTATGAAAATAAATAAAATAAATATTATTATTAAAAAGGGAAATTAAAAAGGAATAAAATTAACAATTAAACCTAAATTCTATATTTTGTATTTTTTGTTATTAAAAGAAGTTAAAATTGTAACCTAATTAAACTAAATAATTACATATTAACTTATTTATGAAAATAATTCAATTAAACATTTATTACATTTTTCATCTTTTTTCTGATTTTTTTTTATGAAGTTTTTGTATTTTATTAAAAAAATAATTAATTAAATAAACAGTAATTAAAATAAAAATAACAATTAAAACAAGAATAAAAAATAAATAAAAAAATAGTGAAGGCAAACCAGGGGGGGGGGGGGGGTAGCCCCAAATTGGAGGTGTTGATCCAAAGGTTCTGGCCCAATATGCAGTAGCCTGTTGACTCTCCCAATTTGTGTATCACAAGGTTGACTTATGCCCACGGTGCGTTTCAATCCTGAGCCCTTGATTTGCATCCCTTGGACGTGTGGCTGTCTGGATGATGATGGAGCATGGTACGTTTTAACGTAAGTGCTACATGGGATTACTGAATGCAAAATAATATGAAGAACGTCAAGACCTGGGGTTCGAACCCAGGTCACGTGTGTTACCAGTATCCTTGCCTGCCACTAAACCAACTCAACGCGCGTGATTAATAAATAAACAAGAAATATTATAAAAGAAAAGCAACTAGTTAGTGGATTAGCGCGCGAGAATTCAAACCAACGAATCACAGCGTGCCATGTCTTCGTCTTCCTCGCGTACCTGAAAAATAAAACACAATAGCAACGGTTTTAACGCGTTGCTTTAGGCATGCTATGGGAAAATAGCGAATAGGGCTATGGTGGTCATAAATTCATCGCGAATAGTGCTTCCTTTTCGTCCAGGCTTGCTGAGTATGACTATCATGGTCTGGAAGGCTAATTTTACAGTATTGTAAAAGCCCTAAATTCAAGCTCTGAAAAACCCTAGAAGATGAACATGGTAATATCGCGTATAGCCCATAAAAAAGCAATTGAACGTATTGATTAGCTTCAAAACATTATGATAAACATGAATCAATGGACAAAATGCTGTAAAAACGTTTAAATCATGATGCACGATTTTGGAATTTTTTCGATGCAGTGAGAGTTCAATCTACCAGTTCTTTGTGTTTGAGTTGTTGTTTATGATTGGAATGTGTCCAGGAATTGCCAAGGAAGCCTTTGGAATAGGTTTTGCGCCTTGAATCGACCTCTAAAGGGGTTTTCAGTTTTTGAGTTTATGGAAAATTTCTCAAGTTTGCAATAGGTTCTGTAGCGCAGCTTCTTGTGTCCTGCCATTAGGTTTTGATTCCTGATCATATAGTGAAGGCATTAGGTTAAGAAAATTGGATCAAATCTCTTCCATTCATTGTTTTCAATATTTGATTTCCTTATATCTTTTTCATATCTTTTTTCATGTTATTTTTGCACAAATCATATCCCAATGCTCCAAATCTTTCCAAATTGGCTTAGGCACGAATTATTAAGCCTAAAATGTGTACAAAAAGATTCATTAGGTCAAGTTAGATATTTTCTATATATTTAAATAATTTAAATGAATTAATATTAATATAAATTCAAATAAATAACTAAAACATGAGAAAATACTTCCCTTTGGGCCAAGTGGTCGTGCATATGCTTGGAATGATGGATCATGGAAGAAAAATGGGCCCATTAGCAATTTTGGATCATTTGCATCAATGTTGACTTTTCAAAATTCCTAAATATTTCCCAACTTCCACAAGGCATAACTTGCTCAATTTTTAAGCTTTTCACATGTTCTTGGACATTTTGGAAAGGTCTTTGAGTCCTTTAACCAATGCTTTTGGTCCCATGTCATTTTGATTTACCAATCTCAAGTTATGGCCTTTGACTTAAAGTCCCTTTTTGTTGACTTTTGAAAATGACCTATAATGTTGAAATTGATAACTTTTTGTGAGAGCATTTATTGGACTTGGAATATGAATATGAATTGTAGGAAATGTCTTTCTCTTCAAAATGAGCTTTGGATGGAATTTTTCTGATAGTCCATGTGAAAGTTATGCCCTGGTCAATTTCAGTTGACTTTTTCAGCTGTCCAAATATAGTAACTTTTGCATCTCTGATTATTTCTGAGCCAAATTTTGAGAATCATGATCAAGCATTGATCAAATGATGTTTGTGGCTTCAAAATGATATATTGACCAAAAATTTGAACTTTTGACTGTCAAATGACCATTTTGCCCCTACAGTTGACTGTAGTGCAATTTAGGGTTTTGACTATGCAATTTTGAGCTGAATGCCTTGAAACTTGATATGAGGATGCTTGACCACATTTGTAGGCATATGAGACTTGATTGGGTTCTTGAAAACTTCATTTTCTTGCTCAGAACACAAACCCTAGTTTTGATTGTATAGGAGACTGTTGAGCTGCACAACCCTTGGGGAATTTTATGACTTGGCTTGGCAATTTCTTGAAGAATATGGGAGGGAAAATTTTGGGGTACAACAGTTGCCCCTGTTCAATCTTCTTGGACCTGAGGATGCAGATTGGCTGGCGTGCCTTTCGTAATCCGAGGGTAGAAGATAATTGGACACTAGAGTGCCCAGAAATTTGCGCTCACATAGTAGCAGTGATGATGGGGGAATGGGCTTGTAGATGCCATTTAGAGGTTGCTGGATAGGGTGATGGGCTTATAGATGCCATCTGGATGTTGATCGCGTAGGAGATTCCTTAGTGAGAACCTGCATACCTGCAAAAAAGAAAAATGAGTACCTGACACGTTGCAGGAGCTGATTTTAGATGCTTGGCATAGATATGTCCTGACTGGTTGCAGGAGTTGAGTCTGGAGCTTCAAACAGCGATGAAAGAACCAGGGATGGTTACTGCCTTAGCCTGAATGATAAGAGAACCTTGGGTGACTTTAATCTCAACAACGCTCGTTGAGAAAAATCTTGATGGGAATTATTATCTTCGCAGTATTGGGCAGAGAACCATAGGCAATTATAATCTGAAAGGAATGATCACCTCACACTCATCGTCAGAGAGGTAAACATCTGAAAAGGGCTTACCACCTCACACACCGTTGGAGAGGGAACCATCTGAAAAAGACTTACCACCTCACACACCGTTGGAGAGGGAACCATAGGAGAATATCACCTCACACTCATCGTCGGAGAGGGAAACATCTTGAAAAAGGAATTACTACCTCACACGCCGTCGGAGAGGGAACCATAGGAGAATATCACCTCACACTCATCGTCGGAGAGGGAAACATCTAGAAAAGGGATTACTACCTCACACACTGTTGGAGAGGGAACCATAGGAGATTATCACCTCACACTCATCGTCGGAGAGGGAAACATCTTGAAAAAGGAATTACTACCTCACACACCGTTGGAGAGGGAACCATAGGAGATTATCACCTCACACTCATCGTCGGAGAGGGAAACATCTTGAAAAAGGAATTACTACCTCACACGCCGTCGGAGAGGGAACCATAGGAGAATATCACCTCACACTCATCGTCGGAGAGGGAAACATCTAAAAAGGACTTCTGGAAGCAGTATCAGAACGTCACCATATCTGGTTTACATCTGAAACTATATCTGGAAGGAAATCTGGAAGCAGCATCAGAACGTCACCATATCTGGATCATATCTGAAACTATATCTAGAAGGAAATCTGGAAGCAGCATCAGAACGTCATCATATCTGGATCATATCCGAAACTATATCTAGAAGGAATTGCAATAGTTGGTAGTAGTCGTTTTTGTATTGATCTTTTTCCTGAAAAGGCAAAACATAATTGTATGCAAAATCATGATGCATGAACTGTATGTCTTTAAAATTAATGAGGTTCGTGCCATATGATGCATATGCATGCTATAATGTACGAAGGTATGATGTTTATGAACATATGTTTTCGTCTCAGGAAAATAAATCCTTGACGGGTGCCGGGAAGTCACTCCTGGGCTGATGATGAAGAATAGCTTTGCTTCCGCTGGGGAGGATAGTTGCATGTATACCGGTAGGAGAAGATAACTCCGTTGCGGAACAATCTTGGCAGATGGAAGATTCTGCGGGGAGAAAAAGATATTCTAGCGACCATGCTGGGAAGTACTACCCGGTGGGAAGAGGGATGCCTTGCTGATTGTTGATAGTAACTTGTTGAGGATATCCTTGTTGTTGGAAGTATTGATGGACTTCGCTGGGGTAAGAAGACTGTATCGAGGACGCTCTTTCCGTGGCTTTTGGTTGAGGATAACCCAGTTATATCCTATTAAGGAAATAACTCTTTAAATCAAGCCGGACGACGCGTTCGTGCTCTGCGGGGGGATAAGCTTCCAGAATCAACTGGGGATACGCTTACTGCTTGGGGAGATGGATTCCAACTTTCCTGGGGAAACTGGATTGGACTCTTCTGGGGATTTAAGATGTGCTGGTCCTGTTCTTCAATGGACCCTACCTTGACACCTTGGAGGACAGAACAATCAGATTGCTCAGACCACTCTTTATTGCCCCTGTTTCTTGTGGGGTGCTGATAGTTGTTGGCGGACAAACCTTCTTCTGGTAGACAGATGACAAGAAGACGGGACATAGTCGTACGCTTTAATCCCTAACTTTTGCCTGGACCGCCCTTTCGGGTTTTCAGTCCACCAGGATACCCATTTTTGCCCAAGCCGCCTTTTCAGGTTTTCGACTTGCCGGGTGTACAGATTTTTTCATTTCATCCCTTATTTTGCCCGAACCCTTTTGGTTCGCCGGGAAGCCCTAATTTTTGCCTAGGCATATCAGCCTAGCGGGTCTTTGATTGTGCGTAGTATTTTTCCGACTATGTCCGTTCTCAGAAAGTAGGGAGTTGCCCCTGTTTAGAAGTGTTTTGTCACCAGAGGATGTTTGATCAGGCGAGATTTGTTGTTGAAATGCCCCTAAGTGACTCAGGTGGAGATTTTCCCCAGGCTATTTGGCCTTTTGAGAGATTCTCCGAATCTTGATTGGACTGCCCCAGATGATGGACAATAGTCGTGCCATGCCCCTTGATTGGAGATACTCCTGTTCATTAGATTTTCATTGTGCGAATTTCTTATGCTGTTCAAACAAAAAGTCATATGCAAACAAAGTTATGTTAAAAACGCAAAGCTTATGTCTGTCTCGAAGATTTTGAAAATGCATCTTTTCATAAAACAAGTAAATGTTTGTAAAACGTGATGTCAACTCCGTATTTACCGTAGGCCTTCAGGAGTCAGGATACTTTTCGTGACAGTATGCTTTCGAACTAACCCATGCTTCAGCTAGGACTTTTGAGGGTTATAACGTGGCCTGGTTCACGGTTTAAGAAACAAAGGATAAAGGCTCAAATTATTTGTACCCACCCGCTCTTCGTGATGTTCTCCAAACCTAAACTCAGTTGATCGTGCGTTAGACCTTGCTTGAGTCTTTGCTTTGATGTTCCAATAATGGTTCAGATGTTGGTAACTTATTTTGAATAGGCAGTCATTCCTTTTTTGCTTTGGTTGAGGGTTTGTGAGACCTCTTTCTTGATTTTGTTATCCCTTTCTTTTTTGCCTGAACTGTTTCCTTTTTTGGAATTACAGTCAGCGGGATGCCCCAGTTTTGTAAGTCTCCTTCATGGGTTTAGACTTTTTGGGCTTTTCATTTATGAATTTTGATGATGACTGCCTGTCCTTTTGATTGTTCTGAACCATTACTGTCTTTGTTCGTTTCGTAAAGATCTCTTCGGTGCCATTCGTCATGCACTTGGATCAACTGAGAGAACTACCCTGCCCCAGGTTATGATTAAGGGTTTTGATTTTCGAAAATAAAAACTCCTACTTCTTTGGCTCTGATGGGTTGACGAGGGATTATCATCCTTATAACTCCAGTGTTTAGGGGTTGAAACAATGCCTGTACCTCATCAGCGGGGTCTGTTCAAAAGCATACTGTAGATCATGGTATCGTTTTCGTCATCCTCCCTCAAGAGGCTTAGAATTTTAGATCTAGAGTTGACATCAGAAAAAATATGAAAAGATATTTGAACATAATGAAAATAATTGTATTAATTTCCAAAACAGACATATGCGATGCATTAATAGAATAAAAGAGTTTGCTATGACATTAATTGTTTGTATAAGCAAAGAGAAGTACAACTCAAAAATTCAAATAAACAAAAGGCTTCAATGATTGGGTAACGGAGCAGTGATTATGTTCGGAGTCTCAGGCACTTCAAACTGAATCTCCCCAGCGTCGATCATGTCTTGAATTTTGTTTTTGAGAGGCCAGCAGTTGTCTGTAGTATGCCCCGGGCTATCTGAATGATATGCGCACCTATCGTTGGGATGATAGTTGGGAGCAGAAGTATTCGGATTCCGGAGAGGAGCCCTTAATGTGATCAGCCCTGCCTTCAACATTTGTTGCAGTGCTTGATCCAGCGACATGTTGAGTTTGGTATACTGTCGTTTCTCCTTTCGTTGCTGCCCCTGTCCTTGTTGAGCAGGTCCGGGATTGGAGATCTGGATTGCCCCTACCTCATGACGGCTCTTTTTACCGTGCACAGCATTGGATTCTTTCTTTCCATGATGAGGCTTTTTATCCGAAGGTGTAGCCTCTTGAATTTTCCCATACCGGATGCCAGCTTCTATTCGCTCTCCAGTCAAGATAAGATCTGTGAATCCATCAGAAGAATTCCCGATGAGATGGTTGAAAAATGGCCCAGATAGGGTCCCCAAGAACATGTCTACCAACTCTCGATCAGTCAATGGTGACTGCACCCTGCCAGCCAGGTCTCTCCACTTCTGAGCGTACTCCTTAAAACCTTCACTTGCACCTAACGACATACCCTGGAGTTGGGTACGTATGGGGGCAAGGTCGGCATTGTACTGGTACTGCTTATAGAAAGCAGTTGCCAACTCCTCCCAGTTACGAACTTTGGTCCCATCCAGTTGATAGAACCATTCGAGGTGAGTCCCTGAAAGACTTTCCTGGAAGAAGTGGATCCATAAATTCTTGTCCACCGTATATGGCTGAATCTTCCGAACATAGGACCTTAGATGCAGCTTGGGGCAAGACGCCCCGTCATACTTAGTAAAGGATGGTGCTTTGAACTTCCGAGGAATAACTACACCAGTTGACAAACCCAAATCTCCAAGATCCAGCCCAGGTACCTGTTGGATCTCCATAGCATTCAGCCTATCCTCCAACTGTTTGTACTTGTCCTCAGCCGGAGGGTACTGTTCGTCGTCGAAATCTGTTTCATTGTCAGAGACCTCGGGACTGGGCACCCTTTCCTCTTGATGACTGCTTTTTCCCACAGATGGGGTTGTCCTCTCAGTTTCAATTTGCGGTGTGTTCCCAGATCTGCGTCTAGGGCTGAACAAAACAGTCCTCTTCTTCTTCTTGTCCTTCTTCAAGAGCAGAGCCTTCAGATCTTGTTGCCCCTGAGTCAAATTCATGATCAGCTCTTGGAACTGGGCGTTCTGAGCCTGGAGGTCCTTGATAGTCTGCTCGGCTGATGATTCAGGATTCATGACGATCGGCTGAAATAAATAGCGGAGAAGGGTAAGCAACCTGTCAAAGGGATACCTGCAATGCAATGAGATGTATGACATGCATGTAATGTTTTCAAGGACCTCGCGGGGTAAACAGAAAATTTGTTAGCATTTGGAACCGGTAGCTTGATTGTAAGAACTTCATTTTGTTGAGAGTCCTTCATCAAGGGTCAAAGGCTCACCATATCCAGTGAGTCATAGCCCCTGACAACCTTGGCTAGAGGAAAATAAATCCTCTTTGCCCCTTGCTAGATGTTTGATGTATCATGACCTGCATCACAAGCCCTTGAGATCCTTGAAATGGGTTAGGATGTATGCAATGGTATGATGTCATGCTATGCATGGGGTAATGTAGGTAAACCCTGTTATGAGTCCCAATTAAGGACTATAAACAGACCCTGCAAGAAATTCAGTATACTTTGTTATGAGTCCCTATTAAGGACTATAAACAAAACCTGCAAGAAATTTGGTAAACCCTGTTATGAGTCCCTATTAAGGACTATAAACAAAACCTACAAGAAGTTCATGTGTCAGCTAACAAGCATGCAAGTAGGCAAGTACAAAGGCACACAAGTCACACAAGAGAAGCTCTTAGAGTTTAAGGCCAGCATGGGGTCTGGGCAGTACCCTCTTGAAGTTGGTGGGTTCAACCTGTCCTATTAGAAGTAACCGGATTCTAAGGGTCCCAATATCACGGGATTGCTTTCATTGTTCATCGTTTCGATTTAGCCACTGAACTGGCGACCGAAATATTCCAGGAAAGCAACCCTCAATTGAGCGTAGTATCGAGTATCAACCAACCTCGGACTGCACCAAAGTCAGTTATCTCACTACCCTAAAGAGGCCAAGATAGTTCAATTAAGGTTCCTAAGGTCTGTTGATGCTTCACGACACCACGCGGAGGCCCCGTACTCTCCTTGACTGAACTCAAGGGTTACCGGTACACACCAAAGTGCCACATCAACGTAGCAGACTGTTTCAACCATGTCGGTATACCCCGCACAGTTCCCTCACAGTCTTGTTGCTACTTTCTAAGAAGGTATCCCCAGATCCGGGTTAGGATCTATAGAACTCCCAAGCAACCCACAATAATAAAGCAAGCAAGGAAAGCAATTGAAAACACAGTGATCTTAGTCCTAAGGTACACCTCACTTTAAGTATATCCCCAGCAGAGTCGCCAGTTCTGTGATCGGTGGATCTGGAACTGACTGTTTAACGCTGGTTCGCGAAATGTCGCGGAAGCAAGAGTCGCCACCGTCTTTTATTTTCTCCAAATGGAAAGGACAAAAGCACAGAAAAATTCCTTAAAGAGATTGCTCTCGGTTCGGGAGGTAGGTTATAGAAAGGGAAGGTGTTAGCACCCTTTCTATCCATGGTTATCCATGGGCTCTTAGATACTTGCTCAATGTGTTTTCAAAATTGTTTGTTTGCTTTTCAATGTGGATTTAAAAAGTTTCTTTGAAAAATTTTAGTTCGACTCGTGCGTCAGAGTGTTTGAAAAATTTGCTTTTGAAAGCTTTTGAAAATGTGTTGGTGTGAAAAGTATGTTTTGATTTGTTTTGAAATTAGAGCAAGTATCTAGAGTCGTCTACCTACCCTAAGGAATTCGTCTGTGTAAATGTCCTTAAAGTAGTGCCATCCCACCATTGAGAGGTAGGTAGCACCACCGTTGGAGGTGTTCGGGTCAATTCGAGGTTCGGGACATGGTGATCACCAGAGCAATAGGAAGACACCTTAGAAGCTACCCTCATGCCAGGTTCCCGGATCATGAAGACTTACTAAGACATCCTCTACTCGACGATCACCTTTCGAAAGGCAAGGCAACAGTGAGGCGTACCCTAGGGGTGGTGTGTGCGATTTGTGTGTCGTTTTCATTGATATTTGTCTTGTCATGTTCATTGTGATCTACGCTTGATTTTATGTTCATACATTCTTTCATGCTTTTGTTTAACAGTTAAAAATTGCGAGGAAAAGTAAATCTAAAGCTATTACAAATGGCGCGGGTCCACATCGCCAAAATTAAACCGGACCCGATTTGACAGAAAAGTAAAGAAAGGAATTAAAGAATTAAAAGTGCGAGAAATTGTTTACACGGCTTTGGGAGAATTACATAATTATAATAAACGACATAAAATAAATGCGCGAAATAAAATAAACTACGAACATGGGCGTTGGACCCTTTTGTAGAAATATTTAAAGTTAAAATTAAAATTTAAAAGAAAATGTCTTTGTATTTTATGTTTTTTAAGATTTAAAAGAAAAAGAATTTATTAGAATGAAAATTGAAATGTAAATCCTAATTCTAGTGTTTTTTAGATTTATTATGAAAATATTAAAATTTTAACTAATTTAAACCTAAGTTAATTTACATGCATTTTTTGATTTATGAAAATAAATAAAATAAATATTATTATTAAAAAGGGAAATTAAAAAGGAATAAAATTAACAATTAAACCTAAATTCTATATTTTGTATTTTTTGTTATTAAAAGAAGTTAAAATTGTAACCTAATTAAACTAAATAATTACATATTAACTTATTTATGAAAATAATTCAATTAAACATTTATTACATTTTTCATCTTTTCTGATTTTTTTTAATGAAGTTTTTGTATTTTATTAAAAAAATAATTAATTAAATAAACAATAATTAAAATAAAAATAACAATTAAAACAAGAATAAAAAATAAATAAAAAAATAGTGAAGGCAAACCAGGGGGGGGGGGGGTAGCCCCAAATTGGAGGTGTTGATCCAAAGGTTCTGGCCCAATATGCAGTAGCCTGTTGACTCTCCCAATTTGTGTATCACAAGGTTGACTTATGCCCACGGTGCGTTTCAATCCTGAGCCCTTGATTTGCATCCCTTGGACGTGTGGCTGTCTGGATGATGATGGAGCATGGTACGTTTTAACGTAAGTGCTACATGGGATTACTGAATGCAAAATAATATGAAGAACGTCAAGACCTGGGGTTCGAACCCAGGTCACGTGTGTTACCAGTATCCTTGCCTGCCACTAAACCAACTCAACGCGCGTGATTAATAAATAAACAAGAAATATTATAAAAGAAAAGCAACTAGTTAGTGGATTAGCGCGCGAGAATTCAAACCAACGAATCACAGCGTGCCATGTCTTCGTCTTCCTCGCGTACCTGAAAAATAAAACACAATAGCAACGGTTTTAACGCGTTGCTTTAGGCATGCTATGGGAAAATAGCGAATAGGGCTATGGTGGTCATAAATTCATCGCGAATAGTGCTTCCTTTTCGTCCAGGCTTGCTGAGTATGACTATCATGGTCTGGAAGGCTAATTTTACAGTATTGTAAAAGCCCTAAATTCAAGCTCTGAAAAACCCTAGAAGATGAACATGGTAATATCGCGTATAGCCCATAAAAAAGCAATTGAACGTATTGATTAGCTTCAAAACATTATGATAAACATGAATCAATGGACAAAATGCTGTAAAAACGTTTAAATCATGATGCACGATTTTGGAATTTTTTCGATGCAGTGAGAGTTCAATCTACCAGTTCTTTGTGTTTGAGTTGTTGTTTATGATTGGAATGTGTCCAGGAATTGCCAAGGAAGCCTTTGGAATAGGTTTTGCGCCTTGAATCGACCTCTAAAGGGGTTTTCAGTTTTTGAGTTTATGGAAAATTTCTCAAGTTTGCAATAGGTTCTGTAGCGCAGCTTCTTGTGTCCTGCCATTAGGTTTTGATTCCTGATCATATAGTGAAGGCATTAGGTTAAGAAAATTGGATAAAATCTCTTCCATTCATTGTTTTCAATATTTGATTTCCTTATATCTTTTTCATATCTTTTTTCATGTTATTTTTGCACAAATCATATCCCAATGCTCCAAATCTTTCCAAATTGGCTTAGGCACAAATTATTAAGCCTAAAATGTGTACAAAAAGATTCATTAGGTCAAGTTAGATATTTTCTATATATTTAAATAATTTAAATGAATTAATATTAATATAAATTCAAATAAATAACTAAAACATGAGAAAATACTTCCCTTTGGGCCAAGTGGTCGTGCATATGCTTGGAATGATGGATCATGGAAGAAAAATGGGCCCATTAGCAATTTTGGATCATTTGCATCAATGTTGACTTTTCAAAATTCCTAAAAATTTCCCAACTTCCACAAGGCATAACTTGCTCAATTTTTAAGCTTTTCACATGTTCTTGGACATTTTGGAAAGGTCTTTGAGTCCTTTAACCAATGACTTTGGTCCCATGTCATTTTGATTTACCAATCTCAAGTTATGGCCTTTGACTTAAAGTCCCTTTTTGTTGACTTTTGAAAATGACCTATAATGTTGAAATTGATAACTTTTTGTGAGAGCATTTCTTGGACTTGGAATATGAAGATGAATTGTAGGAAATGTCTTTCTCTTCAAAATGAGCTTTGGATGGAATTTTTCTGATAGTCCATGTGAAAGTTATGCCCTGGTCAATTTCAGTTGACTTTTTCAGCTGTCCAAATATAGTAACTTTTGCATCTCTGATTATTTCTGAGCCAAATTTTGAGAATCATGATCAAGCATTGATCAAATGATGTTTGTGGCTTCAAAATGATATATTGACCAAAAATTTGAACTTTTGACTGTCAAATGACCATTTTGCCCCTACAGTTGACTGTAGTGCAATTTAGGGTTTTGACTGTGCAATTTTGAGCTGAATGCCTTGAAACTTGATATGAGGATGCTTGACCACATTTGTAGGCATATGAGACTTGATTGGGTTCTTGAAAACTTCATTTTCTTGCTCAGAACACAAACCCTAGTTTTGATTGTATAGGAGACTGTTGAGCTGCACAACCCTTGGGGAATTTTATGACTTGGCTTGGCAATTTCTTGAAGAATATGGGAGGGAAAATTTTGGGGTACAACAGTGTGTAATTAGGAATCTGGATAGGCCTATTAACAGCTCAGAACAGGGGGGGTGAATTGGTTTGAGGTTTAGTAAAATAATAAAAGGGGGGTGTCAAAAATAACGAGTTGGGCCCAATACACAACTTAGAGGAGGTCAGGTTGGTTAGGTGTGTGAGGGCGTACGTTAGCTATCATGCAGACTTGGCCACTGGTTGTCTGAGCAAGATCGCATGGATAAGATTGAAGGTGCATATTAGTTAGCACACGGACGCACGCACTGGATTATTAAGGATTACAAATGTTGCTTTTAATTATTTCACCCTTATTTTGTTTTTTCGTTTTAGAGGAAGCGTCTTCTCCCACCTCTCTCACATAACCCTTTCCTATATTATTCTTTAACCCTAATGCTCCAACAATCACCGTGGCGGAGCCGGAAAATCAACCCTCCCCTAATACAAACCCACAACCCTTAATCAAGATCAAAGCCAAACAAAGAGCTGAGTGCAGTTGTTTCCTTTATCCCTTCGTGTGAGTTCTCGTTCTGACTTCTTTTATCTAAGATTCGTTAATCCGTATTCTCCTTCTTGTTTACAGGTTACGGTGATGGTTGAAGATGGTGGTGGATGGTCAACTGTCAGCGGCGGGGATGGCTAGCGATTAGGGGTTCGAATATCGAAACCCTAATCACATCAATCTTTGGTCTTCAACTGGCAGGGTATTCTTCATTCTTAGTTCGGTTCTTCTTTCTTCTCTCCATATATGTATCATCCTTTTTTTTCTTACTGTTAGTTCTTGTTAGTATTTATAGTCTTAGTTTTTAGGGTTTTAGAAATAGAGAAGAATTAGGGATTGAAAACAATTAGGAATTTTAATTGATTATGTTTTTGTCATTTTTGGATTGTAATTTGTAAGATTTAATTTCTGTAATATATAAATTCCTGATCTGGTTTGTATAAGATTTACAGTTGATTAAATATTTTGATTTGATTTTGTTTGAATGTAATTGATACTGTAATTTCTGGATTAGATTTGATATGTTGTAACTCGGTTTGCAGTAAAAATTAGGTTCTGGACTTAATTTCAACAGTACCTGTTATTGACACAAAAACGTGCGCGAGTTTTGGTTAATTGCTAGAGTATTCGTTTTTTTAACACTTGGGCTTCACACTGATTTTGATTTGGGCCTAAATTTACCAGCTTGCCCCAGCAAATCTTCCTTTAAAACAAATTCCTTAATAGATTATATAAATAATATAAAAACATTATTATAAAAGTTTTTTTTGAAAACATAACGTTTTATATATATTTTTATAATAATAACAAGACGTTTTTTTTAATAATAATACTTCTCTTTTTAAAACAAAACAGCAACATCAAATGGGCTAGGAATCTTAATGGGCTTGCAGTTTGTAATCTCACCCGATTTCTTTGTTATCCAATCCCTAAAAGAGATGGGCCAAACGCAATGGGCTCGTTTATTGAAATTTCACCTCCTATTTTACTAACAACCACTTAAATGTAAATGGGCTTAGATACTTAACTTTAAACTAATAAAAAATTAAAGCTAAGTAGTTTTAATAAACTAATAATTTATTAACTACTCAAATGTTTTTTTTTTCTTTTCGAATTGCATGGGCCATTGGCCAACATGCCTCGCGAACGGGTTTATGAGTCTTTCGAATTTAGAAAGCCCTATTAAAATACACCCCAGTCTTAGATAAAGGTAAGCCATCAGATACTTCTGTACCATCTTTAATTAAATATTTCTTCTTATTTCAATCTCGAAAAATAAAATGATCGAGGTAGGACAAATTTGGGGCATGACAACTGCCCTTATTCAATTATCTTCCAATCAAATAGCGTGAGAAAATGCGAGTCTCGCGTATTATGATTGGGAGTTTATTGAATACTTGGAATACCCTTAATTTGTCCAACAAACATAAGGTTACACTGATATAGCATACCCTTGCGAGTCTCAAGAAAGTATGCAAAGCTGATGATGCATCGCTTACCAGGGTTTGATAACGAGGCAGCTGGTTTTGAACTTAATAGTGCAATTTTGTATGTCTTGGTTTGGTTTTGATTATTCATCCATTTGGAGGATAAATACAATGATAATTGACGATGCATGGCTGCTTGAAGACTGAGGCCATGGGGTATGTTCGCGAATTGCTGCATGACGTCTGAGGCGATTGGCTAGATTTTTTTTGTTTTTCGAGCATCGCTGCGTGAAGTCAGAGGCGATGATCAGTGTCGCGAAATAAAGAAATACATTGTTGTATGAAGTTTTTAGTAAATGCACTTAGGTTCGCAAATCACTGCGTGAAGTCTGAGGCGATAAGCTAGACTTTGATTTTCGAGCATCGTTGGATGAAATCTGAGGCGATGGTTTGGAGCTTGGAATAAAGAAACACATTACTGCATGAAGTCTAAGGCAATGGGTTAGGTTTGTGAATCGCCGCGTGAAGTCTGAGGCGATGAACTAAATTTTGTATTTTTGAGCATCGCTGCATGAAGTCTGAGGCGATGGTCTGTGTTGTGGAATGAACAAACACATTGCTGCATGAAGTCTGAGGAAATGGGTTTGGTTCGAAAATCGCTGCGTGAAGTCTAAGGCCATAAGCTAAATTTATTTTCGAGCATCGCTGCATGAAGTCTTAGGCGATGGTCTGTGTCGTGGAATAACGAAACACATTGTTGCATGAAGTCTGAGGCAATGGGTTAGGTTCGCAAATCGCTGCGTGAAGTCTGAGGTGATAGGCTGGGTTTTGTATTTTTCGAGCATCGCTTCATGAAATCTGAGCCGATGATCTGTGTTGTGTAATAAAGAAACACATTACTGCATGAAGTCTGAAGCAATGGGCTTGGTTCGCAAATTGATGCGTGAAGTCTGAGGGGATAGGTTGGGTTTTGTATTTTTTGAGCATCGCTGCATGAAGTCTTAGGTTATGGTCTGTGTCGTGGAATAAGGAAACACATTGCTGCATGAAGTCCAAGGCAATGGGTTAGGTTCGCAAATCGTAGTGTGAAGTCTGAGGTGATAAGCTAAGTTTGGTTTTTGAATATCGTTGCATGAAGTCTTAGGCGATGGTCTGTGTCATGGAATAAGGAAGCACATTGCTGCATGAAGTCTGAGGCAATGGGTTAGGTTCACAAATCACAGTGTGAAGTCTGAGGCGATAAGCTAAGTTTGGTTTTTGAGCATCGCTGCATGAAGTCTTAGGCGATGGTCTGAATGTTTCACGGCATGAAGACTTAGGTAACAGGTTAAATCGTAGGAGGAGTGTTTTGTTGGTTGACCCTTAGATAGCTAAATCGAGGGAGAGATTGTTTGTTTGTTGCATGATACATTAGTATGATTTATGATATTGAGATGTTTGGATGTATGCAAAATGGATGATGTTTGACATTGATATGGAACCCTGAATATATGCGTATTGTATGCAAAAATGTATAGTGTATGTATGCTATGCAAAATGTATGTATGAAATATTGTAAGATGTGCGTATGCCTTGAAATGTTATGAAGACTATTTTTGGCATTCTCTCCATTAAACCATTGGCTTAGAGTTACCAATCCCCTGGAGTTGTATGTTGTGTCATCGTAGCTTTGTTAAATTCGATTTGAATGCGGTGAAAAAGCGTTAGAAAAACTTTAAACATTGATTTTGTATTGTGAGCGCAGGTGTAGACGTAGACGTAAACATAGTTAATGGCATATGCATAGATTTGTATGTTGTAAGCGTATGCGTAGATGTATGTATTGGCATATGTGTAGCCTTTTATGTTGTAAGCACAAGCGTAAGCGTAGACGTGTGTATTGGCATATGCGTAGATTCGTATGTCGTAAGCACAGGCGTAAGCGTAGACGTATGTATTGGCATATGTGTAGACTTTTATGTTGTAAGCGCAAACGTAGACGTGGACATGTGTATAGATTTTACAGGATTACACATGTGTGTGGACGCATGTGCGGACGTAGACTTTGTGTTGAAAGTGTAGGCATAGGAGCTGACATGTATATGGACGTAGACTTTGTGTACGGTCGCATAGACGTAGTAGTAGATATGCATAGATTTTTATGTTGTAAGTGCATGCATAGACATGGACATGTGTATAGAATTTGTATTGTAGACGCAGGAGTAGACATGTGCGTGTATGTAGACGTGGATTTTCTTTTGATGTTTTTCTAACCCAAAATGCTTTTTCGATGTTTTGTCAAATGCTTTTATTTTGTTAATCCCCTGAAATGATTTCAATATAATATTCACAAGTAATGATTGTAGTACTTTGTAAACAAGTATGACAAAAGAAAAAAACGAAATTTGAAAGATGCAAAGAAAGAAAATGTTTTATTGATATGCCTCTAAATAGGCGAGAATACAAGATGCAATTCCTAGAAAGAGGTAATTACAAAAGGTTTTAAAACTGTAGATGGAAATAAAATTGATAATTGATACTACTGTTCCCCAATATCCTTTTAATGATCTTATCTCCTTTGCTTCTGAGTTGTATGATTCAGATATATCTCTCTCTTCTTGGTTCGTAGTTGCAGTTCTTAGATCACAGTCTTTTTGTTCCTTATTTCTTTGTATGAAATCCCTAACTTTTTCCTGGATTTCCCTTTCGGGATTTCAATCCACCAGGATAATTTTTTTATTTATATGCCCCTAATTTTTGCCTGGATTTCCCTTTAGGGTTTTCGATCCACCGGGACGCTCCTTTTTGCCTAAGTCACCCGTTTGAGGTTCGAGCTTAGCGAGCTTCTTATACATAGTATTTTTTATTGCATATGAATTTGTCGGATGCGGTAGTTCTTCCCCATACATTGTTGTGGGGATAAGACCACCACCGGAGAATGTTGTTTTGACTAAGTATGGACCTTTGTAGTTGGGTGTCCATTTACCATGTGAATCAAGGCGAGATAGCAGAATCTTCTTGAGTACTAGACCATGTCGTGGTTCATCTTATGCAGTACATCGTTACTCTGAAATAATTCTGAGGCTAATTTCCATAGAGTTCGTTCGTTGATGCTGGAGGCATTTTCTGGAAGTCCTAAAACCAAGGCTTGTCATCCGGTCCTTCTTTGATAGCAAGACTAAGTGTGGGTTCTTGATTGTGTCTGTTTGTGATGCGCGGTTCGAGGTTTGACCAAGTTACTTTGAACATAGACGATATAGTTGCCAGGGCGTCTGTCATTTGATTTCCTTTTTGTGGGATGTGACTGAAAGTGATCTTTGCAAATTCCGCAGTCAGTTTTCAAAACATGATCCTGATATGGAATCAGTTTTGGATGTTTAGTATCCTATTCGCTGTTGACTTGGTATATGGATCGTGAGCCCTCTTTGGAGAAGCCCAAACTGCCCCGATATCGTGCCCCTGTGTATTTGAAGCGAAGCCCCGTCGAACGTGAATGTCCAACGTGCCCCTGGATCAGGTTTTCGTCAGGTCCTGGTATTTCGTAGTCGCTTATTTTTGCCTAAATGGCGAACAACCTTCTTTGAAAAGGTGATTTGCCCACCATCATGTATGTATCTAACCTTGGCCTATTTTTGTAGGAACAAGCAAATATGTGCAATAATTTTATTAGCTTCTTTGTGGCTCCGCTCTAACATTTCCTCTTAGCTTAATTTCTTCCTTTGTACCTAGATTAACGGCCTTAATAGCCTCTTGATACAGTTGTACGTTGTCGGCCTTTTTCTCTATTTCCCTTTCCATTTTCTCAGAGAGTTCAAGATCTTCATTACTTTCCTCTTCGGCTTGGTTGAAGGGAGCATCAAAATTATATAGGGCCGCAACAGTAACATTATCGGTGGTTTTGGGCATGAATTTGCACACTTATCATGTTTTGGTGCAGATTTATTTTATGAAATTTGAAAATGCATATGCAGAAAGAGTATTGCCATTTTTAAATTTATGGAATAAATGCAAGAGAAAAACAAGGATCTTAATTGAAACCAAAATATAAATTTTATTATTTGCAAATATTGTCTGAAATAGAACGGGGGAACCCTTACAAGCAACCCCTATGCCCCGGGCTTAACATAGGTTGTTTTAAAAATAAAAAAAAAATTACTTAGGAAAGAAAAAATATCTCAGGAATGTCCACGACCGTCCATATTTTGAGTTCTTCTCCTGGGGTGCATTCTCGAATAAAGTCATTGGCCCCTTTTGGTATTGACTTTGTTGGATATCTTTGCCACATGTCCACCCTGCTCTATTCCCTTGTTAACAAAGTTTCCTGGATTGGAGAGACCCATGCTTTATCCCTTAGAGTAGCTACGTATTTCTCTTCAGGGTATTGTCCAAACTAGACTATCCCCTGGTCCACTAGCTTTAGCGGAGTTTTCTCGAAGGCTTCATTATGCTCCAATAGGAATCCATACTCCCATAGATATTCCTTCAACAAGCTTATCGGGGCTTTTGCTTGTCTGGTTGCTCCCCAGTGGGCGACTACTTCGATTGACTTTATTATTGGTCCACCGTGTGGAGGTGTAGGGTTTGATTTGATGTTAGGTCCCTCAAAAGTGATATCTTGAGATTCTAAAAAGTCTTGTACCTTATGTTTAAATGCTTACCATTGTTCTATGGTTTTCCCCGGAGAGTTAGCGTGGTAGTCTCATCTGGCGTCGGTATTGTATCTTCGTGGGAGTGGCCTTACTGGAGGAGCTAGAGGCTTGATTTCCACCAAGGATGCCATAACCAGCTATTGCAATAACTAGCTAGGTGGCATAGGGAGCGGATCAAATTTTCTGGGTGGCCTTCTGCCTTGCTGCTGTCCTTGTGGGATCACTAATGGTCGTGGTATCCTTGCTTGTGAGGCTACGACATTAATTTCTCCCTCTTGTCTCTTTGGGGGGTCTGAAACAGGCCTTTTTGGATTGAGGGGTCCTGCTTCGGGCTCTTTTCTTAGTTGGTGACCGCTTGATGCACCAATCATTTGAGCTACTTCTTCGAAAGCTACCCTGGGAATCTGGTCTTGTTTGTCAATGAAGTTATTTAAGGCTAGGAGAACTTGACTCAGATCTCCTTTCATCGAAGTCACATCTCCTTTGACTTGGTCTAAATCTTCCTTGAATGCAGCCTGGTTTTCCTCGATCTGTTCCAGGGTTCTTTGTTGATAGGCCCTTACTTGATATAGAGGCCAAGGAGGTGGTGATCTTCTTCTATCCATGGCTTAATTGAAGAGATTTGTTTTCAAAAAATGAGTTTTGTTATGATATGCAGGTGTTTATGAATGCATGCATGCGAATGAATATGTATGAATATGAAATGGTTACTTGTTTTGAATGTCTTATTCACTTGGGTATGTATTTGTCTTTCGCTTATTTTTTATTCGGTGACCAGCTTAAAAATAGATACCCCAATGAGATAGGGAACAAAATGCCGTTATTGAAGGTAACATAATTCATATATTGAAAAATATTACAATCTTAAACCAAAATTTTATTTGTGTGAAATCAAGCAAAGGGAAATAAGTCTTCTAGGTGCGCCTGCAGATATCTTCTCTTAAAACCATCCACCTTTGCTTGAAAAAGCTTGAGAAAGTCTTCATCACATTATTTCCCTTTTATGGCTTTGATTTTAGACATGTTTAGCGCACTAACGCATATAAGTTGTTTCCTTCGGTATCCATTTTTAAAGACAGTCACTAAGATCTTGAGTTTATTATTATCTTTTATACCCCCTGTGAATAAGACAAATAGAAAGAAACGAGTGACGAATATATGAAATATATGATGAATATATGAAATGTATGAATGCATAGGTGTAGGGTTGAGTGACAGGATTTTTGTAATAAGTACCCCTATAAGGTAAGGATGTATGATTCAGTGACGGGGTTTTTGTGATAAGTACCCTTAGTAGGTAGGCTCCTTAATTTTTACCTATGGTTAGTCTACCCTCCCAAAAGGTGGTTACCTTAAAGGTATCATGAATAACACCAGAGGGAAAAGGCACAAGGGCCTCCCTTAGGTGGAGCCTCTTTACGGACCGAAACTTTTATCTCAAAGTCGTGAAAGGTCTCGTCATGAGATTTTAGGTTAAGGTCGTTACAAAGAGTCATGGGTGACCTTCCAAAGTCATACTCGTCAAGAGGATATCTCTCAATAAGTATTCCTTTTTTATAAGTTCACCGACTCTAGGAGAAGTCGTCACATAAACTCACAGGGATGATGTACCCCCTAAGCTAATAGACGAACCTTCTTTCTAAGGGCTATCAAAAATATTTTTTTGAAATAACAACCCGCCACATAGTAAATATATAATAATAAAGAAAAGTAGACAATAAAATAAAAAATACAATAAATAAATTAATGAAAATAAATAAATAAAAATAAAAACCCAAAAGAGACCTAAAACCTAGGGTTAAGGAGAGTCCCCGGCAGAGTCGCCAGCTGTTGCGACTGGTTTTTTAATCAGAGTCGCCACTATTAGTTTTTATCCTAGGGAAGGGAATCTAATAGAAAACCCTAATTCAAAGACAGAGAATCTAGGTTTCGGACTTCATTAGACGAAAGGAAGGTGTTAGGCACATTTCATCTACCTTGTTGACTAGGATACTAGGTTTTAGGTTTAGGTTTCTGGTTTAACAGGGTTTTAAAATTTAATTAGGAAGAAGGGTTTAATTTTTTTATAAGAGAACTCGCTACGATTTTTGATCGTATGCCTACGTATCCTCTTATGAGGAATCAGAGTCCTAATTTGTAGTTTGTATGTGATTGGTGTTTTTTAGGGGTCACAAATGTACTTTGAATCACCTCGCATTTTGACCGGGAGTAGTGATTATGGAGATTTTGGCTAAATGCGCAGTTAGTCAAAATCTATTTGAAACCCTTTTGCAAAAACAATTGATTAGCTTAGTTTATTGCGAAAAATAGTCTGTTGTTTGTTGTGTGTTTTTTAATCGTGTTAATTTAAAAAAATCTTGTTAATGCATGATTAAAAATATTTTAATGCAATATATAAAAAATAATATATGCAATTTTGATATAAAAATGATTTGAATGATAATATAGTAATATTTAAATAGTAAATAAAATATATTACTATTAATAATTAATAATAAGAATAATAATATTTACATAAAAAAAAGGAATTATAATAAGAATATATACAAAAATAAGAAATAAATAATATTTGTATCTAATATAAAAATAAGAAAATAAAAATAATAGCTAATAATTATAATATAATAATGAGGAAATAAAATTAAAGTATAATAATTATAATAAAAATGTAGGAAATAATTAATTACCAGAGGGGTGCAGTATTAGTTATGTAAGTAAAATATGGGGTGTGTAATTAGGAATCTGGCTAGGCCCATTAACAGCTCAGAACATGGGGTGTGAATTGGTTTGAGGTTTAGTAAAGTAATGAAAGGGGGGGTGTCAAAAATAACGGGTTAGGTTCAATACGCAGCTTAGAGGAGGTCCTGTTGGTTAGGTGTGTGAGGGTGTACGTTAGCGCTATCATGCAGACTTGGCCTCTGGCCGTCTGATCAAGATCACATGGATAAGATTGAATGTGAATATTAGTTTGCACACAGAAGCGTGCACTGGATTATTAAGGATTACAAGTGTTGCTTTTAATTATTTCACCCTTATTTTGTTTTGCTGTTTTACAACAAGCGTCTTCTCCTACCTCTCTCACTTAACCCTTTCCTCTATTTTTCTCTAACCCTAACGCTCCAACAATCACCGGGGCGGCACCAGAAAACCAACCCTCCCCTATTACCAACCCACAACCCTTAATCAAGATCAAAGCCAAACAAAGAGCTTAGTGCAGTTTTTTCCTTTACCCTTTCGTGCGAATTCTCGTTCTGACTTCTTTTCTATGAGCTTCATTAATCCGTCTTCTCCTTCTTGTTTACAGGTTACGATGATGGTTGAAGATGGTGGTGGATGGTCAACTGTCAGCGGCGGGGTTGGCTAGCGATTAGGGTTTCGAATACCGAAACCCTAATCGCATCAATCTTTGGTCTTCAACTGGCAGGGTATTCTTTGTTTTTTGTTTGGTTCTTCTGTATTCTCTCCGTATCTATATCATCCCTTTTTTTCTTACTGTTAGTTCTTGTTAGTACTTATAGTCTTAGTTTTTAGGGTTTTAGAAATAGAGAAGAATTAGCGATTCAGAACAATTAGGAATTTTAATTGATTCTGTTTCTGTTATTTTTGGACTGTAATTTGTAAGATTTAATTTCTGTAATATATAAATTCCGGATCTGGTTTGTAGAATATTTTCAGTTGATTAAATATTTTGATTTGATTTTGTTTGAATGTAATTGATACTGTAATTTCTGGATTAGATTTGATATGTTGTTACCCAGTTTGCAATAAAAATTAGGTTCTGGACTTAATTTCAACAGTACCTGTTATTACAAAAACGTGTTCGAGTTTTGGTCAATTGCTACAATATTCATTTTTTAACACTTGGGCTTCACGCTGAATTTGATTTGGGTCTAAATTTACCCGCTTTCCCCAGCAAATCTTCCTTTAAAACAAAATCCTTAATAGATTATATAAATAATATGAAAACATTATTATAAAAGTTTTTTTTGAAAACATAACGTTTATATATATATATTTTTATAATAATAAAAAGACGTTTTTTTTAATAATAATACTTCTCTTTTTAAAACAAAACAGTAACATCAAATGGGCTAGGAATCTTAATGGGCATGCAGTTTGTAATCTCACCCCATTTCTTTGTTATTCAAACCCCAAAAGAGATGGGCCAACCACAATGGGCTCGTTTATTGAAATTCCACCTTTTATTTTACTAACAACCACTTAAATGTAAATGGGCTTAGATACTTAACTTTAAATTAATAGCAAATTAAACCTAAGTAGTTTTAATAAACTAATAATTTATTAACTACTCAGATGATTTTTTTTTATTTTCGAATTACATGGGCCATTGGCCAACATGCCTCGCGAACGGGCTTATGAGTCTTTCCGATTTAGAAAGCCCAATTAAAATTCACCCCCAGTCTTGGATAAAGATAGGCCATCAGATACTACTGTATCATCTTTAATTAAATATTTCTTCTTATTTTAATCTCGAAAAATAAAATCATCGAGGTAGGACAAATTTGGTGTATGACAATTGGATAAAGAATCAGAAAAATTCTTAGGGTCGATTTAACTGAACCAGAGAAAGTATCCACTAGAAATGAATCACAATAAATCATTGGTTGATTTAAACTGAGCCAGTAGAGGCCTTGAGTTATCTTTAACTGGATAAGAATTAGAAAAATCTTAGGGTCGATTTGACTGAACTAGAGAAAGTATCCACCAGAAATGAATCAAAATAAATCATTGGTCGATTTAAACTGGACTAGTAGAGGTCTTGAGTTATCTTTAACTGGAATAGAATCAGATAAATCTTAGGGTCGATTTTACTGAACCAAAGAAAGTATCCATCGGTAATGAATCTAAATAAATCATTGGTCGATTTAAACTGAACCAGTAGAGGTATTGAGTTATCTTTAACTGGAATAGAATCAGAGAAATCTTAGGGTCGATTTGACTGAACCAGAGAAAGTATCCACCGGAAATGAATCATAATAAATCATTGGTCGATTTAAACTGAATCAGTAGAGGTCTTGAGTTATCTTTAACTGGAATAGAATCATAGAAATCTTAGGGTCGATTTGACTGAACCAGAGAAAGTATCCACTGGAAATGAATCAGAATAAATCATTGGTCTATTTAAACTGAACCAGCAGAGGTCTTGAATATGATCTTCTGAAGAAAATTCCGGAATAGCCTTTCGTCAGAGTTAGCCTTTGAAAATAATGTCAGGACATATAAGTAGTTTGTGATGTTTGTTGATTGATCCTTCCTGAAAAGGTAAAGAGTTATTCATATAAAATGTCATGATGTATGAAATGCATTGTGTAATAATATTCTCAAAATAAATGAGATTATGTTGTATGCAATATATATGCGCATGCCATGATGTATGAATATGGAATGCTGTCGCGACATTTCCTAGTATGGGAAAATAAATCCCTGAATGTTGTTGGAGCGCACTGGGAAGCTGAATCCCAGACTACTATTTGGTAGATGAGGAAAGTGATTCTTTCATTTCCGCTGGGGATGATGAATGGAGATGATTTTTCGGGGATTTCCTCATTCCGTTTGAGGGTACTCTACCGGGGATCTTTGACTTCTGCTTGAGAATGTTCCGCCGTAGAGACAATGCTCTGTTGGAAGATCTTACCAATGTAGAGGAATAAACTCTGTTGGGGGATGAACTTCCACGGCTAGAGAAATAAACTCTATCGGGGAAGAGGCTTTATAAACTGTTTGAGATTATAAAACTTAGCTGGGGAACATAGATTTCAGTTCTTTGAGGGAACTTTGCTGGAGGAGGTAATTCCTGCTTGGGGAAGAAGAAGTCAAAACTTTGGTTGTTTTCACTCTACGGGGACATAGACATCATTAGGACGTATGTTGAGGATATAGCGGTGACTTTTGCAGTAGGATGTCTCTGCCTTTGTACCTGCTGGAGAAAATAACTGCGGGGACTACAAATGGCTTTTTAGACTTTGTCCCGTTTTTTAAAGTCATTAGTGTTGTACCCCAAAATTTTCCCTCTCACTTTTTTACAAGATCCTCTCTTACATGGGTAATTACAAACACTTGATTGAAGAAAAACAACAAATTTTGAAATTGGCCAAAGTGCCTTTCGATTGGCCTCTCTAAAGTGCCTTTCGATAGTCCACTCAAAAGTGCCTTTTGATTGGCCTCTCCAAAATGCCTTTCGATTTGCATCCCCATAAGGCCTTTCGATTGGAATTTTAACAAGGCCTTTCGATTGGAATTTCAACAAGGTCCTTCGATTGGAATTTCAACAAGGTCCATTCGAAGAAGCTTTCAAAGGTTCCATTCGAAGAACATGCAAAGGTCCATTCGAATGAGCTTTCAAAAGGTCATTCGAAGGGGGGCATCAACCCATTCGAAAGATCCATTCGAAGGAGGCCATCGGCCACTCGAAGGAGCGTCATCAGAGCATTAGAAGGCCAGTTACATATCATTCAAATTCAAAAAGGGACAAGATCCCTTAACTTTGGCCAAGGTTACGTTTTACATTCATGGCATTCAAATGGCCGTTACCAGCATTATTTCTCTTTCCCCCTCACACTCCTATAAATATGAGGCCAAGGACACATTACAAAAAAAAGGGAGGAGGACGAAAAAACCTTGAAGAAAGGCTGCCCACAAAATCTATCAAAAGTTGCCAGAATTTTCCAAGCAGCAACCACGCTCAGAAGCCCCAGATCAAAGGTGCTCACCTCCAGCAAGCACCCAAATCGAAGACTCAATCTACTGGTAAGAAAGGGTAAATTGTCCAACTTTACATTTGCATAACACATCATTATTTGTTATTACATTCGATTTTCCATCCTAGACAGGATCAAAAGGCCTGGGTTTAGCACCCAGGTCATGCTCTTCGTTTGCTAACATTTGCTGCAGACCTAGCCTAAGAGGACCCAGCAAGCGCAGGATCGAAGGACTTGGGTTTCGATACCCAGGTCTTGCATTTCGTTTCGCTAACATATTTTTGCAGGTATAGTGTCCCAGATCAAAGGGGATTCCTTCTCTAGATCGAAGCCTTAGCCTCTTGGATCAAAGGGCAATCCCCTTCCCTGGATTGAAGGGTGTCCCATTTGTATTGTTTACTTTTTTTCATTTCTTTATTTATCTTTTTTTTTAATTAACATTAAAATCAAAACCACAAAAATATTAGGTTAGTTGCTTTTTTCCAACTAAATAAATTTTGTAATTAAATTAATTATTTTTACATCTTTTTCTTAAAATTAAAATTAAGTAGACTTAGGCCTTATTTTATTTTATTCCAAAAACAACAAACATATTTTCTTTTACTTTGCACGCGTTTATTTATTTCCGTATTTTTACTATTTATTGTATCTGTTCACCGGATGTAATAGATAAAATTAGGATATTTACTGCTTTATCCCCCCATTATCCTTGTATAATGTAAATCCCCTCCCCGAAGCATTGTAATAGCGTAGGACCTCTATATTATGCATTTTACTGCTTTTCTTATTAACTTCTAGTAATTAGGATTGTATGATAAGACTAATAATCAAACTCTAGCAAAATTAACAAAAAGACAAAAAATAACTGAAACACAACACAATTGCACACAAGCACCTCTAAGGTACGCCCACTTTGGTTTCCCTTAAAAAACAGTCATGAGGAGGGAATGTTTTAGGAAAGACCTATAAAATCAAAAGATCATAGTCCCTCGATGACCCTACGGTTGCCTTTTTGGTAAATGATCTAGTCCCTAAAACAGAATTGCTAAAGCATCTCCATAATTGCCTTCGTGACTGTAACTTCCCTTCAATTGTCCCTAAAACATCCAACGACAAGGCTACCTACTCACTAATAGTAGGATAGCACTGTCTAAAGGAAAAGAGGAAAAGAATGACCCTTTTGGAGTAATAAAGTAGATAACTGTTAGAAGTTTGCTCAAAAATCCTTTTTTGCACTTACACAGAAAACCACTTTTCAAAAAAATGATTTCAAAACATTTGCTTTGTTAACATTCTTGAGGACCGATACAAGAATTAAACACAAACTAAATCGCCGCACTAAGGAATTTTCAAAAACATTTTCAAACACATAAAGCACAAAAGAATTTTAAAAATGAGCAAACCTCTAAGAGCCCGTGGAAAACCACAGATGGAAAGGGTGCTAACACCTTCCCTTTCCATAATCTACCCCCTTACTCAAAAAACATCTCGAAAAGGTATTTTTCTGTTCTTTTTTCCCTTTCTTTAAATTGGATAAAAGAAAATACGGTGGCGACTCTTTCTTACCGCACATTTGTGAACAAAAAACACAAAAACCAGCATATTAAACAGTCGGTTCTACCACCGTGCAACAAAACTGGCGACTCTGCTGGGGATGATGAAAAAGTGGGGTTTACTTTATAGTTAGTTCATTGTTAATTTGCTTCTTTGTGCTTGTTTGTTTTACTTTTAAGGGTTGTTTGGGTTGTTACTATAGATCCTACACCCGGATCTGGGCATCTTTTTAGGTAAACGACAATAGATCGTGGAGATTGTACAACATAGACTGATATGGTTGAAGCGATGGTTGTGTTGGTGTGACACTTTGGTTGGTACCAGTATCCCTTGTGTTGAATCGAGGAGAATACGGGGCCGCCGCATGGTGTCTTGAAGCACTAACGAACCTTAGAACCTTAGTTGAACAAACTTGGCCATTAGAAAGTAGTGAGGTAGCCGGTCTCGGTGTAAAGCTGAGAATCATTTGATACTCGATACTACACTCATTGAGATAGGACTTTCAAGATGTTTCGGAAGAAAGAAAAGATTGCTAAGCTGAAATAATTCGATAAAGAAAGATCAGTGATATTGAGACTCCGTAGAACTCGGTTACTATTTCTAGGACATGTTTAAAACCAACTAAACTTCCAGAGGGTACTTACCTTAAACCGCAAGAAAGCCTTTGAGACTAAGGTCTATTATGTGCTTTTCTTATGTGTGATTTATTCTGCTTAAACCTGACATCATGCAACATAAATATTCATCCTTCATTACACTAACCATTTCAAGGATTAGGGGAATTTACCTTTGTTCTGTTTTGCAGATCATGGCTTCCGCTCGCAGAAATACCATCCAAATCAACTTTGTGAGAATATTGTTTCAACTCAAAGAGCTAGTATCCAGGGTTTCCGAGACTTCCTCATTTACCAAGAACTACGGTCGACTCCTTAATCTGGTTACCTAAGGTTTTGATGAGAAGATGATCAGTGTACTCTTTCAGTTCTTTGACCATAAGCATCATTGCTTCACTTTTCCAGACTATCAGTTGGTACCCACCATGGAAGAGTTCTCTCAGATACTGGGTATACCTATTTTGGATCAGTTGCCTTTCACCAGTTTGGAGGAAGTTCCAAAACCAGAGATCATCGCAGCAGCTTTACACCTGAAATGGTCCGACGTTGTATCCAACTGGGAAGCAAGAAGCGGGGTTAAGGGTTTTCTATTAAAATTCCTAATAGAGAAGGCTCAGCTGTTTTGGGATGATTTGGACTTCCAGGCTTTTGAGGTGGTCTTGGCCCTTCTCATTTATGGGTTAGTACTATTCCATAATCCAGACTTACTCATAGATATGAATGTCATCAAGGTTTTCCTTTCTCGCAACCCTGTGCCCACTATACTCGAAGACATCTTGCATACCTTCCACACTCGTACCACGAGGCAAAGAGGTATTCTTATGTGCTGTGTGTCATTGCTTTCAAGGTAGTTTATTTATCACCTCCCCAAAATAGTATTAAAGAATGAAGAAGGTTTGGGCTGGTCACAAAGGATAATGTCACTTTCTCACACGAATATTCTATGGTATTCCCAATATGTGGGAAATATTTATGTTATTGACTGTTGTGGGAAGTTCCCAGATGTCCCACTACTCGGCATTAGGGGGGGAATAACCTACAATCCTTCTCTAGAATTGCGACAATTTGGTTACGCTCGAAGGGATGGCCCTGACGAAATGCTTATCTAGGGTATTATGTTTATCTATGAGAATGATGTTCAAGGGTATCGTCAGAGGTTTATACGAGCCCAAGGCATGGTAAACAAATTTGACATCAAGACTTTGGGGCCAAAGACATCTATCCCTCTGGAACCTTATCTCCAGTGGGTACGAGCTCGAGCTCAGAACCTCGTGATACCATATGTAGCCGTCTTACCATTGATTGTGGAGCCCATTGCCGAAGGGGGTGTTCCCTATACAGTTATTCATCCTGATATGCCCACTGATCTTGAAGAATTACAGAGGTCCTGGATTCAACTGAAGAAGGAGCAGGATACTTATAGAGACCAGTCCTATGCCCATGAGAAGAAAGCTTTAGAGCTCATGAAGCAAATTCATGAGGAAAGAAGCATTAATGTTTATCTGGGAATAAAGAGGAAGCGCCCATGGGAAACTTGATTATTTTAGTTTTGTGAACTTTCAATTGAAACGCCTAAAAGGAAATTGTATTTTGAATTCTACTAATAAAATATTTGTTTCATTTTGGTTCGCAAATTTAAATTTCCTGAAATCCTTGAAATCATTGCATACGCATGTCATACATATCATTGCATAGTCAAGTTTCATAGCAAGTTTCTCATCTTCTTCACTGTTTATTTCAGCAATGGCTCTAGAACAAACAGCGAAAGATCTGCAGACTCAAAATGCCCAGTTTCAACAGATGATCGTGGCTCTTACCAAGGGGCAAGAAGAACTGAAAGCCCTGCTTATTAAAGAGAGGAAGAAGCCAAAGAGGCCAACTGGGTTAGTGAATCTGGGAAGAAGGATCAAAGGATCAGCGCGGCGAGATTCTGAACTGGTATATTTATCAAAAGAAGGAAACTGTCAAGAAGAGGAAACAAGAGAAGAAGACTCCAGTCCCAAAGAATCCGATGATGAATCCGACTATGATGAGGAGCAGTATCCTCCTGCTGATGAAAAATACAAACAACTGGAGGATCGCTTGAATGCAATGGAGGTCAGGAAGGTACCAGGTCTGGATTTTGAAAAGATGGGTTTGGTGTCTGGGGTTGTAATCCCACAAAAGTTCAAGGTGCCAATGTTCGCCAAATATGATGGGGTATCATATCCCAAGATGTACCTCCGATCTTATGTGAGGAAGATCCAGCCTCACACTGCTGACAAGGACTTATAAGTCCACTTCTTTCAGGATAGTCTGTCCGGAACTCAACTAGAATGGTTCTACCAGATGGAAGGGGCCAACATCCGTAATCTGGAAGACCTGGCTGCTGCCTTTTACAAGCAGTATCGGTATAACGCGGACCTTTCTCCCACTCGTACACAACTCCAAAATATGTATATGGATTCTAGTGAGGGCTTTAAGGACTACGCTCAGAAATGGAGGGATTTAGCAGGAAGAGTCCAGCCTCCCCTGTCTGATAGGGAGCTGGTGGATATGTTTCTTGGTACCCTGTTTGGTACGTTCTTAAATCACCTAATTGGAAGCTCTTCGGCCAGTTTCACTGAATTAATTCTGACAGGAGAAAGGGTGGAAGCTGGAATCAGGAGTGGGAAGATTCAAAAGGATGCATCCTCCGGTGCCGTAAGGAAGCCATTGGCTGGGAAGAAGGAGGTTAGTGTTATGTACCGTCAAAGAAATCAGGATAGAACTGAGCGCCGTCCAGCGGTAGGGGATGTCATGATCTCTAAGTTTGAACCTACACAACCAAGGAACAATCAACGGAGGAAAAAAAGGCAGGTAAGACAGTTTACCCAGATAAACATGACTCTGTCTCAAATCTTGCCACAGTTATTAAAGACCAATTTGGTAACCCTGCGGGAAGCTCCAAAGAATCCCAACACTACCTCTCCTTATTACAACCCTAAGGCTCGTTGTGCTTACCACTGAAAGTTCAGGAAATGATACCAACAACTGTTGGGCCTTGAAAAACAAGGTGCAGGATCTGATCGAGGCAAGGGAAATTGAATTTGACGCCCATGAGATTCCAAATGTTATCACTGCTCTTATTCCCAAGCACGGACGTGGTGTTAACACTGTTGAAGATGATGTGTTTATTATTGTTGTTGATGAACTTGTTACTTCTCTCGTGACCATCAAGAGAAGCTTGTTGAAGGCTGGTTTTTTTCCGGGCTGTGGTGAGGGTTGCCACCTTTGTTTATCTTTACCGACTGGTTGTCATTTATTAAAGGCAGGTGTCCAGCGCCTGATGGACGACAAAGAGATTTTGTTTTAAAAGACGCCCGTTCCAACCACTTCTTACAAGGATGTTTCAATAATAACCATTTCCGCCAATCCTCCCAAGGTCTCCACCAAAAGACCCGTCAGGATTACATCTGTTCCGAAGGTGACTCCACTGATAATCATTATGCCAGGGCCAATCCCATACTCCTCAGACAAAAATGTTCCCTGGAACTATGGGGGTGACGTCTACTACCACGGCATCAAGCAAGATTGGCTGGCTGATAAAGACCAGGTTTCTGAAAGGCTGGCCCCGACATTGGCAACATTATGGGAACTAGCAAAGTAACCAGAAGTGGAAGAGTGTTCTCTCTTGAGATTTCTCCTCCAAAAGTTGTTACTGGTCCTTTGATTATTCATACTTTTGTTCCTGCTGATACTACTACTACAGTTCTTGTTATTACCCCTGCTGACACCCCTATCATCGAGTCGACCGAGACTCGAGGCAAAGACATATTGGTTGAGCCTGTCCGGACGAAGGCGCAGTCAATATCTATCCCAGAGGCTTCCAAGAAGGAAATGGAAGAAATTTTAAAGATCATCAAAAGAGCGACTACAATATGGTCGAGCAACTGGGGCAAACCCCTTCAAAGATTTCTATGTTGGCCTTACTGTTGTGCTCCGAAGCCCATGCAAAGGCTTTGGTGAAATCCCTTAAGACGGCCCATGTGCCGCAGGAAACCTCTGCAGACCAATTTGAAGATTGTGTGGCCAGTCTGACGACGGATAATGGTTTGGGTTTTTCCGATGCAGACTTGACGCCCCAAGGGAGAAAACACAATGATGTGCTACATGTTTCCGTTGAATTCCGAGGCACTACTTTGGCTCATGTTCTGGTAGATATCGGCTCATCATTGAATGTGCTTCCCAAGAAGGCTCTAGATAGACTATACTGTGAAGGTTTGACCTTGAAGCCCAACAACATAGTGGTAAGGGCTTTTGATGGTTCAAAAAGAATGGTGCACAGGGAGGTGGACATCCCCATCAAAGTCGGTTCTCAGACTTTCGAATCTACCTTCTTCGTGATGGATATCAGACAATCCTATTCTTGTTTATTGGGTCACCCTTGGATCCATGGGGCAGGAGCTGTCACATCTACTCTGCCTCAGCTGATGAAGTACCCGGTAAAAGGAAAGATTGCCATGGTACACGGTGAGGAAGAATACATGGTCAGTCATCTGAACTCCTTCATGTACGTAGAAATGGATGGTGAGTTCATCGAAACTCCATGTCAGAATTTTGAAGAGGTACCTCAGACTATGGCTGCAACTAAAGGTGTTAACAATCTGCCAAGGATCATTGGAGCTCCCTTGAAGATGGATTCTCTCAAGGATGTAAAATATGTTATTGAAGGAGGTGGGTCTACCATCTGGGGTCAGCTCCCTGACATACCATACAAGTCTGACAAATTTGGCTTAGGTTTCTCTTCAGGGGCTCAAAGGGTTGTTCTCCACGCTCGTGCTGGAGGACCTCCCTCTGTATTAGCAACCATGGGGTCAACGCCTTAGAAGACAGTGATGGTGACGATGACATAGACAGCTGGATCTTCCCAACTGCCAACGGTGGATTCAGTAACTGGACCAAAAGAGACTTTGTACCGATTACTTTTGTTCAGAAGTAATGGTCTTTTTGTTTTGAATATGTAATAATTAAACAGTATAAACTCTATGGCCATGTGTCTTACCCGGGGCACAATGGTTTATTTGTGAGGGCTATCATAATTCAATTTCATATGGCATTAATAAAGCATTGGACGTTTATGCATTTTGCGCTCTCTGTTTTTCTTTTCTGATTTTTACTTTGTCTATACAGTTATTCTCTTACACACACTCACGTATCAAACTGTAGATCCATATCCACTCTGGATCCCATTGATAACAGTTATTCTATTTCCAGTTATGACTTTGAAAATCCGATCAACCAAGCCGAGGACGAAGGTGAGGAAGATTGTGAGGTACCTAAAGAACTTGCCAGACTGTTAAAACAGGAAGAAAGGGCTATACAGCCTCATGAAGAGCCAGTTGAGACAGTAAACTTGGGCACATAAGTAGACAGAAAAGAGGTCAAGATAGGTGCAAATTTGGAGCTTCATGTCAAACAGCGGTTGATACAGATGTTGCATGATTATGTCGAGATCTTTTCCTATTCGTATGAAGACATGCCCGGACTAGACACCGATATTATGGTTCATCGTCTGCCAACTAAAGAAGATTGCCCTTCAGTGAAGCAGAAGGTCTGTTGCATGGGCCCTGAAACGTCAGAGAAGATTAAAGCAGAGGTTATGAAACAGTTCAACACTGAATTCCTGGTTGTCACCTCTTATCCCCAATGGGTTGCTAACATAGTCCCGGTTCCTAAAAAGGACGGCAAGGTATAGATGTGTGTGGACTACCGATATTTGAATAGGGTGAGCCCCAAGGATGACTTTCCGCTTCCCCACATTGACATTATGGTTGACAACACTGCACAGCACAAGGTCTTTTCCTTCATGGATTATTTCTCTGGTTATAATAAGATCAAGATGGCACCTGAAGACATGGAGAAGACAACCTTTGTCACACAATGGGGCACTTTCTGCTACAAAGTGATGCCGTTTGGGCTGAAGAACGATGGGGCAACCTATCAGCGAGCCATGGCGGCTTTGTTCCATGACATGATTCACCATGAAATAGAGGTCTATGTTGATGACATGATAGCCAGGTCTCAAACTAAGGAAGAGCACCTTGATCATCTACAAAAGTTATTTGATAGGTTGAAGACGTAAAAACTGAGGTTGAATCCGAATAAGTGCACCTTCGGGGTAAGGTCTGAAAAACTGCTAGGTTTCATTTTCAGTGACAAAGGTATTCAGGTAGACCCTGCAAAAGTGAAGGCTATACAAGAGATGTCGGCTCCTCGCACTGAGAAGGAGGTCAGAGGCTTCTTAGGACGCCTAAATTACATTGCCAAGTTCATTTCCCATTAAACTGCTACTTGTGAGCCAATCTTCAAACTCCTGAAGAAAGATCAAGTGGTAAAGTGGAATGAAGAATGCCAGACCTCCTTCGAGAGAATCAAGGAATACCTTCTAGAACCACCAATTCTGATGCCTCCAATTGAAGGAATACCTTTGATAATGTACTTAACAGTGTTAGATAGTTCAATGGGGTGTGTGCTGGGGAAGCATGACGAGTCTGGTCGAAAAGAGCATGCAATATACTACCTTAACAAAAAGTTTACCGACTGTGAAACAAGATACTCACTCCTCGAGAAAACTTGTTGCACTTAGGCATGGGCTGCTCGCCGACTGAGACAGTATATGTTGACCCACACTAGCTTATTGATATCTAAGATGGATCCAATCAACTACATCTTCGAGAAGCCCGCACTCTCCGGAAGAATAGCAAGATGGCAAATGATATTGACTGATTATGATATCCAATACATAACACAGAAAGCAATCAAGGGAAGTGTACTAGCCGATCATTTGGCCCATCAAGCTGTGGATGACTACCAGTCCATGAATTTTGAGTTCCCGGATGAGAATATTATGTTAATGACTGACTATGAAGAACCTGGACCGAATGAAGGACCTGAGGAAGGATCCCGATGGACTATGGTTTTTGACGGAGCCTCCATTGCACTCGGCAATGGCGTCGGTGCTGTAATCATATCGCCTAAGGGCTGTCATACTCCTCTTACTTCCAGATTATGTTTTAACTGTACCAACAATATGACGGAGTATGAAGCGTGCATCATGGGTCTCAAAGCTACTATTGACCTGAGGATCAAGTTCTTGAATGTTTTCGAAGATTCAGCCTTGGTAATAAGCCAGATCAAAGGTGAATTGGATACGAAGCACCCGAATCTCATCCCCTACAAAGAACATGTGCTGACACTATTCCCACACTTGGAAGAGGTCACCTTTGAACACTTCCCGTGTGAAGAAAATCAGTTAGCGGACACGCTAGCTACCATGTCATTTATCTTCAAGGTTAGGTGGGATAATGAAGATCCTCAGATCACCATTGTGAGGTTGGATGAACCGGCGTACTGCTATGAGATTGACACTGAAGAGGTAGCGTATAAACCTTGGTTCCATGAAGTGAAAAGGTATCTTGAGGCTCAAGAATATCCCGAGGGGACATCTGTCAATGATAAGAAGTTCCTGAGGAGGTTCGCCGCAAAGTTTTTCCTCAGTAATGGAATCCTCTATAAGCGTAATCATGACTCTACTTTACTTTGGTGCGTAGATAAAAATGAAGTAGAGAGGATTATGGCAGATCTATACGAAGGTACCTTCGGCACCCATTCTAGTGGACACACCATGGCTAAAAGGATCCTACGGGCAGGATACTATTGGTCCACTATGGAAGCAGACTGCTATCAACATTCCTGAACTTGTCACAAATGCCAGATCTATGCTGATAAGATGCATGTACCTCTGGTTCCTTTCAATGTCTTTATGGCTCCATGGCCCTTTGCAATGTGGGGAATTGGCATGATCAGAGAAATTAGGCCTACCGCGTCCAATGGGCATCGTTTCATCCTAGTAGCCAATGATTACTTCACGAAGTGGGTTAAGGCTGCCTCTTTTTCTTCTGTTACCAAGAATGTTGTGGCGCGATTTATCAAGCATAACCTGGTTTGTCGATATGGTGTGCCAGAGAGAATCATCACAGACAATGGTACAAATATCAATAATATAATGATCACCGAAGTCTGTAAGCAATTCAAGATCCAGCATCATGATTCTTCCCATTACCGTCCGAAGATGAATGGCATTGTGGAGGCTGCTAACAAGAACATCAAGAAAATTGTACAGAAAATGACGGTGACATACAAAGACTGGCATGAGATGTTACCATTTGCTCTTCATGGTTATCGCACCTCAGCAAGCACGTCGATAGAGGAAATACCTTATTCTCTGGTATATGGTATGGAGGTTGTCCTGCACATTGAGGTCCAGATCCCTTCTCTGAGGATCATAAAGGATGCAGGCTTAAACAAAGACGATCAGATCCAAACTCGACTTGATCAACTAAATCTGATTGATGAGAAAAGGCTTATTGCTGTCTGTCATGGTCAAATGTATCAAAAACGGATGATCAAGGCTTTCAACAAAAAGGTCAGACGTCAAGCGCATCATACGGCCACAAGTTGATCCCAGGGGAAAATTGACTCCCACATACGAAGGGGCATTTGTGATCAAAAATGTATTTTCAGGTGGAGCCATGATTTTGACCACCATGGATGGTGATGACCTTCCTCACCCTGTTAATGCGAACATAGTGAAAAGATACTACGAATGAATAAATACTCGCTAGGTTGACTGGCCTAGGAAAAATTTAGGGATAAAAAACAAAAAAAATTGTACACTCGGCAAGCCAAAAACCTAAAAAAGCGGCTTGGGAAAAAAAGGGTATCCCGGTGGACTGAAAACCCGAAAGGGAGGTCCAGGCAAAAGTTGGGGATTTGAAGCATATCACTATGTCTCATTGGATCACCTTGCGATCAGACTCCAGTATCGACTATCAAGCTCAAACGGTACTGACCAATCCAGTCAGCTTCGGACAATAAGCAAAGGGATGAGACACTCAAAGACATAAGGGCAATAACGAAATTGAAACCCAATGGAATTTATTGCACATAGCTGTTTTCTTCTTTTTGTACATTATTTTGTATAGTTTTCACTTCTTACGACGACGTTCTCCTACTAGAACGTCAGCCTCTTTGTACAAAACGCCTGTTATAGGAAAACTTCAGAAATCAATACAAATCATTTCTTTGAAAGTACAAAATTATTTGTTTTTCTTTTTCTGTTTTGGTTTTGCAAAGATGTCCAATGACTTATTCTTGACATATGCATTTGAATATGATTACTGCTCACAAATATTTGCATAAAAAACAGAAATATAGTTGCTGGCGACTTTAAGAAACAGGGAAAAGTCTAAAAACCAATTTGCAGTCCCGACAATCACTCTTTCCAGCCTAGTACAGGGGTAAGGACAGTTTGAAACGGAGTCACCATTGCATACGACCCCATGACATCTATGTTCCCCAAAGAGCAGAAACAACCATAGTCTTGGTCTCTTCTTCCCCAAGCAGGAATTACCTTCTCCAACAAAGTTCCTTCAAAGAGCTGAGATATGCCTTCCCCAGCCGAGTTTTTTTATATAATCTTAAACAGTTATAAAACCTCCTCCCGGGTAGAGTTCATTTCTCTAACTACGTAAGTTCATTCACCAACAGAGTTTATTTCTCTACAACGGTAGAATCTTCCAACATGCATCTCTCTTCATAGAGTTATTCTCCCAAAATAATATCCTCTCTCTACAGAGTTATTCCCAAGCAGAATCAATCCCAGCAGGTTATCCTCAAACAGAAAGAGGAAATCCCCGGCAAATCATCTCTATGCATCATCCCCAGCAGAAATGAAGGATTCAACTTCCCAATCCTCTCCAATAGTAATCCGGGATTTATTTCCTAGACTGGGAACATCTCAATAACATCCCATATTTCATACATCATGGCATGTGCATACATATCGCATACAACATAATCTCATTTATTTTAAGAACATCCTCACAATGCATTTCATACATCATGACATTGCATATGACTAACTCTTTTCCTTTTTCAGGGAAAGATCAAATCAACGAACACCGCTACTTATGTGACCAGGTAGTCTTCTCAAAAGCTACATCTGATGGAGGGTTATTTTCAGCAATTTCCTCAGAAAAATGTCCTCCCAAGATTTTCTGTGGTTCAGTCAGATCGACACTAAGATCTCTCTGATTTCCATTCCAATTGAAGAAATTGTAAAGCCTGGATTTCGACCAGATAATAGTATAAGGTGCTGCGAAGCCTGGGATCTGACAAGATAGTAGTTCACTTCTTCAAAGAAAGTGTAAAGCCTGGATTTCGACCAGATAACAGTATAAGGTGTTGTAAAGCCTGGAATCTGACCAGATAGCAGTTTACTCTGTCAAATCACAATGAAGCCTGGATTTCGACCAGATAACAATATACAATGCTGCGAAGCCTGGAATCTGACCAGATAGCAGTTTACTCTGTCAAATTACCGAAGCCTGGATACGACCAGATAACGGTACACCTCAGATTCAAGTTGAAGCCTGGACCCAACCAAATAACAGCTTATTTTCTTCAAATTACCAAAGCCTGGATACGGCCAAATAACAGTACCCCTCAGATTCAAGTTGAAGCCTGGACCCGACCAGATAACATCTTAATTTCTTCAAATTACCGAAGCCTGGATACGACCGGATAACGGTACACTTCAGATTCAAGTTGAAGCCTGGATCTGACCAGATAATAGCTTAATTTCTTCAAATCACTAAAGCCTGGACACGATCAGATAACAGTTTAATCTCATTTCCCCAGTAAGTCATTGTGAAGCCTGGAGCACGACCAAATAGCAGTCGGCCTTATCATCCTCAACAAGTCACTGTGAAGCCTGAATCCTGACCAGATAGTAGTTCACTTCCATCTCTTCAATCAAGAGATGGCTCCCCAATAGAGTAACGGATGACTAAAGCTCCTAAAACTATATGTTCCAAGACAGAGATCAACATTCCTCAGCGGACTCCTCCTCAGACAGCAGGAACAGGAATCCCCACAAAGGAGTATCTCATGAGGTCAACATTGTTTTGGATTGCATCTTTAAGCCCGTCTATGACGACTCTCTGTCATGATCCTTTGATGGCATCTTTAAGCCCATCTCTGAAATTCTCCTATCATCTTTTCCAAATGGCATCTGTAAGCCCATTCCCAATATTATTCACCAGCAGTATCACTTCAGACGAGTGCAAATTTTTGGGCACTCTAGTGTTCAATCATCTTCCACCTTCAGATCACGAAAGGCAGACAAGCCAATCTACACCTTCAAGTTTAAGAAGATTAAACAGGGGCAGCTATTGTACCTTAAAATTTTCCCTCTCAATTTTTACAAGATCCACTCTTACATTGGTAATTACAAACACTTGATTGAAGAAAAACAACAAATTTTGAAATTGGCCAAAGTGCGTTTCAATTGGCCTCTCCAAAGTGCCTTTCGATTGGCCACTCCAAAGTGCCTTTCGATTGGCCTCTCCAAAATTCCTTTCGATTGGCATCCCCACAAGGCCTTTCGATTGGAATTTTAACAAGGCCTTTTGATTGGCATTTCAACAAGGTTCTTCAATTGGCATTTCAACAAGGTCCATTCAAAGAAGCTTTCAAAGGTTCCATTCGAAGAACATTCAAAGGTCCATTCGAAGGAGCTTTCAAAAGGTCATTCGAAGGGGGCATCAGCCTATTCGAAAGATCCATTCGAAGGAGGCCATCAACCATTTGAAGGAGCCTCATCAGAGAATTCGAAGGCCAGTTACAGATCATTCAAATTCAAAAAGGGATAAGATCCCTTAACTTTAGCCAAGGTTACGTTTTACATTCATGGCATTCAAATGGCCGTTACCAGCATTATTTCTCTTGTCCCCTCACACTCCTATAAATATGAGGCCAAGTACACATTACAAAAAAAAAGGGAGGAGGACGAAAAAACCTTAAAGAGATGCTGCCCACAAAATCCATCAAAAGTTTCCAGACTTTTCCAAGCAGCAGCCACGCTCAGAAGCCCCAGATCGAAGGTGCTCACCTCCAGCAAGCACCTAAATCGAAGACTCAGTCTGCTGGTAAGAGAGGGTAAATTGTCCAACTTTTCACTTGCATAACACATTATTATTTGTTATTACTTTCGATTTTCCATCCTAGACATGATCAAAAGGCATGGGTTTGACACCCAGGTCATGCTCTTCGTTTGCTAACATTTGCTATAGACCTAGCCTAAGAGAACCCAGCAACCGCAGGATCAAAGGACCTGGGTTTCGATACCCAGGTCCTGCATTTCATTTCGCTAACGTATTTTTGCAGGTATAGCGTCCAAGATCGAAGGGGATGCTTTCTCTGGATTGAAGCCTTAGCTTCCTGGATCGAAGGGCAATCCCCTTCCCTGGATCGAAGGCTAGTCATGCTTACTCCTTAGCCCAACCGAAAGAAGGCATGATCTTCTGAATCGAAAAGGCCTCATCTCTCCTGAATCGAAGACCATAATTTTCCTGGGATCGAAGCCCTTTTCCCTGCAATCGAAGGGTGTCCCATTTGTATTGTTTACTTTTTTCATTTCTTTATTTATCTTTTTTTAATTAACACTAAAATCAAAACCACAAAAATATTAGGTTAGTTGCTTTTTTCCAACTAAATTAAATTTGTAATTAAATTAATTAATTATTTTAACATCTTTTTCTTAAAATTAAAATTAAATAGACTTAGGCCTTATTTTCTTTTATTCCAAAAACAACAAAAAGATTTTCTTTTACTTTGCGCGCGTTTATTTATTTCCGTATTTTTACTATTTATTGTATATGTTCACCGGATGTAATAGATAAAATTAGGATATTTACTGCTTTATCCCCCCCATTATCCTTGTATAATATAAATCCCCTCCCCAAAGCATTGTAATAGCGTAGGACCTCTATATTTTGCATTTTACTGCTTTTCTTATTAACTGCTAGTAATTAGGATTGTATGATAAGACTAATAATCAAACGCTAGCAAACTTAACAAAAAGACAAACAAAACTGAAACACAACACAATTGCACACAAGCACCTCTAAGGTATGCCCACTTTGGTTGCCTTTAAAAAACAGTCATGAGGCAGGAATTTTTTAGCAAAGACCCATAAAATCAAAAGATCATAGTCCCTTGATGACCCTAAGGTTTCTTTTTCGGTAAATGATCTAGTCCCTAAAATAGAATTGCTAAAGCATCTCCATAATTTCCTTCGCGACTGTAACGTCCCTTCGATTGTACCTTAATCATCCAAAGATAAGGCTACCTACTCACTAATAGTAGGATATCACTGTCTAAAGGAAAAGAGGAAAAGAACGACCCTTTTCAAGTAATAAATTAGATAACCGTTAGAAGTTTGCTCAAAAATACTTTTTTTCACTTACACAGAAAACCACTTTTTAAAAAAACAATTTCAAAACATTTTCTTTGTTAACATTCTTGAGGACCGATGCAAGAATTAAACACAAAGAAAATCGCCTCACTAAGGCATTTTCAAAAACATTTTCAAACTCATAAAGCACAAAAGCATTTTAAAAATGAGCAAACCTCTAAGAGCCCGTGGAAAACCACAGATGGAAACGGTGCTAACACCTTCCCTTTCTATAATCTACCCCCTTACTCAAAAAACATCTCGAAAAGGTCTTTTCTGTTCTTTTCACCCTTTCTTTAAATTGGATAAAAGAAAAGACGGTGGCGAATCTTGCTTACCGCATATTTGCAAACAAAAAACGCAAAAACCAGCATATTAAACAGTCGGTTCTGCCACCGTGCAACAATTAGCAACCGTCTTTCTGTTTTCTATGCAAGTATTTGTAAATAGAAATCATATTCAAATGCATATGTCCAAAATAATCAATGGAAGTTTTTTTGCAAAACAAAACAGAAAAAATGAAAACGGGAAGTTTTGTACTTTCAAAGAAATGATATGTATTGATTTTGAAGTTTGCTTATTCTAGGCATTTTTTTGTACAAAGACACTGACATTCTAGTAGGAGAATGCCGTCGTGAAAATTAAAACTATACACAACTGTGTACAAAGAGAAAACAGCTATGTGTAATAATCCCATTGAGTTTTGATTCTGCTATTGCCATTATACCCTTGAGCGTCTCATCACTTTTCTACTTATCCGAAGTTGACTGGATTGATTGGTATCATTTGAGCTTGATAGTTGATACTGAATTCTGGTTGCAAAGTGATCCAATGGGACATAGTTATACGCTTTAAATCCCTAACATTTTCCTGGACTGCCCTTTCGGGTTTCATTCCACCGGGATACCCTTTTTTGCCCAAGCCGCCCTTTCAGGTTTTTGACTTGCGGGTGTACAGATTTTTTGTATTTATCCCTAATTTTTTCCCAAACCATTTTGGTTCACCGGGATGCCCTTATTTTTTCCTAGGCCAGTCAACCTAGTGGGTCTTTATTCATGCGTAGTATATTTTCACTATATCTTCATTCACAGTGTGAGGAAGGTCATCACCGTCTATGGTGGTTAAGATCATGGCTCCACCAGAAAACATATTCTTGATTACAAATGGACCTTCGTACGTGGGAGTCCACTTGCCCATGGGATCACCTTGTGGCAGTATGATGCGCTTGACTACAAGGTCACCAACTTTATATACCTGGCATCTGACCTTCTTGTTAAAAGCCTTGATCATACGCTTTTGGTACATCTGACCATGACAAACAACCGCAAGCCTTTTTTCATCAATCAGGTTCAGTTGTTACAGTCGGGTCTGGATCCATTCATCTTCGTTCAAATCTGCATCCTTCATGATTCTCAAAGATGGGATCTGGACCTCAATAGGTAAGACAGCTTCCATACCGTATACCAGAGAGAAAGGTGTTTCTCTTATTGACATACGTGCTGAGGTGCGGTAACCATGAAGAGAAAATGGTAACATCTCATGCCAGTCTTTATATGTCACCATCATCTTCTGTATGATCTTTTTAATGTTCTTATTAGAAGCCTCTACATCGTCATTGATCTTAGGCCAATAAGGAGAAGAGTTATGATGCTGGATCTTGAATTTCTTACAGAGTTCAGTGGTCATAGTGTTGTTGAGATTTGTACCATTATCTGTAATGATTCTTTCAGGGATACCATACCGACATATAAGGTTATGCTTGATGAACCGCACCATAACATTCTTGGTAACAGAAGCAAAAGAGGCAGCCTCAACCCACTTCGTGAAGTAATCAATAGCGACTAGGAAGAAGCGATGCCCATTTGAAGCGGTAGGTATGATTTCTACTATCATGTCAATGCCCCACATTGCAAAGGGCCAGGGAGAAATCAATACATTCAAGGGAACCGGGGGCACATGTACTTTATCAGCATAGATCTGGCATTTGTGACAAGTTTAAGAATGATGATAACAGTCTGCTTCCATAGTGGACCGATAATATCTTGCCCGTAGGATCTTTTTAGCCATGGTGTGTCCACTAGAATAGGTGCCAAAGTTACCTTCATGTAAATCAGCCATAATGTTTTCCGCTTCACTCTTGTCTACCCACAGAAGCAAAGTAGAATCGTAGTTGCGCTTGTAGAGGGTTCCATTACAGAGGAAGAACTTTGCAGAGAACCTTCTCATAAACTTCATATCATTGACAGATGCCCCCTCAGGGTATTCTTAAGCTTCAAGATACCTTTTCACTTCATGGAACCAAGGTTTGTCCGTTACCCTTTCAGTATCAATCTCATAGCAATAAGCTAGTTCATCCAATCTCTCAATAATGATCTGAGGAGCTTCGTTGTCTCATCTGACCTTGAACATGGATGACACAGTAGCTACCGCGTCCGCTAACTAATTCTCTTCTCATGGAAAATGTTCAAAGGTGACTTCTTCAAAGTGTGGAATCAGTGTCAACACATGTTTTTTGTAAGGGATGAGATTAGGATGCTTTGTGTCCCACTCTTCTTTGATTTGACTTATTGCGAAGGCCGAATCTCCGAAAACACTTAAGAACTGGATTCCTAGGTCAATAGCAGCTTTGAGACCCATGATGCATGCTTCATACTCAGCCATGTTGTTGGTACAGTTGAAGCATAGTCTGGCGGTGAAAGGAGTATGACAGCCCTCGGGAGATATGATTACAACACCGATGTTATTGCCATGTGCGTTGGAAGCTCCATCAAAAACCATAGTCCATCGGGATCCTTTCTCAGGTCCTTCATCTGGTCCAGGTTCTTCATAATCAGTCACTAACATAATATTCTCATCTGGGAATTCAAAGTTCATAGATTGGTAGTCATACACAGCCTGATGAGCCAAATGATCAGCTAATACACTTCCCTTGATTGCTTTCTGGGTTGTGTATTGAATATCGTATTCAGTCAGGACCATTTTCCATCTCGCTATTCTTCTGGAGAGTGCGGGCTTCTCGAATATGTACTTGATAGGATCCATTTTAGAGATCAACAAAGTAGTGTGAGTCAACATATACTGTCTTAGTCGGCGAGCAGCCCATGCCAAATTGCAGCAAGTTTTTTCGAGCAGTGAGTATCTTGTTTCATAGTCAGTATACTTTTTGCTAAGGTAGTATATTGCATGCTCTTTTCGACCAACCTCGTCATACTTCCCCAACACAGACCCCATTGAGTTCTCCTATACCGTTAAGTACATGATCAGAGGTTTTCCTTCAATCAGAGGCATCAGAATTGGAGGCTCTTGAAGGTATTCCTCGATTCTGTCAAAGGTAGTCTGGCATTCGTAATTCCACTTTACCACTTGATCTTTCTGCAGGAGTTTAAATATTGGCTCATAAGTAGCAGTTAGATATGAAATGAACCTAGCAATGTAGTTTAAGCGTCCCAATAAATCTCTAACTTCCTTATCAGTGTGAGGAGCCGGCATCTCTTGCATAGCTTTTACCTTTGCAGGGTCTACTTGAATACCCTTGTCACTGACAATGAAACCTAGGAGTTTACCAGACCTTATCCCATAGGTGCACTTGTTCGAATTTAAGCTCAACTTGTACGTCTTTAACCTATCAAACAACTTTTGCAAGGGATCGAGGTGCTCTGCTTCTGTTTGAGATCTGGCTATCATGTCGTCAACATAGAACTCTATCTCATGGTGAATCATATCGGGGAACAAAGATACCATAGCTTGCTGATAGGTTGCCCCAGCATTCTTCAACCCAAATGGCATCACTTTGTAACAGAAAGTCCCCCACTGTATGACGAAGGTTGTCTTCTCCATGTCTTCGGGTGCCATCTTGATCTGATTGTAACCAGAGAAACATCCATGAAGAAAAAGATCTTATGATGTGCAGTGTTGTCAACCAAAACTTCAATGTGGGGAAGCAGAAAGTCATCTTTGAGGCTTACCCTATTCAAGTCTCTGTAGTCCATGCACATACGTACCTTGTCGTCCTTCTTAGGAACCGGAACCACGTTAGCAACCCATTATGGATATGAGGTGACAACTAAGAACCCAACATTGAAATGTTTCATAACTTCTTCCTTGATCTTCTCAGACATTTCAGGATGCATACGATAGACCTTCTGCTTTACTGGAGGGCAATATTCTTTAGTTGGCATACGATGAACCACAATATCAGTGTCCACCCCTGGCATGTCTTCATATGACCAGGAAAAAATCTCGACATAATCATGCAACATCTGAATCAATCGCTGCTTGACACTAAGATCCAAATTAGCACCTATCTTGACTTCTTTTATGTCCTATTTTGTACCCAGGTTCATTGTCTCAACTGGCTCTTCATGAGGTTGTATAGCCCTTTCTTCTTATTGTAACAGTCTAGAAAGCTCTCCTGGGACCTCACAATCTTCCTCACCTTCGTCCTTGGCTTGGTTGATCAGATTTTCAAAGTCATAACTGGAAATAGCAGAACCGTTATCAATGGGATCCATAGTGGATATAGATCTGCAGTTTGATACATGAGTGTGTGTAAGAGCATAGTTGTATTGATAAAGTAAACGCAGAAAAGAAAGACAAAGAGCGCAAAATTTGTATGCAACATGTCCAATGCTTTATTAATGACATATGAGATTGAAAAATGATAACCCTCACAAATAAACCATTGTGCCTCAGGTAAGACACAAGGCCATAGAGTTTATATTATTCATTTATTACATATCCAGAAAAACCAAAAAAGACAATTACTCTTGAATAAAAGTAATCGGCACAGTCTTTAGATGTCCAGTTACTGGGTACATCGTTGGTAGTTAGGAAGATCCAGCTGTCCATGTCATAGTCACCATCACTGTCTTCTAAAGCGTTGATCCCATGATTGCTGATGTGTAGGGGAGGTCCTCCGACGCATGCACGACAAATAGCCCTCTGAGCCCCTGAAGTGAAACCCAAACCAAACTTATCAGATTTGTTTGGAATGTCAGGGAGTTTTCCCCAAATGGTACATGCACCTTCTTCAATTACTTCTTTGGCGTCCTTGATAGAATCCATCTTCAATGGAGGTTTGGTGATCTTTGGCACACTGGTAACAATCTCGGTTGCAGCCATGGTCTGAGGCACCTTTTCAAAGTTCAAACAAGGGGTCTCGATGAACTCTCCGTCCATTTCGACATACCTGAAAGAGTTCAGGTGGCTTACCATGTAATCCTTCTCACCACGTACTATGGCAATCTTTCCCATCACCAGGTACTTCATCATTTGATGCAGAGTGGAAGTAACAACTCCAGCCCCATGGATCTAAGGGCATCCCAACAAAAAGGAATAAGATGGTCTGATATCCATCATGTAGAAGGTGGATTCAAAGGTTTGGGAACCCACTTTGATAGGGATGTCCACCTCCCCGTGCACAAATCTTTTTGAACCATCGAAAGCCCTCACCACAATGTTGTTGGGCTTCAGAGTCAAACCTTCACAATCTAATCTGTGAAGAGCCTTCTTGGGCAGAAAATTCAACGATGAACCGGTATCCACTAAAACATGGGCCAAAATGGTGCCTCTGCATTCGATGGAGACAAGCAGTCCATCATTGTGTTTTCTTCCTCTGGGTGTCAAATCAGCATCAGAAAAACCCAGTCCATTATCAGCGGTCAAACTAGCCATACAATCTTCGAATTGATCAACGAAGGTTTCTTGTGGCACATGAGTTGTCTTGAGGAATTTTACCAAAGCCTTTGCATGGGCTTCGGAGCACAACAATAGGGCTAGCATTGAGATATTGGAAGGAGTTTTCCCCAGTTGTTCGAAAACATTGTAGTTGCTTTTTTTGATTATTTTCAAGATTTGTTCCATTTCCTTATTAGAAACCTCCATAATGGATTCTGAATGCGCCTTCTTCTTGACAGGCTCAACCAATATCTCTTTTCCCCGAGTCTCGACCGACTCGATGACAGTGGTGGCAACATAGATAATCACAAGAGTAGTATTGGTAGTATTTGCAGGAGAAGAAGCAAGAATGATCACGGGAGTAGTAACAGTTTTAGAAGGAGAGATCTCGGGAGAGAACACTCTTTCGTTTCTTTTTATTTTACTGGTCCCAACGATATTGCTGACATCAGGATCAGTACTTCCAGTAACTTTATCTTCAGCAACCAACAGGTCTTGCTTAACGCCATGGTAATAGACGTCAGCCCCATAATTCCGGGGAACATCTTTGTTCGAGGAATATGGTATTGGCCCTGGCATAGTGATGATCAGGGGAGCCAACTTTAGAGCATATGTAATCCTGACGGGTCTTTTGGTGGAGACCCTAGGAGAATTAGTGGAAATGGTTATAATAGAAAGGTCTTTACATGGAACACTTGTGACTGGAGTCTTCTCGAATAGAATCTCTTTATCATCCATCAGGCATTGAACACCCGCTTTCAACAAATAACAACCAATTGGTAGAGATAAACATAAGTGGCAACCTTCACCATAATCCGGAAATAAACCGGCTTGCAACAGATTCCTTTTAACATTCACGAGAGGAGTAACAAGTTCCTCAACAGAATCAATAAACATATCATCGTCAACAACATTAACACCATGGTCGTTCTTGGGAATGGGAGCAGTTATCACATTAGGAGTTTTTGGAGCATCGAATTCAATCTCCTTTGCCTCGATCAGATCCTGCACCTTGTTCTTTAAAGCCAATCAGTCCTTTGTATCATGGCCTGGACTTTCAGAATGGTAGGTGCGTCGAGCCTTTGGATTATAGTGAGGAGAGGCGGTATTAGGATTCTTCGGAGCTTCCCTCAAATTTACCAGATTGGACTTCAATAAGTGTGGCAAAACTTGAGACAAAGTCATATTAATCTGGGTAAATTGTCACATAGGCCTTTCTGTTCTGGGCTGATTGTTCCGCTGTTGAGTAGCTGCAGGCTTGGATATCATTACAGCCCCTACTGTTGGACGATGTTGGGTTCTTCCCTGATTTCTTTGACTGTAAGCAGCACTGACCTCTTTCTTTCCCAGGAAAGGTCTCTTTCCTGCACTTGAAGAGGTATCTTTTTGAATCTTGTCGCTTCTAATTCCATCTTCTGCTCTTTCTTCAGTTAAGATCAACTCAGTAAAACCAACTGAGGAGCTTCCAATCAGATGGTTGAAAAATAGACCAAATATAATACCCAAAATCATGTCCACCAACTCCCTATCAGACAGAGGGGGTTGGACTCTTCTTGCTAAGTGTCTCCACTTCTGGGTGTAGTCTTTAAACCCCTCGCTAGAAACCATAGACATACTTTGGAGTTGTGTACGAGTCAGAGAAAGGTCTTCATTATATTGGTACTGCTTATAGAAAGCAGCATCCAGGTCTTCCCAATTACGAATATTGGTTCCCTCCAGCTGATAGAACCATTCTAGCCGAGTCCCAGATAGACCGTCTTAGAAGAAAGAGACCCACAAATCTCTGTCAGCGGTGTGAGGCTGAATCTTTCTCACATAAGATCGGAGATGCATCTTGGGACATGAGACCCCATCGTTCTTAGAAAACACCGGAACCTTAAACTTATGTGGGATAACAACCCTAGAAGCTAAACCCAGCTCTTTAAAATCCAACCCATGTACCCTCTGGATTTCCATTGTGTTCAGACGATCCTCTAGTTATTTGTATTTATCGTCAGCCGAAGGATATTGCTCTTCATTATAGTCAGATTCATTATCAGATCCCTTCGGGCTGATGTCTTCCTTTCTTGTATCCCCTTCCGGAGTGTCTCCTTCTTTTGACGAAGTTGCTAGTTCTGAAGCTCGCCGCACTGGTCCTCTGATCCTTCTTCCCAAATTCACTACACAAGTTGGTTTATTTGGCTTCTTCTTGTTGTCCTTCAGTATGAGAGCTTTCAGATCTTCTTGCCCTTTAGCTAGAGCCACGATCATTTGCTGGAATTGGGCGTTTTGTGCCTGGAGATCCTTAATGTTTTATTCAAGAGCCATTTATTTACTTGCTGAAATAAACAGCAAAGAAGATAAGAATCCTATACTGAAGACCTGCTTATGCAATGACATGTATGATATGCGTATGCAATGTTTTCAAGGACTTTGGGAAATTTAAATTTGTGAGCCAAAATGAAACAAAGATTTTATTAGTAGAATTCAAAATACAATTGCCTTTTAGGCTTACAATTGGAAAATTCTAAAAATTAAGAAATCAGGTTTCCCATGGGCGCTTCCTCTTCGGGGAGAGATAGGAATTGAGACCTTTTTCCTCGTGAAGTTGCTTCATGAGCTCTAACACTTTCCTCTCATGGGTATATAAATGATCTATATAGGTATCCCGCTCTTTCTTCATCTAAATCCAGGATCTCTGCATCTCTTCAAGATCAGTGGGCATGTCGGGATAGAGAGCTATATAAGGAGCATCCCCTTCGGTAATGGGCTCCACAATCACTGGTAAGATGGCTATATATGGCATCACAAGGTTCTGAGCACGAGCTCATACCCATTGGAGATAAGGTTCCATAGGGATTGAAGTCTTCGGCCCCAAAGTCTTGGTATCAAATCTGTTTACCATGCCCCAAGCTCATATGAACCTATGACAATACCCTTGAACATCATCCTCATGGTTAAACAAAATGCCCTGGATAAGCATCTCGTGAGGACCATCCCTTCGAGCATAACCAAATTGTCGCAGAGCCAGAGAAGGATTATAAGTTATGCCTCCCCTAATGCCATGTAATGGGACATTAGGGAATTCCCCGCAACGGTCAATAACAGAAATATCTCCCATAGATCGGGAATACCAGAGAATATCCGTATGAGAAAGTGACGTTATCCTTTGTGACCAGCCCAAACCTTCTTCATTATTCAGTATTGATTTATGGAGGTGAGAAATAAACCACCTTGACAACAATGGCACACAACACATAATAATCCCTCTTTCCTTTGTGGTACGAGTGTGGAAGGTATGCAAGATGTCTACGAGTAAAGTGGGCACAGGGTTGCGAGAGAGGAAGACCTTGATAGCAGTCACATGGATTAGGGAACAATACTAACCCATAGATTAGAAGGGCCAAGACCTCCTTAAAAGCCTGGAAGTCCAAATCATCCCAAAACAGCTGAGCCTTCTCTATTAGGAACTTGGCTAGAAAACCCTTAACTCTGCTTGTTTTTTCCCAGTTGGATACAATGTCGGGCCATTTTAGATGCAAAGTTGCTGCAATAAACTCCAGCTTTGGAGCTTCTTCCAAACCGGTGAAAGGCAACTGATCCAAAATAGGTATGCCCAATAACTAAGAGAATTCTTTCATGGTGGGTACCAGCTGATAGTCCGGAAAAGTGAAGCAATGGTGCTTAGGGTCAAATAATTGAAAGAGTACACTCATTATCTTCTCATCAAAACCCGAGGTAAATAGACTGAGAAGTCGACCATAGTTCTTGGTAAACGAGGAAGTCTCGGGAACCCTTGATACTAGCTCTTTAAGTTGGAGAGGTATTCTCACGAAGCTGACCCGAATAGTATTTCTATGAGCGGAAGCCATGATATGCAAAATAGAACAAAGATAAATTCCCTTGGTCCTTGAAATGGTTAGTGAAATGAAAAATGTATGTTATGATGTTTATGATGTCATGATTATGCTTAAATCTTAGATAAACACAAGAAAATCACACAATAGACCTTAGGTTCAAAAGCTTGCATGAGGTTTAAAGAAAGTACCCTCTTGAATGTTCAGTTGGTTCAACCTGTCTTAGAAATAGTAACTGGGTTCTAAGAAATCTCAATATCACTGATCTTTCTTTATCAGTATTATTTCATATTAGAAATCTTTTCTTGCGGCCGAAACATCCTGAAAGTCTGATCTCAATTAGTGTAGTATCGAGTATCAACTGATTCCTAGATTTACACCGAGGCCGACTATCTCACTACTTTCTAATGGCCAAGTTTGTTTAACTAAGGTTCTAAGGTTCATTAGTGCTTCACGACACCACGCGGCGGCCCCGTATTCTCCTCGATTCAACACAAGGGATACTGGTACCAACCAAAGTGTCACACTAACACAGTCATCGCTTAAACCATATCGGTCTATGTCGTACAGTCTCCATGATCTATTGTTGTTTACCTAAATTATTTCCCCAGATCCGGGTGTAGGATCCTTATAAATAACCCCAACAAACCCTTAAAAGTAAAGCAATCAAAGCAAACAAAGAAATCAATTTTAAAATGAACTAGACCCTAAGGTAAACCCCACTTTTAAATATTTTCCCCAGCAGAGTCGCCAGTTTTGTGATACGGTGGAAGAACCGACTGTTATATTGGTTTGCGATTTGTATTCGCAAATGTGCGGTAAGCAAGAGTCACCACCGACTTTTCTTTTATCCAACAAAGGAAAGGGTGAAAAGAATAGAAAAAGTCCTTTTTCGAGAGTTTCTGAGTAAGGGCTAGATTATGCAAAGGGAAGGTGTTAGCACCCTTTCCATCTGTGGTTTTCCACGGGCTCTTAGGTACTTGCTCATTTTGAAAATTGCTTTCGTGTTTGGGTGTTTTGAAAAGTTTTTTTTCTTTATGATGACTCTTTTATCAGTCCTCAAGAGTGTTGATAAAGTATTTTTGAAAAAATGTTTTGAAAGTGTAGTGTGAAAAAGTTGTTTGAGCAAGTACCTAACAGTTATCTACCTACTCGAAAAAGGCTTTCTTTTCCTCGTTTCCTTTAGATAGTGCTACCCTACTATTAGTGAGTAGGTAGCCCTATCGTTGAATGTTGAGGGACTATCGAAGGGACGTTTACGGTCACTAAGGTAACTAGGCAAGAACTTTTAGTAATTGTCCTAAAGTTCTAAGATCACTTTTTAACCGAGGCAACATCGAAAGGGTCATCGAAGGACTTGTGATCTCTTGAACTAAAGGATAGCCACTAAAGATTCTCACATTTTGAGAATTGTAACCGTTTTCGAAGGCAACCGAAGTGGTAGATACCATAGGGGTGAGCATGTGCAAGTGTGTTTGTATTCAGTTATTTGCCTTGTGTTAGGTTTGCTAATGTTTTAATTTTCAGTCTTATCATACACGCCTAGTTACTAACACTTAATATTTACAGAAATTTAAAGTGCGAAAATTTAAATCCTAGACTATTATAATGCTTTGGGATAATTACATAAACAATGCAAGAAAATAAAATACAGAATTTTAAATCTAGACTATTACATCTCATAATCAGTTACATTATTTGTATAAAATGCGAGAGTAAAAATAACGCGCGCGAATTAAATATTACGTCTAAAAAACCTAAGAACTATTAAATAAAAATAAAATTGTTTTTTTTGTGTTTTTTTATTTCAAAAAATAGTAAACTAAATTAAATCTAATTAATTAAATGAAAAAAAGGAAAATATAAATTAAAAATTAATTCTAAACAATCCTAATATATTTGACATTTTTATTTAAGAAAATAATTGGGTTAAAAGAAAACCTATGTCTAATTATTTTTTAAAATTATAAAACAAACCAAAATAACTAAGTTAATCAATACCTAAAATTTAATTAAAGAAAAAAATGATTAAGATAGTTATTAATTAATTACAAGAAATTAATTTAATAAAATAAAAAAACTAAAACTGTGTTTTTTTTGTGTTTTTTTTCTGGTTATTTAGTTAATTAAATGAATAATAAAGAAAAAAAATAAATAAATAAATAAAAACAATACAAAAAAAACGAAAAATGCAAAATGGGCCTGGGTAATTAACAAATAAATGGGGGTGTGCTGTTGGAAATTCGCTGGGCCCAAATTGTGAAGCCCATGTTGTAATGGAATCTAGTGAGGGGATTCTTGGATGCCCATAATGAGGACGCGCCTTTGCTACGCTTGGATCTTATTGTATTGGCATTAGAGGGTCTAGATCTGGTGACCCATGGTGTACTCATATGACCTGATTGCATGGATGTGAAATAAACTTGTTAGAAAAATGCAAAATGCAGCTTCCTGGAATCGAACCCAGGTTCCCACGTTGCATACTCACACACCTTACCACTCAGCCATCCTATTCATTCATTGTTATAATTAACCAAACAAAATAATATACAAAACAAGATCAGAAATATATTTGAAAATAAAAAATGCGCGCTGGCTGGAACGAGCCAATAGGCAGGAGACACATAGGACCAATGGAGTCCAAGTTTTAGAGGTGCCGGAGTCAAACTCCGGTCACCTTCTCCGGCTACCCCAAAACTTTGAACCTGCAAAAAAAAGAAAAATCAATGTTGGAGCTTAAGGCCTTCCCCCCTATTTTAGGGTCTGCAAATTCAATGGTGATGTCTATTTAATCTGAAAGCTCCTGGATTATGAGATGTGAAGCTTTTCAGTTTGTGATGCCCTAACAATGGAATCACACTATTCAGACCCTAAAGTTTCCATGCTACACGTCCCACATGATCTAATGGACCTCCTGATCACAAATCAAAACATCAAAAACATCAGCAACGCATGAATCAAAAATTTCAAATGTGAAAAACCTTGTTTGGCTGGTGACACGCGATTTGGCAGTTTGAGGGTGCTATGGACTTTGAAAATGGCTGGAAGTGACTGCTGGCACCTTCAGGAACATGATGGAGCCTTTTATTTGGGCTGAAGGGCACTGGATCCTTGGTTTTTTGAAAATGAGAAACTTTGAAGATTTTTGCAAATTTTTGTAGAGTTCTCTTAGGTTGTTTTCAGCATGAGTTTGGCTTGGAAATAGCTTGTACTTATAATGGAGAGGGAAGAGACAAGCTTTCATGGCAAGAATCTTCACCATAATGCCATGCTTTTATGTCAAAATCAAACAAATTTAATAGTTTCCAAAACTTGAAAATCTTCCTCTTTCCATGCTTGAATGTACCTGGACACTTTGGCACGAAATTATGGGCTTCTAGGCAGGCCAAATCAATAGCCCAAATGTCAAGGCCCATCTCAAAACATTTTGTACAATTTATTTTATATTTATTTAAAATAAATTAAAATAAATATGTAAAAAATAGGTAAAAATGGTAAGGCCTTGAAAAATTGAGACTAAAGGTCCTCTATAGGCTTAGGAAAACATTTGAACCATAAAAAGTTAAGCTAGTGTCTCAAAAGTTCAAATCTGCTCAATGCACCATTCTTGAAATTTCCAAAATTTTCCCGACTTGGGCAAGCCATAACTTGCTCAATTTTTATCTCATGATGATGATCTTGGACATTTTGGAAAGCCCAAGGTGTCTACTTCAATCCATATTTTAATCAATTTTTCATTTGAAGAATTTGTCTTGATGTAAAAGGTCTTGGCAAAGAGTGCCTTTTGTTGACTTTCTAAAAATGACCTGTAATGTCTGAGCTTATATATTTCAAATGGTGCATTTCTTGGACTTGAGGGATGAAGATAAATTGTAGGGAATTGGATTCTCTTCAAAATTAGCTTTGGTGGAAAAATTTATGATAAAGTATGAGAAAGTTATGCCTGGTCAAAGTTTGGTTGACTTCTCCTATAGAAACCCTAATTAGCAATTTTTGACTTTTGATGAATTAGGAGCATTTCATGAGGAATCATGATCAACCCTTGATAAAATGATGGATATCACTTCAAAATGTTAATGTTGACCAAAAATATTAAATTTTGATTGTATATAGGCCACAATTGACTTTTGACCTAATATAGTTGATTTTCAGGCATTTGAGCAGTTGACTGAGCAAACTTGTTGTGCAATGCATGAAATTTGGCATGTATAATATTGAGGACATATTAGAACCATGGAAAACATTTGATACCATTTGAGCTCACACATCTTTATGAAAATTGAAACCCTAGTTAGAGGTTCATTACCTTAGGAGGAGAATTTGTCTGGTCAATTCTTGGTCATCCTTGGGCGAGTTGGGGACCTCAATGGGCATGTGTTGAGTAAAAAGGGAGGGAAAATTTTAGGATACAACAACAATTAACTTCAATTTTCTGCGAAGCCTGGAATCTGACCAGATAACAGTTTAATTTCATCTTCCCCAGTAAGTTACTACGAAGCCTGGATTTCGACCATACAACAGTTAACTTTATTATCCCAAGCAGGTGGCTATGAAGCCTGGATTTCAACCAGATAATAACTAACTTTCATTCTCCTAGTCAAGAAGTAACTCCTCAGTAGAGAAATGGACAACTCCTGAACTCTATTCCCCAAACATAAATCAACACTTCTCACGAGAGTTTCCTCAAGCAAAGGGCCAAAATCAATGTTCCCCGGCGGATTTCTCCTCAAAAAGCAAACAGGAATTCCCAGCGGAAATATTCTAAACAAAGTTTGAATATACATATACTCTTCATTTCCAAGAAGCAGTCCGAGATTCAACTTCCCAATACTCCCCAACATTTGTCAATGATTTATTTTCCTAGACAAAGATACATTTCAATAGCATTCATTCATAATATTACATACATGGCAAATGCATATAACATAATCTCATTTATTTTGAGAACATCATTACGCCATGCATACATCTAAATGCAACTGACCCTCTTCCTTGTAGGAAAAGTCAATCAACAAATCAAAGACCTCTTCTGGTAAATCTCGCTTCTTTTAGTTAATAACAGGAAAACAAATACCTCTTCTGGTTAGATATACTTCTTCCAGTTAATGATAGGAAATCAACAGACCTCTTCTGGTTAGATTCATTTCCCTAGTGAAGTCACCAAGCAAAGACCTCTTCTGGTTAAAATTTATCTCTTCTAGTTAAAAACAGGCAAAAGACATCTACAATTTCAGTATAAATCGACCAAAGATTTATTCTGATACTTCTCCCTCGACAGTCACTCTAGATGGCATCTGTAAGACCACCTCCGACAAACTCTTCATCACTTCTCTAAATGGAATCTTTAAGCCCATTCCTGACAGAATCAACTAACACATAGTCAAGTGCAAATTTCTGGGCACTTTAGTGTTCAATCATCTTCCACCTTCAAGTCATGAATGGCGGACTCGCCAATCTAACTCTTCAGGGTTAAGAAGATCGAACAGGGGTAGTTGTTGTACCCCAAAATTTGCCCTCTCTTTTCTCAAGACATTCTTCACAAAGATCTACAAAAAATCAAGCTTACACAAGTATTGACTAGGTCAAGCAATCTCCTCAACACTGATACCTCAAAATTAGGGTTTGAGCTTGCACAAGGACAATTGGACTTCTAATAATTCAAATGACTTTCATGGATCATTATGGACCATCAAGAATTCTCATGTCAAGTTTCAAATCTTGTATCACAAATTTTGCTCAGTCAATTGAACAGATGACCAAAAATCAATTGTACTGATGAAAAGTCAACTAATACACCAAAAGTTAAACTTTGACTTTTTGGTCAACATTAAGTATCAAAGATCAAAACTCATCAAGACATTAAAGAATATCAAGCTTGATCATCAAAAAGTCAAGAAAGTTAAAAATCAATTTGAAAATTCAAACTTTTCAAAACTTAGAACATTTTCTAAGTGTTTTACACATGTTTATTTCATAACTTCATACTAATTTTTCACCATGATGCAAAATGACTCAAAGGAAACTTTCAACATGAAATTTGTAGATATTTATGAATTCTACAACTTTGTATTAGAGGTTTGATGTCTAAAAAATGCTTATATTTGAAGATATATAAGCCCATGAAGACATGACATTTTCATCTAGCACTTAGAGAAATTTTCAACAGATTTTGGTCAGGATTTTATCCCAACTTCTTGGCATTTTTTCACATAGTTCCAAGATTATTTTGTCAAAATTTCCAGCATGAAAGTTATAGAGGATATTTCAAGATTTCCAAAACATCCAAGATCATGAATTTATCATACTTGAGCTAGGAGATTCAAGGGCATGATGTTGGGCATCCATCCTTGAATTGCAAGTCCTTTTATTGAAGAACACATAACAAAATCCTTATGATATGCTGTAAAATCTTGTGTTGCAAGCCTTCTTACTTGCCAATGTCACCATAATTTAATGCTTACACCTACTCTTGAGCTATTATCCAAGTGTTTGAGCCATTTTCCAAAATATCTTTCCATTTATGGCATAAAGGCACCATTGCTATTCTTAAAAAGCAAGCATGTTGGCACAAAACTTATCTTGAGCCCATACCTTGTTTACTTTTGATTTTACTCCACCATAAATCATGAAAAGTAGCCCCTCTATACCAGTAACTTTGGTACTTCAACTAGGGACTATGGAGTATTTGACATAACTTGATATTTGCAATCCAACCTAACCATAACTCCATAATTTGTAAACCTAATCAGCCCTTGTTCACAAACCTTTTTCCTATAAATAGAGGGAGCATTTGTAGGGGAAAAGGGTCAGAAATATAGAGAGCTTCTTGTGTGTTGAAAATCCTCAGACCCCCCTTTACTCTAAAAAACAAGAATTGTTCATAAAAACCTCCATCTTTGAGCTTTGAAGTCCAAACCCTTTGAACCTCTCACACCTTGCAAGTTTTGTCCAAACAAACCATCCAAACACTCCACATACATCATATGAAGTTGTTCAAACTCAATAAAAACTTTTGTAACATCACTATTTTCCAAACTCAAAAACAGCCACCTGCAACTTGATTTCTCCAACTCAAACTCAAAGCACAAATTTCAGTTTCAAGGTAAGTTTTCTTGACGCTAAAATGTAGATAAAATGTAGATATTGTTGCCTTGAAGCTAACCATTTGCTCGCTTTTCATTTTCACTAACCATGTGTTGAGAACAGACTCTTACATGTAGCAGAACAATGATAGAAGTAAAAAACAGCAGTATGAGTCGATACGAAACATTATGAGTCGACACATATTATGTACAAAATAGGTTATGAGTCAACACAAAACGCGTATGTGCCGATACAAAGCAGTATCAGTTGACACAAAACGCGTATGTGTCGATACAAAGCAATATGAGTCGATACAAACCCTTATGTGTCGACTCATACTGAGTTATTTTTGACTTCCAGGAGCAAGAAATGAGTATGGGTCGATACAAAATGCACATGTGTCGATACAAAGAGTATGAGTTGATACAAAACCCTTATTTTTTTACTAATACTGAGTTGATTTTGATATCCAGGAGCAAATAGATGATATGAGCCAATACAAAACAGATATGAGCCAATACAAAATAGATATGAGCCAATACAAAATATATATGAGCCAATGCATAAGTACATGCATTAATACATAAAATTTTCGTATCAATGCATAAGCTCATGTGTCAATACATAAAAGTTTTATTAAACCAATTTTTTTCTTTTTTTACATTATCTTTATATATATTTATATTTTTATTGTCACTTAATATTCGATATGGTTGTAATAGTATAATTAGAACTTTATTGCTTTCATCCCCCATTCATAAACTTGTATCCCCATCCAAAAAAAAAAGATGTAATAGCGTAGAACTTTGAAATTCCGCAATTTATCGCTTTCAATATTATTGCTAGTAGTTAGGGTGTGCATGGAAAGACTTAAAATCAACAAGTAGACAACCCTAATTCAAGACAAACCCTAATCCACACTTGTTTCCTTGAGAAAAATAGTCATATCCCTCAAACGTAGGATACTTTAGCAAAGACCATCGAATACAAGATCGTAGTCCCTCGATGACTCTTCGATGTTGCCTTCGGTAAATGATATTAGAACCTTATGAAAAATTGCTAAGGTATCCTATAATGTTGACTTTTATGACTATACGACGACTCATGCATGTCCCTTCACATCCAATGATAGGCTTCTTATCAATCAATGGTAAGATAGAAAAATCTAAAGGAGGAGGAAAAGAACTAAGACTTTTTGAGTAGGTAGAACGCTCGTAGTTTCTTGCTCACGACCATCTTTAAAACATCTTTCAAAACACACCAACACTTTCAAATGAAACATTTTCAAAAGTCAACACTTTTTATGCATTCTTATAGAGACGAGAATCATTACAAAGTTTGCCTAAACGAAGGCACTTTCAAAAATACTTTCAAAACCAATCACAAACACATTTCAAACAAAGCATTTCAAACTGAACTAGCAACTAAGAGCCCGTAGATAACTACAGATGAAAAGGGTGATAACACCTTCCCTTTTCATAACCTACCCCCCGAACTCAAGAAAATATCTCAAAAGGTCTTTCCTGTTCTTTTCACCCTTTCCTTTAATGAATAAAAGAAAATTTGGTGGCGACACTTGCTATCCGTAACAATTGCCATAAAACGCAAAACATCCAAGTCAAGTCTCCCACCGTATTACACAGTCGAACACTGACATGAATGTCGGATCTCCTAGCTTGGAGACCTTCCAGAGGGAGAATCCGCCTACCTTCAAGGGTATGTATGATCCTGATGAAGAGTTGGATTGGTTAAAAGAGATTGAGAGAATCTTTTGTATGATGGAATGCACTCCAGCGCAGAAGGTTTGATATGGTACCCATATGCTAGCATTCGAGGCTGATGACTGGTGGCTCGAGACTTGTCAGAAATTGGAAGATGCAGGTGAAAATATCACTTGGGCCGTATTCGGTAGGGAATTTCTGAGGAAGTATTTCCCTAAAGACGTTCGTGGTAAGAAGGAAATTGAGTTTCTTGAGCTGAAGCAAGGGAGTATGTCTATTACTTAATATGCTGCAAAGTTTGTTGAGTTGGCTAAGTTTCACTCGCACTATAGTTGAGGCAGTTGATGCAAGAAGAGGCTCAGATGTTCTCGTTGATAACGTTTATATCTATCAAGAATCAAGCTATAACTAAGGAATTGCAAGTGGTACGTGAATTTTCTGAAGTTTTCCCTGATGAAATTCCTGATGTACTGCCAGAGAGAGAAGTCGAATTTTCTATTAATATTGTACCGGTACCAGACCTGTTTCTATGGCACCATACAAGATGTCCGCATCTGAATTTCCATAATTAAATAAGCAGTTGGAAGAGTTACTCGAAAAGAAATTTGTAACACCAAGTGTATCACCGTGGGGAGCTCTAGTGTTGCTAGTAAAGAAGAAAGATGGAAGTATGAGACTTTGTGTTGATTATAGACAATTAAATAAAGTGACGATTAAGAACAAGTATCTGCTTCCGAGAATATACGATTTGATAGATTAATTGGTGGGTGCTCGAGTTTTTAGTAAGATTGATTTGAGGTCGGGTTATCATCAGATTAAAGTGAAGGATAAAGATATCCAGAAGACGACTTTCAGAATGCGTTATGGACATTATGATTATTCGGTGATGCCTTTCGTTTTAACAAATGCGCCAGGAGTATTCATGGAATACATGAACCGTATCTTTCATACTTATTTGGATCGGTCTGTAGTGGTGCTCATTGATGACATTTTGATTTACTATAAATCAGAAGAAGAGCATGCAGAACACTTAAGAATAGTATTGCAAGTTTTGAAAGAGAAGAAGTTGTATGCAAAGTTGTCTAAGTGTGAATTTTGGTTAAAGGAGATTAGTTTTCTTGGTCATGTTATCTCAGGTAGTGGCATTATCATAGATTTGTATAAAGTAGATGTTGTGTTGCAATGGGAAACTCCAAAGTCAGATACCGAGATTAGAAGCTTTTTGGGACTAACTGGTTATTATAGAAGGTTTATAAAAGGTTTTTCTAAGTTGGCACTTCCATTGAATAAGCTAACTTGTAAAGGTAAAGTGTTTGTGTGGGCCATTCAGTGTGAAGAAAATTTTACAGAATTGAAGAAAAGATTGACGTCAACTCCGATTTTGACATTACCTAATCTAGGAGAACCTTTTGTGGTATATTGTGATGCTTCCAAGTTGGGGACTCATGAAAAGAACTATCCTATGCATGATTTAGAGCTTGGTGAAGTTGTTTTTGTGTTGAAGATTTGGAGGAATTATCTTTATGGTTCTAGATTTGAAGTATTTAGTGAGCATAAGAGTCTAAAATATCTATTTGACCAGAAAGAATTGAACATGAGACAAGAAGATGGTTAGAGTTGTTAAAGGATTACGATTTCGATTTGAATTATCATCCAGGAAAAGCGAATGTGGTGGCCGATGCGTTAAGTTGAAAGACTTTACATATGTTGGAAATAATGGTTAAAGAGTTGGAACTAATTGAATGGTTAAGAGATATGAGATTAGTTTGCAAAGTGACATTGCAAAGTGTTATGTTGGGAATGTTGAAAATTAACAATGAATTTCTGGACAGTATCAAAGAATCTCAAAAGTTAGATGTGAAATTGGTAGACTCGATGGTTGGGATCGATCAGTCCAAGAATAAAGATTTTAAGTTAGATGTGCAAGTTTTGTTGAGATTCCGTAATCGAATTTGTATTCCTGATGATGCAGAGATTAAGAAAGTGATTCTCGAGGAAAGTCATAGAAGCAAGTTAAGCATTCATCCTAGAGCTACAAAAATGTATCAAGATTTGAAGATTTTTTTTGGTGGCCTAGAATGAAGAGTGATGTGACTCGTTCTGTGTATGCATGTTTAACTTGTCAGAAGTCGAAAGTTAAACATCAGATGCCTGTAGGGTTGATGCAACCGTTAGGAGTTCTAGAATGGAAATGGGATAGCATTTCAATGGACTTTGTAACGAGGTTACCTAATACTCCAAGAGGACATGATTTGATTTGGGTGATTGTTGATAGGATTACAAAGCCGGATAATTTTATTCCTATTAATATCAGTTTTCCAGTATCAGAGTTGGCGGAGATTTACACTAGTGTAATTGTAAAACTGCATGGTATTCCTTTGTGTATTCTGTCAGATAGAGACCCAAGGTTTACTTCTGATTTTTGGAAGATTTTGGAAGAGGCATTTGGTTCTAAGTTAAGGTTGAGTTTGGTGTATCATCCTCAGACGGATGGTCAAACTGAAAGGATTATTCAGTCGTTAGAATATTTGTTAAGAGCATGTGTTCTTGAACAGGGAGGTTTGTGGGACACTTATCTTTCGTTAATAGTGTTCGCTTATAATAATAGTTACCATTCTAGTATTGGAATGGCACCTTTTGAAGCGTTGTATGGTCGAAGATGTAGAACTCCTTTATGTTGGCATGAATCTGGGGAAAGTGTAGTACTTGGACCTGAAATTGTTCGAGAGACTACTGAGAAGGTAAAGTTTATTCAAGAAAAGATGAAGACTTCCTAAATTAGACAGAAGAGTTATCATGACAAGCGAAGGAAAGATTTAGAATTTCAAGCAGGTGACCACGTGTTTCTGAGAGTTACACCTATGATTGGTGTTGGGCGAGCAATGAAGTCTAAGAAGCTCACTCCTTGTTTTATTGGTCCGTATCAGATTTCAGACATAGTTGTGAATGTTGCTTATAGAGTGGCCTTACCGCTTAATCTTTCGAATTTGTATGATGTGTTCCATGTGTCACAACTCCGGAAATATATTTCATATCCATCTCATGTGATTCATATGGATAACGTGTAAGTACGTGACAATCTTACTATGGAGACGATGCATGTACGAACTGCATATCGTGAAATGAAAACTCTAAGAGGCAAGGATCTTGCTTTGGTGAAAGTAGTCTTGTTAGGAGCTGCCGAAGAAATCATGACGTGGGAGTTGGAAAGCAAGATGCGGGAATCCTATCCCGAGTTGTTTGAACAAGATAAATTTTCAAGGACGAAAATATTCTAAGTGGGGGAGAGTTGTAACGCTCGTTAATTTAATTAATCATTTAATTAAATTATTTTCGAATTATTCGTTGAAGTTGTGAGATGTTGTCAATTATTGGTATAAGTTGCTAGATTATTACTAGTTAATTAATTAGTTGATTAATAATAGTAATAATATTAGAATTAGTAGAATAATAGAATAATTATGTTGGTCCTAATTTTAATGGTTGGAAGTAGAAATATAGGGTGTGTGTTGTTAAGTCCATTAAGAATAATAATATTGTGAGGTTCTATTTAAATAAAGAATAGGGTTAATTGATAAGTTGTTAGAAAAATTGGCCTTGAGAAGTTGCAGAGGACATGAATAAGGAGAAGAGTAAAGCAAGGTTCTGGTCGGAGAATGGTCGAGCAACCTTTAATTAAAGGTAAGGGTGGGGTTCTGACCTTATAATGGGGCTTATGATGAATATTGTGTAGGATTTTGGTCATGGGCATAGTGTTGTGCATTGATTTTTTGGGCTTGTTTTTTAAAGTTGCCCGTTTTCATGTTGTAATCGTTTAGGAATTTTTTGCATGACTGTCTTGTACGATTGATGAGTCTGTTAATAGGAGATATAGTTGCCGCGTTTCTATGTTATTCCATGCCGTTGGTAAAAAAATTAATGGTCGAAGAGATTATTGTAAGGCTGGGTTAACGTTCATCACAGACTGGATGAATTTCGAGAAAAAATGTGAAGACGCAATGTGCCGAGGAGCACAGGTATTTGCGTCGAGCGGCATAAGGTTGAAATATGTGTCGAGGATAACATGTATTAGGTGTTGATAGGCATATGACTGTAAGGTGCGCCGAGGGGAACAAGTAGTTGTGTCGAGCGGCACAAGGCTGCACGATGTGCCAAGAAGTATGGTGTGTCGGCCGGTACAGAGGCATGACAGGATGGTGTCGAGCGTCATGGCCACTATGTCGAGGGGAACACATTGTTATTAATGTCCCTTCTGTTATTCTCGTGCACGCTGAATGGGACACATTCCTTTCTTATTCCTTAGTGCTCATGTGCAGGCTAATTAGTGATTTAATTTAGTTTAGTAATCTCGGTATAATAATTAGAATTTTTAAGGTATTTTATCCCTAAACGATTAATGAATTCTAGTAAATATAAGTTAGTTGTAAGAGAGTTAATGTAATTAATAATTGACATGCAGTAAACTGTATGAACTTAGAGATAGCAATACAGAATCGAAAACAATAGTATTTTAGCAGAAAACTACTTAGCCGGATATAGTCGAATTACCCAAATAATTATGCAGGGCGTCGTAGTATATTTTGGTTAATACGACATATTGTATACTTTGTTATAATTTTGATATTTGGCAGGTGATGATGAATTTTGATGAGATGCCTCTAATTATTGGCAGATATTAAGTTGTAGGCTTATGGCCAATGTTGAATTATTGTTGTTGTTGTTACTACATTCATATTGTTGTCGCATACATAACATATCAAGTGGGGAGCTCATGCTCGGTATGTTGGCCGGAATTGGAAAATATAAAGTTGAAGGTTTATGCCTTGTTGATGCCTCTATTAATTGGCAGATTATTAAGTTGGGAGTTTTGCTTCGTTGGTACCTGTTGCACCCCAAAATTTGCCCTCTCATGTTTTCCAAAGTCTTCCCCCTGCATGGTTGATCACAAACCCTTGCCTAAGGAAAAGGAAATTTTTTGAGTGGTGCTTTAAGTACATTTCGATTGGCATTCTGAAATACCCTTCGATTGGCATTCTGAAGGAGCATTTCGATTGGAATTCTGAAGGAGCACTTCGATTGGCATTCTGAAAGACCCTTCGATTGGCATTCTGAAGGAGCATTTCGATTGGCATTCTGAAGGAGCATTTCGATTGGAATTCTGAAGGAGCAATTCGATTGGCATTCTGAAAGACCCTTCGATTGGTATTCTGAAGGAGCCTTTCGATTGGCATTATGGACAAGTACTTCGATTGGCATTATAACAGTGTCCTTCGATTGGAATTCCAAAAAGGTCCATTCGAAGAAGCATTCAAATGGTCCATTCGAAGAAGCTTTCGAAAAGCATTCGAAGGAGGCCATCAGCGCATTCGAAAGGGACCATTCGAAGGAGGTCATCAAGAGGGCACTCAAGTCAAAAGTGTCCAGGTTCATTCAAGAGACACAAATGTTTCAAAAGAGGAAAACTTTTAATGTGTCCGTTTCTTGTCTCATGGCATTTAATGGCCTGTTTAATGGTTGTCTCCTGCCATTACTGCACTCTCATACCCCTATAAATACAGAGGCCAGCATACATACCCATGACACGAAAATCACATCCACACATGAAAATCACACGAAAATCACATCCACACGCGAAAATCATATCCACACACAAAAATTATACACACAAAATTCAATAGGAGAACAAAAAACATTGGAGTTACGCTGCCAAAAGTCATCAGCACTTCCAGGAAGCCATACCCAATCCTTGCACAAGCCAAAGCTGCCACCCAGCGAACACCTCCATGCCCAGAAATCCCAGATCGAAGGTATTCATCCAGCCAGTACCCAAATCGAAGTTCCAATCTGTTGGTAAGAAAGGGTAAATTATCCAACCTTGTTTTTCGCATAACATATCATTACTCGTTGGTACTTTCTATTTTCCATCCTAGACAGGATCAAAGGGCCTGAGTTTGGCACCCAGGCCATGTCCATCATTTGCTAATATTTGCTGCAGACATAGCCTGAAGAAACCCATCAAGCGCAGGATCGAAGGGCCTGGGGTTCAATACCCAGGCCCTGCATTTTATTTCGCTAACATGCTTTTGCAGGTATAACATCCCAGATCGAAGGAGAGCCCTTCTCTGGATCAAACCCATTAGCATGCTGGATTGAAGGAGGCATCTCATTCCTGGATCGAAAGCCATGACCTCCATGATCGAAGGGCAATCCTCTTCCCTGGATTGAAGGCTACTCACGCCTTACTGTCTGGCCCAATCGAAAGTCACCTCCTCTGGATCGAAGCTCCCATTTTTATCCCTGGATCAAAGGATGCCCTTTGTATTTTTATTTTTGTTTTCGTTATTCCTTTATTGACCTTAGCATTTAAATTAACATTAAAATAAAAAAAAACACAAAAACATTAGGCTAGTTCTTTTTCTATTAAATTAACTTTGTTAATTAACCTTTAATTATCTTAACATTTTTCCAAAAACTAAAATTAAATAGATTTAGATCATTTTCCCAAAATAAACTAAAACAACAAAAAGAGTTCTTATTCTTAGGATTTTTTAGATTCACGCGCGTTTATTTTACTGGGATGTAATAGCTTAAACTAAGACCTTCTTTACTGCTTTATTCCCCCAATTTTTGGACATGTAAATAATCCCCCTCCCCGAAAGCCTTGTAATAGCGTAGGATTTACAATTCCTGCACTTTAAATTCCTGTACATATATTAATTGTTTAGATGTATGCTAACTAGGATTGTATGACAAGATTTGTCTTAACTTAAAATCAACAGTAGCTCACCATAACATGTACAAAGATAATATAAACTGAAAATTGACACATGCACATGCCAATCTTATGGTACACCTCACTTGGTTGCCTCGAACGTGGTCATTAAGTATAGGATGTTTTAGAGGTCGTCCTTTGTCCCAAGATCATAAGTTGCCTCGAAATGGTCGCCTCGATAAAAATGATCTAAGACATTAGGATTACCACTAAAGCGTCCTAACGTTGCTTTAGTGACCATACGTCCGTAAAATCGAATTGACCCGAAAACTCCAACGACGGTGCTACCTACTCCTCAATAGTAGGATAGTACTGTCTAAAGGACATTTGCACAATTAAATTCCTTTTTGAGTAGGTAGAGGTTCTTAAGTACTTGCTCTCTTTTAAAAACAAAACAAAAACTTTTCGCACTTACACTTTCTTCAAAAACAAAATTCTTTTCAAAACCCACAAACACAAAGAAAAGGGAAATTTTGAAAACATAGTGAGCAAGTACCTTAGAGCCCATGGATAACCACGGATAGAAAGGGTGCTAACACCTTCCCTTTCTATAATCTACCTCCCGAACCCGAGAAACAATCTCGAAAAGGAATTTTTCTGTGCTTTTGTCCTTTCCTTGTTGGATAAAATAAAAGACGGTGGCGACTCTTGCTTACCGCGACACTTTGTGAAAACAAACGCAAAACGCAAACCAGCATTCCAAAAACAGTCAGTTCTCGTTCCCACCGATCATAGAACTGGAGACTCTGCTGGGGATGTTTATAAGTGAGGTGTACCTTAGGATTAGATCACTTGTGTTTTCAATTGTATGCTTTGTATGCTTTAAATTTTATGGGTTTGTATCGGAGTTCTATAGATCCTAACCTGGATCTGGGGATACCCTTTAGGTAAGTAGCAACAAACTGTGAGGGAACTGTGCGGGGTATACCGACATGGTTGAAACAGTAGCTACGTTGATGTGGCACTTTGGTGAGTACCGGTAACCCTTGAGTTAAGTCAAGGAGAGTACGGGGCCGCCGCGTGGTGTCGTGAAGCATCAATTAACCTTAGAACCTTACTTGACCATCTTGGCCTTTTTTAGGGGTAGTGAGATGACCGACTTTGGTGCAGTCTGAAGTTGGTAGATACTCGATACTACACTCATTGAGGATTGTTTTCTTGGAATATTTTAGTCGCTAGTTCATTGGCTAAACCAAAACAATGAACATAGAAAACAATCCAATGATATTGAGCTCCTTAGAACCCGGTTACTATTTATAGGACAGGTTTTTGAGCCAACTACACTCAAGAGGGTACTTACCTATGAAACTCCATGCTAGCCTAAACTTAAGGTTGTTTTTGTGACTTGTGTGCCTTCAAACTTGAACTACTTGCACATTCTTGTTATCTGACAACATGAGTTGCTTGCAGGTTTTGTTTATAGTCCTTATCCAATAACTTGGATTTATTGCAGGGTTTACTTACACCACTTCGCACTTTTCCTTAAACGCATAGCATACACATCATAACATCATGCCTTAACATTTCTTTAACCATTTCAAGGATCTCAAGGGTCTATGATGCAGGTTATTGTAAATCAAATGGCTAGCAAGGGCCAAAGGGGATTTATTTTCCTCTAGCCAAGGTTGTCTAGAAATCCAAGCACGACAATTTGAGTCAGGGGCGATGACCCACTCGATATGGTGAGCTTGACTCTTGAAGAAGGACTCTCAGCAACATGAAGTTCCTTCAATCAAACTACCAGATGCAAGTTCTAACAAGTTTCTTGTTTACCCCGCGAGATCCTTGAAAACATTGCATACATATATCATACATATCATTGCATAACATGTCTTCCAGTATAGGTCTCTTATCTTCTTCGCTGTTTATTTCAGCAATCATCATGTCTGCTGAACCTTCCACTGAACAAGCTATCAAGGCCCTCCAGGCCCAGAATGCCCAATTCCAAGAGTTGTTCATGAGCCTAGCTAAGGGTCAGCAGGACCTGAAGACCCTGATTCTGAAAGAGAGGAAGAAGAAAAAGAGGACCATCCTGTTCAACATTGGACGCAGGTTTGGGAACGGGCTGTAGAATGAAATTGACCTAACCACCCCATCTGAAGGGAAAGATAGTCCACAAGAAAGGAGGGCTACTAGCCCTTTGGTCTCCGACAACGAGACAGACTATGATGAAGAACAGTATCCTCCTGCTGAGGATAAGTACAAACAGTTGGAAGACCGCTTGAACGCTATGGAGATACAGAAGGTGCCCGGTCTGGACTTTGGAGATCTAGGTCTATCCTCTGGGGTGGTGATTCCACATAAATTCAAGGTACCTGCCTTTGCCAAGTATGACGGAGCTTCCTGTCCAAAGCTGCACCTCCGGTCATATGTGAGGAAGATCCAACCTTACACTGCTGATAAGAACTTGTGGATCCATTTCTTTCAAGACAGTCTCTCAGGGACTCAACTTGAATGGTTCTGTCAACTGGAAGGAGCTAACATCCGCAACTGGGAGGACCTCGCTGCTGCTTTTTACAAGCAATACCAGTATAATGCCGACCTTGCTCCCACGCGTACTCAGCTTCAGGGTATGTCTATGGGTACAGGCGAAGGCTTTAAGGACTACGCTCAGAAGTGGAGAGATATTGCTGAAAGAGTCCAACCCCCCCTGTCTGATAGGGAGTTGGTGGACATGTTTCTTGGGACTTTGTCTGGTCCCTATTTCAAACACTTGATCGGAAGCTCTTCAGCCGAATTCACCGAGCTAATACTGACCGGTGAAAGGGTCGAAGCTGGCATCCACAGTGGGAAGATTCAAGAAGAAACACCTTCTGATGTTCAGAAAAAGCCCTACAATGGGAAGAAAGAATCCAATGCTGTGTATGGTCAAAAGGGTCGTCATGACCAATACGTAGGAGAAATCTCGATCTCTAATCCTACGCCTGCTCAACAAAGACAGGGTCATCAGCGTAAGGAGGTCGTGCCTAAAAGACAATTCACTAGGATCAACATGTCATTGGGTCAAGCGCTACAACGCCTGTTGGAGGCAGAGCTGATTACATTAAGGGCTCCTCTCCGGAACCCAAATACTTCCGCTCCTACCTATCATCCCAATGAAAGGTGTGCATACCACTCTGACAGTCCGGGACAGGACACAAACAACTATTGGGCTCTGAAGAACAAGATCCAAGACATGATCGATGCCAAAGAGATCAAGTTTGACCTTCCGGAGACTCCAAACATAATCAATGCTCCTATGCCAAATCATTGAGAATGTCTTTGTTTCATTTGAATTTTCAAGTTGTAATCTCTTTGTTATTCAAACAATTATCTATTAATGCCAAACTCTGTTTCATTAATGCATTGCATATGTTTGTCTTGATTTGATCCAATTATTTTAATCACATTTAAACTATGCTTTTTACTCGCTTTATGACATTCAACTCTTGCTAAAAGTTACAAGCCTTTAGAGGGAGGATGACGAAACAATGCCATAATCTCATACAGTATACTTTTGGACAGACCTTGCTGACGATGTACAGGCATTTCTTTCAAATCCTAAACACTGGAGTTATAAGGAAGATAATCCCTAGTCAACCCCTTCGAGCCAGAGAAGTAGGAGTTTTCTGTTTTTAAACAAATTGAAACCTTTGATTTAAACCTGGGGCAGGGTAGTCTCTCAGTTAATTCAAAAGATTTGCATTGAAGTCGCAAAGCTCTCAGTTCATAATACAACGAACGACATCAAAAGCATTCCTCTGGAATCAAAAGACAGTGGTGGTTCCTTATCTCATAAGCAGTCAATCTCTCAAAAGAGAAAAGACCACTGAACCAAAACCTATAAAGGAAGCTTAAGAAAGCTGGGGCATCTCGCTGACTGTAATCTCGAAAACAGGAACAGTCAGGTAAAATTTAGGGATAACAAATCAAAAGAACGAGGTCGCTACAAAATCCTCAACAACATGAAAAATGTTGCAAAAATGACTGCCTTCAAAAATTCAACTTGTGTGAACCATCACCAAAAACGTCGTTCCAGACTCATTTGGAGTTCAAATGCACAATTAACTGAGTTTAGGATTGAAGAACATCACGAAGAGCGGGGGGTACAAATATACTTTGAGCCTTTATCCTTTGTTTCTTAAACCGTGAACCAAGCCACGTTACAACCCTTCAAAAGTCCTAACTGAAGCATGGGTTAGTTCGAAAGCATACTGTTACAAAAGGTATCCTGACTCCTGTAAGGCTTTGCCCTAAATCTTGTGTTGAATTTGTCTTATAAAGAGTTTTCTGCTAAAAAACGCATTTTTCAAAAACTTCGAGACAAGCATAAACTTTGCATTATCTGAATATCACTGTTTGAATTTGGCTATTTGTTTGACAGCGGAGAAATTCACACAACGAATATCCGATGAACGGAGGCCCTCTTAGTGAACAAAATCACTTCAAAAAGGATGACGCTTCCATTGGCAAATCTCCTATAAACAAGGGGGCATGACATGTCACTATCCAGCACACCTGGGGCAGCCCAGTCAAGATTCCAGGAAATCTCTCAAAGAAGTGCAGAGTAACCAGGAGCAAGTCTCCATCTCCGTCGCTTGGGGCTTTGAACATCCATCTCAGTGAAGGGTTACATACAGTCCAACATTTCCAGGCAGTGCCACAAACACCTGCTACTAGGGGCAATGACAAATCTCCCCAGATCCTGCTCATAGGATGACTCCCAGCAAGGGTTTAATCTCTGAAAACCTTTCCCCAGCTGAATCGATCTCAAGAATCCTCGAGGACTTCCCCCAGCGAAGATGTCACCTCCCCAGCAGACTGACGACAGGGTTTATCTCCCCAACAACGCCATCATTCCCCAGCTTGAGTTTACCTCTCCGACTACTACAAGTTAAAGGACCACAACTCCTCTTCCCCAGTAGACTCTGGAAGCTTGTCCCCTGCGGAGCACAAATAAGTCTCCTCAGCCAATTTTAGAAGGTTATCCTCAGCAAGTTGCAACTGAAAGATCATCCCCAACGAAGTTCTTTCTTTCCCCAAGCAGGACTTCTATCCTCAACAGATTCAATATCGCCAGCAACGGTAATCCATCCCCAGCGGAGTTTATCATCAAAATACCCAACAGAGCTTATCAACGGAATCCCCAGCGGAGTTCATCGTTAAAATCCTCAGCAGAGCATCTACTCCCCACAGAGTTTTCATTATCCCCCAGCGGAGTTCTCCTCAAACAACAAAGTAGGGATCCTCGGTGGAAACATTTTGAGCAAAATCCAAGACAAAATTACACTTCAACAACATTCATAACATATGCATACAAAATACATATGACACAAATCTCATTTTACTTTGAGAACATCATTACACAATGCATACATCATGACAATGCATAAATCATGACATTGCATACAACTAACTCTTTACCTTTTCAGGAAAGATCAATCAACAGGCAAAGATCATCATCTTCTGAGATTCCTTCTAGAGATAGTTCAGATGCGACCCAGATATGGATGACATTCTGATACTTATTCCAGATTCCTTCTAGAGACAGTTCAGATGCGAACCAGATATGGATGACATTCTGATACTTATTCCAGATTCCTTCTAGAGACAGTTCAGATGCGACCCAGATATGGATGACATTCTGATACTTATTCTTGATTCCTTCTAGAGACAGTTCAGATGCGACCCAGATATGGATGACATTCTGATACTTATTCCAGATTCCTTCTAGAGACAGTTCAGATGCGACCCAGATATGGATGACATTCTGATACTTATTCCAGATTCCTTCTAGAGATAGTTCAGATACGACCCAGATATGGATGACATTCTGATACTTATTCCAGATTCCTTCTAGAGACAGTTCAGATGCGACTCAAATATGGATGACATTCTAATACTTATTCCAGACTCCTTCTAGAGATAGTTCAGATGCGATCCAGATATGGCTGACATTCTGATACTTATTCCAGACTCCTTCTAGAGATAGTTCAGATGCGATCCAGATATGGCTGACATTCTGATACTTATTCCAGATTCCTTCTAGAGATAGTTCAGATGCGACCCAGATATGGCTGACATTATGATACTTATTCTAGATTCCTTCTAGAGATAGTTCAGATGCGACCCAGATATGGCTGACATTCTGATACTTATTCCAGATTCCTTCTAGAGACAGTTCAGATGTGAACCAGATATGGATGACATTCTGATACTTATTCCAGATTCCTTCTAGAGACAGTTCAGATGCGACCCAGATATGGATGACATTCTGATACTTATTCCAGATTCCTTCTAGAGACAGTTCAGATGCGACCCAGATATGGATGACATTCTGATACTTATTCCAGATTCCTTCTAGAGATAGTTCAGATGCGACCCAGATATGGCTGACATTCTGATACTTATTCCAGATTCCTTCTAGAGATAGTTCAGATGCGACCCAGATATGGCTGACATTCTGTTACTTATTCCAGATTCCTTCTAGAGATAGTTCAGATGTGACCCAGATATGACTGACATTCTGATACTTATTCCAGATTCCTTCTAGAGATAGTTCATATGCGACCCAGATATGGCTGACATTCTGTTACTTATTCCAGATTCCTTCTAGAGATAGTTCAAATGCGACCCAAATATTGCTGACATTCTGATACTTATTCCAGACTCCTTCTAGAGACAGTTCAGATGCGACCCAGATATGGCTGACATTCTGATACGTATTCCAGATTCATTCAAATCACAGTCCAGATACGATCCAGATTCGGATGTCATTCTGTCACTCATTTCAAATTACAGTCCAGATACGATCCAAATTCGGATGTCATTCTGTCACTCATTCAAATTGCAGTCCAGATACGATCCAGATTCGGATGTCATTCTGTCACTCATTCAAATTACAGTCCAGATACGATCCAGATTCGGATGTCATTCTGTCACTCATTTCAAATTACAGTCCAGATACGATCCAGATTCGGATGTCATTCTGTCACTCATTCAAATTACAGTCCAGATACGATCCAGATTCGGATGTCATTCTGTCACTCATTTCAAATTACAGTCCAGATACGATCCAGATTCGGATGTCATTCTGTCACTAATTCAAATTGCAGTCCAGATACGATCCAGATTCGGATGTCATTCTATCACTCATTCAAATTACAGTCCAGATACGATCCAGATTCGGATATCATTCTGTCACTCATTTCAAATTATAGTCCAGATACGATCCAGATTCGGATGTCATTCTGTCACTCATTCAAATACATTTCAGATACGCTCCAGATGCAGACGTAATTCTAACAATCATCCAGACTCAACTCTATTCTCCAACAGCTCTGGGATTTATTTTCCTAGCTAAAACATCACACTTCCCTACGTCATAGTGTGGACAAGTACTATAACCTCAACGGTATACTCCCATTGAGCACGAGTCAGTTCCTAGATCTTGATTGTTTTCCTCTGTCATAGTGTGGACAAGTTCTATAACCTCAGCGGTATACTCTCGGTGGGCACGAGACAGTTCCTAGATCTTGATGAATATGTTTCCCCCCAGTTGAATTATGGACAGGTTCTTAAAACTCAGCTGAAGCATTCTCTCAGTTGAAGTACAGGCAGGTTCCTAAATCTCAACAAAGTTAGACTTCCCCAGCGGAATCTTCTACAACAACAGGTATGCAAGTTCTCGATAAGGAATCTCTTACGCGATCGACACTCCTGCAGATGGCATCTATAAGCCCATCCTCCTACCAACAATCTCATAATGGCATCTGTAATCCCATTCCCGACATCACAATGCTGATACTACACTATGCGAGTGCAAATTTCTGGGCACTCTAGTGTTCAATTATCTTCCACCTTCGGATCACGAAACGCTCGAAAGCCAATCTATATCATCAAGTTTAAGAAAATTGAACAGGGGCAACTGTTGCACCCCAAAATTTGCCCTCTCATGTTTTCCAAAGTCTTCCCCCTGCATGGTTGATCACAAACCCTTGCCTAAGGAAAAGGAAATTTTTTGAGTGGTGCTTTAAGTACATTTTGATTGGCATTCTGAAAGACCCTTCGATTGGCATTCTGAAGGAGCATTTCGATTGGCATTCTGAAGGAGCACTTCGATTGGCATTCTGAAAGACCATTCGATTGGCATTCTGAAGGAGCATTTCGATTGGAATTCTGAAGGAGCATTTCGATTGGCATTCTGAAGGATCAATTCGATTGGCATTCTGAAAGACCCTTCGATTGGCATTCTGAAGGAGCATTTCGATTGGCATTCTGAAGGAGCATTTCGATTGGAATTCTGAAGGAGAAATTCGATTGGCATTCTGAAAGACCCTTCGATTGGTATTCTGAAGGAGCCTTTCGATTGGCATTATGGACAAGTACTTCGATTGGCATTTAACAGTGTCCTTCGATTGGAATTCCAAAAAGGTCCATTCGAAGAAGCATTCAAAGGGTCCATTCGAAGAAGCTTTCGAAAAGCATTCGAAGGAGGCCATCAGCCCATTCGAAAGGGACCATTCGAAGGAGGTCATCAAGAGGGCACTCAAGTCAAAAGCGTCCAGGTTCATTCAAGAGACATAAATGTTTCAAAAGAGGAAAACTTTTAATGTGTCCATTTCTTGTCTCATGGCATTTAATGGCCTGTTTAATGGCTGTCTCCTGCCATTACTGCACTCTCACACCCCTATAAATACAGAGGCCAGCATACATACCCAGGACACGAAAATCACACGAAAATCACATCCACACACGAAAATCACACGAAAATCAAATCCACACACGAAAATCATATCCACACACGAAAATTATACACACAAAATTCAACAGGAGAACAAAAAACATTGGAGTTACGCTGCCAAAAGTCATCAGCACTTCCAGGAAGCCATACCCAATCCTTGCACAAGCCAAAGCTGCCACCCAGCGAACACCTCCACGCCCAGAAATCCAAGATCGAAGGTATTCATCCAGCCAGTACCCAAATCGAAGTTCCAATCTGTTGGTAAGAAAGGGTAAATTATCCAACCTTGTTTTTTGTATAACATATCATTACTCGTTGGTACTTTCGATTTTCCATCCTAGACAGGATCAAAGGGACTGGGTTTGGCACCCAGGCCATGTCCATCATTTGCTAATATTTGCTGCAGACATAGCCTGAAGAAACCCAGCAAGCGCAGGATCAAAGGCCCTGGGGTTCAATACCCAGGCCCTGCATTTTATTTCGCTAACATGCTTTTGCAGGTATAACATCCCAGATCGAAGGATAGCCCTTCTCTGGATCGAACCCATTAGCATGCTGGATCTAAGGAGGCATCTCATTCCTGGATCGAAAGCCATGACCTCCATGATCGAAGGGAAATCCTCTTCCCTGGATCGAAGGCTACTCACGCCTTACTGTCTGGCCCAATCGAAAGTCACCTCCTCTGGATCGAAGCTCCCATTTTTATCCCTGGATTGAAGGATGCCCTTTGTATTTTTATTTTTGTTTTCGTTATTCCTTTATTGACCTTAGCATTTAAATTAACATTAAAATCAAAAAGACACAAAAACATTAGGCTAGTTCTTTTTCTATTAAATTAACTTTGTTAATTAACCTTTAATTATCTTAACATTTTTCCAAAAACTAAAATTAAATAGATTTAGATCATTTTCCCAAAATAAACTAAAACAACAAAAAGAGTTCTTATTCTTAGGATTTTTTAGATTCACGCGCGTTTATTTTACTGGGATGTAATAGCTTAAACTAAGACCTTCTTTACTGCTTTATTCCCCCAATTTTTGGACATGTAAATAATCCCCCTCCCCGAAAGCCTTGTAATAGCGTAGGATTTACAATTCCCGCACTTTAAATTCCTCTACATATATTAACTGTTTAGATGTATGCTAACTAGGATTGTATGACAAGATCTGTCTTAACTTAAAATCAACAGTAGCTCACCATAACATGTACAAAGATAATATAAACTGAAAATTGACACATGCATATGCCACTCTTAAGGTACACCTCACTTGGTTGCCTCGAACGTGGTCATTAAGTGTAGGATGTTTTAGAGGTCGTCCTTTGTCCCAAGATCATAAGTTGCCTCAAAATGGTTGCCTCGATAAAAATGATCTAAGACATTAGGATTACCACTAAAGCGTCCTAACGTTGCTTTAGTGACCATACGTCCGTAAAATCGAATTGACCCGAAAACTCCAACGATGATGCTACCTACTCCTCAATAGTAAGATAGTACTGTCTAAAGGACATTTGCACAATTAAATTCCTTTTTGAGTAGGTAGAGGTTCTTAAGAACTTGCTCTCTTTTAAAAATAAAACAAAAACTTTTTGCACTTACACTTTCTTCAAAAACAAAATTCTTTTCAAAACCCACAAACACAAAGAAAAGCGAAATTTTGAAAACATAGTGAGCAAGTACCTAAGAGCCCGTGGATAACCACGGATAGAAAGGGTTCTAACACCTTCCCTTTCTATAATCTACCTCCCGAACCCGAGAAACAATCTCGAAAAGGAATTTTTCTGTGCTTTTGTCCTTTCCTTGTTGGATAAAATAAAAGACGGTGGCGACTCTTGCTTACCGCGACACTTTGCGAAAACAAACGCAAAACGCGAACCAGCATTCCAAAAATAGTCAGTTCTCGTTCCCACCGATCACAGTACCACATGCATGTGCATAAAAACAAGTCTCATTTCATGTTGCATCCTGAGTTTTTGTGTGGATGAATTGATTATGTTAAATGTTGTTGAAGAGTTGTGAAGTGGTGATTTCGTATGAACTGATTATAATATACTATTTATCATGCGTTGTATTATATTGTTCAATATCTCACCCCTTCTGTTTGAATGTTACCCCGTGTTGGTAACATGCAGGTAATCCAGAGTGAAGGATTTTTACCTTCAGTGGTTCGAGTCGGTGTTGTTGCTCTGATATGTAACACTCGGGGGGGTGAATGTGTGTTGCTTTATTTTAGATTTTTACTATTGTTGCTGAACTTTAAGTTAATTTCGTTAAGTACTTGTTGTTTTGAATTTGTTTTCAGTGGGACAAAGATGTTATGTCATTTGAGTTGAAAATTGTGATTCCGCTGCTTAATTATAAAAGTTATTTTGTTTTTAAAGACTAAACATGTTGTTATCGGTTCATCCGAATTTTATGTGTTATGTATCAGTTTTACATGTGATTTACTAAAGTGTTTTAAGTAGTAAGTGTAGCATCCTATTTGTATGTCAAAATTTTGTAACTCTGATCTTATAAAATCCGTTGGGTAGAAATGTGGTGTTACACGAGTCATTAGGTTAGAAGATATACGTCTATTAATTTCTTTTTATTTAAATCATAACATCATTCTTTACCAGATGGATGTTAAGAGTGCATTTCTAAATGGTTTTATTTTAGAAGAAGTGTATGTCAAACAACCTCCTGGATTTGAAAACTCTGAGAAATCATTTTTTATTTTAAAACTCAAGAAATCTCTTTATGGTCTAAAGCAAGCTCCTAGAGCTTGGTATGACAAAATGAGTAATTTTATTTTAGAAAATAAATTTACCAGAGGGAAAGTTGACACTACACTCTTCTGCAAAACCGTCAAAAACGATATTCTGATAGTTCGAATTTATGTTGATGATATTAATTTTGGTTATGCGAATCCCTCTCTTTGCGAGGATTTTTCTAAGTTAATACATGTTGAGTTTGAAATGAGTCTGATGGGTGAATTGAAGTTCTTTTTGGGAATTCAAATTAATCAAAAACCAGAAACTACTTACATTCATCAGAGTAAGTATACCAAAGAACTTTTGAAGAAATTCAACATGATGGATTGTACCATAGCAAAGACTCCGTTGTATCCAACATGTATTCTGGAAAAAGAAGATGTAAGTGGAAAGGTATGTCAGAAGTTGTATCATGGTATGATAGGCTCTCTTCTATATTTAACTGCTTTCAGACCAAATATTTTATTCAGTGTTCATCTATGTGCTAGATTCCAATTTGATCCCAAGGAATCTCACTTAACTTTTGTTAAGAGAATTCTAAGGTATCTGAAAGGAACTTCTAACCTTGGCTTGATGTATGAGAAAACACCAGAGTACGCTCTTTCTGGTTTCTATGATAGAGATTACGCTAGAGACAGACTGGAAAGGAAGAGTACTTCTGGAAACTGTCAATTTCTGGGAAGGAATTTACTCTCATAGTCAAGAAAGAGGCAATCAACAATTGCTCTTTCAACAGCAGAAGAAAAGTACATCTCAGCAGCACTATGCAATACTTAGATGTTATGGATGAAGAATAAACTGGAAGATTATCAAATTTACGAGAGTAACATTCTTATCTTTTGTGATAATATTGCTGCTATTTGTTTAAGTAAAAACCCTATTTTACACTCTAGGGCTAAACACATAGAAATAAAACATCATTTTATTAGAAAATATGTTCAAAAAGGGATCTTATCTTTAAAATTAATAGATACACATTGTGATACGGTGGTAGAACCGACTGTTAATATTGGTTTAGCATTTTGTGTTGGCAAATGTTGCGGTAAGCAAGAGTCGCCACCGACTTTTCTTTTATCCAAATTAAGGAAAGGGTGAAAAGAACAAAATATACCTTTTCGGAAATTTTCTGAGTAAGGGGGGGTAGATTATGGAAAGGGAAGGTGTTAGCACCCTTTCCATCCATATTTATCTATGGGCTCTTAGTTGCTCGCTAGATCACTTGCTTTTTTTTGAAAATGTGCTTGTGGTGTGGGTTTAAAAATATTTTGAAAACATCTTTGTAATGATTCTCGTCTCTATAAGAATGCGTACAAAGTGTTAGTTTTGAAAATAGTTTAAAGGAGTGTTTGTTTATGGAAGATGTTTTTGAAAGTGATTTTGGAAAGTGCCTTTGTAATGATTCTCGTCTCTATAAGAATGCGTACGAAGGGCTTTTACTTTTGAAAATGTTTCAATTGAAAGTGTTGGTGTGTAAATGTTTTTTTGTTGTTGTGAGCAAGCGAGCAACTATGAGCATCCTACCTACTCAAAAGGTCTAAAATTATTTTCCTCCTTCTTTACATGTTTCTATCTTACCATTGATTGATAAGAAGCCCCATCGTTGGATGTATGAGGGACATTCATAGGAACGTACAGTTATAAAGGCAACAGATGGGGACGCTTTAGCAATTTTGTTTAGGGACCAGATCATTTACCGAAAGGAAACTGTATGGTCATCGAGGGACTATGATCTTTAATTTTATGGGTCTTTACTAAAGCGTCCTAGTTTCGAGGGACATGATTGTTTTATTTCCGAAGGAAACCAAAGTGGGGTACTCTGGAGGTGTATATGTGCAATGTGTGTTATGTTAAGTTATTTTTGTCTTTTTTTATTAGGTTTGTTAGCGTTTATTTTTAGACTTTGCCATACAATCCTATTAATCATAAATCTAGGAGTTAATATGAAAAGCAGTAAAAAAATGCAGAAAGTAAGGGTCCTACGCTATTACAAACAAATCGAAAGACAAGTAAAATATAAAAATAAAGAAGAGAAATTAATCCTTCGATCCAAGCCATGAACTCCTTCGATTCACCCTTCTTTTTCCTTATTTCGATTGGGCTTGAGAATTGATGTGAGCAAGCTTCGATTTGCACCTTTTCTACCTCCTTCGACCGAGTATGGGAATGGTATGGGCAGCCTTCGATTGCAGCCTTCTCTACTTCTTTCGACTAAACCAGGGAGTGGGCATGAGTGACCTTCGACTGCAAACTCCTATGCTTCTTTAAATTTAGACTATGAAATAACATAGACCTGCGAAGCAGCATGAGTGCATATTCTTTGTTCACACTCTTTTTGTCTTTCATTTGAATTTGTACAAGTTCGTTCTAACAAGATAAGCAAACAAGCCCACAGGGTAGAAACAAAGAACATAACTAAGAGGCTATCTATATATTATGCCGAAATAAAAAGTAAGTACAGGGCTATTTGCATGTCATGCTGAAACAAAAGATGCAAGGTGAAGGGGACTTACCTTACTTAAAACTGGAACTTGTGTGGGGAACTAGAGTTACTGAATGCCTTTGGATTCGAAAGGAGAGGGAACAAGTGTGGTGTGATCTTGTTGTGTTTTGGGAGTTTTTTCGTGTGCTTCTCTTAGGCTGTGTATGTGTGTAAAATAATCCGTGTGTATGGTTCCCCTTGGCTTTCGTCTATTCTTCAGGTGACTCTTTCATCCTGTCTCCAGGCGTGTTTGAAGCTGGCTAGTGTGCTCCTTATATAGAGGGGATAAAGGTGACAAGAAGACAAAGGAGTAAACAACCATTAAGTTGGTGTTTAAAGGCCATGAATACCATTTTGAAACGTTGACAAAGACATGGTTTCTTGTCCCTTTTTGAATTTGAATGAACCTGAACATTTGACTTTCGAATGTTCTCCTTCAAATGACTCTGATTGCCTTCTTTGAATGGATTTGATGGCCTCCTTCAAATGGGTCTGATTTCCTCCTTCAAATGGCTCTGATTCAGCAACTTCAGATAGATCTGATGGCCTCTTCGAATGGATCTGATTCAGCTCCTTTGAATGGCTCTGATGGCCTCCTTCGAATGGCTCTAATTTCCTCCTTTGAATGGATCTGATTTCCTCCTTCAAATGGCTCTGATTGGCTCCTTCGAACGACTCTAATGGCCTCCTTCGAATGGCTCTAATTGCCTCCTTCGAATGGCTCTAATGGCCTCCTTCGAATGGCTCTAATTCAGCTCCTTCAAAGGAGCCCGTCCATATCAATTCGAATTGCCCAGATCTTCAGAGTTTTCCCTTATCAGATTTTCTTTAATTAAGTCAATATCTGCATCAATTCGAATTGCCCAAAATTCTCTTAGTCAGAGCATTTGTCCTTGTGAATCCAAGACAGGTCTGAGGAAGCCTCTGTCTTGTGGATCGAAGGCCAGTTAGGGGAAGCTTTTGACTTAGTGAATACAAGGCAAGCATGAAGAGGCCTTTGGCCTAGTGAATCAAAGGTAACTTGAAGAGGGTTCTTTCCTTGTAAATCAAAGGCAAGCTTGAAGTAGCTAAGTCGCAGTCGAAGCCTTGTGAATCAAGCTTTGTCGAAGGAGGCTTAACGCTCCATCAAAGACATTGTGAAATCAACTTGATCAAAGTAGGTCCAGTTCCCAATCAAATACTTGAAGACCAATGCCTGATCGGAGGGTTTTAGATGCCCAATCAAATCTCCTTGTCCAGATGCCAAACACCTAATCGAAACTTACTAGTCAAGGAATGATCGAAGAGGGCCAAATGCCTAATCGAATTACCTTGTCCCAATTACATTTTAAAAACAAATTGCTCAGGCACCAATCGAAAACACCTTATTTCAAAGCCAATCGAAGGCACCTTGTTTATTTTCAAAATTTTATGTTTCTTTAATCAAGTGTTTGTGGCCACCCATGTAAGTGAAAACCTTGGAAGACATGAGAGGGCAAATTTTGGGGTACAACAGCTGCCCCTGTTCAATCTTCTTAAACCTGAGGATTTAGATTGGCTTGTTTGCCTTTCATGATCTAAAGGTGGAAGAGGATTGAACACTAGAGTTCCCAGAAATTTACACTCGCATAGAGTAACACTGATGGTTAATGATGGTGGGAATGGGCTTACAGATGCCATTTGGAGAAGATGGAAGAGAGTCATCAGAGATGGGCTTAAAGATGCCATCCAAAGTAGATGCTGATTTCACACATGATCCCTTTTAAGGTTCCTATTCCTGCTGTCTGAGGAGGAGTCCGTTGGGGAATATGGGTTTTTGTTGTTCTCCTGTTTGAGGAAAACTCTGTGGGGAATAGAGTCCAGGAAATTCAGTTGTCCAAGGCTCTACTGAAGAGTTATCTCTGTACTGGGGAGATGAAAGTTAGTCGCCATCTGGTCAAAATCCATGCTTCACAGTGACTTGTTGAGGATAATGAAGTTGACTGTTATATGGTCATATTCCAAGCTTCACAGCGACTTACTGGGGTATATGAAATTAACTGTTATTTGGTCGGTTTCCAGGCTTCATAGTAATTTGCTTAAGGTCAAACTGTTATCTGGTCGAAATCCAGGCTTCACAGTGAATGAAGTTAAACTGTTATCTGGTCGTATTCCAGTAGCAACTTAAACTATTATCTGGTCGTATTCCAGGCTTCACAGTAATTGAAGAAGTGAACTACTCTCTAGTCAGATTCCAGGCTTCGTAGAAACTTAAATTGTTATCTGGTCGTATTCCAGGATTCACAGTAATTGAAGAAGTGAACTACTCTCTGGTCGGATTCCAGGCTTCGTAGAAACTTAAAATGTTATCTGGTCGAAATCCAGGATTCACAGTAATTAAAGAAGTGAACTACTCTCTGGTCGGATTCTAGGCTTCGTAGCAACTTAAACTGTTATCTGGTCGAAATACAGGCTTCACGGTAATTGAATAAGTGAACTACTCTCTGGTCGGATTCCAGGCTTCATAACAACTTAAACTGTTATCTAGTCGAAATACAGGCTTCACAGTAATTGAAGAAGTGAACTACTCTCTGGTCGGATTCCAGGCTTCGTAGAAACTTAAACTATTATCTGGTCGAAATCCAAGCTTAACAGTAATTGAAGAAGTGAACTACTCTCTAGTCGGATTCTAGGCTTCGTAGAAACTTAAACTGTTATATGGTCGAAATCTAGGCTTCACAGTAATTAAAGAAGTGAACTACTCTCTGGTCAGATTCCAGGCTTCGCAACAACTTAAACTGTTATCTGGTCGAAATACATGCTTCACAGTAATTGAAGAAGTGAACTACTATCTAGTCAGATTTCAGGCTTCGTAGAAACTTAAATTGTTATCTCAGATAGTTACCCCGTCGTGTTTAGGGAATTGATCTACAATAAGTTGTTCACAGATAGTCACCATGTCTGGTTTTAGGAATTCGTCTGGAACTGTTGAAAATCGTTGATGATATTCGCCTGTGGATCCTTCCTGAATAGGTAAAGAGTTAGTTGTATGCAATGTCATGATGCAGGGAATGCATTGGGTAGTAACATTCCCAAAAATAAATGAGATTGTGCTATATGCATTTGTATGTATATGTTATGATGGTGTATGAATACAATGTGCGGACGTGTCAGTCCTTCTATTGCGGTGTTGTTGAACTACGGAAAATAAATCCCTAATTGTTGCTGGGGGTGAAGAATGTATGTCTTCAGATTTGTTGAAATTGAAACGCTGGGGGATGAGCTTCTGTTGTTAGAGGAATAAACTCTGTTGGGGAAGGTGAACTCCGTGAACTGAACTATTGCTAGAAGATATCTAGAATAAGTATCAGGATGACATCCGTCTATGAATTGTACCTGAACCGTTTCTAAAAGATGATCTGAATAAGTATCAGGATGACATCCGTCTCTGGATCATACCAGAACTCTTTCTAGAAGATAGTCTGGAATAAGTATCAGGATAACATCTATCTCTGGATCGTACCTAAACTGTTTCTAGATGAGAATATGGAATAAGTGTCAGGATGGCATCCGTCTTTGGATCGTACCTGAACCGTTTCTAGATGAGAATCTGGAGTAAGTGTCAGGATGACATCCATCTTTGGATCGTACCTGCACTGTTTCTGGGTGAGAATCTGGAGTAAGTGTTAGAATGACATCCGTCTTTGGATCGTACCTGCACCATTTCGGGATGAGAATCTGGAGTAAGTGTCAGAATGACATCCATCTCTGGATTGTATATGCACCGTTTATGGATGAGAATCTGGAGTAAGTGTCAGAATGACATCCGTCTCTGGATTATATCTTCAGTGTTTCTGGATGAGAACCTGGAATAAGTGTAAGAATGACATCCGTCTCTAGATAGCATCTGCACCGTTTCTGGATGAGAAACTGGAGTAAGTGTCAGAATGACATCCGTCTCTGGATCGTATCTGCACCGTTTTCTAGAGTAGTTTACTTTAGAATATTTTCACTAGGAATTCTTATTTTATTGTTTTGATAAGAGATCTGTTGAGGAAGGGAAACTCCATAATTCGCTTGGGGATTTTGTGAGATCCTGCTGGGGAATCCTGAGAAGCTTGGTGACTTCACAGGGAAATTTTTAGATGTTGGAGAAGTAATATGGAGATTCTTGCTCCACCGAGGATATGAGAACACCTGGAACCATTAGGCTGCATCCTGAGAATATGGCGGTGACCTTGTAGTAGGATGCCCCTGCCTCTGTACCTGCTGGAGAAGGTATTTGCTGGGATTTTGTAGATGGTTTGACTGTTATCCTAACTCTTGGAGTCCTGAGTAGACGCTATTAGGGTGGTCAGCCTTCTACTCACAGACAAGTGACGACATGACAAGACATAGTTGTACGCTTTAATTCCTAACTATTTCCTGGACTGTCTTTTCAGATTTTCAATCCATTGGAATTCCCTTTTTTCCCAATCCGCCTTTTCAGGTTTTAGACTTGACGGGTGTACAGATTTTTTCATATGTATATCCCTAATTTTTTCCTGAACCCTTTTGGTTCTCGGGATGCCCTTATTTTTTCCTAGGCCAGTTAACCTAGAGGGTCTTTGCTCATGCGTAGTATTTCCCGACTATGTCCATGTTCACCGAGTATGGAGAATGGTCACTATCCATAGTAGTAAGTTTTGTCACGCTGCCAGAAGGCGTTTGTTTGATCGCATATGATTCACTGCTGAAATTTATGTCCAATGCCCCAAGTGATTCAGATGGAGATCTGCCCTTGGCTATTTGAAATTTTTGAGAGATTCCTTGAACCTTGACTTGGCTGCCCCAAATCAGTTGGACACCATGCTATGCCCCTTGATTATGAAAGGATTATCACTGGAATGTCTTTCCATCTGAGGTGATTCTATCTATTAAGAGGATTTTTGTTCATAAAATATTCTTCGTGTGAATTTCTCTGCTGTTGAACAAATAGTCATATGCAAACAATGGTATTTTAAGAATTCAAATCTTATGTCTGTCTTGAAATTTGAGAATTCATTTTTTTAGTAAAACGAACAAATTTTGTAGGAGAGTGATATCAACTCGGGATTTATATCAAACTCTATAGGAGTCAGGATACCTTCTATAACATTATGATTTCGAACTAACCTGTGCTTCAGTTAGGTCTTTTGAGGGTTGTAGCGTGGCCTGGTTCACAGTTCAAGAAACAAAATATAAAGGCTCAAATTTTATTTATACCCAACCCGTTCTTCGTGATGTTCTTCAATCCTATGCTCAGCTAATCGTGCGTTTAGATCCCAATTGAGTCTGGAATCTTTGCTCTGAGACTTGGTGATGGTTAAGATATTGAATGTTTGTTCGAGAAGGCATTCATTTTTGTAACCTTTTCTTTTTTTGTTGAGGATTTGTAGGACCTATTTTTTTTCGTTATCCCTACTTTTGCCTGAACTGTTTCTTTTGTGATTACAGTCAGCGGGATGCCCCAGTTTTTTCCTTAAGTCTCCTTCATAGGTTTTGACTTAGTGGGCTTTTCTTTTGAGAGACAACGACTGCCTGCCTTGACGATTATGTGGAATCGTCACTATATTTTGAAAGGTATCTTTTATGCCATTCATTATGAATGAAGTGGAAGATTGCGATTGAATGTACATCTAAATTAACTGAGAAACTACCCTGCCCCAAGTTATGATTAAGGGTTTTAATTTATGTGAAAAGAGGTTGACTAGGGATTATCTTCCTTATAACTCCACTATTTAGGATTTGAAACAATTCATGTACATCGTCAGCGGGGTCTGTTCAAAAGCATACTGTTGAGATTGTGGTATCGTTTTCATCATCCTACCTCTAAAGGCTTAGAGCTTTTGATCAAGAGTTGAATATCACAAAAACAAGTAAGAAAGCAGTTTAAATATAGTGAATACGAATGAATTGATTCAAAACAGGAATATGCAATGCATTGATAAAATAACAAAGTTTGAGATGAAACAAATGTTTGAACAATCAAAAGAAAATTATAACATGAAAATTCTAATGAATAAAAGCCTTTTTTTTTCTAAACTTGTCACTTCAGATGATGTGCCTTTGAGGGATGACAGAAGAATTCAGTCTGGCCATCTTGTGTGAACTCCAGAACTCCTTTGTTGATCAAGTCCTGAATCTTATTTTTCAATGCCCAACAATCATTCGTATCATGTCCAGGACTATTGGCATTGTAGGCACATATTGCATCAGGATTGTAGTTTGGGGAAGAAGTTTTGGGATTTGGATAAGGTCTTACCAACGTAACCAAATTCATCCTCAACATATGTTGCAATGCCTGAGATAATGGTATGTTGATTTTGGTAAACTGCCTCTTGGGCTTGTCTTGCCTTTGTTGATTACCCCATTGTGGTTGGCGAGGTCGTTGTTTGACCCTTGGCGTAGCAGCCGTCTTGAAAGGTGTTTTTTCAACCAAATCCTCTTGTTTCAACTGAGGATGATTAAAGACTCGATCCCCAATTCTCATTGTTTGCTCCATATGATTGCATCCATCTTGATGAAACTTGTTTACTAGGGCTCTCAGCTCTTCTTGTCCCTGAGAAAAGTTTTGGATAAGAGCCATTTGACTGATCATCTGGTTTCTCATCCCTTCCATTTTAGCTTGCAGTTGTTTCAACTGGTCATCCTTATTGTTGTCAGGATGTTTCTTGGTCAAGTTCCCGTTGAGGAGTGTTTTTAATTCTTCTTGCCCCTTGTCTAGATTCAGGAACATTCTTTGAATTAAGCATCTTGAGTTTGGAGATCCTTTACTATCTGTTCAAGAACCATTTCTAATTGGTGAAATAAACAACGAAGGGATAAGAAGCCTGTCCTTGGAAAACCTGTTATGAAATGGCATGCATGCAATGTTTTCAAGGATCTCGCAGGGTAAACATAAGGAGATGTTAGGAGATGAATTTTGCAGCTTTGATTGAAGAACTTTGTATGTTGAAGGTCCTTCTACAAGAATTAGGCTCACCATGTCAAGTGGGTCATAGCCTCTGACTTAAGTTGTCGTGTTTTGATCTTTTGACGGCATTGGCTGGAGGAAAATAAATCCCCTTGCCCCTTTCTAGACGTCTGGTTCATCCTGACCTGCATCACAAACCCTTGAGATCCTTGAAATGGTTAAGGAGATGCTATAGGATGATGTTATGATGTGTATGTTATGAATTAAGAAAAAGTGTAAGGTGATGAAGACAAGTGAGTCTAGGAAGTCCAAGTTACTGGATAATGACTGTAAACAAATCCTGCAAGGAAATTGTGTTGTTAGATAATGAAATGAAACCCCGCAAGTAGTTCAAGTTGAAAGCAAACAAGTAACACAAGCAGCCTTAGGTTTAGGCTTGCATGGGGTTTGTAGGTAAGTACCCTCTTGAAGTTTAGTTGGCTCAACCTGTCCTAGAAATAGTAACCGGGTTTTAAGGGATCTCAATATCATTGATTTTTCCCACAAGTTTCATTCCGATCTACAACTACCTTGCCACCAAACAAAACTCGGGAGTAAAATCTCAATGAGTATAGTATCGGGTATCAACCAAATTAGGACTACACCAAAGATGGCTATCTCACTACTTCCTAATGGCCAAGTTATTCAATTAAAGGTTCTAAGGTCAGTTGATGCTTCATGACACCACGCAGCGGCCCCGTATTCTTCTTGACTACTCAAGGGCAACCGGTACCAACCAAAGTGTCACATCAATGTAGCTATCTCTTTAACCGTGTTGGTATACCCCACACAGTCCCCACGATCTATTGCTACTTACTTAAAAGGTTCCCCAGATCTGGGTGTTGGATCTATAGTAACAACCCAAACAAACCCTCCAAGGATAAAGCATATAAAGCAAGCAATTAAAACAGTTTTAAAATGAACTAAATATAAGGTTAACCCCACATTTTATAGCTTCCTCAGTAGATTCTCCAGTTCTATGATACGGTGGCAGAACTGACTATTAATACTGGTTTTGCATTTTGTGTTCGTAAATTTTGCGGTAAGCAGAGTCGCCACCTCAGTAGATTCGCCAGTTCTATGATACGGTGGCAGAACTGACTATTAATACTGGTTTTTCATTTTGTGTTCATAAATTTTGCGGTAAGCAGAGTCGCCACCGACTTTTCTTTTATCCAAATTAAGGAAAGGGTGAAAAGAACATAAAAAGACCTTTTCGAGAATTTTCCGAGTAAGGGGGGTAGATTATGGAAATGGAAGGTGTTAGCACCCTTTCCATCCGTAGTTATCTACAGGCTCTTAGTTGCTCGCTAGATCACTTGCTTTTGTTTGAAAATGTGCTTGTGGTGTGGATTTAAAAATATTTTGAAAACATCTTTGTAATGATTCTCGTCTCTATAAGAATGCGTACAAAGTGTTGGTTTTGAAAATAGTTTAAAGTAGTGTTTTTTTATGGGAGATGTTTTTGAAAGTGATTTTAAAAAGTGCATTTGTAATGATTCTCGTCTCTATAAGAATGCGTACAAAGGGCTTTGACTTTTGAAAATGTTTCAATTGAAAGTGTTTGTGTGTAAATGTTTTTTTTTTGTTATTGTGAGCAAGCGAGCAACTATGAGCATCCTACCTACTCAAAAGGTCTAACATTCTTTTCCTCCTCCTTTAGATGTTGCTATCTTACCATTGATTGATAAGAAGCCCCATCGTTTGGTGTATGAGGGACATTCGAAGGAACACACAATCATACAGGCAACAGATGGGGACACTTTAGCAATTTTTTTAGGGACCAGATCATTTACTAAAGTCAATTGTAGGTTCATCTAAGGACTATGATCTTTAGTTTTACGGGTCTTTTCTAAAGCGTCCCAATTTTGAGGGACATGATTGTTTTATTTCCGAAGGAAACCAAAGTGGGGTACCCTGGAGGTGTATATGTGTAATGTGTGTTATGTTCAGTTATTTTTGTCTTTTTTATTAGGTTTTCTAGAGTTTGATTTTAGTCTTTGCCATACAATCCTATTAATCATACATCTAGCAATTAATATGCAAAGCAGTAAAAAAATGCAGAAAGTAAGGGTCCTATGCTATTACAACCAAATCAAAAGACAAGTAAAATATAAAAATAAAGAAGAGAAATGAATTCTTCGATCTAGGTCATGGACTCTTTCGATTCACCCTTATTTTTCCTTCTTTCGATTGGGCTTGAGAATTGATGTGAGCAAGCTTCGATTTGCACCTTTTCTGCCTCCTTCGAATGAGTTTGGGAATGGTAAGGGCAACCTTTGATTGCAGCCTTCTCTACTTCTTTCGACTGAGCCATGGAGTGGGCATGAGTGACCTTCAACTGCAAACTCCTATGCTTCTTTCGATTTAGACTATGAAATAACATAGACTTGCGGAGCAGTATGAGTGCATATCCTTCATTCACACTCTTTTTGTATTTCGTTTGAATTTTTACAAGTTAGTTCCAACAAGAAAAACAAACAAGCCCAGAGGGCAGAAACAAAGAACATAACTAAGAGGTTATCTATATATTATGCTGAATCGAAAAGTAGGTACAAGTCTATTTGCATGTCATGCTGAAACGAAAGATGCAAGGTCAAGGGGACTTACCTTGCTTAAAACTGGAACTTGTGTGAGGGACTAGAATTGCTGGATACCCTTGGATTCGAGAGCAGAGGGAACAAGTGTGGTTTGATCTTGTTAAGTTTTGGGACTTTTTTGGTGTGCTTCTCTTAGGATGTGTATGTGTGTAAAATAATCCGTGTGTATGGTTCCCCTTGGCTTTTGTCTCTTATTCGTGCGACTCTTTCAGGCTGTCTCCAGGCGTGTTTGGAGCTTGCTAGTGTTCTCCTTATATAGAGGGGATGGAGAGGACGAGAAGGCAAAGGAGTAAATAGCCATGAAGTTGGTGTTTTAAGGCCATGAATACCATTTTGAAACTTTGCCAAAGACATGGTTTCTTGTCACTTTTTGAATTTGAATGAACCTGGACATTTGACTTTCGAATATTCTCCTTCGAATGACTCTGATTGCCTCCTTCGAATGGCTCTGATGGCCTCCTTCGAATGGCTCTGATTTCCTCCTTCGAATGACTCTGATTCAGCTCCTTCGGATAGCTCTGATGGCCTCCTTCGAATGGCTCTGATGGCCTCCTTCGAATGGCTCTGATTGCCTCCTTCGAATGGCTCTGAGTGCCTCCTTCAAATGGCTTTGATTTCCTCCTTCTAATGGCTGTTATTTCCTCCTTCGAATGGCTCTAATGGCCTCATTCAAATGGCTTTGATTTCCTCCTTCGAATGTCTCTAATGGCCTCCTTCAAATGGCTCTAATTGCCTCCTTCGAATGGCTTTGATTTCCTCCTTCTAATGGCCTCCTTAGAAAGGCTCTTATTTCCTCCTTATAATGGCTCTAATGGCCTCCTTCGGATGGCTCTGATTCAGCTCCTTCAAAGGAGTCCATCCATATCATTTCGAATTGCACAAATCTTCAGAGTTTTCCCTTATCAGATTTTCTTTAATTAAGTCAATATCTGCATCAATTCGAATTGCCCAAAATTCTCTTTGTCAGAGCATTTGTCCTTTTGAATCCAATACTAGTCTGAGGAAGCCTCTGTCTTGTGGATCGAAGGCCAGTTGGGGAAGCTTTTTACTTAGCGAATCCAAGGCAAGCCTGAAGATGCCTTTGGCCTAGTGAATCAAAGGGAACTTGAAGAGGGTTCTTGCCTTGTAAATCGAAGGCAAGCTTGAAGTAGCTAATGCGCAGTCAAAGCCTTGTGAACCAAGCTTGGTCGAAGGAGGCCCAATGCTCGATCGAAGACATTGTGAAATCAACTTGATCGAAGGGGGTCGAGTTCCCAATCGAAGACTTGCAGACCAATGCCTGATCAGAGGGTTTTAGATGCCCAATCAAATCTCCTTGTCCAGATGCCAAACACCTAATCGAAGCTTACTTATCAAGGCATGATCGAAGAGGGCGAAATGCCTAATCGAAGTACCTTGTCCCAATTCCAATCAAAAAACAGACTGCTCAGGCGCCAATCAAAAACACCTTATTTCAAAGCCAATCGAAGGCACCTTATTTATTTTCAAAAATTTTATTTTTCTTCAATCAAGTGTTTGTGACCACCCATGTAAGAGAAAACCTCGGAAGACATGAGAGGGCAAATTTTTGGGTACAACACACACCATCTATGGGTTGATACTTTTATAAAACCCTTAGCTGAAGATAGATTTCTATTTATTATGAATCATCTGAAAATGTACTTTTTCCCAGAGTAAGATTTCATCAGAATCAGATGTGTTTTAGTCTTTGTCTGAAGAAATAAGATTCTGACTTGATCAAAAAGCATTTTCATTTTTCAAAACCTCAGTAATCATAAGATGTTTCGGTCAGAAGTCTCTTTGATTAGATGGAAACTGTGATACGGTGGGAGAACTGACTTGAAGGTTTTGTGTTTGATCGCAAATGTTGCGGTTAGTAAGGGTCGTCACCGACTTTTCTTTTATCCAAAAGGAAAGGTGAAAAAGCACAGGAAAGACCTTTAGAGATGTTTTCTGAGTTCGGGGGGTAGATTATGAAAAGGGAAGGTATTAGCACCCTCTTCATCCATGGTTTTCCATGGGCTCTTAGTTATTTGCTAGATCACTTGCTTTTGTTCGAAAGTGTGCTTGTGGTATGGGTTTTGAAATTATTTTGAAAATGTAACTTTGTAATGATTCTCGTTTCTATAAGAACGCATACAAAGTGTTTGTTTCGAAGATAGTTTAAAAAAGGTGTTTGTGAGATGTGTTTTTTGAAAGTGATTTTAAAAAAGTGTCTTCGTAATGATTCTCGTCTCTATAAGAACGCATATAAAGTGTTGTCTTTTGAAAAATGTTTCAAAGTGAGAATGTTTGTGTATAGAATGTTTTTGTTGTGAGCAAGCAAGCAACTAGAAGCGAATCTACCTACTCAAAAGGTCTTTATATGTTCTTTTCATCCTCCTTTAGATGTTGCTATCTTACCATTGATTTGGTAAGAACCCGCATCGTTGGATGTGAAGGGACGGGCATGGGACGTTTTTATAGTCATAGAAGGCAACCTATGGGACTCTTTAGAAATGTCGTTTAGGGACTAGATCGTTTACCAAAGGCAACGTCGAGGGACTACGATCTTTTATCAAGGGTCTTTGCTAAAACACCCATGTTCGAGGGACATGACTATTTTTATGATAGGCAACAAGTGATATTACCCTAAGATGTGCATATGTGTAAAGTGTGTTTGATTGCATGCCTTCTTGTCTTGATTAGGGTTTTCTACTTGTTGATTTCACATCTTGTCATACACACCCTAATTACTAGCAATATATGAAAGTAATAAAAAGTGCGGAAAATAAATATCCTATGCTATTACAATCATTAGGGGGATGGCGTGTACAGATTTATAAATGGGGATTGCAAATGAAATTAAATTCTAAGTTACTATTACAAACATATTGAATGGATTATAATGTACAAGAAAATGTGAAATAGACTTTTTTGTTTAAGAAAAGAAATAAGTTTTGTTTAAGAAAATATTTTTGATTTTTTGTTTTAAGAAATAAAATAAAGCATGTAAAATGTAAATGTTTTTGGTGTTTTTGATTAGTGAAAATAGAAGCGATATAAAAAAATAGTAAGGAAAAAGAAAATAGAATCTGCGCATTGCTGAACTAAAAGAGATCAGAAGTTCTGACTCTAGCGTGCTGCAAAAACAGAAATCATATTAGTAGAAATAGGTAAAGTCAGAAGTTTTGGGTCCGCTAGGAACAAAGAAGATTTCAGAAGTTCTGATGCCACTGGAAGAACTTAGTCTCCCTCTCCATGCTAGTCAGAACATCTGCAACTTAGTCATTTCTGAACAGAATAGAAGATGCTCATATAAAAGTTATGTAAGGTTTCATAATGTTTCAGAAATAAGAGATATCAGAACTATAAATCAAAACCAATCATGAATTTTCTAATCCTAATTTCCTTAAGAAGTTCTGAACTAATTTACTCCCTACTTAGGCATACAAATACGTGAAACCTTAGAATACGTACATCATCAGAATCGTGATGTCTAAATTGTATTTTTGAACATGGAAATTTGACAATGCCTAAGTAATATGATGAGAGTCAGTAGAAGCTTACCTTGCAGCTGGAAAATACTCTGTGAGCTGGAGTCTGGTTCTGAACTCTGGTGATGTTCTGAATAGCTTCTTCACGTACTCAGCAGGCTGGAAGCTTTCAACTTGGGCTATGAATGATTGGAAAATTCTGGAACAACCAAGGAGCAAAGTTCTGACTTCGTTGAGATGGATGAGATAGAGAGTGTGTTACAGCTTGACTACAGAAGTTAAGATGGCTTCTGGATGTATGTTGAAAACTATATGGATGGCTTTGGTCAAGAAACACTTGAGAAAAAAAATGGAGTCTGAATGCAAGAATCAAAAGCTAACATGTTTTGTATTTTTTGTGTTTGGAGTTTTGGACTCTTGGAATTTTAGCACGAGTTCAAGGCTTTTTCTTTCTCAAATTTCTGACCCCCTTACAGTGGCCAATGAAGTTCAATTTATAGGCAAAGGTTTAGTCATTTGGAGAGGTAAAGGATACAACCATCATATGCTAGGCGCTGACTTGTTCTTGAAGCAAGTTCAAATAGGTATGGTGGTTGGCAGTCTTAGCAGTGCCGAAGCTGGATTTGTAAGCAGGAATTAAGGAAAGGTAACTTCAAAAGCAAAAGCAACGTATGGGCCTAGCACAATCTTGTATAAAAGTTTTCTTTTCCAAGACAGTAATGGTATTTCTATGCCACACGTGGGGAAATCCTTTGGATAAAGACCCAAAAGTGGTTGTGAGCATTAAATGATGATGAGATTTATCCAACTAGAAATCCTGCAATGTGAGATTCTACATCATTGCTTAATTCTGGATCAGAAGTTCAGCTTCAGCGTAACTTAGAATAGACATCTAACTTCTGATCTTTGTATCTCATTGCTCAAGCATGTCCTGAAGGAGTTCTCAGACTTTCCAGGAATCTTGCAGCATGCTTTGTAACCTTCTTTGAATTACCCTTGCAAACTCTGACTGAACAGCTTGCATCATGGTGATAATCTGATTAGAAGTTATGAATTTGTCATATTTCTTAAACACTTAGAAAAATTCTAATTATTTAGAATTTTGACTTTTCCAAAGTAATCTTGACTTTTGAATTTCTTGATGAAACAAACTTTATTCCTTGATGAAATATGATTCTTGGAACATGATTTTTTGATCCAAAAGTCAAAGTTTGACTTTTTAGTGTGCAAATGACCATTTTGCCCTTGTGAATGACTTTCTTGGAAAATTTGTAATTCAAGGCTTAAAATTGGATGGGAACAAACCTGAGGGTCTAGGGTGATCCTTTGAGAAATGAGAGGGAAAATTTTGGGGTACAACAACTGCCCCTGTGCAATCTTCTTACACTGGAAGAGTAATATTGGTGATTCTGTCGTTCGTGACTCGAAGGTGGAAGATGATTGGACACTAAAGTGCCCGGAAATTAGCACTCGGTGATGTGATGATTGAGGGAATGGGCTTAAAGATGCCATTTGGAGAGGTGATAGAGAGTTGTAAGAGATAAGATTGTAGATGCCATCCAGAAAGGTTGCTGAACAGTATCTGTAAGCTGAAACCAACGGAGTATCAGAATGACATCCTTATCTAGAGTGTATATGACTTGTATTTGAGAGCTGAATCTGAATGAGTATCAGGATGGTATCCGTATCTGGAGCGTATCTGAACTGTATCAAAAGTTGAAATATGAATGAGTATTAGGATGGCATCCATATCTAGAGTGTATATGAACTGTATTTGAGAGCTGAATCTGAATGAGTATCAGGATGGCATCCGTATCTGGAGCGTATCTGAACTGTATCTGACAATTGAATCTGAATGAGTATCAGAATGGCATCCGTATCTAGAGTGTATATGAACTGTATCTGACAATTGAATCTGAATGAGTATCAGAATGGCATCCGTGTCTGGGGCGTATCTGAACTGTATCTGACAATTGAATCTGAATGAGTATCAGAATGGCATCCGCGTCTGGAGCATATCTGAACTATATCTGATAATTGAATCTGAATGAGTATCAGAATGGAATTCGTGTCTGGAGCATATCTGAACTGTATCTGATAATTGAATCTGAATGAGCATCAGAATGGCATCCGTGTCTGGAGCGCATCTGAACTGTATCTGACAATTGAATCTGAATGAGTATCAGAATGTCATTCGTGTCTGGAGCGTATCTGAATTGTATCTGACACTTGAATATGAATGAGTATCAGAATGGCATCCGTGTCTACAGCGTATCTGAACTGTATATAACAATTGAATCTGAATGAGTATCAGAATGGCATCTGTGTCTGGAGCGTGTCTGAACTGTATCTGAAAACCTTGAACATTCTTAATCGTAGCTGTTAACCTTATCCTGAAAAAGGGTAAAATGTTAGCTAACATGCAAAGTCGTGTTGTATGAAATGCATAGTATAATGCATTTGTGTTATCAATGTTTATGATATATGGATGCAATGTATGCGTATGTGAGCTGATTCTGCGGTACTGCTATTGGATTGGGGAAAATAAATCCATTTCCGTTGCTGAGGATATGGAGTATAAGTCTTCATGTTGTGAAGTTGAAGTGCTGATGAATTTCTCCTTAGAGAAATAAACTCTGTGCTAAGGGGAATTTCGTGTACTATTTGTAAAATCCTATTAGGGAATCTTGAGAAATTTGACGACTTCTACTGGGGATTCGATAGCTGGGAGCTTTGTTCCGCTGGGAATTAAATTGCATACTGTGGGGACTTATGGAAATAGCATGGTGAGATTTCCCTACCTCTAAAAGCCATCAGTGATTGTCTTTCTATTTTGTTTATTTGTAAACAGTAATTATGTTCAAATGCATATGTTCAAAAATGAATCATTTGGACGTTTTTGTAAACAAAACACAAAAGTAAAGAAAAACAGATAGTTTTGCACTTTCAAAGAGATATCTTTGTATTGACTTTGAGTAAGTATTTGTACAATGAGACAAGCATTCTAGTAAGAGAATGCTGTCGTAAAAAAATGAAAATTTTGATACAAAGAAAAGATAGCTATGTACAATAATCCTATGGGGGTCCCATTCTGCTATAGCCTTTGTATCTCCGAGAATCTTGTCTATTTGTTGCCTCGTCCGAAGATGATTGAATTGATCAGAACCTCTGAGTTTGTCAGTTGAAGCCAAAGGTTGTCCGTAAGGTGATCTAATGGGACATAGTCATACGCTTTAATTCCCTAACTTTTTCCTGGACCGCCGTTTCGGGTTTTCAGTCCACCGGGAAACCCTTTTTTGCCCAAGCCGCCCGTTCGGGTTTTCAACTTGCCGGGTGTACATATTTTTTGTTTTATCCCTAATTTTTTCCCGAACCTTTTTGGTTCGTCGGGATTCCCTTGTGTTTTCTTAGGTGTGTCAACCTAGCGGGTTTCTTATGCGTAGTATCTTTTGATTATGTCTGCGTTCGCAGGATGCGGCAGGTCATTGCCATCCATGGTGGTTAGGATCATTGCTCCTCCAGAGAATATGTTCTTGATTAAAAATGGTCCTTCATATGTAGGAGTCCATTTGCCCTTGGGATCACCTTGCGGCAGTATGATGCGCTTGATCACCAAATCTTCAACTTGATATACTTGTCGTCTGACCTTTTTGTTGAAAGCCTTGATCATCCATTTTTGATACATCTGACCATGACAGACAGCAATAAGTCTTTTCTCATCAATCAAGTTTTGTTGATCAAGTCGAATCTGGATCCAATCTTCTTCATTCAAACCCGTGTCCTTCATAATTCTCAGAGAGGGGATCTGGACCTCAATAGGCAAAATAGCTTCCATGTTGTATACCATAGAATAGAGTGTTGCCCCGGTTGATGTGCGAGTTGTGGTACGATACCCATGGAGAGTGAATGGTAGCATCCCATGCCAGTCTTTGTATGTGACTGTCATTTTCTGTATGATCTTTTTAATGTTCTTATTTGCAGCTTCGACAACACCATTCATCTTTGGCCCGTAAGGAGAAGAATTGTGATGCTGGATCTTGAATTGCTCGCACGGGGCGGTGATCATAGTATTGTTCAAGTTTGTACCATTGTCTGTAATGATCCTCTCTGGGATACCGTAACGACAAATGAGATTCTGCTTGAGGAACTGGGCGATAACATTCTTGGTAACGGAAGCGAAGGAAGCTGCCTCCACCCACTTTGTAAAATAGTCAATGGCCACTAGGATGAAGCGGTGTCTATTGGAGGATGTCGGATTGATTTCCCCAATCATATCAATGCCCCACATAGCAAAGGGTCAAGGAGTCGTTAAAACATTCAGAGGAACCAGAGGTACATGCACTTTGTCAGCATAGATCTGACATCTATGGCAGGTTCGAGAGTGTTGATAGCAATCTACCTCCATGGTAGACCAATAATAGTCTGCCCGTAGGATTTTCTTTTCCATTGTATACCCACTGGAATGGGTTCCAAAAGTGCCTTCATGCAATTCAGCCATGATCCTTTCAGATTCAAACTTGTCTACGTGCCGAAGTAACAAATATTCATGGTTGCGTTTGTAAAGAATGTTGTTACTAAGGAAGAATTTTGCATAGAATCTCCTTAAGAACTTCTTATCATTGATTGAAGCTCCTTCCGGATATTCTTGAGCCTCTAGACACCTCTTAACTTCGTGAAACCAAGGTTGGTCCACTACTTCTTCAGTATTAATCTCGTGACAGTGTGCTGGTTCATCCATTTGTTCGATAGTGATCTGGGGAGCCTCATTATCCAAATTAAGTTTAAACATAGATGACATTGTGGCTAGTGCGTCTGCTAGCTGATTTTCTTCTCACGGGAAATGCTTGAAGGTAATCTTCTCAAAATGTGGTAGCAATGTCAAAACATGTTCTTTATAAGGGATAAGGTTAGGGTGTTTGGTGTCCCATTCCCCTTTGATCTGACTGATGACAAAAGCTGAATCTCCAAATACAATCAAGGATTTGATCCCTAAGTCTATGGCAGCTCTGAGACCAAAGATGCATGCTTCGTATTCCGCCGTGTTGTTTGTACAATTGAAGTAGAGTCTTGCGGTAAAGGGAGTATGACACCCTTCAGGAGATATGAGTACAACATTGATACCATTTCCAAGTGCATTGGATGGCCCATCAAAGAACAGGGTCCATCGGGATTCTTGTTCAAGTCCATCATATGGCCTGAATTCTTCACAGTTGTCTAACGTCATGATGTCATTATTCGGAAATTCGAACTTCATGGACTAGTAGTCTTCTACAGCTTGGTAAGCAAGGTGATCAGCTAGTACACTTCCCTTTATTATTTTCTGGGTAGTATATTGTATGTCATATTCCGTCAGGATCATCTGCCATCTCACTATTCTCCCCGAGAGAGCAGGCTTCTCGAAGATGTATTTTATCAGATCCATTTTAGATATCAACAGGGTAGTATGAGTCAGCATGTACTGTCTTATCCGTCGAGCAACCCATGCCAGAGCACAACAAGTTTTCTCGAGCAGTGAATATCTTGTTTCACAGTCGGTAAACTTTTTGCTCAGGTAATAAATAGCATGCTCTTTTTGGCCAGACTCGTCATGCTGCCCCAGCACACACCCCATTGAATTTTCTAAAACAATTAGATACATGATCAATGGTCTTCCCTCGACTGGTGGAATTAAAACACGAGGCTCTTGCAGATATTCTTTGATCTTGATCTTTCCGTTTGACTACTTGATCTTTCTTCAATAGTTTGAAGATTGGCTCACAAGTAGCTGTCAGGTGAGAGAAGAATCTGGAAATGTAGTTTAAACGTCCCAAGAATCCTCTGACTTCCTTCTCAGTACGATGAGCAGGCATCTCTTGTATCGCTTTTACCTTGGCAGGATCTACTTCAATACCCTTATTGCTAACGAAAAAGCCTAGGAGTTCACCAGACCTTACTCCAAACATGCATTTATTTGGGTTCAACCTTAGCTTGTACTTCTTTAGCCTCTCAAACAGTTTTTATAAATGATAAAGATGCTCTTCTTCTGTTTGAGATCTAGCTATCATGTCGTCCAGATATACCTCTATTTCATGATGTATCATGTCGTGAAATAGAGCTACCATGGCTCACTGATAGGTTGCCCCAACATTATTTAGTCCGAATGGCATAACCTTGTAGTAGAATGTTCCCCATTGTGTGACAAAGGTTGTCTTCTCCATGTCTTCAGGCGCCATTTTGATTTGGTTGTAACCTGAGAAACCGTCCATGAAATAAAACACTTTGTGTTGTGCCGTATTGTCAACTAGGATGTCAATGTAGGGAAGTGGGAAATCATCTTTAGGGCTCGCCCTATTCAAATCTTTGTAGTCAATGCACATTCGTACCTTTCTGTCTTTCTTGGGCATGGGAACAACATTGGAAACCCATTTCGGATAGGAGGTGACGGCCAAGAATCCAACATTAAATTGTTTCATGACTTCTGCTTTAATCTTCTCTAACATATTTGGTCGCATTCGACAGACCTTTTGTTTTACTGCTGGACAATCCTCTTTTGTAGGCAGACGATGTACCACAATATTTGCATCAAGTCCTGGAATGTCTTCATACGACCAGGAAAAGAACTCAACATACTCGTGTAGCAACTGAATCAGACGCTCCTTGACACTCGGTTCCAGATTGGCGCCCACCTTCACATCTCTTTTGTCTTCTTCGGTACCCAGGTTGATTGTGTCCACGGGTTCCCCGTGAGGCTGAATGGTTCTCTCTTCTTGTAGTAGTAATCTTGCAAGTTCCCCTGGTACTTCACAATCTTCCTCACCTTCGTCTTCGGCTTGGTAGATTATATTTTCAAAGTCACAGAAGGCCATAGCAGAATTGTTACCCATGGGATCCCGAATGGATGTAGACCTGCATTGTGAGTGTGAGTGTGTGTAAGGGTATAGATATCTTTGAAAGAAATGAAAAATGTAAAAGAGAAAAACAATGAGCACAAAGTTTGTATGCAAAACGTCCATGATTCATTGATTTCATATGGAAATGAGATAATAACCCTTACAAATGGACCATTGTGCCTCGGGTAAGACACAAGGTTTTAAGAGTTTTAATTGTTTTAATATTACAAATCCAACAAAATGTAAAGAAAAATTACTGTGGGATAAAAGTGATCGGGAAATAAATTCCTAGCCTCCCAATTGCTGAGCGCTCCACTGAAAGTTGGGAAGATCCAATCCTCTAGGTTGTAGCCATCTTCATCATCCTATACTGCGTTGACCTCACGGTTTCTGATCTTCAAGGGTGGTCCTCCAGCACGAGCGCGGTGTATAATCCTCTGAGCAACTGAAGTGAAACCCAGGCCAAACTTGTCAGACTTGTATGGGATATCCGGAAGTTGTCCCCAAATAGTGCACCCACCTTCTTCTATCACTACTTTCGCATCCTTCAAAGATGACATCCTTAGTGGAGGCCTTGTAATCTTGGGAATTTGAGACACCGCCTTGGTTACTGCCACATCTTGCGGGACTTCTTCAAAGTGCTTGAATGGAGTTTCAATAAATTCACCATCTAATTCTACATATCTGAAGGAATTGAGATGGCTGATCATATACTCCTCTTCTCCATGAACGGTTATAATCTTCCCTTGAATCAGATACTTCAGCATTTGGTGCAACATAGAAGTGATAGCGCCAACATTGTGAATCCACGGTCTGCCTAGCAAGCAGGAATATGAAGGGCAGATATCTCTTACGTAAAAAGTTGAGTCAAATGTTTGGGTCCCAGCCTTTATGGGGATATCCACTTCCCCATGCACCATCCTTTTTGAGCTGTCAAAGACCCTTACTACTATGTTGCTTCGCTTTAATGTTAATCCTTCATAGTCAAGCCTATCAAGAACTTTTTTAGGCAACACATTCAGAGATGAGCCAGTGTCCACCAAAACATGAGCCAAGGTTGTGCCCCTATACTCAACTGAGACGTGCAATGCCTCATTATGATTCCTTCTTCTTGGTGTTAAATCAGCATCCGAAAAACTTAGACCATTATCTATAGTCAGGCTGGCTAGAAGTCTTGGAACTGATCGGCATATGTCTCTTGGGGTACATGGGCAGTTTTCAGGAATTTTACCAAGGCCTTTGCATGCGCCTCAGAACATAGTAGTAAAGCCAGCATGGAAATTTTGGATGGAGTTTGCCCCAGTTGTTCAACTACATCATAGTCGCTTCTTTTTATGATCGTTAGAATTTCCTCCATCTCTTTTCGGGAGGTCTCAGGGATAGCCAATGATTGTCCCTTCGTCTGGACAGGCTCAATCATAATACTTTTACCTCGAGTCTCGATGAACTCGGCAGCAGGAATGTCAGTAGGAGTGATAGCAGGGATTGTAACAACTTTGTCAGTTGGGGCATTGGTGCAGATGATTGGGGGACTAGGAATAACCTTCAGAGGAGCAACAACAACAGGAATGATTACGGGTCCAGAAACTGCTTTTGGGGGAGAAATTTCTGGAGAGAATATCCTTCCGCTTCGGGTAATCTTGCTAGTCCCGGCAAAGTTACTGATATTGGAGTCATCCTTCTCAGAACGTGAATCTTCGGCAGCTGGCCAATCTTGCTTGATACTGTGGTAGTAGACATCCCCTCCATAATTCCATGGTATGGTTTTGTCTGACAAATACGGGACTGGTCCAGGCATTATAATTATTAAAGGAGCTACTTTTGGAACTGATGTAATTCTAACGGGTCTTTTGGTTGAGACCCTGGAAGAATTGGCCGAAATGGTAATGATAGAAACATCATTAAAAGGAACAGGTGGAACAGAAGTCTTTTCAAACAAAATTTCCTTGTTATCTATTAGGCACTGAACGCCTGCTTTCAACAAAGGACAGCTGGTTGGTGAGGACAAACAGAAATGGCAGCTTTCATCACAACCTGGGAATACACTGGCATTTAATAAGTTATTTTTGATAGTCAGGAGTTGGGTCATAAGTTCATTAACTGAAGTAACAAACATATCTTTTTCAATGGCGTTGGTATTATGGCCATGTTTGGGCATAGGGGCAGAAATGACATTGGGCTTTTCTGGGGCATCGAATTCAATCTCTTTGGCTTCAAGGAGGTCTTGTACTTTGTTTTTTAAAGCCCAACCGTTGTTAGTGTCATGGCCGGGACTCTCAGAATGGTATGCACAACGGGCATTAGAATGAAAGTGAGGAGATGTTGTGTTAGGGTTCTTTGGAGCTTCTTTCAAGGTCACTAGGTTGGATCTGAACAGATGTGGTAATACTTGAGATAGGGTCATGTTAATTTTGGTGAATTATCTGACTAGTATTTTCATTCTTGGTTGGTTGTTTCTTTGCTGATCAGGCACAATTTTAGGAATCATAACAGCCCTCACCATTGGACGGTGTTCGGCCCTATCTTGATTTCTCTGAGGATAAATAACAACCACTTATTTCTTTCCGATAAATGACTTCCTTACAGCAGCAGAGGATGTATCTTTTTGTATTTTCCCACTCTTTATCCCGGCTTCTACCCTTTATTCGGTCAATATCAGTTCGGTAAAACATGTCGATGAACTCCCAATTAAGTGATTGAAGAAGGGACCAGACAAGGTGCCCAAAAACATGTCTACCAATTCTCTTTCAGATAGGGGAGGCTGAAATCTTCCGGCTAAATCTCTCCATTTTTGCGCATAGTCCTTGAAGCCTTCATTTGAAACCATGGCCATACTCTAGAGTTGAGTACGGGTAGGCGCAAGATCAGCATTATATTGGTATTGTTTGTAAAAGGCTGCAGCAAGATCTTCCCAGTTATGAACATTGGCTCTTTCTAACTGATAAAACCAATCAAGTTGAGTTCCAGACAGACTATCTTGGAATAAATATACCCATAAATCTTTGTCAGCGGTATGGGGCTGGATCTTCTTTACATAGGACCAGAGATGCATTTTGGGGCATGAGACTCCGTCATATTTGGCGAACACGGGTGCTTTGAATTTTGGAGGAATGAAAATTCCTGATACCAGTCCTAACTCTTCAAAATCCAATCTAGACACTTTTTGGATTTCCATTACACCCAACCGCTCATCTAGATGCTTATACTTGTCGTCGGTCGGAGGATATTGTTCTTCATAATAGTCTTCTTCTTCCTCTTCCTCTTCTGATTCTGGTTGGACAACTGTTTCTTTTCCTTTCCCATCTTGATTGTCTTTCTCACCGGATGTCGTCGCAAAGTTTAAGGTCCTTCTTGTCGGCCCTTAGAATCTTCTTCCCATGTTTAGAACTCCGGTTATCTTCTTCGTATTCTTTTTCTTCTCCTCAGCCAGCAAGGTCTTCAACACTTCTTGTCCTTTGGCTAGAGTTAAGAACAACTGTTATAATTGTGCATTCTGAGCTTGGAGGTCCTTCACCGTTTGCTCGAGATCCATCTTACTGAAATAAACAGTAGAGAGATGAGGAGACTTGTTGCAAGAAACCTGCTTATGTTATTATGAATGATGAATGCATATGCAATGATTTTAAGATTCAAATTTGTTTTAGACAAAAGGAAACACACCTTAAATTAATAGATTAAAGCTCGAGTACATCAATGCCTTCTTGGGCAACATAATAGAAAAACTCTAAGATAAAAAGGTAGTACGCATCCTCTTTGGTGCAATGTAGGCATTCAGAGTCTGCTCCTCATGAAGTAGTCTAGTGAGTTCCAAAACCTTCTTCTCGCTTGCGTAGAATTGGGCTTCGAAAGTATCTCGCTCCCCCTTGAGTTGTATCCAATCCCTTTGTAGGTCTTTAAGATAGGTGGGCATGTTAGGATGTAGGATAGTATATGAAACATCTCCTTCCATGACAGGCTCAATGATTACCGGGAGAATGGAGGGATAAGGCATCATAAGAATCTAAGCATGAGTTCGTACCCATTTGAGGTAAGGCTCAAAAGGGATGTAATTTTTATGCCCCAAAGTCTTGCTATGTACCTTGTTCAACATCCTCTAAGCTTGGATAAATCTATGGCGAAGACCTTGACCGTCGTTGTCATAGTCAAATACCAAACCTTGAATCAGCATCTCATGCGGGCCATCCCTTCCGGAGTAACCAAACTGTTTTAAAGCTAAGCAGGGGTTATAGGTGATACCTCCCCTAATGCCAAGTAAAGGGAATTAGGAAATTCTCCACAACGGTTGACAATAGTAACATTCTCTATGGATCGGGAGCACCAATGAATGTCTGAATGTTTGAGCATCATCAATCTTTGCGACCACCTTGAACCTTGCTCATTCTTTAATACATATTGGGGAAGATATGAAATAAACCATCTTGCTAAGAGAGGAGTGCAACATATAAGGACACCTCTTTTCCTTATTGTGCGAGTGTGAAAAGAGTGTAGGATATCCCCTAGCAATGTAGGCACCGGGTTGCGGGATATGAAGATTTTGACAGCGTTCACATCTATGAGTTGGTCAGGATTTGGAAACAAAACCATCCCATAGATGGGGAGAGCCACAATTTCCTCAAAGGCTTGCAGGTCCAAAGAATTCCAACAATTTTGGGCTTTCTCTAACAAGAACTTTGCTAGGAAACCTTTGACACCACTCCTTATTTCCCAATGAGTTGTGACATCAGATGAGTGCAAGTGTAGAGCTTGAGCAATCTCTTCTAGATTTAGGTCTCTTTTCGTACCGTTGAAAGGTAGTTTATTGTGAATGGGAATTCTCAAGAGTCGGGAGAATTCTTCCAAAGTAGGCACAAGTTGATAGTCGGGAAATTTGAAGCAATGGTGTAAATGATCAAAGAACTGAAAGAGCACCTCCATCATGTCCTCATCTGTGTTGGAGGTGACCAAGTTGAGTAGGCGACCATGTCTCTTGGTGAATGGAGAGTTTTCAGGAATCCTTGAGGCTAGCTCCTTAATTTGTGGAGGGATACTTACAAGGTTAACTTGAATAGTTTTCCTGCAAAGAGAATCCATATCCTACAAAACAAGAACAAAGATGAAGCCAAAAATCCTTAAAATGGTTAGTGAATGTGTATGATGTTATGATGTTCATGATGTTATGTACAAGTATGTATATACAAACAAAGGAAACAAGTCCTTAGGTTTAGGCTTGCATGGAGTTTTATAGGTAAGTACCCTCTTGAAGTTTAGTTGGCTCAAACCTGTCCTAATAATAGTAACCGGGTTCTAAGGAGCTCAATATCACTGGTTTGTTTTCTTGGTCATTGTTTCAACACAAGCCTCTTAAATGGCGATCGAAATATCCCAATAAACCAAACCTCAATGAGTGTAGTATCAAGTATATACCAACTTCGGACTGCACCAAAGTCGGACATCTCACTACATCCTTAAGGACAAGTTGTTCAAGTAAAGGTTCTAGAAGTTAATTAGTGGTTCATGACATCACTCAGCGGCCCCGTATTCTCTTTGATTAACTAAAAGGCTACCAGTACCCACAAATATGTCGCACTAACATAGCTATTGCTTAGACCATGTCGGTATACCCCGCACAGTTTCCACAATGTATTGCTACTTACCCATAATGTATCCCAAATCCGGGTAGAGGATTCAAACCCAAACAAAGAACCATAGTGTAAAGCATACAAGTCAAACAATGTAAGCAAGTAAATGTGATCTATCCCTAAGGTAACCCCACTTTTAGAAATTTCCCCAGCAGAGTCGCCAGTTCTGTGATACGGTTGGAGAACTGACTTGAAGGTTTTGCGTTTGATCGCAAATGTTGTGGTTAGCAAGAATCGCCACCGACTTTTCTTTTATCTAAAATAAAAGGTGAAAAAGCACAGGAAATACCTTTAGAGATGTTTTCTGAGTTCGGGGGGTAGATTATGAAAAGGGAAGGTATTAGCACCCTTTTCATCCATGGTTTTCCATGGGCTCTTAGTTATTTGCTAGATCACTTTCTTTTGTTCGAAAGTGTGCTTGTGTTATGGGTTTTGAAAGTATTTTGAAAATGTAACTTTGTAATGATTCTCGTTTCTATAAGAATGCATACAAAGTGTTTGTTTCGAAGATAGTTCAAAAAAGGTGTTTGTGAGATGTGTTTTTTGAAAGTGATTTTGAAAAAGTGTCTTCGTAATGATTCTCGTCTCTATAAGAACGCATACAAAGTGTTGTCTTTTGAAAAATGTTTCAAAGTGAGAATGTTGGTGTATAGAATGTTTTTTTTGTGAGCAAGCAAGCAACTAGGAGTGAATCTACCTACTCAAAAGGTCTTTAGATGTTCTTTTTCTCCTCCTTTAGATGTTGCTATCTTACCATTGATTTGGTAAGAACCTGCGTCGTTGGATGTGAAGGGACGGGCGTGGGACATTTGTATAGTCATAGAAGGCAACCTATGGGACGTTTTAGAAATGTCTTTTAGGGACTAGATCGTTTCCCGAAGGCAACATCGAGGGACTACGATATTTTATCAAGGGTCTTTTCTAAAACGCCCATGTTCGAGGGACATGGCAATTTTTCTGATAGGCAACAAATGATATTACCCTAAGGTGTGCATATGTTCAAAGTGTGTTTGATTGCATGCATTTTTGTCTTGATTAGGGTTTGCTACTTGTTGATTTCATATCTTGTCATACACACCCTAATTACTAGCAATATATGAAAGTAATAAAAAGTGCGGAAAATAAATATCTTATGCTATTACAATCATTAGGGGGATGGGGTGTACATATTTACAAATGGGGATTGCAAATAAAATTAAATCCTAAGTTACTATTACAAACATATTGAATGGATAATAATGTACAAGAAAATGTGAAGTAAACTTTTTTTGTTTAAGAAAAGAAATAAGTTTTGTTTAAGAAAATATTTTTGATCTTTTTGTTTTAAGAAATAAAATAAAGCATGTAAAATGTATAATGTTTTTGGTGTTTTTGATTAGTGAAAATAGAAGCGATAGAAAAAAATAGTAAGGAAAAAGAAAATAGAATCAGCGCATTGCTGAACTAAAAGAGATCAGAAGTTCTGACTCTGGCGTGCTGCAAAAACATAAATCATATTAGTAGAAATAGGTAAAGTCAGAAGTTCTGGGTCCGCTGGGAACAAAGAAGATTTCAGAAGTTCTGATGCCACTGGAAGAACTTAGTCTCCCTCTCCATGCTAGTCAGAACATCTGCAACTTAGTCATTTCTGAACAGAACAGAAGATGCTCATATAACAGTTATGGAAGGTTTCATAATGTTTCAGAAACCAGAGATATCAGAACTATAAATCAGAAGCAAGCATGAATTTTCTAATTCTAATTTCTTTAAGAAGTTCTGAACTAATTTACTCCCTACTTAGGCATACAAATACGTGAAACCTTAGAATACGTACAACATCAGAATCGTGATGTCTAAATTGTAGTTTTGAACATGCAAATTTGAAAATGCCTAAGTAATATGATGAGAGTCAGCAGAAGCTTACCTTGCAGGTGGAAAATACTCTGTGAGCTGGAGTCTGGTTCTGAACTCTGGTGATTTTCTGAACAGCTTCTTCACGTACTCAGCAGGCTGGAAGCTTTCAACTTGGGCTATGAATGATTGGAAAATTCTGGAACAACCAAGGAGAAAAGTTCTGACTTCTTTGAGACGGATGAGATGGAGAGTGTGTTACAGCTTGACTACAGAAGTTAAGATGGTTTCTGGATGTATGTCGAAAACTATATGGATGGCTTTGGTCAAGAAATACTTGATAAAAAAAATGGAATCTGAATGCAAGAATCAAAAGCTAACATGTTTTGTATTTTTGTGTTTGCAGTTTTGGACTCTTGGAATTTTAGCATGGGTTCAAGGCTTTTTCTTTCTCAAATTTCCAACCCCCTTACAGTGGCCAATGAAGTTCAATTTATAGGCAAATGTTTAGTCGTTTGGAGAGGTCAAGGATACAACCATCATATGCTAGGCGCTGACTTGTTCTTGAAGCAAGTTCAAATAGGTATGGTGGTTGGCAGTCTTAGCAGCGCCTAAGCTAGATTTGTAAGCAGGAATTAAGGAAAGGTAACTTCAAAAGCAAAAGCAACGTATGGACCTAGCACAATCTTGTACAAAAGTTTTCTTTTCCAAGACAGTAATGGTATTTATATGCCACATGTGGGGAAATCCTTTGGATAAAGACCCAAAAGTGGTTGTGAGCATTAAATGATGATGAGATTTATCCAACCAGAAATCCTGCAATGTGAGATTCTGCATCATTGCTTAATTCTGGATCAGAAGTTCAGCTTCAGCGTAACTTAGAATAGACATCTAACTTCTGATCTTTGTATCTCCTTGCTCCAGCATATCCTTAAGGAGTTCTCAGACTTTCCAGGAAGCTTGCAGCATGCTTTGTAACCTTCTTTGAATTAACCTTGCAAACTCTAACTGAACCTTTGTGAAAACTGGCCCAGAAGTTCTGACCAAAATCTTTTTTGAAAGTGTCCAGAATTTGCTGAATGTTTAAGTTTCAGGGATGTTTCTTTGAGGATTTAACTTGAAATCCCAGCATTTCTAGGAGAAGTTCTGTTCTGCAATGTTTTAGATCTTATTGAAATCTATAACTTTTGTTCCAGAAGTTCTTCCAGAATCAGCTTGCATCATGGTGATAATCTGATCAGAAGTTCTGAATTTGTCATATTTCTTAAACACTTAGAAAAATTCTAAGTATTTAGAATTTTGACTTTTCCAAAGTAATCTTGACTTTTGAATTTCTTGATGAAACAAACTTCATGTCTTGATGAAATATGATTCTTGGAACTTGATTTTTTGATCCAAAAGTCAAAGTTTGACTTTTTAGTATGCAAATGACCATTTTGCCCTTGTGAATGACTTTCTTGGAAAATTTGTAATTCAAGGCTTTAAATTGGATGGGAACAAACCTGAGGGTCCAGGGTGATCCTTTGAGAAACGAGAGGGAAAATTTTGGGGTACAATAGAAACCTTTTGATTTTCCAGATTTTGAGGATATCAAAATGTGTCGCCTAATTAGATGTAGTGATTAACGCGTGTGACCCTTGGTTATGCTTAATCATCACACTCTACCTAGGCTATGTAATAAGAAGTGTGAGTTTTTCTTGGAATTGATTAATCATGATTACACTCATTTATTACTTCTCTTTGAAGTCTGTAAAGTCACCTGATTTCTTTTCTTCTGACACTTATTGTCTTGGATGTCTCAAATATTGATTATTCTGTAGTAACTTAATAGTATCTTTTCTTCAACCTTCTCTTAACTATTTATGTCGTCCATCATATGTAGTTTCTCCTCAAGTATAAAAAAAATATTTTCTTTTCATTCCTTCTCCTTCTTTCAACTCTTGAAATTTTTGTGTCCAATGGCTATTCAAACATTTCATAGAGATGAAAATCTTCCAGAGGTGATTTATGAGAAATGACCTAATTATGTGTCTGATGACGACCTCCTTAATAGGTTTTTAGAAATTCAGGGTTGGTCTGGGTATGCAGCCATGCTTAGAGGTCCCATTTATCCTAATATTGTGAAAAAGTTTTGGCTTTATGCATTTGTTATCCATGATGGCAGCTACATTAAATCAAACATCTATGGTATACCTTTTGTTGTCACTCGCTCCTCTATTTTTGAAGAAATTGGGTGTACTCGTAAGTCTAACTCTTTTGATCATGGTAGTTTTGCTTGCATGGATGTTGATATTTTCCCAATAATTCATGACACTTCCAATGGGTATGAACCCAATAATCTAGATAATCTGAAACCTCTTGCTAAAATCTGGTTTTGGTTTTTGTTAACAAACCTTCATCCTAGAGGAGAAGATATGGATGATGTGTCTCCAAGGGATAAATGTATTTTGTTCTTCCTTCTCAACAATATTCCATTCAATTTGTGAGCTATCATTTTCAATCATCTTAAGGAATCAATCTTGAAATATAAAGAATCTAAAAAATGCTTCATTCCTTATGGGTGTGTCCAATCTGAACTTTTTGAATTAGCTTAAGTAATCAAAATTGTTTGAAAGGCTCAGTTCACTAGAGTGAATGCTTTGTTTGATGAGTGTTGTTATGTTTTTAAAGTCTAGCTAGTTTCTCGTTGTTTTGTCTTACTTCTTTTGTTTTTCTCTTCCTTGAATTCAATGAAGTTTCATTTTCGTTTCTTGTTACTTCTTCCGTCTTTATGATCTTCACACATAATTACCTTTTTGATTATGAAAAAAAGGGGGATTAAGTAACTAAAAGTTATTTTTATTTTGATAATCAAATTCTAGAAAACGTCTCTAAAAAGAGCTGCTTCCATTCTAACCCAATTAAACTTCTGTTTCCGTTAGAATTGATTTCTTTTTCAGGAAACATGAACTCTTATTAGAGTCAAGATCTTAATCAGGTTGTTCATAATCATGTATTGAATTGAGAATCTGGAATCTGTCTTTATGACGTTAAAGCTTTAAGATCTCCATTGGCATGTTTGGTATCAAGACTCCCAATGTCTTAATACCTGATCTATTGGAACCAAGGGGAGTTTTACTCAAATGGTTCAAAATTAGAATATTTGATCTTTATCAAGTCTTTGACTCAGTGGGGGTTTTCATATCAAGGATAAGTGTTTTTTAACCTTGTTATTTTTACTTCTTTTGATTATGTACAAAATTGTGTCATCAAAATACATAGTTTTGTCATCATAAAAAAGGGGGAGATTGTTAGAACAAGATTTGGTACTGAAATTCTATCTTTGAGTTTTGATGATAACAAAAAGTATGTTTGTATGAACAATTTTGGTACTCTAAAGTTTGTTATTTTGAGTATTTAACAAATAGGTTTTGCTTATGATGAAAGGCGCTGCCAAGACATTAGAAGAAAATAAGATTTGCTTCTAGCTACACAAGTTCTAATGAACAATAGCAAAAGCTTCAGAAGACTTTGAAGTTGGGACTCTGATACATGTCCAAGAAACCAAGTTCTGAAGATCTGAAGACATAAGTTCTAACTGAATTCCAGATGCTGAAGACTTATGTTTATGAAGACAAAGGGTTCTCAAGACCAAGTGCTGAAGATTATGATAGACGAAGTTCTTAAGATTCTGAAGACTTGAAGTTCTAGTGACCCAAGGTTCTACAAAGGGTTCTAAAGACCAATTTTTTAAGATTCTGAAGAACTAAGTGTTATTCTCATTCTCCCAACACACGCTTAGAAGCCTTTAACGTTAGAAGAAAAAAGGATAAGATTGTGTGGTACAAAAATTACATGGTACAAACAAATCATTCCATTCCACTACCATGAAGGACAGGCGTTGTGTACAATCTTGTCTCCCACGTAATTATTCAAGCTGCGAACTTTCTAGAAATTCCAGAAATATCCTTGAATGATTATATTATTTTATTGGCTATAAAAGGGCTTGAAGACTATGAGAGAAGGCTGCTAATTCACATTCTCCAAAGACTTTCATTTCTATAGTCTAGTTTTATTGAATTTTTTTTACATGGCAGCTTGTGTAGAAGCATATTTTTTGTAAACAATTTCAAATAGTTGTTTGATTTTTCCTTAAGGGACCAGTTGGTCAGAATCCTTGAGAAGTCTAAGATTAGTGTGTCTTAGAGATTGTAACATTAGTCACTTGCAGTTAGCTTGTGCATTGTAATAATCTGTTAGATATTGGATTAAGGCCTTGTTGAGAAAGGTGAAATCACCTTGGCAGGTGGAATATACTAGTTTGATAGTTTTCAAGTGAACTAGTATAAACATAACTTGTTCTTTCCTTCTTGAATCATATCACTATTATCACTAAGTGAAGTAACTTGTTACGGTTTAAAGGGAATTTTAAAAGGAAAAGTTTTTTATTTAAAACCCAATTCAAACCCCCTTTTCTCATGTCTTTCACACCTTCAGAACCATCTTACCCCAATCTATTTTTGACCACCTAAGAAAATCTATCCTTAACTTCAGATCTAGGCGCTAGATCTTTATACCTTTTCCTAGAGTTCTCTCTGTTCTCTTCACAAGAGCTGGGATTATTGAGACAATTCGTCGAAATGGTCCAGAGGATGTTCTTAAGGAAGTTCGTTGTGAAGTTCTTCAAGTCTAGTTTTTAGGAATTTTTTCTATTTTTTATGTGTCAGTCTCCCTTCTTTTAACATTGTCACATGGTACCGGTTATCCTATCTTCAATCAATGAAATGTTTCGTTTTCTTATGTTATGATTTTATTTGATATATGAGCGCTAACTCAATATTTTCATTTTCATAAAATCTTACCAAATATTTCTTAATCTCAATTTTAAAAGACAAAACTTAACTCCATACTTTTATCCAAACAATCTCTTTGGTTTAAAACTGTTATCTTCAAAGTTTATTTTTCTTTCCCTCAACCACCGGTTTGACTTATGACAAAGGGGGAGAAAGTAAAATGATATTTTGATATTGTTTATGCTCAGACCATCAAACTCAAACATGTATAATGTTGTTTCTTCTAACTGTTTGTTTGATGTTTTAATCTGGGAACTTTAAACAAGTTTACCAAGCATTCTAAGACATGTTGAAGATGAAGATCCTGAAACTAAGGTTGAAAACCTTATGGATGAATTCAACTCTGGTTTTATACAAAAGAAGTTGTAAAATTTGTGAATATATGAATATTAAAACAGGTGTACCAAACACAATTCAGAAGTTATAAAATTACTGAAAGTAAAGTAATCTTGCTTGATATCATAGTGTTTAGAAGTTGTCAACTTTCTGAAAGTATGAAATTCAGACAGGTTGAAGATGAAGATCCTGATGCAAAGGTTGAAAACCTTATGTATGAAATCAACTCTGATCTCATACAGAAGATAGTGTACACCTTATGAATATATGAATATTCAAAGAGATGTACCAAACACAATTCATAAAATATAAACTTACTGAAAGTAAGGTAATATTGCTTGAAATCATAATGTTCAGAAGTTGTTAACTTTTTGAAAGAATGAAATTCAGACTCAAAGCTCAAAATTTATGCTCTCATGAAAGGAAGACAAGTCAACATTCTGATGCATGCTCTTATATAGAGATTCCACTCAGAATTCATGCTCTGATATATGTGCTTCAGCAACGTACGCTCTACTCAGAAGTTGTGAACTGTCTGAATATCTGATACATTGGTAAATATTAGATCAAACTCTAATGCTTGAGAAGTATAGTGTTTTGGTTGTGATATTATAATCATGGTACAAAAGCGCTAATACATAATGTGTGGTCTTATTCAATTAGGCTCAAATCAAGTTTTAATTCTTCATCAAGTGTTGATAAAAACCAGGTTCTGAGATGAAGAATAGGCGTTCTACTCAGACTCTGTTGAGTTGCTGTAGGGAATTGCTACTTATTTATTTTATGTTCTGATACTTAAAATTTATTTTGTGAGTCTTGGGCTCAGGGGGAGACTTCGAACAAGCTTAAATGAATTTTTGGGTTTAACATATTCAGAGGGAGCTGTGAGCTTAACTCTGAATTTGTCAGTTATGGTGACTACCCTGTATAAATTGTTCTATCAAAATACATGGTTTTGTCATCACCAAAAAGGGGGATATTGTAATAACAATAAGTGTTTCTACATCTAGCCTTGATATTTTGATGATAACTTTACATGTTATCATAGAGAACAATTGTATACACTAATGGTTTCGTCTAGTGTGTAGATGCTGCTATAATATTCTGACTTTTGTACAAGGCATGTGACGTCATCAGGTTCTGAACATACACTCTGTAAGAAAACATGTGGTTACATGTTTCGTTGAAGTCAAGGTTCTGAACTGATCTTCTGCAACGTGTATAAGGAACGCCAGTACAAGAAGTTCCGGTCGTGACTTTGTGGATTAGCTTTGGAGGCCTTCTAAAGCTTTACTTCTGTGTGTTACAAGTTTTAAATATTTTAAAGACAAGGTTCTGCTGAACAAGTTCTGATGATCTAAAGAAAAGCAAGTTCTTACTACCAAGTGCTGAAGACTCTAAAGACAAGGTTCTATGTGACAAGTTCTGAAGACTCCAAGACTTAGGTTCTAAGGCTTAAGAAAGATTCTTCTATAATAAGCTTCAATCTTCAACATTCAAATATCTGAAGCCTCTGAAGATAAAGAAAAAAGTCCAAAATTGTTAACGTGCGATAATGTACAAAAGGTACATAAAGTGACTGTGACCTCTAGTCTTCTAGAGTGGTGCAAGGACAGTTCTTTTGTACTTGACAGTGACTACTCCCATTATAACCATTAAGAACCAACATCTAGATTTCTAATTTACCTTTCTACGCTTTCAACGAATATCTTTTACAGGCTATAAAAGGAATACTTGGAAACTTAAGAAAAGTAACAAACTACACTACAACGAGAAATCTATCGGTTCAAATCAAGCTCAATGAAACTAAACCAAAGCATTGTGAAAATTGTGTAGAGAAATAATTTGTGTATAGTTTTGTAAATAAGCAAGGAGTTGTTGCTCATATCTTGCAGTAGAACACTTAGGTATTTTCATTATGCTGAAATGTCTATGTAATCTGCTTACAATAATCAAACCTATAATACACTGAAAGTACTCAACTGTTGTTGAATGATACCTTGAGAAACTGAGTGAAGGTCTAATCTCAAGAAGACTCCGTTCTGCGACTTGAGTGGATTTATAGTAAGGATCGACACACTTATTGGGGGTGCCAATATGGTTGATTAAACTTACAATGGGTTGTTCTTTAATCAGTTTGGTTATAGTGGATTAAGTCCTTGTTAAAGGAAAAATCATCCTTACGAGGGTGGACTGGAGTAGCTTAGTTATTAGTGAACCAGAATAAAAATAACTGTCATTTATTTTTATGTTCTATGCTTACTTGGTTCGTCACCAGTGAAAAGATTTAATTTGGTGAAACTCGATTCAAGCCCCCCTTTCTTGTGTTTCTCACACCTTCATGATTTGCATAGAATATTTCCATCAACACATGGTACCTCTCTTGGGGTTTTTCAAACATAAAATCTCTCAACTTGACGAAGTTAAAGGCTTCCATGAAGGGTCAATTTTTGAAGATATCTTCATCTAAGTATTGAGAAACAAATAGTTCTTTATCATCATAGTAAAGGTTGAATTTAGTTTATTGAGCTGGAGAGGTGAAATCTTCTGAGAAGTATGAGGATGAGGTTTTGGAGGAATGAGTTCTCTTAGAGGCCATTTATGGTGAATATGGATGAATGAGAGAGCTAATATGTTTCTAATGCAATGCACAAGTAAGATAATGATGAGATGAGAAGAATGATAAATTTACCTCTATATATAGCTTTTGTTTAATCGATTGGACACTAGTTCTAGTCGATTTGCAACAGTAAAATTTGAGAGCTAGCCGTTGTAAATATTTTTTGCATTTATGTTTCACCCAACTAGCCATTGCGGTTAGCTCCGACGTTCACATTTTTTAATTTTCACATGATCTAATCGATTGGATACAATGCCAATTGATTATTTTGGCCCAATTTAGCATATCTTGTTTTGGGCTTGGTATGTTGCACCCTTGCTTGGCTTTATTTACATCTCCTTTCAAATAACACTTAAAGCATTCATATTTTAGGTTAGAAAAAATAATTTATTGATATGAGCAAAATTAAATTCGTTATTTTAAGGGTTTAAACAGAGATTTATGATTATTTTTACCTTAAAATAATGTATACTTATTTTATAAGAAAATCTTGATAAATACTTTCCTAGGGAGGAAAACACTAGTTATACTATGGTGTATCCTTATCATCACATTGTTGGATGCTAGATTTGGTATAAATAACAAAATGAAGAAGTCCACTACAAACATGTACATTCAACTAATCACTAAGGATCATAAAATTTGAGAAATTCTCAAATACTTTGCTTTGAATACAATGGTTTACATTTGCCATCATCAATCATCCTCAGATTAGAGACTTCCTAAATATTGTATACTTTAGAAGTATATTATTTCTTTGCGCAACTTCATAAATAATTGTTAAATCTCTCAGTATTGAAGCATACCTGCAAAAAAACTAAGGTTTCACCTTTGGAACCATATTTTCTTGGGCTCAGGTGCATTAGTCCCAGAACATATAAGTTTGTTACCATTATATATTTTTAGTTTATAAAAAAAAGGTTCTAAATGACCTATTCTTTTACAACGTTTGCTTCTTTCCGTTATGATCTATATATTTTCTAGGTTTTCCATCATTTTTAAATCCTAGACCATTTTTATTTATGGAGACTCTTTGACTTGATAAGATCAGGTCAAGCTTTTCTTTCCCTTGGGTAAAATTTCCTAGGGTTTCATGTAAATCAGTTATTTCTTATATAAGGGAGTCATAACATTTACATTCTTCTCTAGAGTTTATAATCTTGGTTATTTCTATCTTGAATGAATCATTTATTTATTTAAGATATCTTACTGATTCCTTAAGACCTAATATATGTTCTCCTTGTTTATCATTTTCTTTTACTAATTGACCACTCATTCTAAATAGTTGAGCATAAGATGGTTAGATACTTGGAATATTATTTGCCTCGTAGGATGCCTTTATGCATACTTCATCTTCTTCGTTGGAAGAATATTCTTTCATATTTCTCTCCGAGGTTGATGTATCTCTTCCTCTTCTTTGTTCGAGTATTGAAAAACTTCTTCTTCTTCTATGTCGTTCTTTGAACATGAGGTTCCTTCATTTGATGTTGAATCTTTCGAGGAATGTTCAACTACTTGGTATGTTCTTTCAAAGGATTACACTAGATTTTAATGATAGGATTATGATGAAGTTGATGATTATTCGGGTTTTATCCCTTCATCTTTAAGTAATTGAACTAGTTCATTCGATTTCTCTACAATTTCCTTTTTTCTTGATTTTTCCTAAAATTCATGAAGGATCCCCTTTTTTTATTTAAGAATTGGATTAGACTTCTAATTCTTAATTCTTAGATATATTTTAGTGATGAAATTTCCAACATAATTTCTAAAAGTTCAAGACTTTAAAAATATCCAAGAGTGGAAACTTTAGTTTCTTTGCCTCGTGTGTTCATCTTCTCTTGTTTGATACTTCGAAGAGCTCAATATATCATTTCAAGAGTATCCCATATTTCCTTGGTTGTTTTACAATGGTGAACATAATAAATTTTATTATCATCTACAAACATTATTATAAAGTTCTTGGTTTTAGAATCTATCTCAAACATTCTCTTTTCCTCTTCGGCGAAAAGGGAGTTAGGTTTATTTACTACTTCATTATTTAGTTGATAAGTAGAGATAAATAGACTATTTACTATTGTTACCCACAATTCATGATTTATTCTTTGAAGAAAATTTCCAAGCCTAGCTTGCAAAATATCAAATTTACTATCATTAAGCAACGGAAAATAAATTATAGAATATAAGTTTTGATAAGTAAAGAGTTTAAGGAAAGAGAGAACACCATGAATTATAGAGGTTCGGCCAAAATAAAAGGTCCTACTCCTCTCCCCATGAACTTATCTTGAGAGTATCCAATAAACGTTGAGATATTTTAGAAGAAAATACTCACGAACCCCCTTATATAAGGAAAATGGTTGACTTCCAATTAAACAATAAGACTAGGAATATAACAATTAAGTCTTTTATTACAAACAATGGATCAAAATGGTTATTCCTCTTTCCATGCAGTAGATAATAACGATTAGTCTTCTTTCCACAAGAATCTTGAAGTTGTTAGTCTTCAATCCTCTAAGCAAACTTTGCAAGCTTTTATCATGGGTTGAGCTCACGAACTCTAAACCTTGGTTTTACACGGCTAACCAATAACTTGGGAGATTTTAATATCGGGGTAATCTCGAACCTTATCCAAGCTTTTACGACGGGCTGAGCTTTAACCTAATCTTGGCTTTATCATGGGTTAACCAAGAACCTAAAGATATTTTATCATAGGCTGATCTCGAACATAAACAAGGGTTTGATCACACAATCCCCAAACCAAAGCTTATTACGGGTTTAGCTTCTAACCCAAAAATAATCCCTAAATGGTTAATATTTAACCAATGTGTATACAAAAGATTCCCTTGGTAAATTTTACAATTCTACTCTTCCCGAATTATAACTCATTCTCACTCACAAAAGAACTTTCTCACCAAAGCACTTCGGCTAAAATATTAGTGAGAGAAAGTAAAATATAAGTTTAGAGATAGAGACAGAGAGTTAAAGTGAGAAGGGTCAAAACACATTTCTGGATGATCTTAAATAAGGTAAGGAACCTTTATTTATAGGCTAGAGGTTGACTCAAAAAGGAATTTGAATTTAATGCTTTTTAAGATATTCAAATTAATTAGCACCTAATGTCAATCGATTAGATACTAAAAATATAGTTGATTATAAGTTCAAAATAGAAATGAATAGATTTCTAGCCATTGCAGATCTTCAAGATGTTGTCCTAATTGTTTAGAGCTGAATTTTGAAGTGAGCTAATCAATTAGGTGAATGTGCCCATCGATTAACAAAGCCAAATTTTGGCCAGAGTTATTCTGACATATCCCAATTCATCTGGCACAACTTTAAAACATGTTTGAAGATATTTTATTGATACAAACCAGTTTAAAAAGATGTTTTAGTGTGTGTGTGTGTGTGTGTGTGTGTGTGTGTGTGTGTGTGTGTGTGTGTGTGTGTGTGTGTGTGTGTGTGTGTGTGTGTGTGCGTGTGTGCTTTTATCCATATACATTTACGAGAACACCCTTATTTTTACAAAATTACACTCATACTAATAAAGGTAGGGCTTTCTTGCACTTTAACACTTTGTCAGATACTTTATTTTGTAGACACTTTCTTGAGTTATAAACCATTTTATTTCCATCAACGGATAGTCAAGTACATCAAACCCTATCTCTTAGTTTTGCATCTTTATCTTCTTAACCACTTATGCTCGACTTGTTAGATGACATTTGTCATTATCAATTAGTTGTCATCAAAAAAAGTTGTCATCCTTGTTAAAAGCATATCATCTGCAAAACAAGGTTTCACATATGTTGCACATGATCATTTGAGATGCTAATAGAACTCATGTTGTCACAATATAGTGTCATAACATGTTGTGTGACATTATACTCCTCCTGCACCTACTCCATCATATTAGTTAAGTGAAATTACTTTCTACAACAATATACTCGGCTTCTGCAGTAGATAGGGAAACACTATTTTTATTTTTATTGAAGCATGATATGAAATTTTACCCCAAGAAGAAACACCCACCTAAGGACTTCTTTCTATTCTCAACATTTCCTTCCCAATCAACATCACAATACCCAACTAAAAGGGAGTTGGTATCAAAGGAGTATAGAAGCCCATAGTCAGAAGTTCCACTTATACACTTGACAATTCTTTTAACCGTTATGAGATTACTTATTTTAGGATTGGCTTGATATCTTGACACACACCTACAGAGAAGGTGATGTTAGGCCGGCTATAAATGAGATATGATTAGGGGTGTTCATTGGTTCTGGAAAATCTGAACCAAACCGAAATCCAAACCAAACCATGGTGTTTAGGTCAGACATTTTTTACTTTGGGAAAAAACCAAACCAAACAAATGAAACGCGATATTAATTGGTTCGGGCAACGAATTTTCAAAATTCTATCCGCCATCCATGTTAACTCATATAGTTTATATAATCACTATGATGAAAACTAGTATAAGATGTTCCACTTCAAGAAGAAGAAAAATGAAATGTCATTTGTGAATTCATAAACTATATGGAGAAACGAAAAAATTACAAATTTTATATTATTATGAAAAAATAATTGATGTAAGTTAGATATTTTTTTAAAAAATTGCACATTTGTTTCTACTGTATCCGATCAATCCAAAACCCAAACTAACTTGTTGCTTTTTGGTTTGGTTCTGTTTGGGCTTTATTGAAAAATTGTGCAAATCCAATCTAAAATAATCCATATATTTTTGATTGGTTTGGGTATTGGATTCTCTCAAAAATGAAACAAGACGACCTGCGAACACCCCTAGATATAATAGACTATAAATCATACTCCTATAGATACTTTTATCAACATTAATTCCTCTATCATCTTTAGTAAGCTTGATATGAGTGTCAATGGTACTGCATTTATGCCTAGCATTTTCAAGATAAATCTTCTTTAAAATATTCTTAGCATACTTGCTTTGGGAAACAAAGATGCCATATTTCATTTGTTTATCTTGAAAACCAAGAAAGTAAGTAATTTAACCAACCAAACTCATTTAGAACTCTTATTTCATTTGTCAAACAATTTTATACCATCTTGCTTGACATCCCTTCAGAAACAATGTCATCCACATAGATTTAGGCTATCATGAGATTTCCTTATTCTTTCTTTAAAACAATGGTTTGTCAATTCCCTCTCTAACATAACCATATCTAGTGAGAAGCTCTATGAGTCTTTTATAACAAGCTCTAGGAGCTTGTTTCAACCTATAGAGCACTTTCTTGAGCTTCTAAATATGATATAGAGAAAAATTATCTATGAATATTTTGGGTTGTTCAACATATACTTCTTCATTTAAATATCCATACCGGAAGTAACTTTTCATATCCATCTGGTAAAGTTTGAACTTTAAAATACATGATATCCTTAGTAACAACCTTATAGCTTCTAAACGAGTGAGAAGGGAAAATGTTTCATCAAAATTAACTCACTTTATTTGGGTTTACCTTTGAGCCACTAGACGAGCCTTATTTCTTGTGACATTTCCATTCTCATCATACTTGTTATTACAGATCTACTTGGTACCATTAATGATGGAAGAGTTAGGTCTAGGAACTAATTCCCAAACTATATTCCTTTTTGGCTAAGTTCTTCTTACATGTCATTGATCCAGTATTCATACTTGAGAGGTCCCTTGGCATTCTTGGGCTCACTTTTTGATATGAAGCACATATTTGCTATCACTTCTCTATAATTGTTAGAATATTCATTCATATCCCCAATTATGTTTTCAATAGAATTATCCTTATGAATTATGTGGAAGGTATTACGTTTATAGGAGTATTACTGTTATGGACTGGCCCAATAGCTAGAGTGGGTCCAGTCTAACCTCCTCCTTCATCACAGTCCGTATGATCACGGCCCGGGTTCCCCCGCCCTCCATCGGGCATCATCGATTGCTTGTCCTCCTGGACCAGCACTAATTTACGACAATCAACAAGCGCCTCTCAGTCTGCCCGACCTCAAGTCGGCCAGACAACCAGGAATCGACTAGACCGCTGCCTGTAACCTACTTCCTCCTTGGAACTAACGGCTAGTTAAGGGCACACCTTCCTGGTTTGACCAAGTCCTAGTAGTTACCTATTTTTGTGGACCCGCGTATCTTGGTCCAAAAATAGTGACCAATGGCCAAGCTCCAGGGGTACTATATAATCCCTCACTCATGAGAGGACTAGGTACAACCCCCCTTTTCCTCCTCGACTTTCTAGCCCGTCTGAAGATCATCATCCGGTCACCTTGCAGGTTCTGATCAACCGGTAAGATCAGTGGCGCCGACTGTGGGAAACTATCTTCCCTGTTTTCTATTCCCAGAATTTGAAGACCAAAGATCCTTTCCACTTAATAATCATGGTCGTCCACGGTGATCACCACCTATCTGGAAAGAATGTACTCTCCCCGGCATGCAAGACCAACGGAAGCCCAAAGCACCCTCTCCTCGAGGATAACTTTGGCGCCCGTGATGAACATATTGCATCCCTAGATTCCATCGAGGCTGATTGTGACAACAATCTATTTTTGGACGAACAATTTTCTAAGAACTCTGTCGAAGACCAGCCAGAGATTCTGCAATTGGTCCCTATTGCGCAAAATGCTAACCCAGCCATAGCAGCACTGATCGCTGCCCTTAATCGAACCAACTCCCTCATCCTAGAATAGAGAAAAAGGATGGGGGCCCTGGAGCGGAAACAGACAAGGTTTCCCACTCAGAAACCAACGACATAAATCTTCCAGTATATAACCTCCCCAAAAGGGGCATCCTCCAAGAAAGTAAAGGCTCGACGTTTCATTCCGCAAGAAGCGTGAACGAGCACCATCCAAGAAGGATAAAGACTATCTGCTTTCCAAGAAGACGAAGAACACCTGCGAAGACGACCACATTAGGTCATTATCACCCAAACCGAGGAGACGATGGCAGAGCCCCTCCCCTCGATGAGATCACGACGCCCAGTGAGGACGGAACCATCACTCCTCGTCATCATCGCTAGAAGAGACCGATGGCAATGAGCCCCATGGTCCGTTATCAAGATAAATTATGGAGGCACGACTCTCGGTCGAGCTCGAGAAGCCACCCCTATTGGGATCCTATGACAGTACAACCGATTCTGACGACCACATAGAAGATATCGACACCCTACTTGATTACTGAGGCGTGAATGGAGAAATCAAATGCAGGTTATTCCCGGCCACTCTGAGAAAAGGTGTCATGACCTTGTACAAAAGCCTACCCCCTGAATTTGTCACTTCCTGAAAACAACTGGGAATGATATTTTTGAGGTACTTCACCACCTCCTGTCGGCATCCAAAATCAGAGGCTTCACTTCAAGAGATTACCCATGGAAGAGATGAATCTCTACGTACGTATATTTAGCGCTTCAACAAAGAAGCCGTACAGGTCTCAACGGCCGATGCAATGAAGAAGTACCTTCTTGAACAAGGGTTATGTCCGCGTAGTGACTTCGCGAAGGCTGTGGGCATCGAAACTCCAACCATGCTCGACTCCCTCCTCCTCAAGGCTCAAGCGTACATTCATTATGAGGAGAAATAAGCGGCGGATAATGCCAAGGATTTAAAGCACCGAGAGAGTGCCAAATCCTCGAGAAGCAATGAGCCCTCGACATCCTGTCAGGCGGGAGAGAGAAAGTGGGAAGATAGATCCCGAGACTCCAAATATTACAAGGGGTTTGTTGGTCAATACCACGACTACAACCCTCTGACCACCTCAAGAGAGTGTATTTTGTTAAAATGCGCCAACTCTGAATTTAAGCAGGCTGGGGTGCGCTTTCCTTGCAAGACACCCTCCAAGCTCAGAACCGACAAAAGCAAGTATTGTAGATTCCACAAAAGCCATGGTAACAACACCGACGATTGCATCCATCTCTAGGATGCAATCGAGATACTAATCTGAGACGAGCACCTCAAGCAGTAGAAGAAGAAAGAGGGTGCCCACAAGGAGGCTCCAGAAACCAAAAAATTCGAAGAGGGGAAGGAGTCCTCTGACATCAGCACAATACCCATAGCCATGAGTATCTCACGACCAGAATATTTCTACTTCCCAGACATGAAGAACGCCCTATTGTACTTCTCCTCTTAAAGTCCATGAGAGTCATTCCTTGTTGTGATGGTCATCTCTGGCGGGGGATTTAACAAGCATACAGTGGGATCCATAAAAAGAAGGTTCGAGCAACTTATCAAAGCCAACTATGACATGGATGCCACACTGGATAAATTCCGAGGAAGCTCTCATCCCCTTGTTTTCTATAGGGAGGAACTGTCGGGCAGAGCCCCCAACTCGATTATCCCACTTCTCGTGCGGGCTCGCATAGTAAACTTTGATGTTCGGTGCATACTGGTCGATCAAGGGAGCTCGATGGATATCATGTACACCCAATTATTTACTACCTTAAAATTGAACGAAATCCACCTGACCTCATACAAGGGCTCAGACCTCCAGGGCTTTAACAGGACCAGTACCAAACCCTGGGGGTATGTCGAGCTGATCGTTACCTTGGGAAGTGGGGTGACCTCCAAAGCCATCAAGACTCAGTTTCTGGTAGTAGATTTCCCGTCTCTCTATCAATGTATCTTCGAGGGGCCCACTCTGGCCAAAATGATTGTGGTGCCCTCCACCATACACCTTAAAATGAAATACTACACTGCAGAAGGTTTGGTCGCCACCCTCCACGGTACGTCCAAGCGAAAGGAAGATGTTTTAAAGCCTCGGTCAGGGGCCTGAGTTTCATCAACGCTCAACCCCGAATGACCACTGGGGCCGCCATGCCCTCCAGATTTGAGGAGGCCAAGCAACTTCTAAGGGTCGTCGCTATCAACCTCGACAGCCGCTTCTCCAAGGAGGATCGCGCAAAGTAGAGGAAGACAGGGAAATAGCCCATGATTGAAGGAGAAGGTTCATTCCTAGATGCAGATAGCAAGGAAATCTCATATATCGTATGATCCATTCTAGACGGAGACTTCGAGATCATCCCCCTCAGGAGCGATCCCACCAGTGGAGTAAAGATCTAAGCTGACCTCCCCGACTTGGCGAAGAGGCAACTTAAAGCTTAATTAAGGGAGAATGTTGATATGTTCTCTTGGAGCGCAGCTGAGATGCACTGATTATACCCATAGATTGCATTCCATCACTTGACCATAAACCCTACCCTCAAGGCGGTCGCCCAGCGCAGAAGAAAGTAGTCCCCAAAAAAAATGAAGGTTGTCAAACTAGCTGTAAAAGACCACCTAGAGGAAAACTTTATTTTTGAAGCCCAGTACACAACCTGGATCTCAAATGTAGTATTTGTAAATAAATCTAATGGAAAATGGCGCATGTGCATTGATTATACTGACCTCAATCGGGCTTTCCCTAAAGATGCTTATCTCCTCCCCAATATTGACAAACTGGTCGAAAACTCGGGCGATTTCAAATTATTATCTTTTATGGACGCATATTATGGATACAGCCAGATTCCAATGGAAAAAGAGGACAAAAAATATACTGCTTTCATGACCGAGTCGGGTAAGTATTACTAAAACGTAATGCCCTTCAACCTGAAAAACACAGGCGCTACATATTAGCGCATGATAAACAAAGTCTTTTGCAACGAAATAAGTGACATGCTCAAAGTCTACATGGGCAACATGATCGTCAAATAGATGGAAGAAATCGACCATGCCCTCCACTTGAAGAAAGTTTTCGAGCAGGCCAAAAAGTGTCGAATGCGATTTAACCTAGAAAAATGCACCTTCAGCGTACGGACATGCAAATTCCTTATATTCTACCTCACAGAACGAGGGATTGAGGAAAATGCCGAGAATTTTCTGAGTTTCCAACGCCCACTTCGAAAAAGTACATTCAAATCCTGAATGGCATGCTCACTTCTCTCTCTCTCTCTCTCTCTCTTGATTCAATGCAAAATCCACCCAGGATGCGTTCCCCCTCTTCAAACTCCTCCGCAAAGAAGGTGCCTTCGAATGAATGGTTGAATGCGAGTAAGATCTCACCTGCTTGAAGTAAGCACTATCGTAATCGTCCGTCCTTTCTCGACCAGAGAAGGATGAAATCCCCTATCTCTATCTTGCTGTCACTCCTGAAGCAATAAGCGCATCACTAATCAAAGAAACCCCAGAAGGGCAGAGGCCTATCTACTTTATGAGTAAGGCCTTCGGGGCCCCGAAGTAAGATATTAGCAAATTGAAAAGGTGGATCTATCCCTCATCAATCCGGCGAGGATACTCAAGCACTATTTCTTGGCACATACCATAATCGTTTGAACATATAAACCAATAAAGCATCTGCTCGATAGGCTGACATGGCGGGCAGAATGTTGAAATGGTGTTAGAACTCTTCGAGTTCGACATCCAATACAAAGGAAGAAAATCCCTTAAATCTCAAGCATTGGCCGACTTTGTGGCTAAAATGACGTCACCCACACCCCCGGACGGGGTACGCCGATGGACAATTTTCATCGACTGTGCCTCCAGTTTGATAGGAAGCGGCTCAGTCATTATATTGGAAAATGAAAAAGGAACCCTAATCAAGGTCTCCCTTGCATTATCCTTCCCGACCTCAAACAACCAGGCTGAATACGAGGCATTCGTAGCAGTTTTACGCGTAGTCGAAAACCTAGGAGCCGAGGAGGTGAAAATCTTCACCGACTCTCAACTTGTTGCATCCCAGGTCCGAGGAGAATATCAGGTGAAAAATGATCAACTCGCTGAGTATAGAGCCATGGTCCAAGAAAGAAAAAAGAAGTTCAAATTTGTGTACGTACAACATGTTCCCCGCGAACATAACACCCGGACAGACATCCCGTCCAAACTAAAAAGCACAAAGAAGAAAGGGGGGAATAAGTTGGTGATACATGAAATTATTCCCCGACCGAGCACCCAGAGACCCCCTCGACTTTGGGAGTTTTTTCCATAGGGGACAACGACTGTTGGATGACCCCCATACCCGACTACCTCACAAAAAGGGAGCTACCCTCTGACTCGAAAGAAGAGGTCATGGTCAGACGAAGAGCCTTCTCCTACGTCCTAGTCGAATGCAAATTGTACAGGAGAGGTTTTTCTATTCCCCTCTTCAAATGTGTTTACCGGAGCAAAGCGAATTATATCCTGCTCGAGATCCATGAAGGGATAAACGACTAACATCTGGGCAGAAGATCCCTCGCCAGGAAATCTCTATGAGTAGGGTATTACTGGCCCACCATGCAGTACGATGCAAAAGAGCACGTGAAGAAATGCAATGAGTGCTAGTAACACGGAGACATGCACTTGGCTTCCCCAAACAAGCTCAGGTTCCTCTCTTCTCCCTGGCCCTTTTCCTGGTGGGGGGTTAGACCTCCTCGATCTGTTCGTGGTAGGTACCAATCAAAACAAATATTTGATAGTAGTCGTCAACTACTTCACCAAATGGATATAGGCAGAAGCATTGGCCAAAATTACTGCCCAAAACATCCTCCGCTTCTACAAAACAAACATCCTTGCTCGATTTGGCATCCTACAGGAAATAGTCACAGACAACGGGACCCAGTTTTCAGATCAGACCTTTCAGGAATTCATCTCCAAGTTGGGCACCACCCAACACTTCGCCTCTGTCGATCATCCCCAGACGAACGTTCAGGACGATTTTGCGAAAAGGGTAATACTCAGGGGTCTTAAACGAAGGTTAGATAAACCAAGAAAAGATGGGTCGAGGAGCTACACAACATACTATGGGGGTACCGAACAACAGCGCACTCTTCAATCGGGGACACTCCTTTCCGACTAACTTATAGAATAAAGTTCTTCATTCCCGTAAAGATCGAAGAGCCTTCCATGTGAATCGAAGGCCCCAAAACGAGGAGATGAACAACGTCGCCCTACAGGAAGGTCTAGACCTGGTCAAGGAGATCTGAACAGAAGCGGACCTACGAGAGGCCTATCTTAAATAAAAATAGCCATGCACTACAACGCCAAAGTCATACAATGAGAGTTCGAGGTCGGAAACCTTGTCTTAAAGAGAAATCGTAAAGAATCTCGCGAAGGAAAGCTCACAGCAAACTGGGAAGGCCTCTATCGCGTCTACACAAAAACAGGGACCAGGGGGTACTACTTAGAAAATCTACAAGGGGAACAACTTGCTCGACCATGGAACAATGAAAAGCTAAAACAATATTACACTTAATACACTGAGCAGTCGACAAGCTTCGTCAACAAGACAAACTCATCCAGGACCGACCACGCGTGGATGCCTAGTTACAAGCATAACACCCAAAATATTTTGAAGGGGAAAGACTCCACTCTTTTAACGAGCATGTCCTTGGCCCGATATGGATAACTCGACCGAGCTCCATCGTCCTCATACCACGATGGTAGAACACCCGACTCGAGATGGGTAGTTCACGCCATCAAGCTTAGGTCCTCGAAACGAGACCTGAGTTCCATCCCATGCCTGATATTCACCCTGGCCATTTGTCCAGTTTCCCCATACTGGCGAACATATAAATCAAACAAGCGAATTCCCGCTATAAACTCTTAGCAAAATAAAATGTCTCAAGAAGACGAGCATAACAATAAACATGCAAAAACAAGTCAAATATTTGGAACAAAAGACCACCATGTCCGAAAAATTAAAAGATATGACTTCCAAGACCGCTATTCTATAAATATTACTACAAGGGAGGCCTTTAGCCCCCCATCCAAAATAATAATTTTGTGGCCACAAGGAAGAGACTTGTTCAGAACTTACATAAATGAGCAACATCCCAAAAAAAAGATTACAAAATTATGGCATGTAGGCCAGAGCAGAATGAAAAAACTACCAAACATCAATCTTCAGTCTCTTCCTCGACAACAAGCGACAACTGAGAGGGTCCCCTTGTGGGATGGATAGTGAGATCCTTGAGATAGTCGGGAACCAAGATCTTTCCGGTGGTGACATAGTAATTGACCCCCATCCCAGAGGTATTAAACTCGACCTTAGGGTTCAAAACACAAAGTTACTTCAGTGTATTCCCGAAGCTCCCCTCAAAGACGGTATGAGCGTTATCCATCGCCAGTTGAAAACGAGCAACCAACTCAGCTCGGGTCTTTAAGTCCTTCGTATCCTTTGGCTCGTCTTCAGCAAGCCTAGCCTCAGCAACCAGAGCCTCCATCATCTCCTCTAGAGCCTTCTTCTCGAGCAGCCATACCTTGTGCTCCTCGGATAGTTTCCCCAAATCTTCCTCGGCCAGCTTCCGAACTTTCCCATCATTGCTTCGCCCCTTCTCTATCGCGGCCAATTTGGATCGTAGCTTCTTCAGCTCGACTTCTTGAGAAGAGCTTCCCTCGGTGTAAGTGACCTCCATCTCTAATATCCTCATCAGGCCACCAACATCCTATGCCAACACTGCCCTTTTCTCTGAGCGATCCAGCCCTTCGAGGTGAAGAGACTCAGCCCGGGGAGTTGTAGAGTGGCACCATAAAAGAAATCCCTTTCCAGATAGTAGGGGGCAGATCATACTTCCCTCTCCCCCTTTCCCCAGTCAAATCAATGCTCCCAACGACGCGTGTTCTCTTCGCCTTCGAGGCCACATGAGCGAGAGAGAAGGCGACAGTAGCTTGACCCGAAGATGAGTTGCCCGACCCTGACGTAGGAGCAATACCCGAACCACCAATGGCATCTTTCAATGCCTTCTTTGCCTCACGGTAAGGTTCCTGACTATGTGTTTCTGAGCAGGATTCATGCTATCTGTAGAACAAACAACAAATTAGAGTTAGAAAACGAGGACTTAAAAATATCGACCATATATAATTATTCAAAATATAAAGCTAAATTCACAAGTATTTAACGGGGTCCTCGCTCTCGAGGAGCTCCATAACGGCTATCAGACCGGGCTCATACACGATCTCCCCATTCTTATCTGTGACCGGATTTCCTCCCCAGCTTATGCACTGGACGCGAGGAATCCGTGCAACAAAAGCGGTCCAAATAGCGAAGCTCGTATGGTTCTTGTCACTAAGCTCCCCCTCCTTCCAGACATAGAAACCCAACTTGTTGTCAAAATACTTCCTTGTCCAGTGAAAGGTGAACTTGTAGACCAACTTACTCACATGTTCTCCCAGCTCGTTCAAGACAAGGGCTCAATTCTCATCATATTCTGGAGTAGCCCGAAAAACGTTCAGCATTTTCCTGCTCAAAAGAGGTTGCATGAGAATATACTTGTCCTTGAAGTGCTGAACAGATTCCAGGTAAGCTTTAAATGGCTTCCCATTACTCTGCTTCAAGGCGACCCATTCCCACTTGTCGTTAAACTTGATCCTCTGGAGATGGAAATAGTAGAAGAAAAATGGAATTGTGTCCCTTATCTTTAAGTCACAGACAATCTCGAATGCTCGCATAAAAGCAACCCTATTCGGATGCCGCTGAGAAGGATCCAATCGAAGATGCCTGAAAATGGCCACTTGAAAATCTGAGAAGGAAAGTCGAAGGCCCATCTCCCAGAACACAATGTCGTACATGGGGATCTGCCGCTTATCATATTTCAAGTAGATCTGACTATCTTTCTCGGGGATCCAAAGCGACCACTCCCCCAGCCACCGTCTTCATACGCATACACTTCACTAAAAACCTCATCCTGGTGCTCGAAGAAGTAGGAGACCCAATCCCAGGGATCCTCCGCAACCTAGGTCTGCGGGTCCTCGTCATCCTTAGGAGAAAACAGGTCACCCTGATTAGCGAAGGCTATTTCCACATCCCCTCCCCCTACTTGTTGATCAGACTAGTTCGACTCGTCCCCGGATATCTCCAAGATGCTCGACGTGCTACACATTTTGTCCATAGAACTATAGGAAGATCTGGTCCGTCCATCTGAAAGATTGTCTCTGACACTGACAGTCGTAGTACCTGAAAAGCAGAGGATAAAGGTGAGTTCAACATCAATTCCAAATCTACCCTTCCACCAATAATCATATGAAAGGGTGCTAATAAACAAGGACCATGTTCCCATCCAGAACTCTCACTAAGGAATTTGAACTAACAAACCCTTTTCCTAACAAGACAAACTCCAGTCAACAAAAATGACCTAGATCGTCAAGGATCATCTACGGTACGTCACGAAAGTCTGGGGAGGATACACGGCGGCTCCGGCGATTCTAAACTACAGGACCACCGTCGGCCACCAACACTCTTCGAGAACCCCTTAACAAACAAGATCCTGAGCCTAACCGCATGCATTTCTAAGAGGAAAATCATGGAAACCTAAGCTACAATAGCTAAATAACAGAGAAAAACTAGAATCTTACCAATTAAAGAAGAAATGGAGTTGAAAGTAATGGCAGCGAACATTTAACCTTCAAGAAACAACGGTGGTCGACAGGAAAGAAATAACGAGCAATGCAAGAGAAGAATGAAAAATACAAAATGCCCTACTCCTCTCGTATTTATATCTGAACTCGCCTGCGCGTGAGAAACACATGCCTAGAGAACCGTATGATCATCATCATTGCACCCTAGCCCCTAGGCCATCATTACGCTGCTGTGTAAGCACACTACCCAAAACACACTACCTCTTCAACTTTCGAAGCTCAAACGAACAACCAGTTATCTCCCCACAAGTAAGGCACAATGGGAAACGCCCACGCTCCCTGTAAGAAGCGCCTCTATTCACGAGCAGGCGTTAAAGTCATCATTCTTGTGCCCAGAAGCAAGGACTTGGGGGATACTTTTTGGGACTGGCCCAACAGCTATAGTAGGCCCAGTATGACCTTCTCCTTTGACACGGCACGTACAACCACGACCCAGGCTCCTCCTCCCTCCGTCATGCACCATCGATCATTTGCCCTTCTAGACCAGCACTGACCTACGACAATGGACGAGCACCTCTCAGTCTTCCCAACCTCAAGTTGGCCAGACAACTAGGAACCGACTAGACCACTGCCCGTAACCTACCTCCTCCTAAGAACTAACGGCTAGTTGCGGGAACACCTGTCTAGTTTGACCAAGTCCTGGAAGTTACCTATTTTTGCGGTCCTGCATATCTAGGCCAAAAAATATGGACCAACGGCCAAGTGCTAGGGGAACTATATAAACCCTCACTCATGAGAAGTCTAGGTATAACCCCCCTTTTTCCTCCTCTACTTTCCAGACCATCCAAAGATCATCATTCAGCCACCTTGAAGGTTCTGATCAACTGGTAAGATCAAGTACCTTATTCAACTTCTGTGTTCTCATCTTCAGCTGGTAAAATAGGGTTTCTATTCTTATCTATCATATCTTGTGAGGCATGTTCCTCAAGAACTGTAGACTCCTCTTATTCTCGATTGACTTCTTCATATTAGGTGTAATCAATAATGGAATTTATGGGCTCCTTCATGGATTTGGTTTGTTTATTGAAAAGATGGTATGCCTTACTATTTTAAGAGCATCCTAAGAAGAATCCTTCATCACTTTTAGGATCCAATTGCATCTTTTATCTATATCAACAACGATATAAACTTGCTACGAAAAACAAGAAAATATATCACACTTGGCTTTCTTCATATCCACTAATCATAATGAGTGACTTTTGTACCTAATTGAATGGCTACATGATTATGGATATGTCAAGCAGTGTTTATTGCTTCTGCTCAAAAGTAATTGGGTAGATTCTTGGCATGAAGAATACCTCTATCCTTTTTTTAAGAGTGTGATTATTACGCTAAACAACCCTATTTTGTTGAGATGTGATTGAGGCTGAAAACTCATGAGTTTTACCTTCTAATTTAGATAATTTTGAGAAGTTTGAGTTCTCTGCTTCTATTCCATGATCATTGAGAATTATAACAATCTTACTAATTTATTTTCTCTTCTCATGTTGTAAATGTTGGAAAAAAATTTCCAAGATGATGAAGGTATCTGATTTTTCTCGTAGAAAATCAACCCATGTGTACCTTGATAAATCATCAAAACGAACAAATATGTCTTTCCTTCCTCCTAGGATTTCAAACTACATTTGTCCCATGAGATCCATGTGAAGTAGTTCAAGAACTCTGGAGTTGGTGATATGTTGAACCTTCTTGTGTGACATTTTGGTCTGCTTTTCTATCTAACATTATCCACAAATCTTGTCTTCTTCAATCTTGAGAGTAGAAATACCAATGATGGTATTTTCTTAGACAATCTTCTTCATACTTCTGAGATTTAAATGACCAAGTTTCTTATGACATAGTTTAGTTTCATCAAGCTTAGAGTTCATGCATGATAGAGGTCGATTCTTTTATTGTGAACACCATATATAATAGTTGTTTCATTTTCTAGATACATTCATTCATTGAACTTAATGTTTTTTACTAACAATGCATTCAAAGTGATTGAAACTAACACAAATTTTGATCAGTTGACTATGCTGGTAAGATTAGTAGTGAGACCTTCAATAAGAAGTACATATTCCAAACTTGGGAGACTTGAATAGTCCAATTTCTTTTTCCAACAATTTTACCTTTAGCTACATCACCAAAAGTAACGTTGCTATTGGATTAACACTTTAAGTCCTTCAAATAGTTTTTTTCCCATGTCATGTGTCGGGAGAAACCACTATTAAAATACCTGTCTTCACACAAAAACACTCTTAGGGAAGTATAGTATATATGACTTAGAGTTTCCTCCTTAGCTTTCCACACTTGTTGAGGGTGCACATCATTTTTAGCATTCTAGGTAGGAAGAAGCTGATAGTGGTAGAAAGTTCCACCATATAATATGTACCAGAAAGGCCGTATATGACCTTGTCGACCATAATAGTGACATACCCCGAAAGCTCTGGCATAAGCGTTAGAGTATGATTTATGATGTTTAACAGGATGGTGAGACTTGTAGTTTGACATGATGAACTCAATATTCTTGATATGAGGAAGAAAAGTTGTCTTAGAATTTAATGAATAGTAATTAAATCTAACACCATTTATATATATTTACATCTTGCCTACCCCTAAAATTTCATCAAGGTTTTCAGATCCATAATTTAGCATGCGGAAAAATTTAGTCATACTTTCAAGTTTGGAGTTTAAATAATCAACTTCTTCCTTTAAGTCAGAGATAGTAGTTATGAGGTGCACTTTGTCTTGAAGAAGAACTACAATCTTCTATTTTTTTAACTAGCTTTGGATTCTTCGTTCCATTTGAGATACATCATCTTGTAGGTTTCAAAAACTGCACCATTAGACATTTCATTATCACTTGAGTCACCATCATTATGCACATTATATTTAGACCTTATGCAAGTTGTGAAAACAACCATACTGTTTTCTTTCTCACTTTCACTTTCTTCATCTGACTAATCATCTTAAAAAGTTACACTATACCCCTTCTTTTATTTCCTAATAAATTTGATGCATTCGACCTCAATGTGCCCAAAACCTTCAAATTCATTAAATTAGATTCCTTTGCCTAAAACCCTTTGGAATTCTGAGGTTGATTATCTTTTACATTGTTTGTGACATTATTCATTAATATCTTGTCAAGTTTCCCCATGAACTTTCCAAAAGTGTTGGCTAGAAAGGAAATATATTCAATTAGGTTTTCACGAGTATCACCTTCTAACTGGTCCTCATTTTCTTCAAAATCAACTTTAAATGCAACACTCTTGCTCCTTTTCTCATATTTGTCATTAATAGCCATTTCAAAGGTTACAAGATATTTGGTCATCTCATCAAATTTCACTATACTCACATATTTTTCTTCTTATATGCTTGTGACTTTCATATATGAAACCTCTTTGGAAGAGATTTAAGAATTTTTCTAGCCAGCCTTTTTCTCATATCTTTTCGCCAAGGGAAAAAGAGTTGTTCTCAATGTCAAAGAGACGAACATTGAGTTCAACATTGGTTTCATCCTTATTCATCTTCAACTTTTCAAATTTTGTTATAAGGAGTTGAAGTCTTTACATACAAAACTTGGAGGTGACTTTATGAGCAATTTGGAGAGTTTCCCAAACTTCCTTGGCACTTGCAGCAATTAAGTGTGTTTAAATTTTTGCATTTTCCTTGGCACTTACATTTATAATAAAGAATTATGTTTCCCTTCAATTTGTTTGATCTATGTGAACTGTATTCTTGCATATTTACAATTTCTTTCTAGAATGTTTCCTTGCCTTTTTGATTATACCAAAGGGGGGGAAGTATACTCTCTGGGGTAGTATAGTATACTTTGTACTCATGTGAAGGGGAGTTTCGCCACTCCAAAATTTACCTATATGTTTTCTCTTTTACCACCTCCCTGAGAGATGTGTCATCATCATAAAAAAGGGGGAGATTATGGATCTATGTGGTTGCATGTATTATCAAGATGATCCAAGATCGTGGACAAGCAAAACGACAAAGTCAACTAAGTAATTGTTTAGTTTGATGATGATAACTCCTAATATAAAATGATATCCGATGAAGTTAGTATATGTTAAAGATAGCTCAAGTGGTCAAAGATTCTCAATATTATTGATTAAGATATCCTCATGATTCAAATTATACTCTTGAAGATCAAGATATCCTTTTTAAGTCAACATTTTAGTCAAATGACTTTTAAGTGAAGAATTTTGTTTTCAGGATCAATAATGGTTTAACCTTTCAAACTACCATATGATGGTATTCAAAATATAAATATATCTCAAGCCTAATTAAGAATGTTCAAGGCACTTATATGATGCTAAAGTCAAAGATAATGATGCAAAGACTTGAAGCTTCAGAGTTGATAAAGAGAGAAAATGTGAGCTTGCCAAGTTGTGTCCGTCCGAGTGACCAGTGTCTTGTAAAGTTATAAGGTCATTTATTGAAATATTATGGCTTAATCACACACAAACACAAAACATTTTAGAAGCCTATCATATTTTACGTAAACCACCTAAATATTTTTTTATAGCCTAGCCAATTGATTAGGAGTTTGTTTGATTGATCGTAAGACTTTTTCTAACTGAATAATCAATTAGATTGATGTCCTAATCGAATATATTATGCTTCATGAAAGGAATTACCCTAATCATGATCTAGAATTAGCTGCAGTGGTATTTGTACTAAAACTTTGGAGGCATTACCTTTACGACTTCAGGTTTGAAGTGTTTAGTGATCACAAGATCTTGAAATACCTATTTGACCAAAAGGAATTGAATATTAGACAACGAAGATGGCTAGAACTGCTGAAGAACTACAATTTTAGCTTAAACTACCATCCGGGTAAAGCTAATGTTGTGGAAGATGCTTTAAGTTAAAAGTCGTTACATATGTCTTCCATGATGGTTAGAGAACTAGAATTGATTGAGCAGTTCATAGATTTGAGTTTAGTTTGTGAAGTAACGCCGCAGAGTGTTCTGTTGGGAATGTTGAAGATCAATAATGACTTCATGAATAATATTAAAGAAGCCCATAAATTGTATGTCAAACTGGTAGATTTGATGGTTGGGAGTAATCAGTATGAAGATGGTGATTTCAAAGTAGGCGCACAAGGTGTGTTGAGATTTCAAGATAGAATATGCATTCTTGATGACTCATAGAGGAAGAAAATGATTCTAGAAGAAAGTAATAAAAGTAAATTGAGTATTCACCCAGGTGAGACTAAGATGTATCAAGACTTGAAGAAGTTTTTTTGGTGGCCCGGATTGAAACAAGATGTGGCACGGTTTGTGTTTGCATGTTTGACTTGTTAGAAGTCAAAAGTTGAACATCAGAAACCTACAGGGTTGTTGGAACCGTTAGATGTTCGAGAATGGAAATTGGATGGTATATCCATGGACTTTGTGACGGGGTTGTTGAGCACTCCAAGAGGACATGATGTGATTTGGGTGATGGCGGATAGGCTAATGAAGTCAGCTTATTTTATTTCGATCGGTATCAGTTTTTCGGCACCACGGTTAGCAGAGATTTATATTCGTGTGATTATAAAACTACATGGTGTTTCTTCTAGATTTGTGTCTGATAGAGATCCAAGGTTTACTTCTGATTTTTGAAAGAGTTTACAGGATACATTGGATTCTAAGCTAAGATTGAGTTCAATATATCACCCATAGACATATGGACAATCAGAGACAACTATTCAGTCATTGGAATATTTGCTGAGAGCTTGCGTACTTGAGCAAGGAGGAGTGATGGATAGTTATCTTCCACTGATAGAGTTTACTTATAACAATAGCTACCATTCTAGCATTGGAATGGCACCCTCAGAAGCATTGTCTAGTAGGAGGCGCAAAATTCTGTTGGGTTGGTATGAATTCGGAGAAAGTGTAATGCTTGGACCATAAATTGTCCAATAAACTACAGAGAAAGTGAAGTTAATTCGGGAAAAGACGAAGACTTCACAGAGTAGGCATAAGAGTTACCATGACAAGTGAAGGAAAGACCTTGAATTTCAGGAGGTAGATCATGTATTTTTGAGAGTCACCTTGGTGACCAGTGTTGGACGACCATTGAAGTCGGAGAAACATACTCCACAGTTAATTGGTCCGTGTAATATGGTGGGAGAACTGACTTTTGGTTTTGTGTTTTATCGCAAATTTTGCGGATATCAAGAGTCGCCACTGACTTTTCTTTTATCCAATAAAGGAAAGGGTGAAAAGAACAGGAAAGACCTTTGAGAATTTTCTTGAGTTTGGGGGGTAGGTTATGAAAAGGGAATGTGTTAGCACCCTTTTCATCCGTAGTTACGGGCTCTTAATTGCTAGCTCACTTTTGAAATGCTTTGTGTTTGTGTATATTTTTTTGCAAATATTTTGAAAATGCCTAAATACCACAATTTTGTAATGATTCTCGTATCGTTGAGAATGTATACAAAAATGTTAGTTTCGAAAATACTTATTGAAAGAAAGTGTTGTTTTGTGGAAAGATGTTTTGAAAATACCGATGTAAGGCAATTTGCTTTATAATAACCTGTGTATCAGTCCTCAAGAGTGTTTATAAAGCATTTGGAAATTAGTTTTTTTGAAAGTGTTAAATGTGGAAATTTTTTAGTTCATGAGCTAGAAAATACGAACGATCTACCTACTCAAAAAGTATTTGTTCTTTTCCTCCTCCTTTAGATAGTGCTACTATACTATTAGTTAGTAGGAATCCCTATCATTAGATGTGAGGGACAGTCGTGGGTCATCGTACAGTCATAGAAGGCAACTTGTAGAATACTTTAGCAATTGTCATAAGGGACTAAGATCGTTTACCGAAGGAAACATCGAAGGGTCATCGAGGGACTATGATCTTTTAACTGAGGGCATTTGTTAAAGCATCTTATGTTCGAGGGACATGATTGTTTATATATAAGGCAACAAGTGAGAGTTACCCTAGAGGATCGTGTGTGCGAAGTGTTTTGATTTCAGTTATTTGTCTTGAGATTAGGTTTTCTGATGTTTGATTTTAGTCTTGTCATACAAACCCTAATTACTAACAGTAATAAGGAAAGCTGTAAATTATGGAAATTAAATGTCCTATGCTATTACAATGCTTCAGGAGTGGGGGTACAAGTTTATGAATGGAGGAGGGAAACAATAAACCCAAATTATCTATTACAAACTTTTGACAGTTACATAATTTGAAAATATTAATGTGAATGTAAAGTGCATGAAGGCGGTGAAAAGGAGAAAATATTTAAGAAAACCCTAAAATATTTCTAAGCATTTAAGAAAAGATTTTGTTGTTTTTGTTTTAGAAAAAATATTTGAAATGTGAAATAAAAATTAGACCTAATTCTAATTAATTTACAACTTAATTATTTAAAATAAAATAATGTGTGATTTAATCCATATTATCAAAAATTAAACTAATTAATTAAAATCTAAAGAATTCTAAGTATTTAGAAAATATTTTTTTTTTTGATGTTTTATTTAGAAAAATAATTGAAGTATAAAACCTAGTTCTAATAAAATAAAATCAAAGTGATTAAATTAAATTAATTTTTATTTGTCAAAAATTAAATTAATTAATTAAAAAACCTAAATCTATTTTTTAAATCATTTTTATGATTTTTTTTCTGATTTTAAATAAAAACATTTAAAAGAAAAAAATGGTTAATTGAAAAAAACAATAAAAAGAAATTTAATGGGCCTGGGTGTAAAAGCAATTGGGGGGTGAAAAGAAAGCAAAAATTCCAGGCCCAAGATATAGAACCCAAGCGCCTGTTGTGATTCATTGAGGGTGGTTTTCTGAGGGTGCATCATGGGGCACACATTTGGGGCGCTAGATTTGATTGCATGATGATCTGATGGTGTTGATGAGGGGTACATGATGAGCGTGCACATTTGGTTCACACTAGATCTGCAATGAAGATGTTAGAAAAATAAAATGCCCATGCCTGGATTGAACCCAAGAACTGGCATAGGTATGACTTAAACACGCGCGCGCTGCCACTGAGGTGGTTGTTACATCTGGTGATAAAACATGTTGCAATAAATATAAAGTAAACTTCTTTTCAAAATTGGACTTCATCTTGTTCCTCGCATGCATTTACAACAACAACAACAATATTATCAAATTTTGTAAAAGCTTCATTTCTCAACCAAATTGAAAGATGTAAACATCAAACTTGATTGATTTTTTACCACAAATTCAACCATGTACTTTTGAAAGCTATAAGTTAAAGTCTGAAATGAATTTTGCTTGGTACCAAACTGAAACCTAATATTTCAGAAACTTCAACTCCAAAATCTCATCACATAGTCAACATAAATGAAAACTAAGGACATGGTTAGCTTCAGGGTAATCATATCTACATTTTATCTTTTGAAATTAAATGCAAATGATGCTTGTACAGAGATTTCAAAGTTGGAGAAACTTACCTCTGAAGTGAGAATCGAGTTTGAAGATAGAGAACTTTTGGAGGTGTTAGGATGACCTGGATAGCTTCACTGAACTCCCATGAAGCTTTTGCAACACATACCTTGGATTGAGAGTGCCTCAATTCTTCTGGACAAGTCAAGTTGCATAGGTTTAAAGTTAGGTTTGGAAAATGATGGTGGAGGTGTTACAGTCATGCCAAGAGTGTTTGGATAACTTCTATTTGATGGATAAAAGGTATTTTAATGATAAAAGAGGAAAACACACGAGTGGATTTGAAGTTGGGTGTTGGAAGCTTCAAATGTGTAACAATGGAGTTTTCTGAGTGATTGAGTTCAGAGTGTTTTAGGGCTTTTGAATTCGTGTGTTAGCTTGCAAATGACCTCTCTACTTATAGAGAAAAGTCTTGACATCTTGGAAAAACCAGAATCTTGAGAAAACAAGTTATGATTTTGAAGCTTGGTTTTGAAGTAACTTGCAAAGTCATGGTTCCATGGCAATGTAGGGTGGTTGATAGGCTTATAGATGTTGCTTCTAAGAATTCATGTTGAGTGTGATCATAATAAACAAGTTAGAGTCTGAAGGAGTGGACTTTGTGATTAAAGTCACTTTACAGGAATGAAAGTGTGATCTTTTTTCCTTAAATGGCTAAATGGATTGGATAATGCTTGAATCACGTGGATAATGGCTCAAACGTTTGTGTAATCTTATGATTATGGATTGATTTTGAGGTTAGAAGTCAGTAAAGTAACATTATGCAACATGGCTTGAAGATTTGGTTATGAACTTGTCACAAAAATGATCTATAATGCAACCTTAGATACCCAACTCCATCTCTTCGGAACTTCTAGCTCAAGCATGATAAAGTTATGTTCTTGGACATTTTGGAAATATTGAAACATTGTCTACAACTTTCAGGCTGTGAGTTTTGGCTAAATCAAATGGGAACTTGGTGAAAATTGGCCAAGAAGTTGAGATGAAAAATTGACCAAAACTTGTTGAAATTTTTTCTAAATGTTGGATAGAAAATATCACAACTTCACGGGCTCATATCTCTTAATCCAATCACTTTTTGGAAATCAACCCTCATTGACAAAGTTGTAGAATTCATCAATCTCTACAACTTTCATGTTGAAAGTTTTCTTTGAATCAACTTGGATCTTAGTGAAAAATGTCTATGAAGTTAGGACTTTTGTTAAGAGGAAAAACACTTCGATTTTTTCTAAGTGTTAGAAAATTTTCCAAATTTTACTTTTGTTGCATTTTTAATTCTTGATGATCAAGTTTGATAGTTTTGAATATCTTGATGATTCTTGACTTTTGAATTCCAATGTTGACCCAAAAAGTTAAAGTTTGACTTTTTGAGTGAATATTGAGTTTTCATCAATTGATTCAATTCCTTCAACTATCAATCACTTGCATCTTTGGAAATTTTTTGAGTCATGTAATTAGGTTAAGATGTTGTATTTGTTCCCTTTAGATCATGGTTTAAGTTATTAGGTCATGCACTAGGTCAATAGTCAATGATCAGTCATCTTCAGTCAAAACCATAATTTTGGTAACTTTTGACCTTTAATGATTTGACGGTTTTCCTTGAGAAATCATGATCAACCCTTTATAAAATGATGAATATAACCTAAAAATGTTGATTTTTGAAAAAACAATCTTGAATTTTGACTGTATGTTGACCACAGTTCACTTTTTGTCCAATATAGTTGATTTTCAGTCATCTGAGCAATTGACTGAGCAAACTTGTGATGCAAGACGTGAATTTTGACATAAGCATTATTGAAAACCTATGATGAACCATGAAAGTAATTTGAGACCCTTGTAAACAAATTTTCTTTGAGAAACACCAAACCCTAGTTGAAGACCTTTGCTTTGGAAGAGGTTTGACTAGTCAACCCTTGAGTAGCCTTGAATACTTGAGACCTTTATGAGCATGAAGAGGTGTCTTGAATTAACTGCCTTAAAAATGGGAGGGAAAATTTTGGGGTACAATAGTTCGTATCATATTTCAGACAAAGTGGGAATTATTGCCTATAGGGTGGCCTTACCACCTAATATTTCAAACTTGCATGATGTGTTTCATGTTTCACAACTTCGGAAGTATATTTCGTATCCATCTAATGTGATACTGATGGATGATGTACAAGTGAAGGATAACCTTACGGTTGAGGCCTTACCGGTAATAATTTAAAGTCGTGAGGTAAAGAAGTTGGGGGGCAAGTAAATTCCTCTCGTGAAAGTAGTTTGGGGTGGAGCAGCTGGAGAAAGTA